>OX424556.1:27541101-28746452 GCA_949152475.1 Terebella lapidaria
GTAAAATCGATAATAAGCGAGATATTTGCCATTTTGCGCTCTGACCTTGAAAAGTAGGTCAAAGGTCAAATTTAAGGTCACGACAATATTCAGAATATATCATTTCCTATATGTTCACAATGGATTCGTAAGCTGTAAAGTCGATAATAAGCGAGATACTAGCCATTTTGTCCTGTGACCTTGAAAATGAGGTCAAATGTCAAATTCAAGGTCATGAGGATATTCAGCATATATCATTTCCCATATGTCCACAATTGATTCCTAATCTCTAACTTTAATATTAAGTGAGATATTTGGAAAAATTTGCTCCATTATAAAGCATAGGAGAATTTAACATGGGAAAGTTCCATTTGGGACCAGTCGAGAAAATGAAAATGGCCGCTACACGCAGACCGGCGATTCAGGGGCAACCAAACTTATACATATGACAGAGGTATATGAGGGCAATCTTTTTAAACAAAAATCTCAGAAACTGTCTGAACTGTTTTTGAGAGAATGGCCGCCAAAGTCAGAAATCGGCCGTTTTTCGTCGAAAATGGCCGCCATATTGAAAAAAAAAATGCGAAAATCAAAAAACTAAAAAATATCCCCTTTTCACAAATTTGTAGGCATTTATGTGCAAAATTTCAGAAAGATTCACCTGTAAACTTTAAAGATAAAAATGTAGACGGACGACGCTGATGCCGATGCCAACGACGCAGACACTGACGACGGACGCAACGCCATGCCAATAGGTTATTGGACCTCAAAAGCCGAAAAACTTCAGTTCAAGGTCAAAGTTCATCCCTAATACCCAAAGATTTTTAGGCATTTTTGTGCAAAATTCCAGAAAGATTCACCTGTAAACTTCAAAGATAAAAATGTGGACGGACGACGCTGATGCCGATGCCAACGACGCAGACGCTGACGACGGACGCAACACCATGCCAATAGGTTATTGGACCTCAAAAGCCGAAAAATTTCAGTTCAAGGTCAAAGTTCATCCCTAATACCCCTTTATCTCTAGCACCCCTAGTTTATCTCTAGCACCCCTTAGATATGTCTGTCTAGGGCCACGAGTCCGAAATTAACGCCTGTTTCGCTCTACGACGCACCGTTTCTGAGATATCGATGGAAACGAAAAATGCAGACTCAGCGAAAAAATTTAAGGTCCAGCCCAAAGTCCATCCCTAGTACCCCTTAGATGTGTATGTCTAGGGCCACGAGTCCGAAAATAATGTCCGTTTCGCTCTACGACGTACTGTTTCTGAGATATCGATGAAAACGAAAAATGCTGACTCATCGGAAAAAATTTAAGGTCAAGGTCAAAGGTCATCCTTAATACCCTTAAGACATGTTTGTCTAGAGCGACAAGTAAGAAAATTACGTCGGAGCAAAAAAATCTCGGAGCAAAAAAAAAAGTTTTAGCGGAAACTAAACAATCTTGTTGGAAACAAAAGAAATCTTGTTAGAAACTAAAAAATTAGCCCAAGGGCTAAGATAGGTTACCGGGCAATATATAATAGCTATTTTGTCCCGTGGCCTTGAAAATAAGGTCACGGTCAAATTTAAAGTCATGAGAGTATTCAGCATACCGGGGGTATATGATGTGTTATACGTTTACAATTGATTTCTAAGCTGTAAATTCAGTAATCAGCGAGATACTAGTATTAGTCATTGTGTCCTGTGACCTTAAAAATGAAATAAAAAGTCAAATTAGAGGTCATCAGAATATTCAGCATATATCATTTGCTGTATGTCCACAATAGAATCCTAAGTTGTAAATTTGATAATGAACAAGCTATTAGCCAAATTGTCCTGTGACACCTTTAAAATGAGGTCAAAGGTCAAATAAGTGCACGATAATATTCAGCATTATATATCATTTCCTATACGTCCACAATTGATTCCTAATCTGTAAAGTTGATAATAAACGAGATATTAGCCATTCTGAGCTCTGACCTTGAAAATGAGGTCAAATGTCAAATTCAAGGTCATGACAATATTCAGCATAGGCCTATATCATTTTCTATCTGTCCACGATTGATTCTCAAGTTGTAAAGTCGATAATAAGCGATATATTAGCCATTTTGTTCTTTGACCTTGAAAATGAGGTCAAAGGTCAAATCCAAGTTCATCACAATATTCGGACTATATCATTTCCTGTATGTCCACAATTGATTCCTAAGCTGTAAAGTCCATAATGAGCGAGATATTAGCCATTTTATGCTCTGACCTTGAAAATGAGATCAAAGGTCAAATTCAAGGTCAAGTTCCGCGTATGTCATTTCCTATATGTCCACAATTGATTCCTAAGCTGTAAAGTCGATGATAAGCTAGATATTAGCCATTTTATCCTGTGACCTTGAAAATTATTCAGCGTATATCATTTCCTATATGTCCACAATTGATTCTTAATCTCTAATCTCAATATTAAGTGAGATATTAGCACAATGTGTCCCATTATAAAGCATTGGAGAATTTAACATGGGAAAGTTCCATTTGGGCCGAGTTTGGGCCCAAAATGGCCCACTTCGAGCAATTCAAGGGCAACGAAACTTATACACGTCACAGGGCTACATATGAAGAGTGTTATGCATCAATAAGAAAAAAAGATTTTGAGAAAACGACCATCAAAGTCCAAAATTGGCCGTTTTTCGTCAAAAATGGCCGCCATTTTGAAAAAATTGCGAAATGAGCGAAATTGCGAAACTTCCCTCTCGAAATATTTTTAGGCATTTTTATGCAAAATTTCAGAAAGATTTGATTTTAAACTTCAGAGATAAATATGTAGACGGACGACGACGACGGACGACGACGAAAACAACGACGACGGACACAACGCCACGGCAATAGGATATCGGACCAAAGGTCCGGTAACCTAAAAAATCTTGTTGGAAAGAACAAAATCTTGTTAGAAACTAAAAAAATTCTCGGAGCAAAATAAAAAGTTCTGGCGGAAACTAAACAATCTTGTTAGAAACTAAGAATCTCGGCGCAAACTAAGAAATCCTGGATGAAGCAATAAAATCTTGTTGGAAACAAACAAATCTTGTTAGAAACTAAAAAACTTCAAAAATTAGCTAAACTAAAAAACTAAAAAAAATAGCCCAGACTGAGACCGGTTACCGTACAATATATTTTCATATTTTAGATATTAGCCATTTTGTCCTGTGACCTTGAAAATAAGGTATCTGGTCAAATTCAAGATCACGAGAATATCCAGCATATATGTACATGATGTATATCATTCCTCATATGTCCACAATTGATTTCTAAGCTGTAAATTCAATAACAAGGAAGATATTAGCAATTTTGTCCTACGAGATTGGAAATGAGGTCAATGGTCAAATTCAAGGTCATCAAAATATTGGGCACACATCACTCCCTATATTTGTACAATTGATTCCTGAGCTGAAAAGATAATAATAAGCAAAATATTAGCCATTTGTGCTCTGACCTTGAAAATGAGTTCAAAAGTCAAATTCAAGATCATGACAATTATCGATATATAATTTCATGTGTGTGCACAATTGATTCCTATGCTGTGAAGTCGTTAATAAGCGAGATATTAGCCATGTTGGTATCTGTCCTCGAAAATAGGGTAAAATCTCAATATCAAGGTCATCAGAATATTCAGCGTATATCAATTTCTACATATCCACAATTGGTTCCCAAGCTATAAAGTCGATAAGAAGCAAGATATTAGCCAGTTCGTCCTGTGACATTGGAAATGAGGTCAAAAGTCGAATTCAAGGGCATGGCAATATTCAGCATTCATTCTTTTCAGCAAAGTCGATAATAAGTGATATATTAGCCATTTTGTGCTCTGACCTTGAAAATAAGGTCAAGGCTCAAATTCAAGGTCATCAGAATATCTAGCGTATACCATTTCCTGTATGTCCACAATTGGTTCCCAAGTTATAAAGTCAATAAAGAAGCAATGTAGACGGACGACGGACGCAACGCCATGACAATAGGTTATCGGACTAAAGGTCCGGTAACCTAGAAACCATTGGAAGCAAACAAAAACTTGATGAAAACAAAAAAATCTTGTTAAAAACTCAAAAAAAATCTTGTTGGAAACAAAAGAAAATCTTGTTGAAAACTAAACAAAAATTGTTGGGAACTATTTGACAAACTGAGGGTGGTTATATATAAGCCACCGTTGTGAAGGGACGGCAACATTCAATGCCGCATTTGGGCGGCATGTACAATGTACAGTACAATACGCTCAATGTCCAATATCTAAAGGTAACACTGATATGTAGCCTATGTATCTTTCACGTATGTGTGACGTATGAACCGAGGAATTGATTTATATCTGCAGATATGGAAGGTAACATATAGTCTAACTAGTTTAATGTCTATACGCCTAAATATAGAATAAAATATATACTGCTATGGACGCTGTGCATTAATGATGTACTTACATGTACGGTTTCGTACATTTAGGTACATTCAATGGGAACTGTAAGAGACTCACGGTTAACCTGTATATGCCATGTAGGGTCTATGCCTATGGAAACTGTAAGAAACTTTACCAAGTCGAAAGAATAATTACGAAAGAATCACAATCTGCTGATATCCAGGCGGTATCCCCCTGTCTGTCAGTGCTCTGTCACCACTGGCCCGCGACATCCACAGGCGTGTCAAGGCCATCATAGACAACGAGCTCCTGCCCAGGGAGAAGGAGTTCACTGACTGGGCGAACGATCCCAAAACAGAATGGACTAAGAATCCAACGTCAACCAAACTAAAGGTTCGTGGAGACAGGTTCAGTTTCTTGATGTATGCAGAATTGCAGATTGATGCAGGTCAGATATTGCACAATCTCTGCAAACTGATATTTATCTCGTCTAATTATCTTATCAAAGGAAAGATGTAAGCAAGAAGGCTTATGGAACTTGGCATTTGCGAAAGACAGTCCTGGAGCAAAATATGGCGTGGGACTAACCAATGTCGAGTACGCATTTATCTGTGAGGAAATGGGCAAATGTAGAGCCGCTCCAGGGGTGAGTATTTTAGACTATTCATTGTTTTGACTATGAATATAATAGCATACGTACACCTGACGCCTAGCGCTTCATTACAAAATAGATTGACTACATTTGTTTTGGACTACGGAGCTCTGTGGGTAACATTGGCGAATGACTATTTTACAGACCTTCAACTGTGGATTCCCTGGTGTCCCTGATATGGAGATCTTCATTAGATATGGTACAGAAGAACAGAAACGCCAATGGCTTCAGCCGATGTTGGATGGCCAGATTGCCTCGTGTTTTGGAATGACTGAACCAGGGGTAGCTTTCAAATACGATGGAATACACGATAGTAGCCTACACAATTCCTTGTGACATTAAGGTGTGATTGCACGTAACTTACCGGTGACTGCACTGAAGCACTTTTCCATTGACTTATAATGTGAAAGTAAAGGTAACATCATCACCAAAACAATACAATCCCCTGACCTAAAACTTGGCTAGCACACACACATATACTCATGGATGATGAACCGAGCAATGGTTACATAAATGATATCACGAAAGCTGTGCAATTTGATGATTAGATAAATCATTTTATACGTTTCACCAAAACGAAGATTCGAGTGTTCTGCTTGACAAGCACTGGCTGTTGCATATATTTATTCCTTGTTGTCTTCAAAATAATGAAAATATCTAGGGCTATACTTTCTGTGAGATGAATACAATGAGCTGAACATTGATAATCCCAAACACCTCGGTGAACCCGAGTGCATATCACCTGTGAGTTTTACTGGCCTCACTAGCCATTTGCTGTACAGCATAATCCTTTCGCTCGCCCTGTTGTGAGTGTATTTTGTAGACTGAGAAATAGGTCGGAAAATTAAATATGAAAAAGATGAATTTAACAAATTTAACATTGCTTAGTAAGAAACAGAGTCTCGGTTAGTAATCCTTGATGACTAACAATCAGAGAGGCAAAGTTTCACGTTGATTGGAAGTGTGTAAATTCATGAATTTGTTACCTTTATAATTACATTATAAGTGAATGGACAGCTGGTCAATGCCAGGTTCATGACGATCACATGCAACCAATCCTTAAAACGTACAGTATGGCAATGAAGGGCCTAAGTTTCTGTAGGTTGCCAGTTCTGATGCGACGAATATTTCATCGTCAATACGCCGCGAGGGAAATCAATATGTGATCAACGGGCACAAGTGGTGGATATCTGGTGGGTCGCGATCCCGATCTCATTGAGCTAATGTACGATAATCAACTTCGCGTGACATTAGATTTGATTAGCGTGTACACGTTTTTGTATACGTTTTAGGGGCAATGCATCCTTCAGTAAAGATTTGTTTGTTCATGGGGAAGAGTGATCCGGACGCACCGAGGCACCGCCAGCACACGATCGTCTTGATCCCTGTAGACACCCCGGGTTTCCGGATCATCCGGCCTCAGACCGTTTTCGGGTTCGACGACGCGCCTCGTACGTGGGTTTACATGAACATGTAAAATATAAGTTATGTCTTGTCAATTATTCCGGGAAATGAAGTCCGAATAATAGCTGTTTTTATATATAGGTATACAATTTATCAGGAGTTTAGGCTCCAACATGTAGCCCCTGATGCTGGTCAAACAAGATTGGCACTGAAGGGTTCCATATGGCAATAGGCCTACAGCTAGTCATACACAGTTTTGAGTCTATACAATGTGAACATAACTGGATACATGCAGATGGTCACTGTGAGTTGATACTGGAGAACGTGCGAGTTCCGCTGTCGAACCTCATCCACAAGGAGGGTCTGGGGTTCGAGGTGGCTCAGGGCCGACTGGCGCCGGCCAGAGTCCATCACTGCATGAGGATGATCGGCAGCGCGGAGCGAGCCATGCAACTCATGGTAGACAGGGTGAGTTGGTAGAGTGTCTTTGTCTTTGTCATGATGTTACTCCCGGAAATGTACATGTGTGATATGATGCAGATGCAGGAGATACATGTAATGAATAGAAGTATTCAATGAATTTCAATCACATATAATATAACTACATGTAGTAACCTGCAACTAGCATATATGCGAATGCGCATCGTCTGAGAGTAATTTCCATTCAGCTGCCAAATTATGCACGTACAGGCCCAAAACAGAGTTGCTTTTGGAAAACCGCTAGCCGCACAGAGTTCCATACAGCAAACCATAGCACAGAGCAGGATAGAGATCGAGCAGGCTCGTCTTTTGGTTCTGAAGGCGGCCCACCTCATGGATACACTGGGTAACAAGGCGGCAATGTCCTGGATCTCCATGATGAAGGTTGCAGTCCCCACAATGGCTTGCAATGTCCTTGACAGAGCAATACAGGTATTGTCATACAATGTATACATTTACTTATACATTTAAACTCATCATTTTTTTAAAAAGATACTAGTCTAGATTAATCATAGTTTATCGAACCATATATACCTATAGGAAATCAATCATACATATACAGTTATGATCATAGTTGGAAACATATTTTAGGTACATTATGCATCATACATGTACGTAAGGTATCTGTTTCTCGATATTTTTTATTCGCAGTTTTACATGTCAACAACTCTCATTGGCTCATTACTATACCATCATGTATGGGTTCTGTAAGCAAATATTTTCATTTCATACTTTTAAACGAACAGTGCGGTACCAGCAGGATGTATGTCTGTATGCAGTAATATATTTCCAATTAAGCCGATACCACTGTTGACACAGATTCACGGTGGTCTGGGGGTGAGCGGGGACACGCCTATCGCCAGGATGTACACGTGGGCCCGAGTGATGAGAATAGCTGACGGTCCGGACGAGGTCCACAGACAACTCCTAGCCCGCAAGGAGTTCGCTGATAACGGCTACACTGCCAAGCTTTAAATGGAACAATACCCAACGATTATCCATCGATGATTGTTTCAGGATTCAATTATCAATATCACGACTGTAAGAAATTGCATGATATCTATGCCTATTACGAGAAAAAGCATGGAATTCAAATACCTCGTCTAATTTGATCAATTTCATATGGAGACGGATCTACGTTTGGGCTCATCCCTACATATATCTTGTGTTTTGCGAACATAGACTCTGCCATATCTCCATGTCCTCCTCAAGGAGATGGGCAAGCACACTTTCATAATTACATGTACCTAAGTGTGGCGATTTTGCCTAAAGATTGCGATAGGAGTTTGGCTTTTCACACACTATTCTTGTTTTGCCGCACTGCAAATCCTCTTTCCACTATACTGTAACAATGGTCTGACCTCAGCCCTCGATCTCGTGAGCTGTCAGTTTTATAACCTGGCAGCCCGTCTTGCTTACTCGGAGTTGTCTCAGAGCAGTCAAGGCGAGAGGACGACAGCGAGCACGACCATGTTCTCCGCGTCCCCTTTTCCTGGCTAAAGCGGGTCCGCGAGGACCCCGGGGGCAATTTACCATTGGGGGCCCAGGAGAGGGGCAGCTTAGATCCTGGGGCACAGGCCCCCTGGAAAGGTAGTTTCTCGCCATTGGATGGTGCGACACAGGCTCTGGCAGACCGTCGGGCTGTCCGGGGTTCTATCTCCGCGGCCAGCAACACGCATAATTGCGCGGGTTCCGGGCGCCATGTCCATGGCGTTCCGGGCTCATCATAGCGGGCTACATTACAGTGATGATGCAGTATCTGAGTTATATATGACGGCCGGACTTGTTCAGTGGATTGTATACCTGGTTATAGTTTAGTAATTACGTCGCCTGCTGTGACCCTGTCGCAGTGCGGGGCGCTTGCGTCCTAGGTAGCGGGCGTCAAACGTTAGGCTACATAGGTCTTCGAGGCCTTGGTTCAGGAGCTAATTTTGCTTCGAGCGCGTGGCCTTCACATCGTAGACGTAGACCGCCTTCCTCAACCTAGAGAACAGGGAACTGCTGGAACCTCCAAATTAGGAGGAACTTGTGTCTTCTATTCGTCTCCAGTGCAGTCCCTAACTGACATTCATAGACCAAGTCGATGCTGAAGAAACTCCAGTCTATGGCAAGATCAGATGACTTTATAGCCAAAGCGAGTAATTAAAGATACCAGACCGGATGGAACTTCACCCACAGAATGGGGCAGCAAGATAACAACCTCTGGGCTGTTACTCCACACCATCAGCTCAGAGAAGCCGAAGAAACACTGACCACCTGGCCAGAGAATCCACCCGTATGGTTTAGTCTCATTTTCCCCTGGCAGATTCCCCTGTCGGAAAATTACCCATTCAGGTGTGAACTAATAACTCATAAGAAACACTGATCCAGAAGGACCGACATGACATGAGAATGTCTTACAAGAAGTTGCGGGCCTACGGGCTGTAGGCTACACAGGAAACCACGCTACATGTGCCATTGAACACGATGTAAAAGTTCCCGTATATCTGTGTAATATGACAAGAAGTCCTGTGCATTATATTCTCTGCACAGACAATATAATTATCACTCCCACCTATACATTCAACATGTACAAAGATTTGATTTCCATAGGTTTTTAGATCACCAATTGTCTGTTCATATGTTGTCCATCATTGGCTGCAGAGCGCGCGTCCGCCCCAACCTAGCACGCCAATACTTTAAAATTAGCCCAAGGTGAAGAAAGATTACCGGACAATATATGTTTATATTTTAGATAGCCATTTGTCCTGTGATCTTGAAAATAAGGTCACTGGTTAAAATCAAGGCCACAAGAATATTCAACATATATCATTTCCTGTATGTCCAGGATTGATTTCTAAGCTGTAAATTCAATAATAAGAGATATACAGCGATATATTAGCAATTTTGTCCTGTGACCTTGAAAATGAAGTCAAAGGTCAAATTAAAAGACATCAGAATATTCGGCATATATCATTTCCGGTATGTCTAAAATTGATTCTCAAGTTGTAAAGTCAATAGGCGAGATATTAGCCATTTTGTGCTCTGACCTTGAAAATGAGGACAAAGGTCAAGTTCAAGGTCATGAGAATATTCAGCATATATCATTTCCTCTACGTCTACAATTGATTACTAATCGCTAATCTCAATACATTTTCAGTAGATTTTCAGTGAGTGAGATACTCGGAGTAATATGTCCCACTACAAAGCATGACCGCCCAAGTTGGCTGTATTTCATCGAAAATGATAGCCATTTTGAAGAAATCGCGAAAATAAAATGAAAAATACCTCCGTCTTGAAATATTTTCAGGGAATTTTGTGCAAAATGTTCTCTTGGGTGGGCTGAAAATGCCCCCTCGATCCTCTCCCTGGGTCCCACGGCACGGTTCTACTATATGATTTATAAACAAGTTTTCACTATGCTTTATGTCTATTAGGCCCCGGTCGGTGGACTTTAGCCTACAGTCTCAAGAAAGGGCGCGAGGGTGGGTGCGGGGTGGCCTGGGTACCTTCAATTTAAGGCCTACTAAATAGTACCCCCACCACGATGTCCTGAAACAAAATTTGCAACATGTAGAAACAATCACGTTGAATATTCTAAAATGAAACCCTGTCTACTTACAGAAGAAATGTATTATTTTCAGAACCATCAAATTTAACGTTAATCCCCAAACCGAGGCTGCCTAGACTAGAGTCTAGAGCTAGCTGCCTGCATGAAGAACGTTCCTCCACCGTGACGCTTGGGCGCGAAACTTTAAATCACGTTTCAGAATGATGCAGGTTCCAATGTTACGAACAACTCATGCACACAGCTCAGATGATGTTTTGGTAAGCTGATATGCGGATTTCTGTTACTATTTAATGACAATCAAATGTATAAATGAATATCGACCCACAAAAGTATGTAAAGTAGAATGCGAAATGTCATTTGAAACTAATTTCTTTCATTATCGCCCAATTTACGTAATTCTACGATCATAATGATGGGTATCCGTTCTACCATACATGTATGCTCCATGCTATAATTGCTGAATCTAGATCTAACTATATTACAAGTAGTTGGTCATTAGTTTGATTGGGTCGACAATTTATTGAAAGTCACATTACTATAGAACAACACCTATACTCGTTCTAACTCGTTTACACTGTTGTTCGCCGATATTTTTGCGATGCTAAAAGCTATAGTAGATCTAACCTGCTAACTAGGCCTATAACTTGGCATGCTTCACCTGGAATTCAAACGGCACTTTTCCACTGAATTTCAGATTTCTATCACGAAAATTGAAAAAGTTGGCAATCGACCCCAATGTTAAATTTTGCCCTGTCATTCATTTTCTTTGTTCTTTCACAACTTTGTGCATGCATTTGCTTGGGTTTGTAGCGGTGCAATCTTTCCAAATCAACATGTTTGAATACAATACACCCCAATGTGTCTTCAGGTCTAAAATTACAATATTACCTCGAATCCTGATGGATGTGAACAGGACCAATTCCGCTAATATGCTCAGATTCTCGAGATCCCGTTTTGAACTGAAATTTAACATTGGGGTACATAGCCAACTTATTCAATTTTTGGGATAGAAGTCTGAAATTTGATGCAAAATTGCCGTTTGCCATGTAAAGTGTGCCAAATTACAGAACGATAAGATTGAGCATCGCAAAAATATCGTCAAAAAACGGTGTAAACATGTTAGAAAAATCTGAGTATAGTCATATGTCCATTTTTAGATATAAAGATGTTTTGTATTTGTAAGACTTGTAGTTCATGCTCCGAACGGGGGATATAGGGGGTATTATCCCACGTTCGGAGCATGAACTATAAGACTTGCTGAGTTCATCATGTACACAACTTTACGTGATATTTTGACAGCACATCTTGTGAAAGTTAACACATTAAGTCCTGATTAGATAACAGATTATTGTGGGTGATCAATACGGCTGAACTATGGGCATGGATTGATTGGTACCCCCCCCCCCCCCCCCACATATACACAATTGATTATTAAAGATATTTCTTACTTGATACGCCATAACAATGAAAAATGTAATTCTACTGGTGTCTTTAGAATCTGTTTGGGAATGATAATATAGGTAGGCTAAGGGTAGGCTATATTTCACAATTGATCTACAAGATATTTATGTCATGACATGAAGTTCATATCGTCACACTGGTGAACGCTACGAGTGACCATAGAATAGTGTTCCTTGTGTTACACATACTGGTGAACATACATGTACATAGGCCTGTAGTAGCCCTGTATACGCCCAACAAACATAGCTACTAGTATATAGGCCCTGATATCCAGATCCAAACTACGTGACAGCGTCAGAGGGAAAAAAATGAAAACTTAACACAAAACTTAGTCGGATCATAGTTTGTGCAAACACAACACAGTACAATGCGTTAGTTTGGTCCCAGGCAGCATTTGCATCTGTTCGCTGTGATTGGATATAGGCAGCAATAAGCGAACGGATTCCCGACAGTTCCAGCAGTAGCACACGTGTTATAAACATCCGGAGTACAGTTCTCACCACTGGGCTGTGGATAACCCCAGTGGCTGGCTTGAGTCTAGCGGTACCTCCTTCGGAAGGGACGGTCAGCTACCAACTCCTGTTGTATGCTAATCAATATTGACAGGTTCTTTCTCCGACCTGGCCAAGCTTTCTGGATATCGAGAAGCGTTCAGAAGGCTGTGTTTACATGTATGTGATATCATCAGGACATCAACCGGAATACCGAACATTACATAGCAATTGTGTGTAAATGTAATATGCCTACTAAGTTCTTGTTCACTATGCTTCAGTGCTTGTAATTCAACACAAGATGTGGATGTGATTTTCCCAGGACTTGAGATATTTGGTAAGTTTTATTTTGTGAATGAAGAAATGCAATTCAATCATATTTGATAATCTTCTATTATTAGTCATGAGGTAATAATGACAATGGGGTATCCACTTAGTATAGGCCCATTAGTGTACATCTCGCTGTCAGCGAAATACATGAAGATTGAGATATTACTTTGTCCAAACAATATGAAGAAGAATATAGTAATCAAAACATATTTGTTTGATCCCGCCCCAGTAGTGCACAGGGGACAGTGGAAACAACATATTGTCTACAGTTGGCCTCATATGATATACGTATTAAACAATAGCTTACCCGGCCCATGATATGCTTTTTGCTCTGCCATATTTCTCCTGGGAAATGGAAATTGAACCAGATTCAGTTGAAAATGTGTTTCGCAAAGTTGCTGGACTCATATATCACAAATTGCCGTATTCAATATTTATGCATGTGCATGCAATTTATGTGTTGTGCTTTGATTAGACTGTTCCCTGAAGCCACGTAGCTGTAGACATGGTATCAGAACTACTAGTATATCAATTCTAGGCAACTGCTCTGTTTGAACCGCTGATTTTGCAAACTTGTAATATCATTGCAATGTTATCTATATAGCAAAATCTGAATAATCTGCGCCGTGTTTTGAACTGTGTATTGTATCGCAATATTATTTGTCGTTTCCATCGTTTTTATCGTAATTATATTATATTTATTGTGAATATAATTGTTGTGAATTGTACAGAATTGATATTTTAGATTAGGCATTTTGTTCCACTGGGATTCTGACCACATCGCACGAACTTTTTCAATCAGGAATGTCCATTTCTTTTTTCAGGTGTTCGTTCAGCTTCTGCCACAACTATCATGATTGGCTTGGTTGTACTTAGATCATGTCCGACCCTTTCGTCGGGGGTATCCATGCACGCACCTAGCTCACAAAACAGACACATCTTGTGTCCGGTCTCGTTGTTTTCCAGCTGCCAGCTTGCTGAGAGTCGCTCTAAATAAAAGTGTTGATCCCGATGTTGGCAATATTGATGTGATGTTGGCAATATTGCTTGCTGACCTTACCATCGTTTTTGTACGATGTTGTTATTTTCAAAGACCGGATAATGCATAAAACTTCGGATACCGTAGTATCGATAGTGCGTATCATTTGACAACTTTAGGATTTCTACATGCAACTAATTGACGAAAACTCAGTAGTTCAGTTACAACAATTTTGTGGCAATTTGTGAATTTTATATTCTCTGTGTTTGTATGCAAACGCGAAAGAAGACAGTCCGAGGATTAAAAAGCGCTTTATCTTTGTGCCAGGGCGTATTTATGCGTTTAACTTGGCCACGATTGATTGTATTATCAGCTCTTTGTTTGGCATGTTCTAAATCTTGCCGGGATTTAAATCTTTCCGCGGCTCCCTCGAGTTCTCTTGAGTTTCCTGTTTGTTGAAGCCGAGGGAAGATAGGGATTCCGTATCGTCAGTGCAGACAACCCGGAGCAGTCTCACATTCTTCGCACCTTCCCGCGAACTGGAAAAGTGAGGTCTGTCTGCCATGGCAACCCCAACACAAAATGCAGAAATACCTCTTGAGTCAGTATTTTGTGAACTGATTGTGAATCATGAATAAATCACAAACAGTATAGAAAAATAGACTTCTAAAGCTTAGCTGATTAGAGCTGAAATGTTTGTACACAATGTACATCTGTATGAGCACGGCGAATTTCGTGATAATCTCAACGTTATGTACGTTCGTACGCTCAGAGGTAAATATTTTGGATTGTATCCCTGTCAATCCTGAACCAGCACTGTGTACGAACATCTACATGTAGTTTTTTTATTGGTACCGGCCATCTCTCTCTAGTTCTATGGTACATGCACATGTTTAGGGTGTGGCTTCGGTGTCGATTCCCAAGCAAAATATGTCGAGAAGTGAATATGACCACGAAAGAGTGGAATTGGGATGTAGCCTACATGTACGCGTGGGTGTTTTCATCATCTTGATATATGAAACTCTGCCACAATATTGCAAAATCTCTCAAATTTCTTCCAGACGTATAGCCTGGCTCAATTCTGATTCCCCAATATACAACCGCACGATAACAGCATAAATTTGGTCCATCAAATATATATCGATTTTTTTCCATCTGGACACATGAATTCTTGATCACACATAAATATATCGGATTAACACATTTGAATTATATACATGTAAAAAGTAATATTGCAATACAGATGGCTAAAAGTGGATTATTGAACGTGCAATATCCGAGTACCAGTACCACAGAGACTCAAATTGTTTTATACAGAACATCATTTTGGATAATTCAATTCCCTTTCTCGTCCCTGCAATGGTCGGGGGATCAGGGATGCCTGGTCAGTACCTATGCTAGCTTTCATGACATATGCTCGCAGGATTGCCACAGCGGAATGGTGACACGACTCTGCCGCAACGAGTGACGCCATGTCATCGGTACAACATGTTGCTGTGAAATTTGAAATGGGTCAGCATAATAATATTCACTGATACATACGATGCATTTTTTATACTGACATACCCGTGAGCTGTATCATTGTGTAGTCGCATTAGTCACCGTGTAAAATATAATAAACAGCTGTAAAATATATATAGGCCTACGTATAATATGCAGGTACATGAACATCGACCACAAAATACAATGACATGTTTTGCTGTAGATTGAAGTACATGTACTTGGAATATGCACCTCAAAACAGAAGCATTTGTAATTGTATATGAACATTCTTTCGTGAGCATAGCATCATGGTGCTTCAGCAACAAATTTTGGACCCAGAGGTTTGTATAAATTCTTAGAGGTAAAGATAGAAAGAATCAAACTATAGAATCAAATTTAGTAGATTAACATACATATAATGTATGGTGTTTTTCGTTTGCTGAACGACGTTTATAAACAGTTCAACATGTCCACGCTAGGCTACTAGTATTATATAGATCCTTTGGAATTGTGAGCCCATATTGATATGAATATTATATAGGAAATAATAGGATACACTTAATATATGGCGCTATTCAAGATCCACGTTGAACAACGTTCGGTGCCAGCTGGGTTTGTTCCACATATAGTTCTAAATCTTTTTTCTATCCTGACAGGAACGACAAAATAAAACATCTTCTTGTGTGTGAATGTTTGCTATTATTTTTTTTCTCATATACATATTCCGCTGTCTCTTTGCAGGAGACGCCAGTCGCGGCAGTTATGAGTCCCAGTCTGTCCATGTCTGAGCTGGCGAGTCGCCACCCGATCGTGTCGATCCTGTACTCGCGCCGAGATGAACCCGGAGCCTACGACACGACTGCTCTCCAAGACTTCCTGGACTACGAGACAAACAACGGCGCTAAGAAGGTTGTCCCATTCAACTTGACAGATTTCTACAGCGACTATATCAATTTCTCGGTCATCCGCTACCTCAGCCAACACCGAGGTCAATACGGACCCAGGCACTTTCGTTTCAACATCCGTGATGTGCTTGACTGTTTGTCCAAGCTTGCCTACCTGAATGTGGTTCGCCGCATGAAGATCACAGAGGCAATGGTTCAGAAGGTACTGCCACCCATCGAGATGACCAACTTTGCCGCGAAACCAACCAGAGATGAGATCAAGAATCTGTTGCAGCCAGATTTTGAGTTCAGAACATTTGGAATCCTCGAGAAGGTTGAAGAAACAAACAAGAAATTTTCGTACGTGTTTCGCGAGTTGTGCGTCAGAGATTACCTCGTGAGTCTGTTTATCTACAACGAGTGTCATCGGAAGATAAAGGCCGGCAAGAAGACGTACCACGTAATTTCCTCGACGATGCGGGAGAGCATGAAGCGCCTTCCGGACACCAGTGACATCTGGAGAATCGCATTCGGAATGCTTTCTGATGAACCGAATACCAAGGAGAGCCAGAAACACGTGCTGAGGGAACTAATTGAAGAAGCCAAAGTGCTGCCAGAGCTGACACCCTTTGACACCACCAACCTCTGCGTTGAAGCCATCTACGAGTCTCAGAATGCGGGGGAATTGACCGAGTTACTGGATGACTTCTCTCTAAACCAGACAATACGATATTCGGATGAATACTTGAAGCCGGCCCGACTGCAGTACGCCGTCACCGCTGTCGGTTATTTGGTCAGAGCCAGCCACAACGTCTACGGGGTACACATGGCGCACTTTGGCCTCAACGCCAAGAGCATCGGCATGCTTGCTGACCCGGTGAATGATGTCTCAGATAACAACTTGCAGGTTCTCAACTTGAGTCAGAATCCTCTTGGACCAAGTGGCATGAAGGGCCTGCTTCGCTTCCTGGTCAAAGCAACGCTCCTCTCTCATTTGGATCTTGGCTCCTGCGAACTCGGCAATGTGGGGATCGCATTACTCTCAGAGTTCTTCATGTGCATGCCATTGCGGTATCTCCGTCTGTCTGACAACAACCTTGGTGACGCCGGTGTGAAGCGAATGTTTAGAAATGTGAAATATGCTCCTACGCTCGAATGGCTGGATATGAGCGACAATAACATCACCGACAAAGGAGCAGTGCTGATAGGGAAAGCTCTACCCTATCTGCCAAATCTTCGTAGTCTCGACATTCAGAGGAACAACATAGGCGATGACGGAGTGGAAGCCATATCTTCCAACCTGGCAAAGCTTAACCAGGTGACACAGCTAATGCTTGGTGAAAACAAGATCGGGTCAGCAGGCGCTACCAAACTCTCGGCTCATGTTTGGAAGTCCAAGTCGATGCGATTCGTCAACCTGAACCTCAACAACATTCCTGCAGAGGGTATCATGGGGCTGAAGAAGGCAGCCGAGGAGCATGGACACTTGAAGATATCAGTGTCTAATCAGAGTCAACGCTCAGCCGGAGATATAAGCCTGAACTCGACTGGAGAAGGCGAGATGGTTCTTCCCTACGACGAAACACAGGATCGGCACAAATTCAAGGAGCCATCTACAGGATCAAGCGTCAACTTGTTGGAAGGCAGAAACGCCGACTTCGACAGAGGCCGTCCGCTCCGACGATCGTGGTCAGGTCGCTCGAGCTTCCGGCGTTCTTGGCATGACGTCAGTGGCAACTTCCGGCGCGGCGAGGCGATCTGAGATGGTGCATCCATCGACAATACAGAATAGGGTTGTCAGCAAGCCCTTGGCTTAGTCTTGAATGAATCGATTGGTGTATAGCGATCAGCCGCTATCAAATTTATACAAATTAACGAATGTTGGTTCAAATTTGACACATTGACTCTTTTAGATGAGTTTCCATCTTTAAGCATGATATTGTAAATACTACCTAGTATGTGTTCTTTTGGAATTCATATGCATACTATCATACTATGTACAGAGTGGAAAAAAGGTCGTTTTGTTGTTACCGAAAAGTGCTTATTTGTACATATCAGAAATGTCTCACGAAATGACATTTTTGTTTGCAGTACGAGGCATACATGTAGTTATCAGTAGTTATTACATATACGCATGAGTACAGTGTATCCCATGGGCAATGGCAACATTCAGTTCATATCTCAAGTTTTATCTGGTTATATACGATAAGCTATGATCATTATGTTGTGTGTAGATAAATTGCGTTAATTGTTCTGTTATTGTTTAATAGTGCGTTATATCTTGGTTTGTATCAGTATTTATTTGAAATGATATGAAATAAACTTTTTCTTTGAACATGTGGGTCATTATTATGCATAGCTTTCCTACTATAGAATATGATATGGTATATTCCAAACGTTTTCGACATACGACTGTCAGTGTCGTATGTTTTGACAAACACGGGAAAGAAACGACATACATATGTAGGGCGTTTAAGGATTGATTGCATGTGATCGTCATGAACCTGGCAGTGACCAGCTGTCCATTCACTTATAATGTAAATATAAAGGTAACAAATTCATGAATTTACACACTTCCAATCAACGTGAAACTTTGCGTTTCTGATTGTTAGCCATCAAGGATTACTAACCGAGACTCCGTTTCTTACTAAGCAATGTTAAATTTGTTAAATTCATCGTTTTCATATGTCATTTTCCGACCTATTTCTCAGTCTACAAAATACACTCACAACAGGGCGAGCGAAAGGATTATGCTGTGCAGCAAATAGCTAGTGAGGCCAGTAAAACTCACAGGTGATATGCACTCGGGTGCACCGAGGTGTTTGGGATTATGAATGCTCAGCTCATTGTATTCATCTCCCAAAAAGTATAGCCCTAGATATTCTCATTATTTTGACGACAACAAGGAATAAATATATGCAACAGCCAGTGCTTGTCAAGCAGAACACTCGAATCTTCGTTTTGGTGAAACGTATAAAATGATTTATCTAATCATCAAATTGCACAGCTTTCGTGATATCATTTATGAAACCATGTCTCGGTTCATCATCCATGAGTATATGTGTGTGTGCTAGCCAAGTTTTAGGTCAGGGGATTGTATTGTTTTGGCGATTTTGTTACCTTTACTTTCCCATTATAAGTCAATGGAAAAGTGCCTCAGTGCAGTCACCGGTAAGTTATGTGCAATCACACCTTAAGGACATGGTAGGTACGCATAACGGAAAAAAACGGTAGAAACACAGGAAACGGTAGACTCTTTCCCTCCACGAGCATCCGATTATATCTTGTGCCATGAGGTCCCTGGAAGGGGTTTGAGGGTTGAACTGAAAGCTACTAGTTTATACATCTACATACCCTTTTCACCTCAAAATTGTGGGAGAAAGATGACAAAATTTAACCCCATGTTTGGCTGAGAATAGAAAAAAATAGCTCAATGGCTAAGATAGGTTACCGGACAATTTTGGTTTGGCCATGGCAGATACCAGACCTTGAGATTTACCAATCAAGGTTATCAGTGTGAACATATGACCTTGATATTTACCAATCAAGGTCATCTGTGTGAATGTCACCATTACATGTACGTGTGCTGCATTTGATTTTCTATATGTTCATAATACAAAGATATATCTGGGTGCAAGCGCTTAGGCCACTGCAAGCATTTCATCTATAGAGGCGAATCTGGGCATTTTTTTTTTACCCAGAAATGGCTGTTTTGACCTTTCAATGTCATCGAAGGTCAATTCCAAGGTCACCACACAAATCGCCATATATGACTTCCCATTTTAAAATGCCAGTATCTAGGCTCTATCTTCAGAAAATTTTCTAAGTCCAAAATTTTTTTCCAAAACTTTTTTTTGCCTGGAAATAGCCCAAAATGGATAGTAACGCGATTTGGAACGTGAATTACATTTCGTCGACCCGTCAAAAATTCAAAATGGCTGCCACACGCAGACCAACGATTCAAGGGCAACCAAACTTACACACATCACAGAGGTTAATAAGGGGACTCTTTTGAAACAGAAATCTCAATACTGTCTGAACAGTTTTCGAGAAAATGGCCGTAAAAACTTTTCGTCGAGAACGGCTGCCATTTTGAAAAAATGCAAAAACTTCCTTCTCGAAATATTTTTGACATTAGAATTTAGAGCGTTGGGAGCCCCCAACCCTCTACATGTCTATGTGCTGACTTTTTTATGGAGGTTTCATGCCAACCTATCGACGCCCGTTTTGGCATATAAACCTTTGTTCACCTACTTCAAATGAGGATTTTCTTCGTCCTTGACATAAAATCTCTCGATTTGATGGCAACTTTTGAATATTCCACAGATATATAATGCATAAATCGATGTGTTAGGTTTGAGAAAATTACGCAAAACGGTCAGCTCGTCTGAAAAACGTCAAAATGGCGGAGCCGATGGAAATTCACGTTCCCAGAATGCAAAGCAAATTTTACCGCAATGACGCGTACTTTGGAACACACAATTTTCTGTGCAGCATTTTGTGCATGCATTTAACTTTGCTTGTGGCCTTCTTTGGCGTTATTGGTCGCCGCATCAGCGGCGGCCTATATCAAATACAAAGTTACTTGAACTTCCGGTGCCGCTTAGCACAGTGCACCTTTTTCCACCTGCCGCTCAGCGCACGAACCGATATTCTAGCACAAACATCATTCAATTTTATCAGTTTATTTGACTGACGATCTCACAGCAAGAATTTTGGCCAACGCATTTGTTTCATGCGGCGACCACTTTTGCTACTCTGGATCCCTGACGTTCACTTGTGAAGTAAACACAACGATTCGTCTGCGATACCACGACTACATTTACCGTAATCTGACATATTTTATCACTTGAGACGTGTTCCATGCTGGGTTGCGAAACCTTTTTATTTTAAACTGGTCTTTTAATTTGCTCAGTATGTATGTGTTATTTATATCATGATATCAGATGCAGATATTCATCATAGTATCCAATATTTTAAGGATATTCTATTGAGGTTCAATATCATTTTTTCAGGCGTATCTGTTTCATTGAGTTCAAAATAAATGTTTACTCATTAGGAATATGATTTAAGTACGCCTATGTGTTTCATCATAATATAGGGAATGAATTGGAATCATATGGGGGCATGATGTGGTTCAATTTTTTTTCTTTTTTTGCAGAAGGGGGGGGGGGGAGTAACGTTGTGTAAGATACATTCAGCTGTCGTGGTGCTGATGATGTGCTCGAGCTCTAATGTCGTCTCCCGCAGTTAGCTGCATTTTCTTGTTAGGTATTCTTGTGGGAAATTTTAAAAAAATTCGCCCGTAAACTTTAAAGATAAAATTGTTCACGCCGGACGGACGGACGGACGGACGGACGGGCAGACGGAACGGGCCTTTCCCATGTTAAATTTCCTATCTCGACTGGCCCCTAAAATTGCAAAACTGGCCCCTAAAATCTAACTTTTGGCCTAAACCATGGTTAGGGGCCGTTTTCAGCTTTTCCCAGGCCCCCAATCCGTTCCGTTAGCCCGGACCGGACGGACGGACGGACGTTTAGGTTAAAGGATTCTTTCCATGTTAAATTTCCCATCTCGTGTAAGCTCCTTGTCCCCAAATTTAGCCCCTGAACACATTTTTGCTCATAAATAGTGGGTTTTGGGGTTTTTAAAAGCGTTTTAGAAACCCCTCAGCCCCGGAAGTTTGCCCGGACAGACGGACAGACGGACGCAACGCCATTCCAATAGGTTATCGAACCATGGGTCGGTAACTTAAAAATGCTGACTCAGCACAATGCACAAATAGATGGTGCCAACTTGAGCTCTATAATAATTTATTTCATAAATAATCGACAGAAAGTCTGTGGATAGACTGACTTGGCAGTTAATGGCCATGGTACCATGGGTAACTACGGCTATAGGGAACGATTGGTAACCATAGCAACAGTACAGTTTGTGTGGATATTGACTATGTATGGTACATAATATATGCACTAGTCAGATCGTCAGAACCTTCATTAACGTAGTCCGATACAAACATAGAGGTAATGAAAAGTCAAAATTTAAAAGTTATATCTTGAATATTATCTCTTCAAAATAACATATTTTATAGAGTAACTGATCAGCATTCTGATACTGAAAAGAAAAAAGGGGGTCATCGTGCTGGTTTCTTCGACATATTCGATCAAAAATCACAAACTTTTACTAAAATGACTTAATTTATGGTATTTTTACACATTTTTTTGCCCATATTCACATCTTGCATCTTGTTTTCCAAGAGAACGGATACGGTGACCCCCCTATTTTCTTTTCAGTTTTAGGATGCTGATCAGTTATTCTATAAAATATGTCATTTTGAAGCTCTAGATTTTATTAATACAGTCATTTATTTTGAAAAAATGCTTTGACCCCCTCCCCTCACTGTTTGGAGCGGACTACCTTAAGAATCATTATATCATGGCTTGAAATATCCTAATTAAAATTTGTTCCCCTCGTGAAGTCATGAATTCCCATTAGGATCTAATTTGCATATTGATAAGTTGCTAAAACTTTTCAAGTGGCTTCTGTACTGTAGTGCTGGAATGGCAGTTTCAAATGGCTGTAACTTTTGAACGGATAGAGATATTGATATACCGTAAAGACCATTTTGCTCAGATCAATGAGATCTTTCATATTACAGCACATCATGTTTTCACTTTACTAGTACTTTAACTGAAACTAGACATGTTGTACAGGACCACAAGTCCCAAAGTAACGTGCTATACGATCCCCGAGATATGGCCGAAAATGTGGCTCCGTAAAATATAAATATGTACTCAAGGGGAACATTAATTGCTAACCAGGCACCTACAGTTTGAACTGCAGCACATATGACTTCCTAGATGTTCAATATACAAACCTCGTTTTCGAAAGCGAATTCGCCGACGGCTCGCTCTACGGTGATGCAGTGTTTTCCTTGGACAACATGGCCTCATTGATCCAAGAAACACTAGTGATAGATCAAAATAGTAGTAGTAAAGAATGGTAACAGTTTACACATATTTTGATGTAACCATAACCAATTATTTGAGCAATATGGCCTGGTAAAACAAAAATGATAAAAAAAATTGCAAACATGGCTGTTTTTGAACTTCCAAGGTCATCTAAGAACTCAAAGTCACCACTAAAATCGTCATATATGACTTCCCATTTGAATGTTAAAATATTTAAACTCTATCTCTAAGTATCATGGGTGTTCACTCAGAACAGCTCCCATTATGAAGGCAAAGATTGGAGGAAATAAGTTGCTAAAATATGGTGACATTTTTTTTTATTCGACAGAAACGGCTCCAAACGTATAGCGAATTAATTTCGAACAAATAATTCTTTCCTCAAACCGACTAAAAATCAAAATGTGCGCCATGCACAGAGCAGTTAAGACAACAAACTTATACGTCACAAGGGCATATATAGGGAGTCCTAAACATGAATCAGATAAATATAGATCAAGGGTGCTGTAGCTTACTGGCAGACTCAAATAGCACAAGATTGAGATTTGATATTTGACTTAGTCGGAGATCAAGTTCAAGATCACCAGCAGATCCACCATATATAAAATGCCCTATTTGCATGCACGGAGTTGGTGTGACGATATTTTGTAGGTGAAACGAGCGTCAGCACCTGATTCTGTATAGGCAGATCACACTAGCGACAACAATAAACACCAACAGTTTGTTGAAACAACGAAGACAAGTGTCAATTCTCAACACAACTTTACTCGCGAGCGCGACACGGCAACAACAACATACGGAAACACAATAGAGACATAATATGGCGCAATTACTTCTTTTCTTTTCTTTGTACATGATATAAATGACAAACAACATCTGTGATTTTTTTTTGTCCTTTTTTTTTCCCTAGTGTCCATCACCAGTACGACCAGGTAATTCCCAGTCACCAGAACTCATCCAAGCAGGAGGTTTACGTGGGCGACGCCTTGCATTCAGAGGCTCGTTCACGAAGTCTGGTTCAGGTTCAATATCATCATAGTCATTATCATCTGCCATCATGGGCAAAGGGATAGCACCATTTACATTTGTTTCGTCATAGGAATCCACTGTGGATTCTGTGCTGTCCTCTGAACTGTCACTTGCATAAGGGTCAGTTTGAGCTGGAGTTTTTGCTGTTGAAAACCCATGGTGCAAATCCGATACAACTGGGTATACATCGTTAGGCTTGACTTGGTATGTCCTGGATCTCATTTGGCACCCTGCTAGTTTCTGTATGTGCACGAATGGTGGTGACCAAGATGTGATGATGTATCGGTCACGTGCCTTGTGTTTGTCTCCATCGTTTTTCAGGAACACTAGGTCACCAATCTTGAATGGTGATGTTGTTACAATCTTGCCATGAGGGGCCTTGGACTTGGCACTGGGTATGTGATTCTGGATACGTAGCCGATGTTGTTGTCGTGCAAGATTTCCGTCATCGAAATTCAGCTTTTGTCCTGATACATCATCTCTTTGAAGCAAGATTTCTCGTGCACTGAGTCCACGGTTCCTTATGCGGGAGTTAAGAGTGGCCACAATCGATGCCAGTACTGTTTGGGTTATGGGGCCACCATCAGGTTGATAGCGGTTCAATTCATGCTCCAATTCCTGAACAGCTTTTTCACCAACTGGATTCTTGTTTACATTTTTCGTTCTGCCAATATCAATTGTCAAGCCATGGCGCTTTAGAGATGTATCACCTACAAGACTTTGCATGGCAGGAGCACCGTCAGTACGGACAATAGCGCCATCTGGAGCCTTGAGTTCTGCAGTGGTTTCGATCATGGCATCACGAATGCTGTCTTGCCGTTCACTTGGCAGAAGTTTGGCGACAGTAAATGATGAAAAGCATTCTCTCATGATGAATACTTTTTGACGTGCCCTGCACATCACATCACATGCAAATTCTTTGCCTGGAACATTAGCAGGTGGTGAGGTGGAATACTCCTGTATTTCAGATGGGAGCTTAGCAAGCGATGTACACTGCGAGCAGTTGGATGTGATGACCGCAATGTGACGATCAGCATCCAATGCATAGAAATACTTGTGGAATACTTTGCTCATCTGGCCTTTAGTAGGATGATGCAGTTGCAGGTGTAGAGCTGTGAGTAATCCATGCAGCATCTGACTGGGAACAATAATCAGTTCTGTAGTAGGTGAAAATGGAGTTGATTGCTTGACAATCAACACACCATCATGTCCAATTGTCGCACACCGAAGATAACGCTTTACATCACGGATGTTTGTCACTTTCTTTGATGGTCGGGTGCCCTGGGAAATATGTGAATATGCTCTGCGCAAGGAAGCATCATCAAGTTGGATTTTTTTCCATACTGTGCGGTTCATGAATGGGATCTTCACAGCACCCTGTAGGACATCTGTAACTGACACCGCTTGAACAGTGGCTTGCTCGCTTTCCATGATGAACTGGCAAATTTGGCAGTCTTTGTTTGGGCACTCCATGGGGTGGCGAGATGTATAATCAGCAGGAAGATTTGAGTCACCCGATATGTGATGCAGGGTGGTACTGTACCTGCTCAGTGAAGAGAGAAAAGTGGAAACCCTGGCACTGGAAGAAAAGTGTCCTTTCCGAAGCTTTTCATAAGCCTGGACACAAGGTTTTGAGTCGGTGAGTATCTGTGTTGTGTTGTCCGACTGCAATATGTATGGACCCCAATGGTTGACTGCTGCACTTATGGCCAAGGCTTCCACTTCACAAGGAAGCCATTTCCCCTGATGTGGTTTGAGTTTTGATGAGAAATATCCGCCAAGGAGCAGTCTGTGGTTTCGTCGAATGAACAACACCGAACCAATCCCAGAGTTGGCGACAGCGCCATCATTGGTGATGATGAGCTGGTCACTTTTCCTAGGTATGGTGATGACCCGAGGATTTTTCAAAGCATTCTGAGCAGCAGCAAAAGCACTGATGAGAGGTTCTGTCCACCGGATGTGATCTCGCGAATCCTTGCCAGCTGTGGCTTCCTCGAGTGGAGTCAAAAGCATGCAGTACTTGGGAATACATGCTTTGAGGTGTTTGTATGAGCCACACCACGACCGCAAGCCCTTGACCGTGGTTGGCTTTTGACATTCTGTGAGAGGGTTGATCTTGTGGGGGGAAACAGAAATGTTGCCTTCAGACCATACCCAGCCTAGGACTGTTGTTGTTACTGGACAGATGACAGTTTTCTTTGCTGAGAGACGTAGATTGTTCGCTTCAAATTTGAACAACACACCTTCCCAGTTGTACATGAGGGCTTCGATGGTATCTGCACATAGATACAGGTCATCGGCTATTTTCATTGCCACTCCCTCGTGGAAGAGGTCACCCAGAACTCGGTTCATGAGCTCATCCAAGTACTCTGTGGAACCAGGCATGCCCATTGCAGCTCTAGTGTAGACACGGCACCCCTTGTATGGTGTCATTACACCCAGGTATTTCATAGAACTTCGCTTCATGGGTAATTGGAAGAATTGTTTCGTCATGTCAGATTTTATCATATATCTACCCTTGGCCAAGAATCGAAGGACATCATCACAAGAAATCCATCGTGTTGGCAGTGGTTTGGCATAACTGCCAATATTGTTGAAGGCTGTCACGAGGCGGTGACCCCCGCCTGCTTTCTTCACCAGAAAACTGGGTGACACATACTCCACAGTGACACCAACATCTTCTGGTTTAGCCAAGACACCCAGGTGCTCAAGCTCATCCATTTTGTCTTGCAGAAGTTCCATATCTTTTCTGGGATACAAAGGCATGTGACTTTTGGATGGCGGAGGTTGGACTGGGCCCATGTTAATTGCGGCTCTGATTTTGCCAGACACATCATTGTATTTTCCGATCATGGGGTTAAAGACTTGGTGGAATCGTTCATGAAGATGTTGTAGTGATTGCTTATGACTAACTGACAACTGGTCACCCATTTCTACGGCTGAGATGTCTGTGGTCCTTGTAGTTGGGTTACGGGTTTGCACTGCATCAGCAATGGTGTTCGTGTTATCTTGTGGTTTACATGTCAAACGCACCTGAGCAACGTGTTGGTTTTTCTTGAAGGTCACTGGAGTGTCTGACATGTTGGGAATCCGTATTGTACTACCCACGCAGGTTGTGATTGCGGGCACTGGCCACCTGGGATGTAGAGAATCACATCGTGGTTCAACAGCAATCTCTGTGTCCGCAGGAATTTCAACTGGAGATTGCAACTCGATGTAGTCACCAGGTAAGACAACTTCATTGTGCTGAGTTCGCAACAAAAAAGACTGTGTTTTCCTGATATGCAGATTATGATCTGTGGCTAACGACTGGGTAGCATACGGAACAACATGATTGCCCCCAATGATGATGCGATCATTGGGAATGTCTAGAAGGACTCTGTTCTCTTTCAGGAAAGGCATGCCTGCAAGGATATCACAGTCGAGCTCCTTGACAACAACAGCCTGAAGTTTGAGTTTGAGTGTGCCACGAGAGAGAGAAATGTGTGTTTCACCACAGGCTTGGAGTTTTGTTTTGCCATCAGCTTGGCTAGCCGTGTGGTTGGTTTTCGTCACTGGAAGGTTCACTTGGTGGGCAAATGACTCTTTGACAAGTGAGGAAGTGGCCCCAGAGTCGCATGTGATTTTCACTGGGTGATGGTGGTAGAAGGCTTGAAATGAAGGTGTAGCAGCTGTGGCTACCCTGTTGACGACAGAAGAGACACGTGTGTCCTCCTGGCCTAGTCAGCTTGAGTCATCCAAGTTCAGAGATTCCATCTCTACTTGTGGTGTATCGTCTTCTGGCTCAGTGGTATCAACTGACCGGATGATGCTTCGTTTTTCAGCTTTGGATACATAGTCACAATCCATGATACTATGTCCAAGGAACTGCCGACCTTCAGCTTTGCAGACGCGGCATTCTCGGCGTGGCATGTGGGGAGCAGAATTGTATGTCGAGAGATGTGCACTCTGTCGCGGATAAGATTTTCGCTCACCCTGAAACTGTCTCTTTCCACGGGAGGTTCTGCTCTGACCACCACCAGGAACAAATGTCCGTGAGACTTTGGCCTCATCACCCCGCAATTCCTCCAAGAATCCATCTAAGGCATCCACAATCTGAGGTTGCAGGTCTTTGAGTGTCATACGCTGCAAGTCATAGGCAAATGTCCTCTGAACAAGGGCTGGGAGGGAGGGGTGAATTAATTCCATCCATCTAAGCACAGCGAGCCGCTCCACAGTGGGGCTCATATCTTCATTCTTGTTTACTTTAACCCCATTATGTAGGAGTTTGGATTCCGTGCTGAGAAGATTATCCTGTAGGTGGGCCAGAATGCGCTGGTACAAACGCTCAGGCCTCTCATTCTCTTCCCACACTATGCTCGAATATTTCATGAACTGGGTTTCAGATTGCTGGAATCCATAATACTTTCTGATGATTTGCCATATACTGTCTAGGCCAGTGGAGGAGTTCATGATGTCGGTTGATAGGTAATGTGGGACCCATTAGGACAGAAGGCCCAGCATCTGGTTCAGTCTGGCAGCTTTTTGGCCAGCAGTTTGCCTTTTAGCTGCATCTATATCTGGTCCATCATCTGTAAAGCCACGTGTGGGGTTATCAGCTGTTAATTTACCCCAGGTGAGAATATCAGCTAAAAACAGGCGGAAATTGTCATCACGTTGGAGAGTGTATATAATGTTGTGTTTCCAGCTTGTGTAGGAGGAGAATGTCTCCTCTTCGGTTAATTTCCAAGGCTTGGGTGCTTTAGCCATTGTTAACTGCTAGGCTATATCATAAAATGTTAACATAAATGTTCACGAACGACCGTGCGGACTGATGGCACCGTTGCGCTTCCGTAGAATGAAGACCGCGTTAAAATTGGCAAGTCTTTTTCGTCGAAATATTCACTCAAACCGTTGATCACCACAATTAGAGAAAGTTCTGTGTAATCTCCAGGGTTGGGTCTTTGATACCGCTGCCACCACGACAATAATAAACACCAACAGTTTGTTGAAACAACGAAGACAAGTGTCAATTCTCAACACAACTTTACTCGCGAGCGCGACACGGCAACAACAACATACGGAAACACAATAGAGACATAATATGGCGTAGTATTTCACCCATCGCAACAGTGTAACTGGCGAAAAATTCGTAACCCTGTTAGGCTGATCTGATAGGAGATGAATAGGTGCTTCCTATTCTTGTTTTCGTGCGATCGATGTACACTTTCAACGCATGAACATGTCATAATGAAGCATCCACACACATTTCCGCCCTATACCACAGAACGTCTTTTGGGCATAAAATCGTGGACTTAATAGAGAGAAACAAACCAATTATTCAAATATGCAACCCTCAATATATCGATAGCAGCAATATTAGTCAGGAGGAAATTTCACACAGGGTGGAAACGTAGTACAGACTTTTTCTGTCGATTGATATGGCTTCATAATGGTCTAAGACAACCTTTTTCAGAGGGTGTGTAAAATTTTCTCCTGGGCTAACTTTTTTATGGCCTTTTTTCAAAATGGCCGACATCAAAAATTTGGTATTTTAGGAAAAAAATCAAAATTATCCTCCTGGCATGATGCTTTTGGTCTATTAAGGTGACATTCAGTTATATGGAGATATATTCTCCATAACAATACTAATAATACTGATTCAAACACCCCGAAAATGGAAAAAATCCAAGATGGCCGCGAAATTCTCGCCATTTTTACACAAATGCTCATAACTTCCTGCCAAATTGAGATAGGAAGCCAATTTTGGTGTCTAACCCTGGGTTTTGGGGTATGAGGATTTCAAATATATAACCAGTTTTGTAATTGGATGGTTTGAAGCTGATCAGAATCCAAGATGGCTGCTAAATTTTAGCCCGATTTCGCAAATAAGCACCAATGACCGTCATATATATCAAGATAACAAGCCAACTCTGGTGGCCAGTCATGTGCTTTGGGGTATGAGGGTGCTACTTGAAGAAATACTTTTGTGTGTAGACGGTGACTGGTCAATTTAGAGGTGTTCAAAGGCGAAGATAACCATTAATTAATGTGAAACATGTAAACGAACCCGTCTAATAGCACCCACTCGTACAAAATCAACAGAATCAACCACCATCAGACAGAAAAAAAAATCTGAGCCAACGCTTCGGGAGGTGTGTTGGTGATAAGGCACGGTCATTGATGACAAATTGGTCATTGTCAAATCTAACACACACATTGTGGTTGGCGTAGAGGTTTGGATCCTTTAATGATCCTCAAGACCGTTCCCATGACGCCACTCACCAGACCATCCTCTACATTGGGATTGCTCATCATAGTCACCATGGAGCCCTCACAGAGTGCAACTTCTGCAGAAAGGTTGCATTCAATGGGTATAGGTGTTGTATTCTTCTTCAAGCCAGATCTATTCTCGATAACATTCACAGACACAAACTTTGATTTCTGTCTGTTCAAAGAATCAGTCATCTTTACATTGTGTGCAGCAGCAACTTTTTGGAAAGGTAGTACATCTGTACATCTGCTTGGATCTTTGATCCTTAAGCATCTCCTAATTTTCAGAGCTCTCTGATTCAACATCTCCGAAAACGATTTGTCATTTTTTTTGTCTCATTATGTCGGTCAAAGTAGTAACCTTGAAGTCGTCCCAAGGCTCTGCAAGGGCAGTTGGGTCTCAGTATTTGTCCTCTCACATGCGGCAGTGGATAAAATCACTGACTGCCAGGGTCATGAAGAACTCTTGTTTCTCTTGAGTTGATCCAGACGACCTCTGATGAAATTCAGCATGCCTCTACTGAGATCTCATCAATGATTATCAGCTCGAGGTTTTAATACCTAACCTTGGGGGCAGTGATGAGCTCTTCAGCAAGCGGTATATACTTTTGTCCCACACCCCTTTGCATGGAAGCATGGTTCCGCCACTGATGGTTAATGCTGCTTTGCCAGTTGGAGCCACATATCAGAGCTTTGATGATATAAAACTTTCCTATACCGATATATTGAAAGTCCCCATCCATTCATCTTATCGATGCACCACTAGGGAGTATAAATGAAGACTTTCCCTTGCATATTGTTCATGCACTGCATGAGAACTTGAGCCTGGTTCTATGGGATTGCCAAGATGCTGTGTTCTACTGACAACTGAGCCCATCTTGGTGTTGGACCTCCGAGGCAGGCCACTCAATCTGGCAGGTCTTCCAGACTGATGTCCTCGAGGTAAGCGTCATCTAGGTTGGCTTTTGTTTCCAAGCGTTCAGCCGCCACTTTCTGGGGCAATGTGTGCCAAGGCATCTTCTGCAAGATGATTTTCTTGGATCTCTTCATGGCTACTTCAATCTCTGGAAGATTCCCGTCTTGAGATCTATCCTTTATTCCCAGCCACTTCAATGAAGCATATGGAACCTTGGACCGGTTGTCGTTGTTATGGGTATAATTTTTTTCAGATGGTTCATAATCTCTACCTGGTTTGCTATCAACCTTGAAGAGGGATACAAGTTCAACCGGACAGGTCTTTGAGAATGTCTACAGGAGGGCGTGCATGGTACATGTACCTGTCTAGTACAGATGTACAGTGTAGCCACACGTCTTCAATGCCTGGATCTCAGTGGCCCAGCAGTTAGAGTGGAAGTGTCAGTCTGGTAATTGTCGGATCTGCAAGTATCCAAACAACATCCCGACTACAGTTTTGGAGGGATGTGCCTGTGGCCTTGTAGATAGCCTCCATGACACTCGATCTCCCTGTTGGTCAGGTATGTTTTGCCGAGTCATTGTAGCTTATCGTCTGTCTTATCCCAGCATATTGTGCTCTGCATGGTTCTTCATGGAGGAGCTGACCATCTTCACTGTGCTTCTTGCTGCAATAATATGACACAATATATCGAATGCAAGCGTATGCATCAACAACATATTGTAAGTCAAAAGTAGGATTCCAGGCTTTTGATTTGTACTGACTTACCCATCAGTCTTTGTGTTTTTGCTTATGTACAACCATTTTCGTGGAGGCTATAATGTTCCAGGCTTGTTCTTCAGGCGATTCGTATTTATCTTCTTGGTTTACGAACGATGGATGAAAAAATGTTAGGTCGGAGGGAGAATTAAAAATAAAATTGATTCAAATGTAGTGTCGGGGGGGGGGGGGATAAAATCTTTGAAAAGTATGAATTATACTTAAAGAATAAATCAGGAACATTGAACAGTTTTTTTTTATTATAAATGCACAAAAACAAAAAATGATCCTTTTGTTTCAAAACAAAAGTAGCACCTCGTGAATACGCCTGATGCAAAATCGAAGAGATTTACCACATTTAACATTTTGAAATTTCCACATGAAATAATTGCTATCGGAGGAAAAAAAAAAAAAAAAAATCTCAATTTTATCTTTATTGTCAAAACAGAAAATTTAGGTCGGAGGGCTTGTAAACCAAGAAATAAAAAATAAATCGCCTCTGGATCAGTGTCTGCTGGGATGGCACATAAAGGTCTGACAAGAAGGTGGACGGGATAACCTGAACCTGTAGGTCCTGTTACCCTTCTTGCATGACTTTGTATAATTCTTGGAATGAAGCTGAACATCATTTATAATGTCATGTAACTTGCTGTATCTCGTCTAATCAACGTCTTCTGTGTTGATATATTTGTTAATAACGTCAACAACTTCCTCATCAAGTTATATGTCCAGCTTAGGATGATTTTATACTGAGAAAAGGCAGTGAATGTAAGTACCAATGTGAGGCCAATCTCCTTGTAGAAACTCAATTGAAACAAAGTAGTCACAGACTTTGCCAATTTGATTTGATGGTGAAGAGATCATCAATTTCAAGGAGTTTTTGTACTATCAGATCAAACATTCTGGCAGCTGTTATATGGTTTTAAATGCCTAATATAATATACTTGGTATTGATATGCCTAATATAATATACTTGGGTTTGATTGCTCAAAAACAAATTATGCCTGGTAGTGGTACTGTTTATTTTGAAGTGCGAGTGAGTGCTACATTTATTAAACAGGTTTGTTTGCATGTGTTTCATTAATTAGTCCTTATCTTGGCTTTTGGACAGTTGGATAGCTTCGAGCTATAATTTGGCAGCCATCTTGGATTCTGAGCAGCTTCGAACCATCCAATCACGAAACTGGTTATTTATTTGGAATTCTCATACCCAAAAACCCTGGGTTAGACACCAAAATTGGGTTCCTATCTCAATTTGGCAGGAAGTAATGAATATTTGTGTTAAAACGGCGATAATTTGGCAGCCATCTTGGATTTTTTTTCATTTTTGGGGGTCTGAATCGGTATTATTAGTATTGTTAGGAAGAATATATTTCCATGTAATTAATATGTATCATATTAGACCGAAAGCATCATGACAGGAAGAAATTTTTGATTTTTTCCTAAAATACCAAATTTTCGGTGGCGGCCATTTTGAAAAAGGCCATAAAAAAGTTAGCCCAGGAGAAAATTTTACACACCCTCTGAAAAAGGTTGTCTTAGACCATTATGAAGCCTTATCAATCGATAGAAAAAGTCTGTACTACATTTCCACCCTGAGTGCTATATTCTCAATGTTCCTCCTGACTATATTAGGTCCTTCCACCAGCAGATAAAACTAGGAAGAAGGTTTTCAAGGTTAAGTACTGTAATGACACATTTCGCCATGGTTGCCATGGAGCCTTTGTGAGGCAATACAACACAAAGGCCATATCCCAGTCCGGGAGAGTTGGTACTTTCCGAGGACTGTGCATCCCAAAGGACGCCAACGGGTCTGAGAGAATTCGATTATTGGACAAATCGATGCCCCTCGCACGAAATACATGCCCCAATATGGACATATATCCCTCGATTGTTGACGGCTTCAGATTGAGCCTATCAAAGAGATAGCAGAGGAAGTCTAGCACTGCATAGGAGCAGAGAGCAAATCCATGCGCCTTTTGTTAAACCAACACATGAAGACTCTACAAATTTTTGTCTCCACACTTGTAATTTGAGGACGTGTACAGAATCGTGAAATATATCCCGTACGGGCTGCTTGGGCAGTCGCTTGGAGACCAGTAGTACGCGAAAATAAATTCGACACCAGGGGTCGTCTCGACCCAAAATACCCACTAGACTACTTTGTCTAGTGCCAGAAGGCCGGAATTGAGCTCCGTTTCGCTCTACGATGCACCGTTTCCGAGATACGGCCAAACAGGAAGTGCCGAGTCGGCGAAAATAAATTCGACACCAGGGGTCGTCTCGACCCAAAATACGAACTAGACTAGTTTGTCTAGTGCCAGAAGGCCGGAATTGAGCTCCGTTTCGCTCTACGACGCACCGTTTCCGAGATACAGCCAAACAGGAAGTGCCGAGTCGGCGAAAAAAAATTCGACATCAGGGGTCGTCTCGACCCAAGATACCCACTAGACTAGTTTGTCTAGTGCCAGGAGGCCGAAATTGAGCTCCGTTTCGCTCTACGACGCACCGTTTCCGAGATCTGGCCAAACAGGAAGTGCCGAGTCGGCGAAAAAAATTCGACACCAGGGGACGATTCGACCCACCATACCCCCTAGACTAGTTTGTCTAGTGCCAGGAGGCCGAAATTGAGCTCAGTTTCGCTCTACGATGCACCGTTTCCGAGATATGTATGAAAGCGTCAAGGATGAATCAGCAAAAATTCTTCCGAGCTCTAGGTCAAAGGTTGTTTGACGGATTGATCCCAAAATCAATAGGGTTCTTCCTTGGTGGTATATGAACTTCCATGCAAAGAATACTTGCCATTGCATGAATACTTTTTGAGTTATCGCTTGAAAAGTCTCAAAATCAACCTTGATTTCATCATCACGGACCCCGGAGCCGCCTCCGAAACAATAGGGGTCTTCCATGTAATATTTCTGACCAGTGGTGTAAATTTGGACAAGATCCGCTCAGGCGTTCCCGAGTCATTGATCGGAAACCAAAACGGCGGAAAGTGAAAAAAAAAAGAAGAAAAAAAAAAAAAAAAAAAAAAAACAGACAAAACCATAAGAGCATTTCGGGCCGAAATGCCCTAATCATAGAGTGGTCATCATAATGTTTCTAGTTTTGGTCACAGCTTAGAGGTGCCAGCTTGTGCTGCCACGTATTGCAAATATTTGAGAGTTTTGGGGGACCTCTGGTGAGAGTGATTAGAGCAGTAAAACAAGCACATGTTGTCAATTTGCAAAAAGGACATACTTTGAAGAGGTCTGAATAACACTTGGTGAATGACGGAGCCACAAGTAGCCGGACCTTTCAACGAAATGGCACCAATGCGAACCGTCCGGCTTCTTCACAGGACTCTGGAGAATCGATAGGAAAGTCCATATGCTTTGCTATCAACTCCAGATCCCAGCGAACATTTTATCTAGGTCACTGGCCACGACCAGTAGCCTCGTCCTCTGATGAGGAACGGTCCTGATTGTCACCTTCATGCCCTCACCCAAATCGCTGGATCTAAAAGACCCGATCATAGTTCTCATAGGCGGTCCTGAGCAGGACATGATGCCGCCTGGTTCCTGGTAGTGCCTGTTGAACGACTAACACCAGGGAATATGGGAATTCGAGTCATGCTAGGGAGCGACCCCAAAACTATCAGAACGATCGACCCCTAATTGTGTACGACCGAGAGTTCGCCGAGCTGAGACTCACAATAGTAGGAACGATACCTGGGAGCAATTGCTCCCTCAAACCACGAAACCGACAATTGGAATGATGCATCGAGCAAGCTCATGATCTACAACCGAGGTGTAGCCATCAGTCGAGGAGAGTCCGACCTGCGAGGGGCAGAGGGTACCGGGACGATTCACTCCCCTTGACGCGATGAGGGTGGGGGAAGTCGACCCGCGGTTCCTCGACTGCCTTTGCCTTGACAAGACTTCTCCAATCGCCTTCTTGCTGACAGGTAGAGCAAGCTCCCCTGATGAAATAGTAGCCGACGAAACAACCGGAACTCCCTGATCAGTAGGGCTGAGTCCCAGCAACAAAGGACCCTGAAGGGAACCTAACAACTGTGCAAAGAAACTTCGCACAGCCAAATTAACCTGGTCCTGCATGACCCCAGGGACGAGTTGACACAGGACAGGGCATGTGTGGTTCGGACAGGGTCCACCTACATGCTGGACTTCAAGGTTTGAAGAATCCATATGCACATTATACAAAACATACATGTAAGCTCTATTTAGATGCCTTCTGTCACCAGAAGCCAATTTATATACACATTCCATGTTAGACGTAACCTTGAGCCTTGATGTCAAGTTGAAGCTTGCTAGGTCAGTCATATATCTAACATCAGTAGATTACATATGTTCGTAATAGATTCCTGTCTGCATAGGCCAATTTACACATTTCAGGTCAGACGTGATCTTGGGATTTAGCAGTTAAGGTAATCTGAGGTCAACTTCAAGGCCCTCACAAGATCCACCATATATGACTTCCTATATGCTCATAATACAAACCAAAGCACTTTCTAAAAGCTTTTTTTTCTGCAGAGGTCAATATACCCATTTCACGTTGGACGTGATCTTAAGGTTAAGTTCAAAGCCCAATAGATCCATCATACATGACATCCTACATATGTTCATAATACATTCTTATCAAGTTATATCCACAAGAGTAGTGACTGCAAAAGCCAATTTACACATCTCAGGTGACCTCAAGATTCTTAAAAAACGGCCGATTAGCGATTCACTAAAAAATAGCAATTCCGGAAAAATTCATAGGACAGATTTTGATATTTAATCAAAATATTGTGCACGGACGACAGCCGGACACCACATGATGAAATAAGCTACAGCAGGTCACAATTAATCAGACCAAATCAGACCTTGTGCGCCTAAATGGAGGTACGCCATGAGTAAGGGTACTAGTATATTGATGGCATCCCTTACGTTTTTGCGCCATATCAGCGACCTGCAACTCGACTCTCCCGTTCTTGCTGTCAACATAGTTAAGGTAGTGCGCTCCAAACAGTGAGGGGAGTGGGTCAAAGAGTTTTTCAAAATAAATGACTGTAATAACAAAATCTAGAGCTTCAAAATTACATATTTTATAGAGTAACTGATCAGCATCCTAAAACTGAAAAAAATATAGGGGGTCACCGTATCCGTTCTCTTGGAAAACAAGATGTAAGATGTGAATATGGGCAAAAAAATGTGTAAAAATACCATAAACTAGACGTCAAGGCCTAAAGATGCCTTGGAGGCATTTCGGTGTGATGATTAATTTATAATATATACTAGATATCGACGAAAATGAAAAATGTTGACTCCGCAAAAAAATTTACCGTTAAAATAATACCCATTAGACATGTTTGTCTAGGGCGACGAGTCCAAAAAAAAGTCTGTTTCGCTCTACGACTCAGTGTTTCCGAGATATCGACGAAAACGAAAAATGCCAACTCGGCAAAAAAATTTTTTAGTCAAGGTCAAAGTTCATCCATAATACCCCTTAGACATGTTTGTCTAGGGCGACGAGTCCGAAAATAACGTCCGTTTCGCTCTACGACACACCGTTCCCGAGATATCGACGAAAACGAAAAATGACGACTCGCCAAAAAAATTTGGGGTCAAGGTCAAAGTTCATCCATAATACCCCTTAGACATGTTTGTCTAGGGCGACGAGTCCGAAAATAATGTCCGTTTCGCTCTACGACACACCGTTTCCGAGATATCGACGAAAACGAGAAATGCCGACTCGGCAAAAAAAATTTCGTGTCAAGGTGAAAGTTCATCCATAATACCCTTAAGACATGTTTGTCCAGGGCGACGAGTCCGAAAATAACGTCCGTTTCGCTCTATGACGCACCGTTTCCGAGATATCGACGAAAACGAAAAATGCTGACTCGGCAAAAAAATTTCGGGTCAAGGTCAAAGTTCATCCGTAATACCCCTTAGACATGTTTGTCTAGGGCGACGAGTCCGAAAATAACGTCCGTTTCGCTCTACGACACACCGTTCCCGAGATATCGACAAAAACGAAAAATGCCGACTCGGCAAAAAAATTTGGGGTCAAGGTCAAAGTTCATCCATAATACCCCTTAGACATGTTTGTCTAGGGCGACGAGTCCGAAAATAACGTCCGTTTCGCTCTACGACGCACCGTTTCCGAGATATGCAGGATGCCTCAAGGATGACTCAGCAAAAAATTATTTCGACCTCTAGGTCAAAGGTCGTTTGACGTATCGATCCAAAAATCAATAGGGTTCTTCCCTGTTGATATATAAACCTCCGTGCAAAATTCTGCAACTATTGCCTGAATATTTTTCGAGTTATCGTCCGGAAACCAAGTTTCAAGATCAGCCTCGATTTCATCCTCAAGGACCTCACGGACCTCGGAGCCGGATCAAAAAAAATAATACACCCTAGAGATGTTTGTCTAGGGCGACGAGTCCGAAAATAACGTCCGTTTCGCTCTACGATGCACGGTTTCTGAGATATGCAGGAAGCCTCAAGGATGAATCAGCAAAAAATCATTTCGACCTCTAGGTCAAAGGTCGTTTGACGGATCGATCCCAAAATCAATAGGGTTCTTCCCTGGTGGCATATGAACCTCCATGCAGAGTTCTGCAACTATTGCGTAAATATTTTTCCAGTTATCGTCCGGAAACCAAGTCTCAAAATTAGCCTTGATTTCATCCTCACAGACCTCACGGACCTCGGATCCGGCTCAAAAAGAATAGGGTTTCTTCCACATATCATTTCTGACTTGTGGTGAAAATTTGACGAGGATCCGTCAAGGCAATCTAAAGTTATCGTCCGGAAACCAAAAGTGGCGGAAGAAAAAAAAAAAACAAGGGCCACTGGCCTCAAAGGAAGAGCACTTCTGGTTTGCACACAACTATTTAAAAACCATTGAATACTGTATTTGATTTGGTACATATATGTTGTGGCCAAGATTTGTTTATTGTTAATTCGGCCTAATATCAAATGAATTAACACAAAATGATACCATTATTAAGGTATTGATTCCATCTACTCTCATCATCTTCCAAACTTGTAACCCGTCCAAATATATATCAAAATTTGAATGCTAGTCACTGGAGCATTTGTAACACGTAAACGTTAGACATCAATCTTTGACACATATCATTTGTTTCTTCTGTGTTTATTTTCAAGTTTGAAAGAGATCACATGACCTCATAAACTATACTTCGTTTTTTTCCCGATGATTTCTTCTCGGGTACGGGTAACGAAATTCCGACCCAGGTAATCGTATGACCCACCCCGAATAGGGGTACTCGTCGACTCGTCCGGGTCCTAGAACCTTTACATCGTTGAGCTCAATAATAAATGTTTCGGGTCATAACTATTTTTATTGCGGCCAATGAGACTTAATTAGTAAAACCAGTGTTAACTTACAGCCATGAAATCACGAAGTCAAAAGCTCCACCTTGATGAGCCCATATAAATATCACCCATCGAGTATTATTTGGACCAATGTGTAAGATTTCCAAGGTTCTGAATATTTTTTTCTTTTTAGGAGGCACCAACCTATCAGAAATGTTTTTTTTTTAGCTAGATCTAAATCCTGTGTTTTGATTTATACTGCAGATCGAGACATTTCAGCAGTTACATGTCTGCATTTCCAATAATTTATGACATGCATGAAAGTTTTCATTACCGCTAAATATTTGCGATCATGTTTTCCCTTGCCTAAATGCTGGTTTGAAGATCACCGTAGACGTGTGTTTGAATGAGTGTCAGCTGTCAGTGAATTAGCCCGAATCGCCGCTCGCATGACTGCCATCAAAATCAGCACTGACAATTCTCGTCGGCAATATATAACTATCATGAACATGATAAATGATCTAGTATCCATTTTTTCCGCTTATTTCAGGAGGAAACTTAGTTTTTTCCTCGACAAAGTGCAAAACTTAAACTTCGGCAAATCTGCAAAGTTTTGTTTGTTCCGATACTAGTCCAATCTCGTGAAATCTCGCTTCACTTGAGTGGGCATTTCTTATTAAATTTCCCCATAGAAAGCTTTGTATGGTGAAATTTTTATGAAATATTACCAGTGAAGTAGGAAAGAATCATAGGAAAGACCATTTATTGGGGTCGTAACAAGTATTTCCAAAAATACCGCACTGACTCAGTTCGACAATCTCATGCCAGTCATGGCAGCCTTTCGGGGCATTTTGACCTTGACCCCAGTGCGCGAGTATTTATCGCTAATTGGCGGGACTTGCTCACGTGGTAATTTGCATATAATTATATCCACGTGTAGTTCATAAACATGTGGGTGTGTCCGTCAAGACAGCTTCCCGATTGGACAATTCAGTGACTGCACGGGAATTGAAGGGTCCCGGGGCGGTCACAGGCGAATTGAATTTGTCTACTGAAATATGAAATACCACCACTAACACATAATTATTATGTTGCCGTTTCAACTTGTTTTTCATTTTTGCAATAGTATACTGTATCTATATATTGTGCGGAACGTATATCCAAAACTTTGAGTGCATATGATTGCAAGAAAGCACTGTTTCAGTGAAGATCAAAACGGGAGTGGTGATGGGTATGAAACGGTGACATACAAAAAAAACAAACGGTCGGAACACACGTCTATTACATTAACCATGATTAGGTATACGGGCGTCATTTTCCTCCCAATGGGCCCAGGGCCCTCCCAATTAGCCACAGTTAAATGGCCTGTTATGGTTCCAAGTGGCACTTTCAAGAATGTAAACAAAGGGAAATTTTCAAAAATCCAAAAAAAACCAACATCATAGAGGAAGAGCTCTGCTCTTCCTAAAAAATTCTGCTAAAACCATAATCTGCCGAAATGCCTAATTAAGTCATTTTGGTAAATGTTTGTGATTTTTGATCGAATATGTCGAAAAAAACCAGCACGGTGACCCCCTATTTTCTTTTCAGTATTAGAATGCTGATCAGTTACTCTATAAAATATGTTATTTTGAAGAGATAATATTCAAGATATAACTTTTAAATTTTGACTTTTCATTACCTCCCTGTTTGTAGCGGACTACGTTAAGTACATGCATAGACGACATAAACCAAGAAAAGTGCAGACATAACTGTCTGCCATGCATCCTGCAACATTTCAGATGACACCAATCAACATGCTGCATCGTCAGTCAACAATTGGGCGGCTGCTAATGATATACGACTGAATGCATTGAAAACAAAGGAACTGATGTATTCCTTTGCTGATAAATTACAGACGTTTTTCCTTTGCTGATAAATTATGGGAGTTGTGGTGGACAACAGAATTATAGGAAGGCTCCACAATGCTACCAATCTATGTGTCATAATTTCGGACACATGGAACACACATAGTGCAGGTATCACCACCGATGCACTGTGATAAGAGCCCTTCATAGGATGTGTGCGTGCCTTGTTTGGTAATCTGTTTTAACAGATTATCTCTCGAAGAAGTATTCAGTGGGTTCAGCATCGTACACTTATAATAGTCTACAGTTTGGGTGAATATTCAACACAATTTCAATGGGCTTCAATTACCACACTTTACGACAGACGTCACTCGTTATGCAGGAACTTTTTCATAGACACCTTGAGTCACACAGACAAACTCTACCATCTCTTGCAAGAGTCTATGAATGTTCCCTATGGACTCTGTAATGCCACTACTTGACTTTTCCTTGGGCATTCAAGAACTTTCCACTGTATAACTAATGCTATCCATTGTCATGATTGTACATGTTGTGTAAATATTACGTTTCTGGTTCCTGTAATATCCGAATGTATGTATTCAACTTGCACATTGCACATCAAATAGAAATTCCCCCAAATAAAAAATCCCTAATCTAACATAACATAATTTGCGGAAGAGACACATACAGAGCCTAGAGGCTTTATATGTGGTCTCAAGGAAAATGAAAACAAGATGTTATCAAATAAGAACATTTCATATTTCTGAGAGTATCACAAACATATTCACAACATATTCTGACCTGAATTTTGCATCAACATTTTTATCATCATAATACACACTAGTGTTTCAGTATGTATATATATATATCCTTGTTTATTTTCCAAATGTAATTGTAAACAAACATACACAAGGTATAATATACATAACTTAAGAAATTCAAACAGACCTATATATCATCAGAATTAAATAAGACCAATAGGTGTTTCTGATGTACATTTACTTGTCTTTATGTTTCATGTCTTAATAGATACTAATTCTATACTGTAAATGTATAAAATTTCGCGTGTATCAATGTTCGCGTTTTCAACATCTCAATATGTTCGCGTGGATTGAAGTTCGTGACTGTAGTGATTGGGCAGCCCCCTATGGAATAACCGTGTATTCGCGTGTATTTATTTTCGCGTTTTTTTTTCAATCGCGAAATTCGCAAAATTAATACAACGCGAAATTTCATACGTTTACAGTAGTCAGAACATCACTGAACACAGTGCACATCAATAAATTTATCTAACATCAGGGTGGACAACTGGGATGAAAATTCCAAGATCCACTTATATAGATAGTTACATTGTGTCCATATGCATATAACATGGTGTGATGATTTATGTGCACTGATCCCATGAACACAGCATATCTGACATGTACAATATTGCTATAAACTGAATGAATGCAATATGCAGAGATGAGAACTATAATAATGAATAAATCATATTAACACTGATGAAAAATGAATAACAAATTTTTCCCCACTTATATTACATATGATGATTTGAAAGTACAAAACCTAAGCTGGGATAGATGTATATGAGGTATCTGCTCATTTTCAGTCAGTCATTTCATTCAAACAATCACTGTTGGTTCGGTGTCCTCACTGCGGCCATACGTCATCGTGGCATGTGTATCACAAAACTTGATGCATCCTCTTTCTTAATATCGGGAATTTCTCTGCAGAGAAAACAGAAAATAGTGATAACAGCAATAAAACAACAATAAATATTGCGAGTTTGAGTGACACAATTGTCAACTTAACAAAGAAACACCGATACATACGCATCTTGATTTGAGTTGTCATGACTGAAAATATCCTCTGGTAGGCTGTACGGGGCTGTCTCCAAGCTCATGAACTGTGGTTTCGCACTTTGTTTTAATTCCAGGTGCCGTTCTAATTCCTCTCTGGTCATGTGACCAGTGCCTGCCTGGGCATCAGCTGTCATGGCAACTGCAACGGACCAATATGTAACACTCTAAGTGCTTACTGCTTAAGTTGCCTCCCTAACTTTGTTCACAATATCTTATTTGCACTTCCTCTCATTATCAAGAAATTTGAATTATCATGATAAATGATAAAATCACAATCATGATAACTTTCTTCCACCAAGTAAACTAGTAAAAAGATTGTAATACTCTCATATACCTCCTTTCCCAGCTTTTTTTCCAACTCTAGCTGCCTTTCGTTTCGATCCAGGTTCTGTTTTGAGTCCTTTCTCTCCTGACATTTGAAGCTGCTATCGATAAATTGATAGGTAAATTTCAGTGAAGAAAAATAATAGAGTAATACTTTATAAAAATTAGCCCAAGGGCTAAGATAGGTTACCGGACAACTTTAGTTGAAACAGGACAGGTGAGATATGACGTTAAGATAAACCAATCATCTTCGTGAACTTCAATGTCATCATTAAGTGTGCAGCATATAACCTTGTATTCATGTATGTTCAAAATACAAATACAAGGTCTATCTACAAGTCTTTTGTCTATAAACGAAATTTACACATTTCTTGTTGGACGTGACACTGAGATATAGCACTCAATGTCATCTGACGTCAAGTTCAACGTCACCCAAAAAAGCCACATATATATGTGGTATACATGTATATGACTTCCAATTCCAGCTATACCTACAAACATTTTTTGGCTGTAGAGGCCAATTTACACACTCAAGGGGCCTTTTAAGCAATTCAAAGCACTCCATCTTTATACACAATGTCAGGGACCCCAATTAGCATGTTTTATAACAAAAATCTCAAAACTGATCAGATAAATTTGAAGGAAAACGACCAAAAATTAAATTTGGGGCCTATTCAGCTCAAAACTGATCAGACAGTTTTCGAGAAAAGACAGAAAAGCTGCAAATTTGGGCATTTTTCGACCCAAAAATGGCTATTTTGACCTTTCAAGGTCATCCAAGGTCAAATTCAAGGTCACCACACAAGTCGCCATATATGACTTCCTATTTGAAAGTGCCAATATCTAAGCTCTATCTTTAAGCGTTCTATGAGTACAGTCTGGGCAGCTCCCATTATGAAGGGAAAAAGTCCAAAATTTTTTTCAAAGGGTGAAAAATTTTTTTTTGCCTAGAAATGGCCCGAAGTGGATACTAGTAGTAACGCGATTTGGGGCAAAAAAAAAATTTTTTCGCCAACCCGTCAAAAATTCAAAATGGCCGCCACACGGAGACCGGCGATTCAAGGGCAACAAAACTTATACACATCATAAAGGTACATAAGGGGAATCTTCTGAAACGAAAATCTCAAAACTGATCAGACAGTTTTCGAGAAAAGACAGAAAAGCTGCAAATTTGGGCATTTTTCGACCCAAAAATTGCTATTTTGACCTTTCAAGGTCATCCAAGGTCAAATTCAAGGTCACCACACAAGTCGCCATATGACTTCCCATTTGAAAGTGCCAATATCTAAGCTCTATCTTTAAGCGTTCTATGAGTACAGTCCGGGCAGCTCCCATTATGAAGGAAAAAAGTGCCGAAAATTTTCTAAGTCCAAAATTTTTTTCAAAGGGTGAAAATTTTTTTTTTGCCTAGAAATGGCCCGAAATGGATAGTAACGCGATTTGGGGCAAAAAAAATTTTTTTCGCCGACCCGTCAAAAATTCAAAATGGCCGCCACACGGAGACCGGCGATTCAAGGGCAACAAAACTTATACACATCATAAAGGTACATAAGGGGAATCTTCTGAAAACGAAAATCTCAAAACTGATCAGACAGTTTTCGAGAAAAGACAGAAAAGCTGCAAATTTGGGCATTTTTCGACCCAAAAATGGCTATTTTGACCTTTCAAGGTCATCCAAGGTCAAATTCAAGGTCACCACACAAGTCGCCATATATGACTTCCCATTTGAAAATGCCAATATCTTAGCTCTATCTTTAAGCGTTCTATGAGTACAGTCCGGGCAGCTCCCATTATGAAGGAAAAAGGTGCCGAAAATTTTCTAAGTCCAAAATTTTTTTCAAAGGGTGAAAATTTTTTTTTGCCTAGAAATGGCCCGAAATGGATAGTAACGCGATTTGGGGCAAAAAAATTTTTTTTCGCCGACCCGTCAAAAATTCAAAATGGCCGCCACACAGAGACCGGCGATTCAAGGGCAACAAAACTTATACACATCATAAAGGTACATAAGGGGAATCTTTTGAAACAAAAATCTCAAAACTGATCAGACAGTTTTTGAGAAAATGGCCGCCAAAGTCCAAAATTGGCCATTTTTCGTCAAAAATGGCCGCCATTTTGAGAAAAATGCGAAAATCAAAAAACTAAAAAAAAAACCCCTCTTGAAATATTTTTAGGCATTTTTGTGCAAAATTTCAGAAAAATCCGCCTGTAAACTTTAAAGATACAGCTGTGGACGGACGACGGACGCCGGACGACGGACGGACGACGGACGCAACGTGACGGCAATAGGTTATCGGACCATAGGACTTTTGTGATTTATATATTTTTTTATCTATTTGAACGATGTTTAGTATTTTGTCAAAATACATAAAACTGCATGACAAAATGTGCTGCCCCTCCCCACCCCCCCCCCCCCCCACCCCCCCCCCAAAAAAAAAATTCAAAAAAGCAAATACAGAAAGACACAGTATCTTTGCTATAAAATCTTACTTTTTTGTTTTTCATCATTTACCATCTGACACTTCATATACATAGATGTAAGTACAAAGCCACATGTACGTGTATCTTTTCTTGTGGGAAATACTGGTAAAGTTCAAAGACAAAATGAATCACTATCTATGAAGAGCCACAGAAGACATACCAGCCAAGAGGCCTGTTGTTTGTTGAGATTCCCTGACAGCAATGACATCGACGATCCTGCCAAGCTCAGGGCTGACTGATTCTGCAATTTTTTCCTGTAAGAATAGTAGGACTACGTTCATGGGGCTCATGGGGCACTTTCGGGGTGTGCCATAAAGACAAATATCACACACTTTTTAGCAGCTGTGATCTCTTTCATGCCATCTGCAGCATCACTGTCGCTCGAAGCCGTCAGGTCGCTGTCATCTGATGTGTCATCCAATTTTTCATGCTGCAGAAGTCGATCGAGGAGGAAACTGGAAACACAAGACAAATTTGTGTGATCACATCATAAGGACAAATGCACTGCTTCCAATTTTCTTTTCTAAAACTATAAACAGGTTATTTCCTGGCACGACACTTTGATACACCCACCTTCGGTCTCTGGATACCTTTAACAATTTTCTCTGTGCCTTTTTCAGTTCCTCCATGAAACATTCTTGTTCCTGTCAACAAACAAATACGGACTTACAAATCCACTGGCAATATATATACATGTATGCTGAAAGCTGAATTGTTCAAAGTGAATTTGTGTGCATAGACCCCAATTTCCATACTTTTATAACTGGTCTTGTCGATCGCCAACACATGACAATATATTTGTGCAAACTATTTTTGCAACACTCACATAAACAAGCATCCTCATCTTGCGCTTGAGAACTTTGTATTTCTTCTTGTAGTTGACACTTTCACCCTGTGTTGCAGGGATAGCACCATCACCCTGCTGGACGGCACTGGTGTTCTGAGATGTGGACTGACCACTAGCATTTTCTGAGTGGAAACCATATAATTTCTTCTATATCAAATATGAATAAGTATCGAAGATATTTAGGATGCATTCAATAACTATATAAAATATAGAAATTCAAATTGTCAATTTACAAACTATCGATACAAATATCTCACACATGTTTGGCTGTTAAATGAAGGTGTGTGCCTAATATCCAAAGTCAGGTTTTTTTTGTTCGCTTTGAACCATTATAATGCAACAGTTCCGATATTAGCAGATGTTATTGTTCTATTCAATCACACACATTCACCAAATATGGTACATGTATCAGTACCTTGATCAGAAGATGAATAGGATAGCTTTCAGTCGCAGGGGTCACCAATTCTCTGAGATTTTACGAACATTCCGGCAAGTGAAATTCAGACGGGCAGGTGTTTTTGTCAGACCGAATGACTTTTTACCAGACCAGAATATATTGGACATTGATTTTGGTATATATTCATCGTTATCGATATCAATTTTCCGAATAATTTACCAGTCAGGATGGCAGGTTTAATAAAAAAAACTGCCAGACCTTGGGAAATTCACCTGTCACTACCGACGAACTGGCGACATTGGCAACCCCTGTTCAGTTGAAGACAACTAAATTTTGTCTAGATAAACTTTAAAGATGCTGCCTTCGAATGTATGCAATATTTTTTTCAAAACCAATTTTTTTTCAACACATCTGATGCAATATAACAAAAGGTGTGCTCAATGATTTTGACGATTACAGTCCGTCCAAGTTGTCTTTTCATCCGTTTTAGTGTCCATTTTATACCGGTTTTGTAAAAAAACAAATGAAGTGTATCCATCAAACCCGAATGTAAACAAATGCTCAAATCGCGCTTAAAAGTCCACATGGAGTACATTTTCCAGTTCCTACCGGTATGTGCATATATAGTGTAGTTGTGAGAAAATAATCAGTGATATACCATGATGTGCGTGGAATTGTCAGTCTATCTCGCACTTCTATGCTTTGTTTACATCTGCGTGTGATGGATACAGTTCCTGTATTTACGCAAGAACCGCCTGTTCAAATGAGCTAAATGTCCCTGAGACTGGTTATTTTCATTAAATTCGATGTAAGTATGTTTCATTCAGTTAGTTTAGCATGTTTAATATGAAATATAGTTTTCAAAAAATATTGACTGGTTCCGAAGGCAGCTGCTTTAATGCCGAGAATGACATGATTTGTACAACACTCACCTTTCAAAGTAAAGTAAGATAATACCTTAGGAATCACACACAAAAAAAAATATGTATATTAGATACAATTTATCAATACCTTGTACTGTTGGCATCATGATGTCTGGTGTGGTGTTGTAGGCTACCAGATGTATACAACTCTCTGGCTAGGGTCTGGAAAAAGTTCCAAGACATTTGTTGGAGCACAAGCAAGCAATCATGAATACATTTACACTTAGTCGGCATTGCCAGCCTCGAAGATCACGCGGTGTGAGGCTGGCCATTTATAAATGATAGAAACTTGTGATGTCCTCGCGCACCATGAATGCATATGAGCACACTCACTATAAAATATTTTTGTGGCACGGAATCCTATAAACCTTGCACACCACTTTATCTCAATTTGCCAGGGCAGTTTTATTAAGTAATATATTGTTTTGTGTGATAGTCAAAGAAGTTTTCCGAAACTGGTGCCATGATAGATCAATGTTAAGGGATCATTTCGTTTTCTATAATTATGATTATAATTATGTCAACTATTGTGCGATGCAACTACATTTTGTAAGACTTGGGATGATGGCTCCGAAAGAAATGCACATTGATGTAAAATTTCCACTTGTGAAAGTAACCCATAAGCTGAATTTCAATCTAAAGATGAACAGATTCAGTACCGGTTGAGTAAATAACTGGTCCCTACAAATTTTTCGTCTGTGACACAAACATGTCGGAATCCAAAAACATTGCTTCAATATTGAAATTATTTGTTTAGTAATGTCTGTGATGAACAATGGAAGTATTTCTGCTGTGAAATTATGGATGTATGTATAATCCACATATTATTATTTTTAGCCCAATGATATCATCACCCAAAAAGGTTTCTATACAATCCCACGTTTCTAACATTGATAACTGGCCAGCCTCACACTGCGTGCTACACTAATACTCGTAGTGGCTGCATGAAGTACTAGGCTACGAGAATGTTCAAGCTTGAAATTGTTCAATTCAATTCAAGTTCAATTTACATTGGTTGTTTTTAATATTGGTACGGCCGATCAATGGTACCCTGCCGATCATCTGATCATACTCAGTATGAATCATAGGTCCTGCAACACTATGCATGTAGTCTTAGCTACTCCTAAATTACCTGACGAATCTTTCGGACAATTTCACTTTTGTTTACAAAACAAGGGGTTGCATGTACAATAGCGTGGGCAATCTGAGACATTACTTCATCCTACATGTGCTCAAAATAAAAAGAAGTAGATCTAGATCCCACAATTTCTGGGTGAATCGGCTCCATTATCGCTCACGCCAGTCACGGCTCACATCCGCTCGGCCAGGCAAACAATGTCTTTCTATTTTCTTCAGTTAACAGTTTTTACAAATAAATAGCGTGTCACCAATGTCTGTACAATCATTTTGAACTAAGATACAGTACAAATACAAAATCAGTCTACACTACAACCTCACAAAATGAATGACTGCACATAGATTGATGGCGTAATCAATCAGTGCGTACATCGGTCATTTCGAACCCAGACAAATCGGCCCAGATACAACTGGGCGCAAGACAATTCGGCCCATTTCTCAAAGGAACACGTTCTCTGGTGGCACATACCAGTAAAATGTGTGTACAAGTTCAATTAAAATTATATTATAATTCGACTAATTGTCATTTTTACCTTATAAGTTTACATCGGGAATCACCACAATCACCTATAGATACCTAGGCTACTCCAACTAGGATATTGGAACATTTACATTCAGTTCGATGGATATTGGACGGGCAACCGGGCCCCATTTCTCTCGGCCTTTTACAGGGGTCCCATATTACAATGGCATCTGGGATAAGCCTGAGTGATTCCACAGAAAAGTGGAAACACGTCAAACATAAAATAATTTGTGTACATGTAGTTGGTAAGTTTGACGTCGTCCGCAACCCCGGATCCTTGCGGATAAGCCGCTCATCATGAGTCACGGCGGAGCACGCCCGCTATCTCGGATCCTCGCGGATAGTTCGCTCACTGAGGGTTAACCGTGATGCGGGCGCAGAGTTTATTCTAGAATCAGTGTTAACCAGGTAGCAGCCCTCATCAATTTTCCCCAACAAGGAGCGGACCTGCCATGCAATACTCCACTGAACAAAATTACTAACCAAACTTGGAAAGTGTACTGAATCTTTGGAACAACATATACTTTCAATTTTAAAACAGCTCTAGTATATCCGTTCAGTGGAAAATTTGCCTCATAGCAACATGGATTCTGGGTAGGCACTTGTTTTATTCGGTGAAAAGACAGGCACACTGCCTGTGATAAATGGGCTCTTGAGTCTTTCATCATCCAGCGGGGTCAAAAGGATGATGTGCATGGTAACTCCCAATTAAGGGAGGTCAACAGGGGCGGATCCAGGAATTTGAAAAGAGGGGGTCCAACATTATACGGCGTGGGGCTTGGGGCCCGCTGAAAGGCCCCAGAAGCCAGAGCTTCTTTTGTTCTGTCCTGTGGTAGCTTCCTGGTATCTCCTAGGTGTGAGTCCCACTTCTTGCCCCTGGTATATTTGTAAAAAAAGTTGTGAGTGAAACGAGCCTGTCCCCGTATGGGTCTGGGGCCCGCTCAAGAGACCCTGAAGCCAAAGTCTTATTTATGAATTGAGGTACACATTTATGAATGTGTGTACAAGTTCAATTAAAATTATATTATAATTCGACTAATTGTCATTTTTACCTTATAAGTTTACATCGGGAATCACCACAATCACCTATAGATACCTAGGCTACTCCAACTAGGATATTGGAACATTTACATTCAGTTCGATGGATATTGGACGGGCAACCGGGCCCCATTTCTCTCGGCCTTTTACAGGGGTCCCATATTACAATGGCATCTGGGATAAGCCTGAGTGATTCCACAGAAAAGTGGAAACACGTCAAACATAAAATAATTTGTGTACATGTAGTTGGTAAGTTTGACGTCGTCCGCAACCCCGGATCCTTGCGGATAAGCCGCTCATCATGAGTCACGGCGGAGCACGCCCGCTATCTCGGATCCTCGCGGATAGTTCGCTCACTGAGGGTTAACCGTGATGCGGGCGCAGAGTTTATTCTAGAATCAGTGTTAACCAGGTAGCAGCCCTCATCAATTTTCCCCAACAAGGAGCGGACCTGCCATGCAATACTCCACTGAACAAAATTACTAACCAAACTTGGAAAGTGTACTGAATCTTTGGAACAACATATACTTTCAATTTTAAAACAGCTCTAGTATATCCGTTCAGTGGAAAATTTGCCTCATAGCAACATGGATTCTGGGTAGGCACTTGTTTTATTCGGTGAAAAGACAGGCACACTGCCTGTGATAAATGGGCTCTTGAGTCTTTCATCATCCAGCGGGGTCAAAAGGATGATGTGCATGGTAACTCCCAATTAAGGGAGGTCAACAGGGGCGGATCCAGGAATTTGAAAAGAGGGGGTCCAACATTATACGGCGTGGGGCTTGGGGCCCGCTGAAAGGCCCCAGAAGCCAGAGCTTCTTTTGTTCTGTCCTGTGGTAGCTTCCTGGTATCTCCTAGGTGTGAGTCCCACTTCTTGCCCCTGGTATATTTGTAAAAAAAGTTGTGAGTGAAACGAGCCTGTCCCCGTATGGGTCTGGGGCCCGCTCAAGAGACCCTGAAGCCAAAGTCTTATTTATGAATTGAGGTGAGTTGATGTCATCTCCTGGGTATAAATTTCATTTGAATACCCATTGATCGCCATACTTTCATAATAAATGCAAAAACTAGAAACGCAGCGAACCTCAGCTTGGGGGGGGGGGGGGGTCTGCTGAAGGGCCCAGAAATCAGAGCCTTTTTATGCTCTTGATTTAGAGCTAGTTTTGTGGCTTGTCCTGGAAATAAATTGGACTTAAAAATTAATCGATGACCATGTTCTGGAAATTTTGGTAGAAAGTAGAAGGAAAGCTACCCATTTTGGCTGGGGGTCTGGGGCCCGCTTAAGGGTCCCAGAAGTCATAACCCTTTTTGTGTTCTGAACTTATTTTGTGGCCTTCTCCTGGGAATAACTTGCACTTAAAAATTCATGGATGATCATGTTCTGGAAACTTTGGTAGAAAGTAGAAGGGAAGAAGACCCCACTTTGGCCGGGGGTCTGGGGCCCGCTTAAGGGTCCCAGAAGTCATAACCCTTTTTGTGTTCTGAACTTATCTTGTGGCCTTCTCCTGGGAATAACTTGCACTCAGAAATTCATCGATGACAATGTTCTGGAAACTTTGGTAGAAATTAGAAGGGAAGCTACCGATTTTAGCCGGGGGTCTGGAGCCCGCTCAAGGGCATAGCCCTTTTTATGTTCTGAACTTATTTTGTGGCCTTCTCCTGGGCACTTAAAAATTCATCGATGACCATGTTCTGGAAAGTTTGTGAAAAATGTAGTTGTAGAAGGGAAGCTACACATTTGGGCCGGGGGTCCTTTGGCCAGCCCAAAGGCCCCAGAAGTAATAGCCTTCCTTATGTTCTGAACTAATTTTGTGGCTTTTCCTGGTAACGGTTGCACTCAAGAATTCATTGATGACCATGTTCTGGAAAGTTTGTAAAAAGGTGGAAGAGAAGCTGGACATTTGGGCCGGGGGTCTGGAGCCCACTGAAATGCCCCAGAAATCATAGCCTCTTTATGTTCTGAATTAATTTAGTGGCACTCCTGGGTATATATTGCACTTAAAAATTCATTGATGACTATGTCCTAAGGGAAGCTACATATTTGGTAGTAGAAGGGAAGCTACACATTTGGGCCGGGGGTCCTGTGGCCCGCCCAAAGGCACCAGAAGTCATAGCCTTCCTCATGTTCTGAACTAATTTTGTGGCCTTTCCTGGGAACGGTTGCACTTAAGAATTCATTGATGACCATGTTCTGGAAAGTTTGTAAAAAGGTGGAAGAGAGGCTGGACATTTGGGCCGGGGGTCTGGAGCCCACTGAAATGCCCCAGAAATCATAGCCTTTTTATGTTCTGAATTAATTTAGTGGCTCTCCTGGGTATATATTGCATTTAAAAATTCATTGATGACTATGTCCTGAAAAGTTTGTAAAAAAATGTAGAAGGGAATCTGCACATTTGGGTGGAGAGTGCGGAGCCCGCTGAAGGACCCCAGAAGCCACCCCTTTTTATGTCCCGTGGTGGCTTCCCGGTCTCTCCTGAGTATACATTTCGAACAAACTCACCATGATCAACTTGTTCTTAAACATGGTATTTTGACATCATTTTTTTCGGGCAGGAAGGCTGAACCCGCCTAATATTTACATGTATTTTTTTTTCGAAAAGGGGGGGGGGGGGCTGACCCGTGTAACCCCCATCTCCCCCCCCCCCCCCCCCTCTAAATCCGCTACTGGTCAATATCGGTCGCCAGCTGAAATTCAGCGCAATATGCCCCATAAGCTCATGGACTCGCCCCACGCCATTCTCCCCTGCACCCCTGCCCATGCAGCCATGCAAGTCTACTGCCGACCCCCCCCCCCCCCCCCCTGCCTTCAGGTTCATGGATCGAGTCATCCGGAGATCACCATATTGGCCATCAGCAACTGTGGCCGGTAACCCTTAGGTCAACGGGCGAGGTACGAAGTCTGCTTCGTTCTCTTTGTTTGCTGACCTCTGACGTGGAATGATTGTTTCTCGGATCTCCTCGCCACCAGCACCAGGGAGCCGGTCCACGCGGACCAATAGATACAATCTGTACAATTACGACCAATAAAGTTGATTTGACACAAGTCGCTCGTCAGAAAACACAGTATTTAAAACAATTGGCCTATATAAAACAATTGGCCTTCACATTGTACATTTGGCCTTTACATGGCCTTTACAATTGGCCTTTACATTTAAAACAATTGGCCTTTACATTGTACATTTGTGCCGTTTAAAAATGTCTTTGTACAGCCAATTTAAGTGATGTCTTGTAAATATGTTGCAGCGACATACAAGTTTCACTGTAAACTTTTGTCATTATGCTGAAATAAATTGAAATTGAAATATAGGGCTTTGTTTCGCTCCCCGATTCCAGTGTCCTCTTCACTCGTAGATATATATGTGCGTGGAAATGTTATCCATTAGTAGCCATGGAATATGACTTCTTAAGTTCCTATCAAACCGGAGTGGTTATGTATTCTTGGGCTAGCCCTCCGGTGCCACGAAATCACATAGGCCGAATTTGACACGGTACGAAATCGACAGTATAGTCTGTGTCTAAGGTTCGAAATTGATTTAGTGACGTCATCGGATTTTGCGAGTTTCGGTCCTCTTTCCGGTTTATGCCACCAAGGTGCGAGAGAGTTTATTTCATGTGTTGTCAAAAATATCGCATATAATCTTAATCATCTTATAATGTTTGTTTTCATTGAACGCCACATGTTGTAGTATAGCATCTCTTTTATGCAGTACAATATCTCGTTTTGTACACGACATCATCGTAAATAAATTATTGTACAAGTTTGCCCTCATCGTAATGAGTAATCTGTAATGCTGCGGTCAGACCAAGTCCAAGACCAAGTTGTGAAGTCGGTTGCACACCGCCGGTGACATTGGGTGCGCTTGATTTCCCCACACTAGAACAAGTGTTGGGAGAACAGAACCAGTTCTAGGTTGACTAAATTGAGCGAGTGAGAACCAAACAGCAAAATCTACGTTGAAGTTGTTGGTGCTGTTGCTGCTTCTGCTACGTCATCCGTCCTAAAGTCGCCGCATCCCAAATTTTGCCAAAATTCGCCAACTTGATATTATCCTGATGGATTCGCATCCTGATGGATGTAATCAGGACCAAATCCTCGAATATGTTCAGATTCTCGAGATCGCGTTTTGGGCTGAAATTTATCATTGGGTTAGATTGCGATAGAAGTCTGAAATTTTGTAGAAAATTGCCGTTTGGCTCCCAGGTGACGTGCGCCAAGTTATAGAACGATAACATTTAGCATCGTGAAAATATCGTCAAAAACCAGTGTAAACAAGTTAGAAAAATCAGAGTATAGTGTAGTTCTGCGAAACCGAGTGCATGGTTGTTTCGTAGCCTGTTCTGGTGGCAGTTCGTGCACAGAAATCGAGCGTGCCTTTTGAATGTTAGCCCCACGGATCAAAAACCAGATGACATCTGATATTTAGCCGAAAACAACCAAATGACAATCTGATATATGTATGCTAAATATCAGGTTGACAATTTGTTGTTTTCGGTCCATCGACTCGTGACTTTGAACACAGCATCAGGCCTAGAACTAGATCTAGTATCCACTGGTAAATACCAGCATCTATTTAACAGTGAAAATGGAGGCACCAAGAAATCACCACCACACCACCACTTCACATACATACTCTATTCTTTTCTTAATTCATGCTCTGTTGTGGACAATAAACAAACTCCCTGGCCCTGATACAAAGGTGTATTGGCTGCGTGGTATTTGAGTATTGATAATATAATATATTTTGAAAGATGAGATGTCAGTGAAAAGAAAAAAAAAACACTGGGAGAACTGGATCTAGGTTTATTGTTTTCCTGCATATCTACTCTGATTTTCTAACTCGTTTACATCATTTTTTGCTGATATTTTTGCGATGTTTTATGGTATCATAATAAAACTTGGCATACTTAATCATGGAGTCAAACGGTAATTCTCCACTGAATTTCAGACTTCTAACATGAAAATTGAGAACTTTGGCAATACTAGTATAGAGTCTACCCCAATGTTAAATTTCATCCCAAAACGGGGTCTCAGAAATTCGAGCATATTCATGGATTTGGTCATGTTTACATCCATCAGGATTCAGTCTTGTAATTTTGAACCAGAAGACGCAGACGCATTGGGGCGTATTCTACACAAGCATGTTCATTTCAAAAGAAATACAAGAGCAACAAAATGCACCAAATCGTGTACGGACCCAGAAATTCAATGATGGGGCTAAATTTAACATTGCCAACTTTTTCAATAGAGGTCACGATAGAGGCCTGAAATTCTGTAGGAATTTGCCGTTTGACTACAAGGATCGCGAAAATATCAGCAAATAACTGTAAACGAGTTAGAAAAATACTCGTTTACAGTGTAGGCTGCACCATCCGGAGTGACACCCTTGCAATTGGCTGATTATGCAAATGAGGCAGTGTGATGTCAGATAGCTGTTGACCTATGTTAACCTGACTACATGGTGTGCCTCAATGGGTACCACTTCCTGCTCCTCTGCACATGCATGTAATATTTTCAGGAATTCATGGAATTACACATGCTTATTATTTCCCTTACAGATGCCGAAGGCAGAAAAGGCTGGTGATAAAAAGCGTGGTCCTCTCAGGATCAAGACCAAGGACATTGGTGGGGACAAAAATGGCAAAACAAGGACTGTTCGTGTCAACCGCATGGTACGAATTAGTTAGCAACATGTTAGCCTACTTGTGTCTAAAATTGGTTACTGTATTCTAAAGTTTATCCAATATCTTTGATGCCTAATTAACACCAATAACTCCGGCAATATATTCAGAACCTATCGTTTGAATCATAACCTAGATTAATATCCAACTCGTCTGCATTATGATGCACTGATTCAGTCATATATTCACTAAGTTTTCTCTTCATGACAGCCAAGATGGTACCCAACTGAAGACAAGCCGAAGAAGATCCGTAGTCGCAATAAGGCCTTCAAGGAACACAAGCACAAGTTGAGGGCCTCCATCACACCAGGCACTATTCTCATTCTTGTTGCTGGACGACACAAGGGCAAGGTGAGAAATCTTCCTCGTCAAACAATGTGTTCAGTTCCACTCAAGGAATAACATAGATTTGGAGTAGTAATAGTATTTGTCGCACAATAAACCTCGAGGGCAAAATGACAATGTCCTGATATTATATGCTTTAGTTCTATTCTAACATGATAAATGATTGGAATGAAATTAACATTACTGGGGTCATGACATTTTCGTTGCTCCTTTATGCATAAATGTGATATAGGCCCTAGGGTTCAGCTGATCATTCTTAAGTGTAACTCGTGCATTAGTTCCCCTGAAACTATTATGTTTCAGAGAGTGGTTTTTCTGAAGCAGCTTCCTTCGGGTCTCCTGTTGGTGACTGGTAAGTATATGAACTCGCCTCGCCTGTAGTGTTTGATCACCAATTGCAGTTACCAGCATAAAAATGCTGATACCGTAATTGTTCAATTAGTTCGAACAGCTAAAAATAATTAAATTTTGAAATGTTCGAATTGCTAGATTCAAGATAAAATCACCCCTCAAAACAGAAAAACCAATAACCCAGAATCGGCGAATGGGCAGACACGAAAGTTGACAGATGACACCATGACCCATGATGGTTTGAACTAGGGCCCTGCACGATTAATAGGTTAACCGCATACGGTTACCATGTTTGAAACTAGACGTCAAGGCCTAAAGATGCCTTGGAGGCATTTCGGTGTTAAGACTAATTTATAATATTTATAACATGTTTACCCTAGGCTCTACGACACACTGTTTCAAAGATATCAACGAAAAAGAAAAAAGCAGACTCGGTAGAAAAATTCAAGGTCAAAGTTCATCCTTAACACCCATCAGACATATTTGTTATACCCTTAAGACATGTTTGTCCAGTGCCACGAGTCTGAAAATAACATCCGTTTCGCTCTACGACGCACCGTTTCCGAGATATCAACGAAAGCGAAAAAGGCTGACTCGGCGAAAAAATTTCAGGTCAAGGTCAAAGTTCATCCATAATATGCCTCAGACATGTTTGTCTAGTGACACGAGTCCGAAAATAACATCCGTTTCGCTCTTCGATGCACCGTTTCCGAGATATCGACGAAAACGAAAAATGCCGACTCAGCAAAAAAGTTTTAGGTGAAGGTCAAAGTTAATTCATAATACCCCTTAGACATGTTTGTCTAGTGCCACGCGTCCGAAAATAACGTCCGTTTCGCTCTACGACGCACCGTCTCCGAGATATCGCCGAAAACGAAAAATGCCGACTCGGCGAAAAAATTTTAGGTCAAGGTCAAAGTTCATCCATAATACCCCTTAGACATGTTTGTCTAGTGCCACGAGTCTGAAAATAATGTCCGTTTCGCTCTGCGACGCACCGTTCCTGAGATATCGACGAAAACGAAAAATGCTGACTCGGCGAAAAAATTTTAGGTCAAGGTCAAAGTTCATCTATAATACCCCTTAGACATGTTTGTCTAGTGCCACGAGTCCGAAAATAACGTCCGTTTCGCTCTACGACGCACCGTTTCCGACATATCGACGAAAACGAAAAATGCCGACTCGGCGGAAAAATTCAAGGTCAAAGTCAAAGGTCATCCCTAATACCCCTTAGACATGTTTGTCTAGTGCCACGATTCCGAAAATATTTCGCTCTACGATGCACCGTTTCCGAGATATCGACGAAAACGAAAAATGCCGACTCGGCGAAAAAATTTTAGGTCAAGGTCAAAGTTCATCTATAATACCCCTTAGACATGTTTGTCTAGTGCCACGAGTCCGAAAATACGTCCGTTTCGCTCTACGATGCACCGTTCCGAGATATCGACGAAAACGAAAAATGCCGACTCGGCGAAAAATTTTTAGGTCAAGGTCAAAGTTCATCTATAATACCCCTGAGACATGTTTGTCTAGTGCCACGAGTCCGAAAATAACGTCCGTTTCGATCTACGACGCACCGTTTCGGAGATATCGACGAAAACGAAAAATGCCGACTCGGCAGAAAAATTCAAGGTCAAGGTCAAAGGTCATCCTTACTACCCCTTAGACATGTTTGTCTAGTGCCACGAGTCCGAAAATAACGTCCGTTTCACTCCACGACGCAACGTTTCCGAGATATGCAGGAAACCTCAAGGATGACTGGGCGAAAACTCTTCCGACCTCTAGGTCAAAGGTCGATTGACGGATTGATCCCAAAATCAATAGGGTTCTTCCCTGCTGATATATGAACCTTCATGCAAAGTTCTGCAGCCATTGCCTACATACTTTTTGAGTTATGGTGCGGAAACAAAGTCCAAAAAACAACATAGATTTCATCCTCACGGACCTCGGAAGGCTCGGATCCGGCTGAAAAACAATAGGGTTCTTCCACATGATATGTCTGACTAATGCCGAAAATTTGGCGAAGATACATCAAGGCAAACTAAAGTTATCGGTCGGAAACCAAAACGGCGGAAAAAAAGAAAAAAGAAGAAAAAAAATTCTGCTAAAACCATAAAGGCATTTCTTCCGAAATGCCTTAATAACTTTGAATAATCGGATGTTAAATCGCCGGCTTATTGTCATTTATAACCCAACATTGATACTTAATTTTAGTTATTTTACACGTGCACTCAATCACTTTTGCCGGAAAACCCGAGCCGCGTGCCACTTAAAAGTCCGCGCTTTACTTCTGGTGTTCTGCACATATCCCATGACGTCATTGACTATTGTTCCTGTGCCTGTTCCAACTAAACAAGTCAATTTAGAAATTATTGTCTTGAATAATTTTAGGTGTTCGAACTAATTGAATAATTACGGTGTATATGTAATAAGTTTTAGCTTTACATATAGAATAATTTTATAGAATGCATTTTACGTCTCTTTTGATAGAGTTGACTATCTTCGCATAGTTATAGGATCGTTGGTTTATTCTTATGCTTTGTATCTGATGGTAATTTGAGAACCTTCAAATATATTGCCCAAAGGTCCATACCACATCAATGGCTGTCCACTCAGACGAATCAACCAGATCTACGTCATAGCCACGAAAACCAAGGTGGACGTCAGTGGAGTCAAGATCCCTGACCGTGTCAATGATGAATACTTCCGCCGCAAGCAACTGAAGAAGCCCAAGCAAAATGAAGGGGAAATCTTCGACACCAAGAAGGAGGTCAGTTTCCGACTTCACCATGATCTGTTTGTCAAAGTGTTTGTCAAATGTGCATGTCAAAGTGTGGATTTTACCTTACAGTGAGAATACCTAGGATGGAAGAGCAATATCGAGATATAGAATAACTAGTAAAAAGGGTTGTGGATCTGTTAGAGTAATTTTGTATTCATCCGGAATTTACCCTATTGGTTTGATTAAATGACACAGTATTCATTTTTCCCTGATACTCATCCGAAAATTGCTGATCTGTACTGTCAGATGTCCTTGTACCAGTATCCAATGGCTATTGACACACTACAGTACCTAATAAAGTAATCATATTAGTTTATTGTTCGCATCTCAAACTTCATCTAAATGCAATCTCTATTGCTGCAGGCCTACACTGTCAGTGATGAGCGAAAGGAAGACCAGATTGCTGTCGACAAGGATCTCCTGGCTGCCATCAGGAAAAATCCAGAGAAAAAACTGCTCTTTGGATATTTGGGTTCAATGTTTTCACTGAATAACAAGCAGTACCCTCACAAAATGTTGTTCTGAGTGGCCTGTCACCAGTTCATGCTGTAACATCTTGCACATAATAAAATTGAAAACCTATTTTGTGTTCTGGGTTAATCAGTTTCACTAGACATATGAAATGTTGAAACATTTGTGTAGTCTATTAGCATGATTTGTCTAGGCAAATTTAAGTATTTTAGCTTCTTGTTTTAGAGTAATCCGCATGATTGATGCACCAACATCTCGCATATATTCAAAAACCTGAATAGTGATGATAACCTACGTTTTCCTATTACTGTAAATGTACTAATTTTCACAAAAATTTGTCTATACTTGAGAACGGAGGTAAAACCGCAAAATTAAATCCACCGCAAAACGTCTGTTTTACAAAAACGCAAAATTAAGTACGTTTACAGTAGCGTTTACGGCTGGCCTGCTGTTTTACAATGAACATGTAAGCTCTGCTGATAGCCGTTCAGCGCCCTTAATCCTCTGTTTGCATCCACCACAAAGGAGACCTTCTAAATGTATTACAGTATAGTACTGTCTCGACTAGGTGTCGAGGCCTAAAAGTGCCTTGGGGACATCTGATGTTCTCGGCCAAATAATTTAAGGTCCAGGTCAGATGAATACCCCTATGACATATTGTCTAGAGTGATCTGTTTCATTCTACGACACACTACCAAAATATCATTGAGAATAGAAAATTAGGCCAAGGGCCAAAGATAGGTTACCGGACAATGTTTAATATTTTAGATGTTAGCCAGGTCAATAAGCGAGATATAAGCCATTTTGTAGTATGACCTTGAAAATGGGGTCAAAGGTCAAATTCAAGGCCATCAGAATATTCAGCATACCGGTATATCATTTTCCTATATGTCCACAATTGATTCCTAAGCTGTAGTCAATAATAAGCGAGATATAAGCCATTTTGTGCTCTGACCTTGAAACTGAGGTCAGATGTCAAATTCAAGGTCACGAGAACATTCAGCATTATCATTTCCTATATGTTCACAATTGATTCCTAGTCTCTAATCTCAATTAGCTTACCGGCCCTTTGGGCCGATAAGCTATTATCGTGGTTTTTTGTCCGGCGTCTGTCCGTCGTCCGTCCGGATCTGTAACTTTTTTTTGGTATGATGAATTTCCCCACAAATTTGTCAGAATATACCTTAGGCCAATATCTGAAAACGTTTTTTTAATTTTTTTGATTGAATCGTTTTTGCCGATTTGGCGGCCATTTTTGACGAAAAATTGCCAATTTTGGACTTTGGTGGCCATTTTCTCAAAAACTGTCTGATCAGTTTTGAGATTTTTGTTTCAAAACATTCCTCTCATGTACCTCTATGACATGTATACGTTTCGTTGCCCTTGAATCGCCGGTTTGCGTGTGGCGGCCATTTTGATTATTGACGGGTTATTTGACCATTGAAAATTTTTTTGGACTTTCACCCAATTTTTCCTTCATAATGGGAGATATGCAGAGTAATCTCATAGAACACTTCAAGATAGAGCCTAAGTATTGGCACATTCAAATGGGAAATCATATATTGCGGTTTGAGTGGTGACCTTGAATTTGACCTTCAATGACCTTGAAAGGTCAAAACGACCTTTTTTGTCGAAAAAACGATGAATTTTGCTTTTGGTGGTCATTTTATTGAAATCTATTCAGACAGTTTTCCTCAAAATCATGTATAAGATTATCCTTATGTACGTTTGTGATGTGTATAAGTTTTGTTACCTTTGAATCGACTATCTGTGAAAATTTGTCATTAACAAAAAAAATCTTTCAAGATGTAACTTGATTTCGTATTATAGTCCATACAGAAAATGTGTTTCTATCAACATTTACGAAGATGTTTTAACATATTGATTTTAACATCAGTGTAACAATTTATATGTATTCAGTATTCTGTGCAATTCACATGATTGCCGGTAAGCTACAGCACCCTTGGTGCTATGTTAAGTGAGATACTAGGCATAATGTGTTCCATTATAAAGCATAGGAGAATTTAACATGGGAAATCCCATTTGGGCCAATTTGGGCCAAAATGGCCCACTTCGAGCGATTCGAGCGCAACGAAATTTATAGACATCATAGGAGTACATATGAGGAGTGTTATGTATCAAAGAGAAAAAAAAGTTACTGAACAGATTTTGAGAAAATGGCCGCCAAAGTCCAAAATCGGCATTTTTCGTCGAAAACGGCCACCATTTTGGAAAAAATGCGAAAATAAAAAAACTAAAAAATAAAAAATAAAAAATAACTACCTCCTTCTTTAATTATTTTAAAGTTTTTTGTGCAAAATTTCAGAAAAATTCGCCCGTAAACAAAAAAGATAAAAATGTGGACGACGACGACGGACGACGACGACGACGGACGGCGGAAGCAACGCCATGCCAATAGGTTATCGGACCATAGGTCCGGTAACTTAAAAAGTAATGCGCTAAGAGCAGACTAGACCCAGGCGCCCCACTCATCGAGCGCGAAGCTCCACGCTCGATGAGAGGGGCACCTGGGTTTAAGACCGGACCACTGCGGTACTCCAGCCTTCATTCGTCCTGGTTGGATGTCGTTTAATTCACAACGACCCTTTGATGGTGCCCTGTGAGAATGGAATACAAGCGTCTTCATGTGACGAGGATGAGAACTTAGTCGAATTACAGATATACAGTGCAGATATGCAAGGTCAACGTTGCAGCCTTCTTCCAATAGGTGAGTGGTTTTGCTGAAGTGTGCCAAAAACTGACGCAGACAGGAACTCCTGCCCGGAACCCATGCGGATTGGTTTTCAGGAGGTTGTTCTCTCCCAGATGACCTTGTATTATGAACGTAAAGGAAGTCATATATTGCTGATACTTTGGTAGTGTTGAAGTCACATCTGACTTGAAATGTGTAAATTGCACTCTGCGAACAAAACGGCTGTAGATAGAGCTTAGCTTTGTATTATTAACATATCAGTAGTCACATACTTGTATTGCGGATCTTTTGATGGTTTGAGTGGTATATCCGAATGTCACTTCTGACCTGAATTGTGTAAATTTGACTCTGAATATAAAACTGCTGCAGATAGAGATAGAGCTAGATTTGAATTGTGAGCAGATAGAAAATCGTATATGGTGGATCTTTTGGTGAGCTTGAAGTTGACCTCAGATGACCTTGCGTGGTACATGTAAATCCAGAAGTCACATCTGACCTGAAATGTGTAAATTGGACTCTGCATACAAAAGGCTGTAGACAGAGCTTAGGTTTGTATTATGAGCATAAAGAGAAACAGACATAGCGGATCTTATGGTGACCTTGGTGTTACTAGATGAGGAATCTGAGATCAACTTGGGTGCTAGTTGATAAGGTGTAACACTAGTATTTCACACTGAATATTTCTCCGGTATCCTTTCTCACCCTGGGGCTAATTTTTGGGTTACCGAACCTTTGGAAGATAGGGCTTAGATATTGGCACTTTCAAATAGGAAGTCCTACATGGCGATTTGTATTATGACCTTGAATTTGACCTTCGATGACCTTGAAAGGACAATACAGCCATTTTGAAAGAGTCCAAATTTTCACTTTGTCTGTCTTTACTAAAAACTGTCTGATCACTTTTGAGACGTTTACTTCAGAACATGCCAATTGGAATACTTAGTGTTCCATTAAAATTGGTGTTCGCCTTAAATTCCTCATAAGGTCAGATACATAAACCAGGAAGGTCTAAGATGGCATTATACATGTATGCACAATTTGACCTCTGGGGCAAAAACGCTTGTCTTATGTAGAGCATCTTTTTGTGACCTTGAACTTGACATGAGATGAGTTGCGTAGTAAATGTCAATAAAATAAATGTAAATGTTCGACGTGAATCTAAATTGACTGATGCATACAGAATGCTTCTGGATGAAGTTTAGGTTTGTATTATGAACATATAAGCAGTCACATCAGGTGGTTCTTTTGGTGACCTTGATTTTGACCTTCACCGAAATCAAAGCAGCAAATTTTACAGAAAAATAATTAAAATCTAACTCTATACATTTTTCCGGTAGCCTTTATGTCCTTGGGCAAATTTCGTGCTAACGTATTCGATAGGATAAGTCTAACTTTTCAATATACCCTATTTTCAATTCATATTATTTGGGAATAGTTTTTCCCAATTTTCATGTGATTTTATAATATATTCCTTTCCAACATTTTTATACGACACTTCTCAGTTGAAATCATGTGATAGAATAGATATTTTTAAGAATTAGCCCAAAGGTTAAGAAAGGTTACCGGACAATACATGTTTTATATTTTATATATTATCCATTGTCGCCTTTGACTGTGAAAATGAGGTCACTCTGGTCATATTCAAGGTTACGAGTATATTCAGGATTTATCACTTCCTACATGCCAACAATTGATTGCTAAGCTGTAAATTCAATAATGAGAGAGAGATATTAGCCATTTTGTGTTCTGACCTTGTAAATAGGATCGAAGGTCATGTTCAAGGTCATGAGAATATTCAGCATATATCATTTCCTATATGTGCAAAATTGATTTCCAAGCTGTAAAGTCGATAATAAGCAAGATATCAGCCATTTTGTCCTGAACCTTGAAAATAAGGTCAAATTCAAGGTCATGACAATATTCAACATATATCATTTCCTAAACGTCCACAATTTATTCCCAAACTGTAAAGTCGATAATAACTGAGATATTAGGCATTTTGTGCTTTGACCTTGAAAATGAGATCAAAGATAAAACTCAAGGTCATCAGATTATATACACTATATATCATTTCCTCTACGTGCACATTGATACCTAGATCAAAGTTAGATCAAAGGTCAAATTCAATGTCATCAGGATATTCGGTCTATACCCATTCCCATATGTGCACAATTGATTCTTACGCTGTAAAGTCTATAATAAGCAAGATTTTATCCATTTTGTGATCTGACCTTGAAATGCAATCAAAGTCATGAGTGAAATTCAGGGTCATGGGAATATTCGGTATATACAATTTCTATATGTGCACAATTGATACATAAGCTGTAAAGTCGATAATAAGCGAGATATTAGCCATTTTGTGCTCTGACCTTGAAAATGAGGTCAAATGTGAAATTCAAGGTTATGACAATATATATCAGCATAGATTATTTCCTATGTGTCCACAATTGATTCCTACATGTAGTCTCTAATCTCAATATTAAGTGAGATATTAGGCATAATATGTTCCATTATAAAGCATAGAATTTAACATGGGAAAGTCCCATTTGGGACGTACCCGTCGACAAAATGAAAATGGCCGCCACACACAGACCGTCGATTCAAGGGCAACGAAACTTATACACATCACAGAGGTACATGTATATGAGGGGCATCTTTTGAAACAAAATCTCAAAACTGTCTGAACAGTTTTTGAGAAAATGGTCAACAAAGTCAGAAATTGGCCGTTTTTCCTCGAAAATGGCCGCCATTTAAAAAAAAATAGCCCAAGGGATAAGAGAGATTACCGGACAGATACTAGCCATTTTGTCCTGTGATCTTGAAAATAAGGTCATTGCTCAATTCAAGGCCACGAGGATATTCAGCATATATCATTTCTAGTATATCCACAATTGATTCCTGAGGCGTAAAGCCGATAATACAGGAGATATTTGCCATTATGTGCTCTTACCTTGAAAATGAGATCAAAGATCAATGTCATGAGAATCATATCATTTCACATATGTTTTCAATTTATTCCTAATCTATAAAGTCAATGATGGGTGAGATATTAGCCATTTTGTCCTGTGACCTTGAAAATTGTGTCGAAGATCAAATTCAAAAACACCAGAATACTCAGCACATATCATTTCCTATATGTTCACTACGGATTCCTAAGGTTTAAAGTCGATAATAAGCGAGATATTAGCCATTTTGTGCTCTGACCTCAAAAATAAGGTCAAAGTTCAAGGTCATGGGAATATCCAGCATATATCATTTCCTATATGTCCACAATTGATTCCTAGGCTGTAAACTCGATAATAAGTGGATATTAGCCATTTTGTCCTGGGACCTTGAAAATTAGGTCAAAGGTCAAATTCAAGGTCGAGAGAATATTCAGCATATATCATTTGCTATATGTCCACAATTGATTCCTAAGCTGTAAAGTCGAAAATAAGTGAGATGTTAGTCATTTTGTGCTCTGACCTTGAAAATAAGGTCAAATGTCAAGGTCATGAGAACATTCAGCATATATCATTTTCCATATGTTCGCAATTGATTCCTAAGCTGTAAGATCGACAATTAGTGAGACATTAGCCATTTGGTTCAGTGACCGTGAAAATGAGGTCAAAAGTCAAATTCAAGGTCACCAGAATATTCAGAATATATCATTCCCAACATGTTCACTATGGATTCCTAAGCTGTAAAGTTGATAATAAGTGAGATGTCAGTCATTTTGTGCTCTGACCTTGAAAATAAGGTCAAGGTCATGAGAATATCCAGCATATATCATTTCCTATATGTCCACAATTGATTCCTAGACTGTAGAGTCGATAATAATAGTCGAGATATTAGCCATTTTGTCCTGTGACCTTTAAAATTGGGTCAAAGGTCAAATTAAAGGTCGCGAGAATATTCAGCATATATCATTTCCTATATGTCCACAATTGACTGCTAATCTCTAATCTCAATATTGAGTGAGATATTAGCAATAATGTGTCCCATTATAAAGCATAAGAGAATTTAACATGGGAAAGTGCCATTTATTGAGGCCCGTCGAAAAAATCAAAATGGCCGCCACACGCAGACCGTTGATTCAAGGCTAAAGAAATTATACACATCACAGTGATATGAGAGGAATTGTTTGAAACAAGAATCTCAAAACTGTCTGAACAGTTTTTGAGAAAATGGCTGCCAAAGTCAGAAATTGGCCGTTTTATGTCGTTATGTCGTTTTATGGCCGCCATTTTGAAAAAAAGGCAAAAAAAAAAAAAATACACCCGTCTTGAAATATTTTTAGGTATGTTTATGCAAAATTTCAGAAAGATTCAATTGTAAACTTTAAAGATAAAAATATGACCGACGACGACGGACACAACGCCAATCCGATAGGTTATCAGACCATAGGTCCTGTAAGCTAAAAATACAAAACTAAAATAAACTAAAAAATACCCCTTTTTAAGTTACCGAACCTATGGTCCGATAACCTATTGCAGTGGCGTTGCGTCCGTCGTCGTCGGCATTGTCTGTCCATATTTTTATCTTCAAAGTTTAGAATTGAATCTTTATGAAATTTTGCACAAACATATTTGTTCTTGCCCCAAATCACATTACTATCCGTTTTGGGCCATTTCTAGGCAAAAAAATTTTTTCACCCTTTGAAAAAAATTTTGGACTTATTTTCGCCACTTTTTTCCTTCATAATGGGAGCCTCCAGGACTGTACTCATAGAACGCTTGACGATAGAGCTTAGATAGATATTGACACTTTCAAAAAGGAAGTCATATATGGCGATTTGTGTGGTGACCTTGAATTTGACCTTGGATGAACTTGAAAGGTCAAAACAGTCATTTTGGTGTCATAAAATGCACAAATTTGCATCTACAGATGAAGTGAATGTAGATAGAGTGTAAGTATCAATCTATTACCACCAATACAGCCAAATTTCGATGTTTTCAATATCAAACGTAAAATGCAACATTTTGCAATAGAAACAAAGCTTAAGTTTGCATTTTGAACATATAAGAAGTCATATATGGAACAACTAATGATGTCCTTGTGCTTGACGTCGGATGACCTGTACTGCTAAATGTGTGACGTGAAATCTGTAAAGTGGCCTCTGAGGCTTAAACACTTGCACATACAGGTTAGGATTGTGTACCTTGTATCAGCCTATAAGAAGTCATGTATATATGGCACATCTTTTGGTGACCTTGAACTTGACCTGAAATGACATCGAAGGCATTTGACAGTGAAACATTTGACACAGAAATGACATTGAAAATCTTGCCTGACCTGTCATGTGTAAATTGGCCTCTACAGACCAATTCAATACTTGTTGATAGAGTTTATATGCTTTTATTATGAACATACATGAAGTCATATGCAGCATACCTAATGGGGACATTAAAGTTCACAAAGATGACCTTGATTGGTGAATCTCAAAGTCATAAGTCACCTGCAATGCTTAAAACCAAAATTGTCCGGTAACCTATCTAGACCTTGGGCTAATTTTTAGAATATTTTAAAGTATTTTTGTGCAAAATTTCAGAAAGATTCGACCGTAAATTTTAAAGATAAAAATGTTGACAGACGACGAGGACGACGGACGCAACGCCATGCCAATAAGTTATTGGACCATAGGTCCAGCAACCTAAAAATCGATTCTCAATAGAGATCAGTCGAAATTTTCCAAAACAATAGATTTTTGAAAAGGCCCAAAGGCCAAGACAGGTTACCGGACAATATATGTTTTTTATTTTAGATATTAGCCTTTTTGTCCCGTGATCTTGAAAGTAAGATCACTGGTCAAATGCAACGTCATGAGAATATCCAGCAAACATGTATATCATTCCCATATGTCCACAATTGATTGCTAAGCTGTAAATTCAATAACAAGTAAGATAAGACAGCAATTTTGTTCTATGACCTTGAAAATAAGGTCGAAGGTCAAATTAAGGTCATCAAAATATTCGCCATACATCATTTACCATTTATGTGCACAAATGATTCCTAAGCTGTAAAGTCGATAACAAGCGAGATATTAGCCATTTTGTGCTCTGACATTGAAAATGAGGTCAAAGGTCAAATTCAAAGTCATGACAATATTCAGCATATATCATTTCCTATATGCCCACAATAGATCCCTAAGCTGTAAAATCGATAATCAGAATATTCAGCATATATCATTTCCTCTATGTTCACAATTGAACAAAAATACTGATGGTGATGTTAAAATAGCAACAGCTTACAAGAAGCATCAAAATCTTTAAAGAACTTTTAGTCAGAAGCAAACTTAAATAATCCAACAAAATTTGTTCAACGTCGCTCATTGAATTTTCATTGCTGTTTTATGTTATGTGTTACTCTTACAATTATCTTGTGCCAGTGCATTTTTTTTTATACTCTCCAAAACATACATACACGTACACAATTAAGTTATAAGTAGGCCTATGTTGTAACTTTACCAGTAGCCTACTACAAATTAAACTCTGATTATATGAACGTTTGATTATACGGGACAGGGGAAGGATTTTACTCGGTATAGGCCTACTGTGATAATACTATTAGTGATAATTATAAATATCTGTAAAAATAATAAAGAAAAGACAAATAAGGTCATCAAAAAACAAATTCACGGTCACCACACAAATCCCCATAGGGCCTACTTCCCATTTGAAAGTGCCAATATACTAGTAAGCTCTATCTCCTAGCCACCGACTCAGCGTTCTACGGTTGTGGCAGTTAAAGTGGTTTTAAAGTGGTTAAAACTTATTTCAAGGGGTGAATTTTCCCCCCTGGAAAAATGAGCCAAAATGGACAGTGAAATGATTTTTTCAGGACAATAAAAAAAAATAATGACCCGCCAAAAAATCAAAATGACCGCCACGGACATATGCAGCCCGGTGTTTCAAGAGCAACGAAACTTGTAGGCCTATGCTACTTAATGACAATGCCTTCATAAGGGGATCGAGTATACGGACCAAGGTTCGATCGGTAACCTAAATAAGTAGGCCTATAGACCTATCCTAACTGAGTTGGACAGCCAATTGTGGTCATTGTGCGGCGTTAGCCGTACTATATCTGTTAGTGTAATTTTGACCCCATGGTACTACTGGTGAGGCGCTTGTCCATGCGTAGACTTATTGCTACCGAATTAAGTCAGCGATGACATTATCCATATTTTATGTCACAATCTCAGATTACAACAAAGTTAAGTAGCAAATATTGAACAAAGAAAACATACACTTTGGTCATTTGTGGAAAGTGCAACTAAAACACATTTTGGCAAGAATAATGGACGAATCGACAAACAAATGCGAGTAATAATCAATTTTCGCATGGACAAGCTCTGCACCAGTATTGGAGGTATTATGGTATTGTAAGACCATCTACGAGAATTGCTCTCTGTGAGAGGGAAGTAGAGAGTTATTACAATACGAGTTCGAGTTACAATACGATTCGAGCTCATTGTTTCATATTGTTATCAAACTAATCAATAGGGTTGTTTAACCAAGAAATGGGTTTCGTGTCTACTTATCCTTGAATTTTCTCGTATTCACTCAGCCTCGAGTACTGGTTCTACTCTCCTTTGTCCCTGTGGCCGCACACGTAACCTCAAGTTCTGCTGTTGTGATGCTTGTGCATATTCTGTTATTTTTCAGGATATTCTTTCACTACGGTCTAGCGTGGTCATGCACACCTAGGCCTATAGAGAAATCAATCCGCCATATGCCTTTGTGCACCACTATATGTAGCCTAGCTCTCTGTTTCTGCAATTAAAATTAAACGGGCAATTACGGCCTATAATAACCAGATAATGGCAATATTCGTTCTATTACATCATTTAGCTTGAATCAATTCGCCCTCTGGCGGTCACTAGTCTAGATATTACCGGCATTGACCCTGGGCATTGACTAACTACCACCAGAGAGTGTGCTACCACATGCCGTTGTCATAGCTACACTTCCTGGTGGGAGTTGCGTCAATGGGCACGTGACTTCAGACTGCGCCGATTTACTCCTTTATAAACGTTTCTTATTTGTATTCGTCTTCCTATAACTTAGTCCAGCAAGCAGAAAGACAAGTTTTCCAGATATGAATTGTCTGTCGGTCCTTTCTGTACAGTTGCATATATATGAATATAATTGAATAAGCTGAATGGGTTTTGAATGCACACATTTCTGCTGTTCATGTCCGAACGAAACTGCAGAGGACCCTATTAACATTTCTTTCATACCATTATTAGAAATCATCTAGTACCACATATATTAAATCATATTTTACGCCACGTAAGTGATGCACATAAAAAAGCACTTTCTAATATGTATTTTCTAGCCGTGAATATTTCTTGATAAAGATGTTGTACAATATTTTTGACCGGGCGCGTATGAATACATTCGGTAAACCGAACTTGTTATGTTGAGCTTGGCGGGCGCAGCCATCTTTGTAGCGAACGTTATTCTTGTTGATCTTTAAGAATTTTCAATCCATCACAATCTCCCTTGAAATATAGCCATCGACAATGACTGACAGAGAGGCATGTGTATATAAGGCCAAGCTGGCCGAACAAGCTGAAAGATATGACGGTAGGTTTTGATATGCTGCTTATATTTTGTCATTTCCGAAGGGACCCTCCCTTGAAAATATTTTGACAGGTGCTCATAATTTTGATAATTCGATCAATTGAATCCTTGTTTCAGTGAATGTTGTGTAGTAATGAGTACCGTCAGTGTTGTGATTCCATTATTCAATATTCCATAATCTCATTCTCCATACTATGGTTGCAACAAATAACTGTAACACTTGTATTTTTGACGTCCTCAAAATTCGTCCAAAATTTCGAATAGAGTTACTCAGTTAGGCAAGGCATGTCTGGTCCTGACTACGCCTCATTCACGAAATGTGTTTACGAATGCTGGAAATGAATTATCATAGCCTAAGGTAGGCCTAGTGACTGACAATAAAAGGGTCCTGTGTGGACGTCATCAGTGTTCCAGTACTGTCTGTTGATGTAGGCTACCTGTGCTGTAGATCTAAATGCCAGTCACACAAAAGTAAAATGCACTGATGTAGACATGATTGAATAAGCCTAGGCCTGTAGGTCTTGGTATAGAATATGTACTGTACTGTTACCCAATACGGAATATCATGGATCAGATCTAGTGTAGGTCTGTTCGATCTACCAAGTACCATGGCATAAAATGATACCTAGACATTTAATCATACACTTACCCTAAATGGGATTGTTGTTTGCGGGGGTTTAGCAAAAAATCAACCAGAGAGAACTCCGGATAGATCTACATCTAGTCCTATTCCTTCATCATGGAGTTCCATTTAAGGAAACAACAACAAATCACCCGCGGGTGAAGTAATCAGGTAATGCCCTCGCAATGTATCATACATGTAAAGACTTGGATCTAGGGCCCGGACGAGTCGACGGGTACCCGTATTCGGGGCGGGTCAAACAATTACCCGGGTCGGAATTTCATTACCCGTACCCGAGTATGAATAATGATATAGTTTTTGTCTTGAAAATTTGCGATAAACGCTAGTAAAATCACAAGAATGACAAAAAATTCATCAGGAAAAAATCGGAAGTAGTTTTATGAGATCATGTGATATCTTTCAAACTCGAAAACAAACAGCGACGAAACAAATCATGTGTGTCAAACTCAAAAATCGATGACTGGCATTTACGTGTTACATTGCTCGTATTTGCTCCAGTGATTCCCGTTCAAATTTTTATCTATATTTGGACGGGTTACCCGGGGCGGGTCGGGTCAGACCACACCCGTATCCGGGTCGGAAATTTTCGACTCGTCCGGGCCCTACTTGGATCTGATACATGTAAATATGGAGCGTTTTTAGGGTCAATATTCATTGACATGCTTTGTAGATTTTCTTGTTGTGAATGATTGTTTCAACCGCAAAATTCTTTATTCCACATCACTATTTCTAAACTTTCTGTGTCGAATTTACATATTCTTACTGCATAGTTCTAACTTCCATCTCCTTGCTGCATACTTCCAAGTTCTCACTAATACTTTCTCAATGCTTAATTCATCATGTCAAATTCTAACACCTTTGGCCATGCAAACTATCAAAAACAAATCGCATCTGGCACAATGCATATGGAACTTAGCACATTGCATTTAGAATATAGCATATCGCATGATGAACAACGCACAACGAACGAAGCACTCGGCGGTTAGCGCCGCCTGTCGTCATAATGATACAGTAGTAATTGTTGTGGACAAAATTACTACTGCAACATTATGACGACAGGAGGCGCTGGCCGCACGTAGCCCTATGATGTATGAGAAACTAAGACCTCCCTTATCATTGGTCACGGCAATTTTTGGCGCGACCAACAGCTGAGCACAGACCCCAATGAATTCCCGCACCCTGCCCTGTAAATCAAAGAATAGTGAGTCTAGTGAGAGATGATTAATATGAGCCTATTAATAAGATTTCTTTTCAATTTTCGATGTGACGTCATGAATTCTCATTATAATATAATACACTGTTGCTAATTGGGTGCAAATATTATCATGACATAGGCCTAAAATTAGCATACACAAAATGGTCATAACTTGAGAACGGACAGTGATAATTGAGATGTGAAAAAAAATTCTCAGGAAACTGGTGGCTATCTTTTTCAAGGCTAAATATGATGATCTCTCCGATCATAATTTCTTCATGCCGTTAATTTGGCACGATTCCAACTCGTGACAGTACAGTAGATATACTAGTATCAGGGGCGTATCTAGAAATCCCAGAAGGGGGGGGACACAAGAATTAAATTGAATGTATGGTACTCGCGAAACGAGGCACGAGCGCAGCGAGTCCCAAGTGGTGGGGGTCTGGGGCCCGCTCAAGGGGTCCCGCTCAAAAGCCAAATGCTTTTTGGCGTTTGCTGGTGCATTCTAGCCCTATTTTGGGTATATATTACCCTTGAAAACTCAACAGTTATGCCTTCAAGTACAACCAGTTTTGTAATCAAATATTTATACTGTACACTGGTATGCATTCAGTTGTAATTTGACATAAACCATAAAATATATGCAAGTGAAAATTCAACTAATTTTCATAGATAAATGATCAAAGGGCTAGTATAAATTGTATGTGAAGTTCTTCCAACATAAGTCAGAGAATACAATATGTTGTTCCTTATGTATACAGATACTGGCATGCATATCTATTTTCAATTACTTGGCAATAATGGTGGCACTTTTCAGTATTATATACAATACAAGTGTTTGGTTCACAATAAACATGTTAAAACGTGTTTTTGTATTTTCCGCCAAATTGAGTATTCGAAATACATAAAACTAAGAGCGGTACAGTGATTCCAAGGGCGGGACCAGGATTTCGGAAAGAGGGGGGTCCAACATTATACGGCGTGGGGTCTGGGGCCCGCTCAAGGGCCCCAGAATCCAGATCCATTTTTATGTCCTATGGTATAGCTTCTTGGTATCTCCTGGGTATAAATCCCACTTCTTGCCTGTCCAGTGGGGTTTCTGGGGCCACTCAAGAGACCCTGAAGCCAGTGCTTTTTATAATAAATGCAAGGAATAGAAACGAAACGAACCCATCTCAGCTGGGAGTCTGGGGCCTCGTGAAGGGCCCAGAAGTCAAAGCCTTTTTATGTTCTGAATTAATATTGTGCCCTATCCTGGGAATAAATTGGAATTAAAAATTTATCGATTAATATTTTTTGAAAAGTTTGTAAAAAAAAAATGTAGAAGGGAAGCCGCACCTTTGGGCCGGGGGTCTGGGGCCCGCTGAAGGGTCCCACAAGGCTGCCACACGCAGACCGATGATTCACGGGCAATGAAACTTGCCAATTGATGTGCATGAGGGAGATGTCTTGAAACAAAAATCTCAAACTGATCAGACAGTTTTCGAGAAAAAGGCCATAAAAGTCCAAAATTAGCCACTTTTCATAAAAAATGGCCGCCAAATCGGCAAAAACGATTGAAAAAATAAACGAAAACAAAACGTCTCAGTGTATTAGCCCAAGGAATGTTTCAGTAAATTTTTTTTAAAAATTCATCAAGGCAAAAAAAAAGTTATTTGCCGGACGGACGACGGACGAACGTACCAAATGTTTAGGTTAAAGGGCTTTCAGCGTGTTAAATTTCATCTCCCGTGTGAGCCCCTTATCCCCAAATTTATCCCCTAAATACACGTCTGCTCATAAAAAGTGGGTTGGGCTATTTTCAGATTTTTCAAGCCCCTAAACCCCGGAAGTTTTCCCGGACGGACGATGGACGAAAAACCACGCCAATAGCTTATCGGGCCATGGGCCGGTAAGCTAAAAATACAGCATCGGACCAGCGGTCCATCAAACCAAGGTTTTTCTTTCATTCGGGAGTCTTCTGTTTCTCATTCACAATGTGGCCACTCGACCCGCAGCGCCGTCCGTCGTCATAATAGTGCAGTAGTAATTTTGACACATGAAATGCTTCATTCATTGTGCTTTGTTCTTCGTGCGATGTGCTTTTTTCTAAATGAAATGTGCGAAGTTTCATATGCATTGTGCCAGATGCTATTTGTTATTTGATGGTTTGCATGAACAAAGGTGTTAGAATTTGGCATGATGAATCAAGCCTTGAGAAAGTACCAGTGAGAACTTGGAAGTAAGCAGCAAGGAGATGGAAGTTAGAACAATGCAGTAGGAATATGTAAATTCGACACAGAAAGTTTAGAAATAGTAATGTGGAATAAAGAATTTTACGATTGAAATAATCAATCACAACAAGAAAATCTACAATGCATGTCAATGAATATTGACCCTAAAAACGCTCCATATGTAAAGACTTGAGACATGGATCTGATCAACATAGCCAATTAGGGTATTATGGGTATATCATGCGATTCATTCTTGCAGAGCGATAGGTAGAAGCTTTACCAGGTTCAATGTTGTTGATGATTTAAACCTCCCCACATCCATTGGAATAAATCCTGTGCATGACCTGGTAGTGACAAATCAATATGTCAGTAGACTATGGATGGTTCATCTATGAACCATCATTGTTGAATTGAGCACCATAGGCCAGTGGACCAACACACGAATGTCAACCACATCTATAGATGGCTGCACAGTAGTGCTAGCCTATCTTGCATATATTTTGCACTTTATATTTGTCTCTGTGTCCCATAAAATGTCAGATACTTGGGCTGGGATTAAATGGGTCAGACAGCACAGGTGAATGGCCAGAAGGATTGATTTTTTTTTGCACAGCTTTAATGACACAGAAAACCTCATAATCTACAGCATAGTATCACAAGTCATGCTGTATGGCTCCATTATGATAGATACACTGCATATGAGTCATCACACCAGATTTAGTCACACCCTGTTTACCAAGTACCAGTATGTTTTGTTGGCACAACGGTTTCTTGTCATGAATCAGTTGCTACAGCCTGGACCAGAAACTTCTGTCCAGCCTCTTCCTGGTTTGCTACAGGCACCAACCCACTATGGGTATTGATTATAAATCTGTACATACTAATCATGGCTTGGCTCAGCACAAAGCAGCTGGTCTGTGTATTTATTATACATGTATGTATGTGTATCTTCTGTTTGTGAACAAACGAAATGATCTTACTTAATAATGATACATGTGTGAGGTGAGGGTTTGTGTTAGGTAAGGGTTCTGTATTAAGTACTGTATATGGATCCGATACACCCATTGCACTATTGGAAATTCGGTATTATCGCCCCATTGTTTTTCCCCTAACTTGGCCTTGGCATTGCTCAAAGTGCCATTGAGATCACTTTCTACTCATCTCGGCAACTCATTAAAATTGACTTACCAAACGCATAGCTCACACGGGAACACATTTGTTGTGCAACTCGGTCTTCTGATTTCAATAAGGCTCAAAGTCATAGTAGCACGGTACCATTATATGGTTTTATTTCTGTTCAGATAAAGGCATTGTGGACATTTGGTGATAAAGAAAGATGTTCGCGTTAATTGGTAATTAATAACAGCGACATATAATCGAGTATATTGAGCCAGTATTGCAATCGCCTTCTCATGCCGATGAAAAAATAGCTTCGGCAGTTTCCGTAATCGTGACGTCAGTTGAGGCAAAATGTGCTTTGATGGCTGGCCAAAAACGTAAAACACGTAATCTGGGCGGTCAGCTCACGGAAGCAGTGCCTATTTGATTCAATATCTCGAAACCCATTGATTGTATTTGTGAAATTCGTTTGAATTTACAGATAACTATTCATAATGGACTAAATGAAAAGCACTTTCATCGGCATGCTACTAGGTCTTTAAAATGCGAGAACACAAACTCAAGAGTCTCATTGGATGAGTGGTATTAAGCAGCTACAGATCCTATTTGAGTTGTCTGGACAATCAGCAACTTGAGCAATGTCAAGGCCAAGTTGGGGGAAAAACAAAGGGGCGATAATACAGAATTTCCAATAGTGCAATGGGTGTATTACCAATTACATCAAACAGCACAACCATTATACTTGCCTGTTAAATACTGTAAAGCCCTTGAAGTTCGCTGCCGCAAATTTTTGCGTTTTTGCTATTGGGTCATTCCATGCCATTTCAACGGAGGCCCCACGCACTTGGTCTCAGAAAATTCTGAAAATTTGACCAGGTGCTCCCCTACTATTCTGGACACACCATGTAAAATTTCAGTGTGGTCAGTCGAGAACCTTTCGAGATATGACCACTTTAGTAAGGGGGGTATCCATCAATTTTGATGCAAAATTTGCGGACCCTTATTTCTCATCGATTTTCACAGATCAATTTCTCAGCAACTACTTCACACAGGCACCTGAAATTTCAAAATCTAGTACATATTTTTCTGGTCTTCCAGAATATACAAACACATTTGGAATACATCTAAGCAGTTGGGTATGCTGGCCCTCCAAAAATGGGAAAAATTGCATGGACGTTAGTGGCTGAACCATGTTTAGGCCATCAGATATTGTCTTTCCAGATGCATTAGACAGCTATAACTTCTAGTATCTGTGAATATTTACATGTCCTTTGAGAAACAAAAGCTATTTGACATATACATGTTTCTGTGTCTGTGTAGCAGACCTCTAAATCTCCTGAAATCTGTTTCGGATCAATTTTTCAAACTGCCAAAACCCGATGTGGGAATGTATGAAAACCTCCAATTTTTTTTTCATTCTGAAGCACAAAGAGTAGGCTTTTTGAGGATATAAGACTTTTTTTCTTTATGCAATTCCTTCATTTTTTATTTTCATGCTCAAAACGTGAATAATTCACCATTTTCACCATTTTCGAATGTTCAAATTCATTTACCTTAGATCATCTGAACAGTCAATTTTTTGTTGCTTCATGAGTGTAAATTCATGTATTGTTTGTTTTAAGAAAACAACATCTCAAAATATACTTCATTTATCACTACATGTATACAGGCTGAACTTTAATTCTCTCAATGCAGTACAGTATTAATTGTCATCGTCATTGCTGCTGCTCACTTCCTCATATCGCTAGAGCCTTTGCTTATACTGCTTGAGATCTCCTCATGAATGTTTTGTTGAGCAAGGAAATGGCAAGGAAATATGCCCCAGGGAGCTCACCACTCTACACATAATCAGAAGAAGAAAATGCCACATGCATTGAGATTTCATCAACCTCTGATCACAGTGATGTTACAGTAGATGTGGGGGTACAAAATGCAGAAAATGACAGTGACTTGAAACAGTTGACTTGAACCCTGACAACATGATGGACAGGAAGGATGGCATCACATCTGAAGGTCGACCGACAGCAGCCCAAGAAGCAAGCAGTACAGGACATCTAAGTGACAATTTGAAAGTACAATTACCATTGTTGTTGGGGTCACCAGATCAGGTACATGTAATGAGACAAGTCACTTATAGTACAAGCTTCATAGCACAAGCATACATGTACATGTACCTTGGCAGGATCAACAGGAGCATGCTAATTCTTGCGAATTTCTGTTCAGGAAAGTAAGTATATCTTCGGATCCCCATGGGACGAAGAAAACGCAAGTCTAGCACTTTGCTCGGACAATGAGCCACAAGACACACAGTACCAGGGAACTGCAGATGTCAATCTGCCATGTGAATCAGGGGAGTCACTTTTGTGCACCAGGTGTAGGAGACTGAGGCAAAAATTCAAGCAGTATACATGGTATAAGCAAAGGCTTCAGCGATATGAGGAAGTGAGCAGCAGCAATGACAATGACAATTAACACTGTACCACATCAAGAGAACATGTAAAAGTTCAGCCTGTATTATAATAAATGAAGTATATTTTGAGATGTTGTTTTCTTGAAACAAACAATTCATGAATTTACACTCATGTAGCAACAAAAAATTGACTGTTCACATAATCTAAGGTAAATGAATTTGAACATTCGAAAATGGTGAAAATGGTGAATTATTCATGTTTTGAGCATGAAAATAAAAAATGAAGGAATTGCATAAAGAAAAAAAGTCTTATATCCTCAAAAAGCCTACTCTTTGTGCTTCAGAATGAAAAAAAATTGGAGGTTTTCATACATTCCCACATTGGGTTTTGGCAGTTTGAAAAATTGATCCGAAACAGATTTCAAGAGATTTAGAGGTCTGCTACACAGACACAGAAACATGTATATGTCAAATGGCTTTTGTTTCTCAAAGGACATGTAAATATTCACAAATACTAGAAGTTATAGCTGTCTAATGCATCTGGAAAGACAATATCTGATGGCCTAAACATGGTTCAGCCACTAACGTCCATGCAATTTTTCCCATTTTTGGAGGGCCAGCATACCCAACTGCTTTGATGTATTTCAAATGTGTTTGTATATTCTGAAAGACCAGAAAAATATGTACTAGATTTTGAAATTTCAGGTGCCTGTGTGAAGTAGTTGCTGAGAAATTGATCTGTGAAAATCGATGAGAAATAAGGGTCTGCAAATTTTGCATGAAAATTGATGGATACCCCCCCTACTAAAGTGGTCATATCTCGAAAGGTTCTTGACTGACCACACTGAAATTTTACATGGTGTGTCCAGAATAGTAGGGGAGCATCTGGTACAATTTTCAGAATTTTTTGAGACCAAGTGCGTGGGAAGTGTTGAAAAATGGTTGAAATGGCATGGAATGACCCTATTAGATCATGTTCGCGGCCATTTAATTTCACGGTTTGGCTGTCTCGAATAATTTTCATAACAATGTGGGTTGTCATCAGAAATGTTTCGTGTCCATTTAATTTGCCAAAATAAAAGGTCACGAATAATTTGTGGCTTTACAGTAAAAAGAATAAGTGACTCTAATTTAAAAAAAAAAAAAAAACTATTCTGGCAAATAATAGAGGCTGGTAATGGTAGACAACTTTTCAGCATGGAGTTACATGATCAGATCAGTGATTACATGTCAGGATGCATCTGTTGAAGTAGTGAGAATGTCTGTCGACCACATTAAAAAAGATGACGCATTTGTGATTATCTGTCCTTGACATTGTTCTCTGCGATTCAGTATATTTCTTTGTTTTGCAGAAATGGTGGAGAACATGAAGCGTGTGGCAAAACTGGATCTTGAGCTGACGGTTGAGGAGAGGAACTTACTGTCAGTCGCGTACAAAAATGTGATTGGTGCTCGACGCGCATCATGGAGGATCATCTCCAGCATTGAGCAGAAAGAAGAGAGCAAACAAGAAGAAAGCAAACTCAAGATGACCCAGACATACAGGGCCATTGTACGTTTTGAGATGCTAATACATTTAATGTGTTTTAGCCTTTGTCTTGCATCAACTATATTTCCCTGTATCCAATGTAACAGGTTTAAGAAAGAAAATTCACTCGAGTGAAATGACAGTCCATTGTTTTACTACCACAGGTGGAGAAAGAGCTGAATGACATATGTAGGGATATCCTCGACGTTTTAACGGATCATCTCATTCCAGCTGCCACCCAAGGAGAGTCCAAGGTTTTCTATTACAAAATGTGAGTATGTTGAGAATTTTGTCCTGTATATTTTGAGATTATAATCGTTAGTATTGTATGTACTGATCCATAATCTTTTGTATTGACAGGAAGGGAGATTACCATCGGTACCTTGCTGAGTTTGCAACGGGAACTGATAGGAAAGAAGCAGCAGAAAACAGTTTAGTGGCTTACAAGTCTGCCAGTGATATAGCCGTTAGTGATTTACCACCCACCCATCCCATCAGGCTTGGTCTGGCACTCAATTTCTCAGTATTTTACTACGAGATCCTAAATTCACCGGATCGAGCCTGTCGACTTGCGAAAGCAGCTTTCGATGATGCTATTGCTGAGCTAGACACCCTAAGTGAGGAGAGTTACAAAGATTCAACACTCATCATGCAGCTGCTGCGAGACAACTTGACTTTGTGGACATCAGACATGGCTGCTACTAATGAGGGTAAGCAAAGAAAGGTTCTTGTCCAAGTTAAGGTCCCTTATCAAGAGTATGACACGGCGCGATTGATCAAATTGTGAACAAATTTAAATGAAGTCTTTGTAAACCAAGTACTTAAAAATTCAGAAATTTGTTACAGATGGAGACAAGGATTCACAGCCACTGCAAGATGTAGATGATGGCGAAGGACAACAGTGATTTGTTTCCACAAGACGACCTCCCCATCTTATACATTTCATGGATTTGCATGTTACATGTACTTCTGCAACACACAATGTGTAGCATACTTAGGACGTTTGTACATGGATATTCATAGGGAAAAGAAACAAGATAGGAATGAAGGTTATGCAAATTGAATAGCATACATTCACTGAATTGGTACTTCCTGCTTTGCTAGAATGCGATTTTTTATGTACACCTCTCCTGGAGTCATCTTCTAAACATCTAACAAGTCATGTCACTTTACCTCTAGTGTATCCAGATATGAAGTTCAAAAAGAATTGTACTTGAGATACTAGGTTTTTATATTAAAGTTTGTTTATCTTGTTATACATGTAAGTGTTGTCTCCCTGGATGAAAACTGCATTACATATTCCCTGTTTGAGTGATTTTAGCTATATGGTCTTCGAGGGCAAAATATATTATTTGGAGGTTGTGACTTGTGAGGTTTCAACATCCAGGGATTGTAATACAGAAGGTGGTCACAAAGAAAATTTGATTTCTTGCAATAATTCACCAGTTTTGAATTTCTGTAAAAGGAATAAAGTGATTTCAAGGTTTAAAAAAAGAGTTTTCTTTACCACTGTACCTGAGTATCGACAAGTTTAAATCGTTTCTGTATAGACCTTCAGTATGCCAATATACTGTAGTATAGTGACTCTGCTACACTTAAACTGCTTCGCCCCAAAATAATAAATGTATTTTATTTTGTGGAATTCATTGTAGAGGACCAAAAGAAAAAGTTGGTTATTTACCTCAGTTGTGAGCGAGTACTTTTTGTTTTGTTTTGTCAATGAAATCACTAACATTACATGTACATAACATATGTGTTACCTGTGAGTTACAGTACAAATTTACTTTGCTAAGAGAGGTGTACAAAATTATTTCAGTCTTTACGTGTAGATATGATTATCTAATGACGATGGGAAGCTTTGTGGAAATCTTAAGCTGTAATGCATGTGATTTTTTTTTCCAACTTTGTACAAGCAAGCGAAGTAACTGGTTTAGTAAAGCTGTATTGTGTGTGATTGTGATGTCTGCTTTGTGACACGTCTACTTCTCTTATCAATGCCTACGTGGTAAATCGCAAACAGAAAGCAAGACTGCTCATACCTGGTAGGGATCTATACATGTATTTATACACCAGGTAACGAGAAACAATCACTAGGAGTGTTGAAAAGAGGGGGAAAATAGTCATCAGATAGACTTGTCATGTCCGTGGAGAAACAAAAGCTGTACCATAGTTATCTCCCAATTTTTGATGTGTAGAGCTGGGGTGTGTGTGTATCAATGTGAATTTTCACAAATTGAATTGTGTAACTTAATATTATATGTAGTAGTGAATCATTGTGCATGTTGTCCATGTAGATTGTAGTGCACAGATATTGTAGAAATTCCAGAGGGATTTTAATGAGAGCTTGTATCATAAGGTATCTTTTATAAGAGATTTTTTCCATTTAAATTATTACAGTTTGTTTTTGTTTTGTTTTTCTCTGGGGAAATAATAGGCCAACTAAACTGATGTTTTGATAATTTCCAGTGACCATTTTTTCCGTGTTAAGTAATTCTTAAACTTTCATCTATATTTTGCTTTACATTTCTTACAAAGTAGCCTCCTATATTTTGAATGTCCGGAGTAAATGAGCCTACTGTGTCATTGAATTTCAGTGATGTCATGCTTTTGGCATTAAAGTAAATGATGAATGTTTGTTGTCGATATTGTTTCATATCGGTGGCATTCCTGCATTTGGTTAACATTAGAGAAAACAATGTTTTGTGAACAAGAAATACATCTGTTTCGTGGCCAAGTGCGTTATTGTATCCCCGAACAAAGTTTGGTGGATATTATGGATTTGCAGTTGCCTTGCTGCGCTGTGCATTAGGACTGGCAGGGAATGACATTAGCACTGGCTCCGCCCCTTAATTTGAGCCACTGAGCCAGTAGGGTCTCCGAATATGCAAGATCAATGGACCAATAGGAAATTTTCCCTGTATTAAATAATTACTATTATAAAACTAAAACAGTTTACAAACACTTAAACATAGCATATGTATATAAAATTCTACATACAGCCTGGTGAAATTGTGCACTGTTGGTGCTAATCCAATGTACCTTTTGATTGATGTATAAATATGTATATGCTTACATAATTGATGGGTTTTATACGAATACATGAACTTAGAAATGGGGGCCAGTGGATCCTTGATAATGCCAGTTATCAATTGCTTATTCCCTGGAGTTTCTTGTTAACACATCTCAAAAAATAATATCAGTACGTTTGGCTTTACCAGTACACATTTGATGTTGAGCTAATCCTACTTACGTGTTCCAGCATATTGTAGTGACAAAATTGTTATGCATGATTGTATTCATCATGTTTTCGTTTCGACACTCTTACAAAACAATTCCTTCACACAATCACCAGGGAATGCCTAGGGTGGCCTGGGGGATACACCAATGCATTGATCTGCATTTTGTTTCCTGTTATTGAGACATGATTCATGACCAATTAGTTAAATACAGGTGTGGTTTAAATTGGCAATTTCAAGGGCATCATTTTGCAGTTTTAGATTTCCCACATAAATATTTACAAAAATATGATTGTCGAAAATTAAGTGCCCCTATTTGTCCATGCCTTGGCAGTAGTGGTCGTATTTTGATCACGCATGACATTTGTGGACCCAGTTTAGAGAGGCGAGGTATTTTGTTTAACGTAACATTCGGCAATCAAATGCCAAATTTCAAATTTACTGTTATAAGAATAATTGGCCCAAGGGTGCAAATGTTGCTGGACAATTTTGGTTTTAAGCTCCTAAATGCATACAAGCTCTGTCTATAAGCCTTTTCTCTGTAGAGGGAAGTACACATTTCGGGTCAAGGGTGACCTTGAAATTAGCCTTCAAAGTCGTCTACAGTCGAATTCAAGGTCACCAAAATATTTGCGACATACGACTTCGTATACCGTAATGGCCCGAAATACCGCCCCGGCGCTTAATAGTGCTTTACATGTTTCAGCCCCGGCGCTAATACGAGACCGGCGGGTAAACGAGACCGGCGCTTAATAATACAATGAGCAAAAACGATATATTTTGAAGCTTGTGCACGTGAACACACCGATTTTCTTCACTGTATTTAGTGATATCCAGCGCGCGGTGCATGGCTGGAAGGGGGGAATGGGAGTTGAGGGCATAATGACAGGCGGTTGCATCGAGGATGGTGTTAATCCAATGGCTATGAACAGCAGATACACGGTAGATAAACTTATAAATTATAGTAAAATACATCGTGATGAAGCTTGCAAATTCAATAGAAAATCTACCGGTGCTGGTACCTGCCGATACTCTGTAAATCAGTCAGTTTTTCAGAGAGTTTGGATTTATTATATCGGTGTGTTTCATGACCGGTTCATACACGGACCTGCTGCATACGTTATGTGCGTAGTAGATGTCGCATGGCGCCGCAATACATGCAACCAATAAAGATATATGGTAATGGTTATTTATATTATGCTGATATAAATGTAATGTAATGTTGGGTCTTGGGGAATGGATATCATTAAGTTAGTCAGTACAATTATATATACATGCAGCTGCTCAATTGCATCACCTAATTGGTTAGCAGGTGTTCTATTGTCATAATCAAAATCTCATATCGGTAAGTAAGTGTCAGTTGTGTTGTTTCACACATGCGTAATCAATTGCAATCACCGTGGGACTCTTGTGTGCTACGTGCACCGGTACATAGACATACACCCGGCGGTTATTTGAACCGGCGCTAATTCGAGACCGGCGCTTATTAATGCTTTCAAAGACTTATCCCCGGCGCTTAAACGAGGCCGGCGGGTAAACGAGAACCGGCGGTATTTCGGGCCATTACGGTATGTTTATAATACAATCCTAAGCTGAATGTGCAAGTGTTTCAGCCCCACAGGTCAATTTACACATTCGTTTCAGAAGTGACCTTGAGGTAATCCGAGTTCAAGACATTGTCATATATGACTTCCTATATGTTTATAATACAATCTTAAGCTGTATGTGCAAGTGTTTTAAATGCAGAGGCCAATTTACACATTTTGCATGTGACTTTGAAATTTGGCATTCAGGGTAATATGAGATCGAGTTCAAGCTCACCATTAGTTGTGCCATATACTAAGTATGACTTCCTAAATGCTCATAATACAGACGTAAGCTCTATCTAAGAACATTTTGCTGTAGAAGCCAATTTACACATTTCAGGTTAACGTGACCTCGAGATTCTGCCGTCAAGGTCGTCTGAGATCATCCTCGAGGTCACCAAAAGATGCGCCATACACGTGCAATCACTTTTTGGGCCGTTGGAGCCAATATAACATGACTTCAACAAGTCGAGACACTCCATCTTTATATGTAATAGCTCTATGGTAACATCGAGGACCCCAATTGACATGTTTCGAAACAAAAATCTCAAAACCGGTCAGTTAGTTTCCTAGAAAAAAGCCAAACACTACTTTTGAGCCTAGATTCCGGGCCTTTTGAGTGATTCAAAGCATTTTCAGGATACTTGGTCGTGGAAGGTAGGTGGTGAGTTGCAGACCATCTCGGCCTGGGAACCTGCTCTGTGGGTGTTTCCTTCATCACATTGTCTCACGCGGTTTCTCGGTCTGAGCTCGGCCTGACCATAGAATGCTCTGCTGCAAGCATTTTGCCTCCACATCCAATTTATATACTGAGGTACAGATCATAAAATATTTCACATTGGTACCGTGACCTAGAATAGGTCTTTTGAAAGCCATGTACAAAACATATGTGTTTTGAAAGCCATGTACAAAACATAGGTGTTTTGAAAGCCATGTACTCTCGCGTTTACCCTGCTGCACAGGCCGGGCACCAATATCTGTCGACAGCACGCCAATGAAAGGATCGACAACACATTCCCGGCGGGGACAACCGATTCCGTTCACCTCTAGCTGGCAGCACTCACTCCTACATACAATTCGGCGGGGAAGGCGGCTGACGAGGATGCTGCTCGTGATCAGCCTCTCCCGCAGTGATGACTTTTCCACCCCTTCGACGGCCCAGGATACATTTCTCCTCCCCCAAGCAACTCTTTACTCCCAACTAGTCCGGAATTTGAGGCCGAATGGCTCCCCCCACAACTGACAATGACTAACAGCAGAACCAATCACTTCTTCCAGGCTGTCAACGGCGTGGTAGAATGAATGACCGGCCGCCCCCTTGCAATCGGGCTCCCAGCTGTCTGTCCAATTTGAGGAGACCGACCAGCTGGCAGTGTTCATGTGGGCACCACTGTATATATGTATCGTTCCGTTCCAAGAGAACTACTAGTATATGACCATAGGATGGCTAAGATATGCATGGAGAGCTCTCAATCCCATTCTCCATCACAGGGGCAAGCAACCCTGGAGGCGAAGGACATTGTGCCTCTCAAGTCTGGGACCTTCCTGCTGACCCAGTAAAATCGTCCGTGATGTACATGTACGCATTGCATAAGATGCTGGCAGAGATACTAAAGCTGCAACGGCTCAGCTCAACAACCACCACCGTGACCTCTAGGAAATCTATTCAGATGATACGTGTATGAGCAATAGTGAACGGCGCCGGACAAGCCACGCAATTTCGGATCGCTGACTCAGTTCTCAGGTGCCATTCATTTCCCCAATTTCGGTGTGGCATCTGACCTGCTTCTTAGGCTAAGACCGAGAAGCTATGAGCGAACTTCAAACAGAAGATGCGACTTTATGATGACACCGTCCGGCTCTACATACAGCTGGAGGGGGGGGGGGGGGGGGCAGGGATCTGTACCAGTTCCTACAGCTATGGATGCTGGACTTCATGGGCTAAAGTGCTCTACTCCAGAACAGGAGGCTCGCATCTGTACTCGCCTCCTTTCCAGTGCCTTGAGGTGCACATCAAAACTCATACTTCAGACTCAAGTATTATGTTGGCAATGGAATATATACATAGGAAAAGTGACGCTTTATCCTAAAGTGTGAGTTCCACACTTGGCCCTTAGTCTAAACGGCGCTCCTTTCCCTCCTTGGTGTCCCGCCGGAAAATTGTCTTATGGGTTGTACAGTAACATCCCATTTGGCGCCTCACCACTTTAAGATTGGGTATCAAGCACGATCCACGTAATTTCAATGGTTTCATACCACGTGCAATTTTGGTTCATATCTCGGCCGTTTCAGGACACACTTACATGAAATTTGGAATATTCTGTATACATCTATGAAGCTGACGCGAAGAAGAGATCAAAATTTCATTGATAAATTAGAATATAAATGGAGTTGAATGTTGCTTGAACAAATGTAACTTACGTTGCGTACACGAAGCATTACAGGGTGTAGTTTCTCAACTGCAGTTAGTGCACATGTCCGTTTAAGGTGCGGTGAAAGTCAAATACCGCACCTTACTCACATGTCCGTGATCAATAACCTACCCTTAAATTTTGGGTATCTATTGTGATCCCATGAAAATGCCTTGTGCCGCTGGTCAGTGAAGCGCTAAGTACAGATCAGCGGATTATTCGTATGGCAAATACCGTCAATGCTCAGCTGTCGAGAACGTTGTACTCAGGAGTGAGATGTTGTTGTGATTTTGGTTCTATACTGCATTTAGAAAATTAGCCCAAAGGCTAAGATAGGTTACCGGACAATTTTGGTTTGGCCATGGCAGCATCAGCAGGTAAGAGACCTTGAGATTTACCAATCAAGGTTCGCAGTGTAAACATATGACCTTGAGATTTACCAATCAAGGTCATCCGTGTGAACTTCAATGTCACCATTACATGTATGTGTGCGGTATTTGATATTCTATATGTTCATAATACAAAGATATATCTGGGTGGAATCGTTTAGGCCGCTCAGGTCAATTTACACATTCCAAGTCAGACATTTGGTCATCTGACATCAAGTTCAAGGTCATCATTAGTTGTGCCATATATGTCTTCCTATATGTTCATAATGCAAACATGAGCTCTATCTGCAAGCATTTCATATACAGAGGCAAATCTTAGCATTTTTGACCCCAAAATGGCTGTTTTGACCTTTCAAGGTCATCCAAGGTCAAATTCAAGGTCACCACACAAGTCGCCATATATGACTTCCCATTTGAAAGTACCAATTTCTAAGCTCTATCTTCAAGCGTTCTATGAGTACAGTCCTGACAGCTGCCATTATGAAGGAAAAAAGTGCCGAAAATTTTCTAAGTCCAAAATTTTTTTCAAAGGGTGAAAAAATTTTTTTGCCTAGAAATGGCCCAAAATGGATAGTAATGCGATTAGGGGCGAAAAAATTTGTTTTCGCCGACCCGCCAAAAATTCAAAATGGCCGCCACACGGAGGTCGGCGATTCAAGGGCAACAAAACTTATACACGTCACAGAGGTATATAAGAGGAATCTTTTTAAACAAAAATCTCAAAACTGATCTGACAGTTTTTGAGAAAATACAGACCAGGTGCGAATTTGAGCATTTTTCGACCCAAAAATGGCTGTTTTGACCTTTCAAGGTCATCCAAGGTCAAATTCAAGGTCACCACACAAGTCGCCATATATGACTTCCCATTTGAAAGTGCCAATTTCTAAGCTCTATCTTCAAGCGTTCTATGAGTACAGTCCGGACAGCTCCCATTATGAAGGAAGAAAGTGACGAAAATTTTCGAAGTCCAAAATTTTTTTCAAAGTAGTCAGGAGGAAATTTCACACAGGGTGGAAACGTAGTACAGACTTTTTCTGTCGATTGATATGGCTTCATAATGGTCTAAGACAACCTTTTTCAGAGGGTGTGTAAAATTTTCTCCTGGGCTAACTTTTTTATGGCCTTTTTTCAAAATGGCCGACATCAAAAATTTGGTATTTTAGGAAAAAAATCAAAATTATCCTCCTGGCATGATGCTTTTGGTCTATTAAGGTGACATTCAGTTATATGGAGATATATTCTCCATAACAATACTAATAATACTGATTCAAACACCCCGAAAATGGAAAAAATCCAAGATGGCCGCGAAATTCTCGCCATTTTTACACAAATGCTCATAACTTCCTGCCAAATTGAGATAGGAAGCCAATTTTGGTGTCTAACCCTGGGTTTTGGGGTATGAGGATTTCAAATATATAACCAGTTTTGTAATTGGATGGTTTGAAGCTGATCAGAATCCAAGATGGCTGCTAAATTTTAGCCCGATTTCGCAAATAAGCACCAATGACCGTCATATATATCAAGATAACAAGCCAACTCTGGTGGCCAGTCATGTGCTTTGGGGTATGAGGGTGCTACTTGAAGAAATACTTTTGTGTGTAGACGGTGACTGGTCAATTTAGAGGTGTTCAAAGGCGAAGATAACCATTAATTAATGTGAAACATGTAAACGAACCCGTCTAATAGCACCCACTCGTACAAAATCAACAGAATCAACCACCATCAGACAGAAAAAAAAATCTGAGCCAACGCTTCGGGAGGTGTGTTGGTGATAAGGCACGGTCATTGATGACAAATTGGTCATTGTCAAATCTAACACACACATTGTGGTTGGCGTAGAGGTTTGGATCCTTTAATGATCCTCAAGACCGTTCCCATGACGCCACTCACCAGACCATCCTCTACATTGGGATTGCTCATCATAGTCACCATGGAGCCCTCACAGAGTGCAACTTCTGCAGAAAGGTTGCATTCAATGGGTATAGGTGTTGTATTCTTCTTCAAGCCAGATCTATTCTCGATAACATTCACAGACACAAACTTTGATTTCTGTCTGTTCAAAGAATCAGTCATCTTTACATTGTGTGCAGCAGCAACTTTTTGGAAAGGTAGTACATCTGTACATCTGCTTGGATCTTTGATCCTTAAGCATCTCCTAATTTTCAGAGCTCTCTGATTCAACATCTCCGAAAACGATTTGTCATTTTTTTTGTCTCATTATGTCGGTCAAAGTAGTAACCTTGAAGTCGTCCCAAGGCTCTGCAAGGGCAGTTGGGTCTCAGTATTTGTCCTCTCACATGCGGCAGTGGATAAAATCACTGACTGCCAGGGTCATGAAGAACTCTTGTTTCTCTTGAGTTGATCCAGACGACCTCTGATGAAATTCAGCATGCCTCTACTGAGATCTCATCAATGATTATCAGCTCGAGGTTTTAATACCTAACCTTGGGGGCAGTGATGAGCTCTTCAGCAAGCGGTATATACTTTTGTCCCACACCCCTTTGCATGGAAGCATGGTTCCGCCACTGATGGTTAATGCTGCTTTGCCAGTTGGAGCCACATATCAGAGCTTTGATGATATAAAACTTTCCTATACCGATATATTGAAAGTCCCCATCCATTCATCTTATCGATGCACCACTAGGGAGTATAAATGAAGACTTTCCCTTGCATATTGTTCATGCACTGCATGAGAACTTGAGCCTGGTTCTATGGGATTGCCAAGATGCTGTGTTCTACTGACAACTGAGCCCATCTTGGTGTTGGACCTCCGAGGCAGGCCACTCAATCTGGCAGGTCTTCCAGACTGATGTCCTCGAGGTAAGCGTCATCTAGGTTGGCTTTTGTTTCCAAGCGTTCAGCCGCCACTTTCTGGGGCAATGTGTGCCAAGGCATCTTCTGCAAGATGATTTTCTTGGATCTCTTCATGGCTACTTCAATCTCTGGAAGATTCCCGTCTTGAGATCTATCCTTTATTCCCAGCCACTTCAATGAAGCATATGGAACCTTGGACCGGTTGTCGTTGTTATGGGTATAATTTTTTTCAGATGGTTCATAATCTCTACCTGGTTTGCTATCAACCTTGAAGAGGGATACAAGTTCAACCGGACAGGTCTTTGAGAATGTCTACAGGAGGGCGTGCATGGTACATGTACCTGTCTAGTACAGATGTACAGTGTAGCCACACGTCTTCAATGCCTGGATCTCAGTGGCCCAGCAGTTAGAGTGGAAGTGTCAGTCTGGTAATTGTCGGATCTGCAAGTATCCAAACAACATCCCGACTACAGTTTTGGAGGGATGTGCCTGTGGCCTTGTAGATAGCCTCCATGACACTCGATCTCCCTGTTGGTCAGGTATGTTTTGCCGAGTCATTGTAGCTTATCGTCTGTCTTATCCCAGCATATTGTGCTCTGCATGGTTCTTCATGGAGGAGCTGACCATCTTCACTGTGCTTCTTGCTGCAATAATATGACACAATATATCGAATGCAAGCGTATGCATCAACAACATATTGTAAGTCAAAAGTAGGATTCCAGGCTTTTGATTTGTACTGACTTACCCATCAGTCTTTGTGTTTTTGCTTATGTACAACCATTTTCGTGGAGGCTATAATGTTCCAGGCTTGTTCTTCAGGCGATTCGTATTTATCTTCTTGGTTTACGAACGATGGATGAAAAAATGTTAGGTCGGAGGGAGAATTAAAAATAAAATTGATTCAAATGTAGTGTCGGGGGGGGGGGGGATAAAATCTTTGAAAAGTATGAATTATACTTAAAGAATAAATCAGGAACATTGAACAGTTTTTTTTTATTATAAATGCACAAAAACAAAAAATGATCCTTTTGTTTCAAAACAAAAGTAGCACCTCGTGAATACGCCTGATGCAAAATCGAAGAGATTTACCACATTTAACATTTTGAAATTTCCACATGAAATAATTGCTATCGGAGGAAAAAAAAAAAAAAAAAATCTCAATTTTATCTTTATTGTCAAAACAGAAAATTTAGGTCGGAGGGCTTGTAAACCAAGAAATAAAAAATAAATCGCCTCTGGATCAGTGTCTGCTGGGATGGCACATAAAGGTCTGACAAGAAGGTGGACGGGATAACCTGAACCTGTAGGTCCTGTTACCCTTCTTGCATGACTTTGTATAATTCTTGGAATGAAGCTGAACATCATTTATAATGTCATGTAACTTGCTGTATCTCGTCTAATCAACGTCTTCTGTGTTGATATATTTGTTAATAACGTCAACAACTTCCTCATCAAGTTATATGTCCAGCTTAGGATGATTTTATACTGAGAAAAGGCAGTGAATGTAAGTACCAATGTGAGGCCAATCTCCTTGTAGAAACTCAATTGAAACAAAGTAGTCACAGACTTTGCCAATTTGATTTGATGGTGAAGAGATCATCAATTTCAAGGAGTTTTTGTACTATCAGATCAAACATTCTGGCAGCTGTTATATGGTTTTAAATGCCTAATATAATATACTTGGTATTGATATGCCTAATATAATATACTTGGGTTTGATTGCTCAAAAACAAATTATGCCTGGTAGTGGTACTGTTTATTTTGAAGTGCGAGTGAGTGCTACATTTATTAAACAGGTTTGTTTGCATGTGTTTCATTAATTAGTCCTTATCTTGGCTTTTGGACAGTTGGATAGCTTCGAGCTATAATTTGGCAGCCATCTTGGATTCTGAGCAGCTTCGAACCATCCAATCACGAAACTGGTTATTTATTTGGAATTCTCATACCCAAAAACCCTGGGTTAGACACCAAAATTGGGTTCCTATCTCAATTTGGCAGGAAGTAATGAATATTTGTGTTAAAACGGCGATAATTTGGCAGCCATCTTGGATTTTTTTTCATTTTTGGGGGTCTGAATCGGTATTATTAGTATTGTTAGGAAGAATATATTTCCATGTAATTAATATGTATCATATTAGACCGAAAGCATCATGACAGGAAGAAATTTTTGATTTTTTCCTAAAATACCAAATTTTCGGTGGCGGCCATTTTGAAAAAGGCCATAAAAAAGTTAGCCCAGGAGAAAATTTTACACACCCTCTGAAAAAGGTTGTCTTAGACCATTATGAAGCCTTATCAATCGATAGAAAAAGTCTGTACTACATTTCCACCCTGAGTGCTATATTCTCAATGTTCCTCCTGACTAAAGGGTGAAAATTTTTTTTTGCCTAGAAATGGCCCAAAATGGATAGTAATGCGATTAGGGGCGAAAAAATTTGTTTTCGCCGACCCGCCAAAAATTCAAAATGGCCGCCACACGGAGGTCGGCGATTCAAGGGCAACAAAACTTATACACGTCACAGAGGTATATAAGAGGAATCTTTTTAAACAAAAATCTCAAAACTGATCTGACAGTTTTTGAGAAAATACAGACCAGGTGCGAATTTGAGCATTTTTCGACCCAAAAATGGCTGTTTTGACCTTTCAAGGTCATCAAGGTTAAATTCAAGGTCACCACACAAGTCGCCATATATGACTTCCCATTTGAAAGTGCCAATTTCTAAGCTCTATCTTCAAGCGTTCTATGAGTACAGTCCGGACAGCTCCCATTATGAAGGAAGAAAGTGACAAAAATTTTTCAAGTCCAAAATTTTTTTCAAAGGGTGAAAATTTTTTTTGCCTAGAAATGGCCCAAAATGGATAGTAATGCGATTTGGGGCGAAAAAATTTTTTTTCGCCTACTCGTCAAAAATTCAAAATGGCCACCACACGGAGATCGGCGATACAAGGGCAACAAAACTTATACACGTCACAGAGGTATATAAGAGGAATCTTTTTAAACAAAAATCTCAAAACTGATCAGACAGTTTCCGAGAAAATACAGACCAGGTGTAAATTTGGGCATTTTTCGACTCAAAAATGGCTGTTCTGACCTTTCAAGGTCATCCAAGGTCAAATTCAAGGTCACCACACAAGTCGCCATATATGACTTCCCATTTGAAAGTGCCAATTTCTAAGCTCTATCTTCAAGTGTTCTATGAGTACAGTCCGGACAGCTCCCATTATGAAGGGAAAAAGTGCCGAAAATTTTCGAAGTCCAAAATTTTTCTCAAAGGGTGAAAATTTTTTTTTGCCTAGAAATGGCCCAAAATGGATAGTAATGCGATTTGGGGCGAAAAAAATTTTTTTCGCCGACCCGCCAAAAATTCAAAATGGCCGCGACACGGAAACCGGCCAATTTAGGGCAACCAAACTTATACATATCATAGAGGTATATGAGGGGAATCTTTTGAAACCAAAAACTCAAAACTGATCAGACAGTTTTTGAGAAAATGGCCGTCAAAGTCCAAAATTGAGCGTTTTTCGACAAAAACGGCCGCCATTTTGGAAAAAATTCGAAAATCAAAAAACAAAAAAATACCTCCTTCTCAAAATATTTTTAGGCATTTTTGTGCAAAATTTCAGAAAGATTGGATCGTTGACTTAACGCCGGACGGACGGACGGACGGACGGAACGCCATGCCAATAGGGTATCGGACCAAAGGTCCGGTAACCTAAAATTTCTGTATGAACTATAACACAAAATCAAGTTACATCTTGAAAGATTTTTTTCGTTAATGACATATTTTCACAGACCGTCGATTCAAAGGCAACAAAACTTATACACATCACAAAGGTACTTAAGGAGAGTTTTATATATGATTTTGAGGAGAACTGTCTGAATAGATTTTGAGAAAATGGCCACCAAAGACAAAATTCATCGTTTTTTCGACAAAAAAAAGGTTGCTTTGGCCTTTCAAGGTCACTGAAGGTCAAATTCAAGGTCACCACTCAAATTGCAATATATGATTTCCCATTTGAATGTGCCAATACTTAGGCTCTATCTTGAAGTGTTCTATGTATTTACTCCTCACAGCTCCCATTATGAAGGAAAATTAGCCCAAAGGCTAAGATAGGTTACCGGACAATTTTGGTTTGGCCATGGCAGCATTGGCAGGTAACAGACCTTGAGATTTACCAATCAAGGTTCGCAGTGTAAACATATGACCTTGGGATTTACCAATCAAGGTCATCCGTATGAACTTCGATGTAACCATTATATGTATGTGTTCGGCATTTGATATTCTGTATGTTGGGTGGAATCGTTTAGGCCGCTCAGGTCAATTTACACATTCCAAGTCAGACATTTGGCACTCAAGGTCATCTGACGTCAAGTTCAAGGTCATCATTAGTTGTGCCATATATGTCTTCCTATATGTTCATAATGCAAACATGAGCTCTATCTGCAAGCATTTCATCTACAAAGGCAAATCTGGGCATTTTTTGACCCCAAAATGGCTGTTTTGACCTTTCAAGGTCATCCAAGGTCAAATTCAAGGTCACCACACAAGTCGCCATATATGACTTCCCATTTGAAAGTGCCAATTTCTAAGCTCTATCTTCAAGCGTTCTATGAGTACAGTCCTGACAGCTCCCATTATGAAGGAAAAAAGTGCCGAAAATTTTCTAAGTCCAAAATTTTTTTCAAAGGGTGAAAATTTTTTTTTGCCTAGAAATGGCCCAAAATGGATAGTAATGTTATTTGGGGCGAAAAAAAAATTTTTCGCCGACTCGTCAAAAATTCAAAATTGCCGCCACACTGAGATCGGCGATTCAAGGGCAACAAAACTTATACACGTCACAGAGGTATATAAGAGGAATCTTTTTAAGCAAAAATCTCAAAACTGATCAGACAGTTTTTGAGAAAATACAGACCAGGTGCAAATTTGAGCGTTTTTCGACCCAAAAATGGCTGTTTTGACCTTTCAAGGTCATCCAAGGTCAAATTCAAGGTCACCACACAATTCGCCATATATGACTTCCCATTTGAAAGTGCCAATTTCTAAGCTCTATCTTCAAGCGTTCTATGAGTACAGCCCGGACAGCTCCCATTATGAAGGAAAAAAGTGCCGAAAATTTTCCAAGTCCAAAATTTTTTTCAAAGGGTGAAAATTTTTTTTTGCCCTAGAAATGGCCCAAAATGGATAGTAATGCGATTTGGGGCAAAAAAAATTTTTTTCGCCGACCCGCCAAAAATTCAAAATGGCCGCCACACGGAAACCGGCAGATTTAGGGCAACCAAACTTTTACATATCACAGAGGTATATGAGGGGAATCTTTTGAAACCAAAAACTCAAAACTGATCAGACAGTTTTTGAGAAAATGGCCGTCAAAGACGGACGGACGGACGGACGGACGAAAAATTGGGTGAAATTTTCAATGGGCAAAAAAATTTTTTTGCTGGAAATGGCTCAAAACGATTAGTGCCTCGATTTGGGACAAAAAATTTTTTCGCCGACCCGTCAAAATATCAAAATAGCCGCCACACGCAGACCATCATTTCAAAGGCAACAAAACTTATACACATCACAAAGGTACATAAGGAGAATTTTATACATGATTTTGAGGAAAACTGTCTGAATAGATTTTGAGAAAATGGCCACCAAAAACAAAATTCATCGTTTTTTCGACAAAAAAGGTCGTTTTGACCTTTCAAGGTCATTAAAGGTCAAATTCAAGGTCACCACTCAAACCGCAATATATGATTTCCCAATTGAATGTGCCAATACCTAGGCTCTATCTTGAAGTGTTCTATGAGTTTACTCTGCACAGCTCCCATTATTTTTTTTGCTGGAAATGGCTTAAAACGAATAGTGACTCGATTTGGGAAAAAAAATTTTTTTTCGCCGACCCGTCAAAAAGTCAAAATGGCCGCCACACGCGGACCGGCGATTCAAAGGAAAAGAAACTTATACATGTCATAGAGGTACATGAGAGGAATGTTTTGAAGTAAAATCTCAAAACTGATCAGACAGTTTTTTAGAAAATGGCCATCAAAGTCCAAAATTGGCAATTTTTCGTCAAAAATGGCCGCCAAATTGGCAAAAACGATTCAATAAAAAAAATTAGCCCAAAGGCTAAGATAGGTTACCGGACAATTTTGGTTTGGCCATGGCAGCATTGGCATGTAACAGACCTTGAGATTTACCAATCAAGGTTCGCAGTGTAAACATATGACCTTGGGATTTACCAATCAAGGTCAACCGTATGAACTTCGATGTAACCATTACATGTATGTGTGCCGCATTTGATATTCTATATGTTGGGTGGAATCGTTTAGGCCGCTCAGGTCAATTTACACATTCCAAGTCAGACATTTGGCACTCAAGGTCATCTGACGTCAAGTTCAAGGTCATCATTAGTTGTGCCATATATGTCTTCCTTTTAAAAATTTAAACTTTATTTATTTTACAACAATTGACGAACAAGCATGTGCTTATATTAACATCTCTTGTTGGCTCGGATCTTGGCGTAAGGGTGGTCATTATCGTGGGAGGAAACCAGACAACCTGGTGAAAACCCACTTGCCCGGTTTGGCGACCACATAATGCAAACATGAGCTCTATCTGCAAGCATTTCATCTACAAAGGCAAATCTGGGCATTTTTTGACCCCAAAATGGCTGTTTTGACCTTTCAAGGTCATCGAAGGTCAAATTCAAGGTCACCACACAAGTCGCCATATATGACTTCCCATTTGAAAGTGCCAATTTCTAAGCTCTATCTTCAAGCGTTCTATGAGTACAGTCCTGACAGCTCCCATTATGAAGGAAAAAAGTGCTGAAAATTTTCTAAGTCCAAAATTTTTTTCAAAGGGTGAAAATTTTTTTTTGCCTAGAAATGGCCCAAAATGGATAGTAATGTTATTTGGGGCGAAAAAAATGTTTTTCGCCGACTCGTCAAAAATTCAAAATGGCCGCCACACTGAGATCGGCAATTCAAGGGCAACAAAACTTATACACGTCACAGAGGTATATAAGAGGAATCTTTTTAAGCAAAAATCTCAAAACTGATCAGACAGTTTTTGAGAAAATACAGACCAGGTGCAAATTTGAGCGTTTTTCGACCCCAAAATGGCTGTTTTGACCTTTCAAGGTCATCCAAGGTCAAATTCAAGGTCACCACACAAGTCGCCATATATGACTTCCCATTTGAAAGTGCCAATTTCTAAGCTCTATCTTCAAGCGTTCTATGAGTACAGTCCGGACAGCTCCCATTATGAAGGGAAAAAGTACCGAAAATTTTCTAGGTCCAAAATTTTTTTCAAAGGGTGAAAATTTTTTTTTGCCCTAGAAATGGCCCAAAATGGATAGTAATGCGATTTGGGGCGAAAAAATTTTTTTTCGCCTACCCGCCAAAAATTCAAAATGGCCGCCACACGGAAACCGGCAGATTTAGGGCAACCAAACTTTTACATATCACAGAGGTATATGAGGGGAATCTTTTGAAACCAAAAACTCAAAACTGATCAGACAGTTTTTGAGAAAATGGCCGTCAAAGTCCAAAATTTAGCGTTTTTCGACAAAAACGGCCGCCATTTTGAAAAAAATGCGAAAATCAAAAAACAAAAAAATACCTCCTTCTCAAAATATTTTTAGGCATTTTTGTGCAAAATTTCAGAAAGATACTATCGTTAACTTTAAAGATAAAAATGTTAACGCCGGACGGACGGACGGACGGACGACGGACGCAACGCCATGCCAATAGGTTATCGGACCAAAGGTCCGGTAACCTAAAAATTTAAAAAACGTCTTTAGATACTAGCCCAAAGTATGTTCTGACAAATTTATGGGGAAACTCATCATGTCAAAAAAAAGTTACAGACCCGGACGACGGACGGACGAAAAACCACGACAATAGCTTATCGGCCCAATACATAAAAATAGTATGGTAACTCAATCACTCCTGAATGAGAGGCCAACACTTGCCAATGCCCAAGTGATCACTTAGTATTTTAGACTCTCGTGTAAAAACAAAGTTCCCAACCACAGAAATCTCCCAGGATGCACAAATTTATTCCACATAATTCTGTATTAATTATCACATTGTCAAACATGACATATTACGGTAATGTCATCTAAGATTTCCTGCTTGGCTTGTGCCCTTTACTTTTCCTCTTCATGCCTCTGGCTGATTTCTTGTCACTCATTTTGTTTTTGTTTTTTCCCTTTGCCATTGCCCGGTTGTCTTTTTTCTGCCTTTTGTCCACTACTTTGTAGAATCCTTTGACTCCTGCAGGTCTGGTTGGTTTCTTCCCACCACCTTTCTTTGCAACCACATAGGTAATTTCTTTCTTCTTCTTGCTCAACAAACCAGCCTTCTTGTATATTCTGCAATGAACATTTATCCATTTTGGAATACAAATACTGTGATTTATGATATATTTGCATTAGACATCAAAAAAATTCCCACTTACTCTTTGATTTGTTTCCACTTTTCTCCATCCGACATCTCAACTGAATCACTCACTGACTCAGCCTTTTTCCGCGCCCGTTCCAACTTCTTGGTCATCTGCACAGCAACAAATTTCAAAATGTATTCAAATGTTAAGTGTCTTCTAAGAACAGTTTATTTTTGGATTTGCTCCAATAACTGTTGGTAAACATGCAGCATTGATATCTTCAATTAGACCTCTCTGGTCGTTTATGACTACTTATGTGTATGTATACCCCAGAATATCACTATAGATGTTTCAGATTGTAAATATTTTGAGTACGTGCAGTAATATACTGTAAAGTAGCATTTTTTCATCAATTTACTATTTTTCTGAATTTGTCCACGATTTAACTTAGTGATAATTTATCAATAAAAAAAACTTGCAGGTTCATGTACAGTGGATCCTGTGTTTTAAGACCACTCAAGGGACCCCAAAAAGGTGGTCTTAAATGACAGGTGGTCTCTCATGACAGGTTCATTTACATGATAAAAGGTCACTTGGGACCAAGTGCAGCAGTCTTAAAACACAGGGTGGTCTCTCAAACCAGGTGGTCTTTAACACAGGATCCACTGTATATTATTATTATGGTATAGACACAGAATCTGGACAAATGATTCTACTTGCTGGGTCCAATAAAATAAGTATCTCATCTTCCCTATTTTCATTATGAGCTACAATAGACATAACTAGTTAAACTAATATTATTCTGGTTTCAAAGTTCACAACACTGTACCGGTGACAGGATTAAACTAACCTTTCTCTTTTTTCTGGCTTTTGCTTCAGCGATCTTCTTTATCGGTCTGGCATCAATTGCCCTTAGCCTCTCCTTGTACATGTCAATCTGGCTCTGTTAAAAAAACAAGGGCATGCTGTCATGAATATATTAAAACAAATTTGTCAGAAATCTAAATTTTAAAAGATAAGATCTTGCATGCAAAAACTATCACAATCACCTACAAGAATAAACTTTGTCAACAGCTAATGTTCCTCAGTTCCAACTCACCTTAGTGACAGGTAGTTGCTTGCGACAGTGTCGGGATTCATCCTTCGCAAACCAATCTGGCAGATCCTCATCCCCGTGTGTGAACCTGAAACGATGTGATCGTCAAGTCACTGTAATATACTGGATGACCCCACAGGTACAATATACAAGGCATAAATGACAAATTCAGCTGATCTCTTCTGCTTTAAGCAATGGAATGCACGGTAATGGACCTGTTGAAGGACATCTCTTCTATTTCACGACGCCGCTTTGACGACTTTATAAGTTCCTCCCCAAGAGCTAACTCCACCGGATCCAGTTTGATAACACTCCTTGCTGTGGGATAAATTGAGCACAATTTACCGGTCATACTGAACAAAAAATCTGCAACTCATTTGTTTCCATGACTACCTGGTAGCAATTACACTCTATAGTAGAGGTAAGTTTATTGATATTATAAATTTCCCAAATTTTAATTGTAAATTTGCCGTTTATTGTTATTACTCACCTCTAAACTACTACATGCTCCTTTTCGATCCTTTGGATCGTTCTGGATAGAAATTCGCGTACTGAAAGCAAGGCACGATCGCCTGCCTGCATGACTCGAGCGCTCCTTTTGCCGCCAAAACCGCCGCGCATATGCGCGCGCAGCTGCGCAGAAGCTTCACTTTTCTGTCCAAAAAACGACAAAAGGAAGCCCCTAGCACACAACTGGCGGGGATGGATGGGAGGGCCTTTACTGTAGTAGTTTAGAGGTGAGTAATAACAATAAACGGCAAATTTACAATTAAAATTTGGGAAGTTTATTTTATACATCACCAATCTAAACTACTACATGCTCCTTAGAATCAAAGGATAGGCGGTGGAGCAGTAGTGCTAGAGAGTCATGAAAACAGACGATAGTCTTGATTTCAAGCGAATCGCTAAAATGCTACATTTTCGATATATCTTTAGTAATATAATAAAGATATTCACCTAGCGGTGCGATCGCTTGCCTCCGACATGCACGAATTTCTTCTTCACCCATCGGTGGAAAACGGAACTCTACTTGAGACCGTAACATAAAGAACTCAAACACAAACACAAAGTGTTGCTTATATACACGTGCACGTTAAAACCAAGACTTTTCTGTCCAGCTGGTTCAAACAACAGCTTGCGCTACGACCAGCGGACCCAGTTCGGCAGCATTGGACAGATAGAACCCGATGAATGTCGTAGAATTAGTCCACATTCCAGCCCTCACGATATATTCCAACGGAATATTCGACCTGGCCGCCAAAGACATCGAGATGTGTCGGATTTGGTGGGACGATATTTTGTAAGTGACTCGATCGTCAGCACCTGATTCCGCATAGACAGTCCTCACTACAACCTTCACCCATCGGGATAGTGTAGCTGTGGAGATATCCGTAGCCCTGTTAGGCTGATAGGAAATAAATAATCGCTTGCGATCTTTCCTGATCGATCTGGTACGATCGATGTAGATTTTCAGCGCTCTTACCGGACACAATAGAGCGTCCGGCTCATTCCGTCCTACGTAACCGCCCAGTGACGGAATTACGATAGGGGAGAACGCTTTCCCGCCCTCAACTGCAGCACGTGTTTTAGGCATAAAATCACGTACTGGGTATAAGGAAACGGACCCATCCGCGCCAAATGCGACTCGCGATACGTCGATCGCCGCGACATCTGAGCGTCTTCGACCACTTGCTAGCATAACTAGCAGGAAAGTCTTAAGAGTTAACCTCTGCAAGGAAACTTCCTTGAGAGGCTCCCAAGGCGCTTTAGTAAGACAATATAGCACAAAAGCCATGTCCCAATCCGGTAGAGTAGGAACTCCACGTGGCCTTTGCGTCCTAAAGGACGCCAAGAGATCAGCAAGGATACGATTATTAGTTAAATCGATCCCCCTAGCACGGAATACAGGGCCCAGCATGGACCTGTATCCCTCGATCGTAGTAGGCTTCAAATTAAGCCTATCAAAGAGATAGCAGAGAAAGTCTAGCACTGCATTCAGAGGGGCAGAGAGCGGATCAATGCGCCTTCCGTTACACCAACGTACGAATACTCTCCATTTAGCCTCATACGTTTTAGAGGAGGATCTCCTATTCTTTCTCGCGAGATGTACGGACACCTGCTGAGAAAATCCTGCCTCCTGGAAGGATCGCTCGATAGCCTCCAGACGTGTAATTTGAGCACGTGGACGGAATCGTGAAATATATCCCGCCCCGGTTGCTTCAGCAACCTGTCCTCGATCGGGAGAACCCGTGGTACATCGATCAGGAGGGACAGTAGCAGGGGGAACCACGCCTGCATCGGCCAGCATGGCGCCACCAACAGAATCTCGCACTGAGACCTGGCTACTTTGTGCAGCACTTCTGTTAGGAATCGAGTTGGCGGGTACGCATACCCGAACATCCCGTCCCACGACTGAGACATCGCGTCCACAGCCAGTGCCTCGCTCTCTGGCAGAGGTGAGAAGTAGACCGGGAGCTTGTGATTCCGAGAGGTTGCGAACAGGTCTATGTTCGGTGTCCCGAACGCCTGACAAACGCGCCGAAACACCCCCGGATGCAGACTCCACTCCGTGCCTATGATCTTGTCCGGTCTCGACAGAGCGTCCGCTAGGACATTCCTGTGACCCGGCAGGTGCCTCGCCCTGATAAACAGACGGTACTTGAAGGCAAACCTGATCAGACACTCGGCCTCCAAACAAAGCTGACTCGACCGAGTTCCACCTTGTTTGTTTATGTGCGCCACTACTGTGCTGTTGTCTGTGAAGACCAACCACTTCGTCCCTGGGGGACTCTGAGGCCCCCAGATCTCGAACGCACGTCTCACCGCTCGCAGCTCTAGGACATTGATGTGCAACGCCCTCTCGCTCGTGTTCCACACAGCAGAGAGTTCGTGCTCGTCCATATGAGCTCCCCAAGCCAATTCTGACGCATCGGTGAAGAAGGTCCGATCGGGCAGATACTCCGCGAGTGGCATCCCTCGGAAAAGATTCCGATGGTCCCGCCACCAATGCATTGCTTCCCGAGCACGATCGTCCACCGATACGACTTGGTCTAGTCGATCGGTGAGTATCCGCCATTGCAACGCTAGACACCATTGAATGGGTCTGAGGAAGCACCTGCCGAACGGCACCTGTTTCTCCATCGACGCCAACAGACCGATGATGGACAGAAACTGTCGAGCTGTGATCGACGACTGCGTCAGCGCGACCTCCATCGCCGCAATCGCCTTGAGAACTCTCTTCCGCGGAGGAAGAGCTACTCCTCGCTCTAGATCGTAATCTACCCCGACATACTCGAACCTCTGTGTCGGGGACAGATGAGACTTCGCCCAATTGGGGATCCAGCCGAGGCTGGTCGCCAACCTGAGGACGAACCCGGATTGCTCTATAGCCTGAGACGGGGAGTCGGCTATGATTAACCAATCGTCGATATAATGGTGGAATTGAATTCCAACCGATCGAAACCTGGCTGCCATCGTCCTTACGATACGGGTGAACACGTAAGGGGCGGTGGCTACTCCAAAAGGAAGTACCCTGAACTGATACACCGAACCTTCGAAGGCGAACTTGAGGTATCGCCGATCGGCTGGGTGTATTGGCACATGTAAGTACGCGTCTTTGACGTCGATACTGACTGCCCACTTCCCCTTGGACAGAGCTTTCTGGACGGAAAGCGCCGACTCCATCTTGAACCTGGGTATGATCAGGAATTTGTTGAGGTTTGACAGATCGAAAACGGGACGCCACCCGCCTGTCTTTTTCGGCACTAGGAAGATGAGAGAATAGAATCCTCTCTCGTCCTTGACCACCTCGATCGCACGTTTCTCTAGCAACTGCTGCACCTCGTGCTGCAGAAGCTGAAACTTTTCCCGATCGCCGGGCACAGGGAAGAACCACGCTTTGGGTCTGATCGGTGGTTTTCCAGCCTCCCATCTGAAGGTGAGACCGAACTTCACCCATGCCACGACTGAATTGTCTGACGACGCCAGATCGCTCCAGTTCTGGACGAACTGAGCCAGGCGTCCCCCGACTGGACCAGGTTGTGGAAGATCGAATTCCGAAAGAACTGAACCTTCCACAGAGCCTACGCTTTCCCGCAACGAGTCACTTCTTACCAGAAGCTTTCCCTTTGCCCTTGAAGCGTCCACCCCCTTTGCCTCCGCGCTTGCCATCCCCCTGGGGAGGGGGAGGCTGCGCCCCACGAAAGGGCGGCTGCGTAGAAGCGGGTGCATGTGGTGCCTGAGGTTGGGCAGGCTTCTGACCCTTGGTCTTCTTGCCTGTCCCAGACCCCGCCGACTTCCCAAGCAAAGCCTTGGCCATAGCCTCATCCCGGAGATGTTCCCGCATGACGGAAATATCCGATCGAGAGAGGTTGGCGTAGGTATAGCCTGAGAAAAGCGGCCTCCCACGTAGCTCAGCGACGTCCGTAGCGGACACGTCAAGCAGACGGAGATCAGCATCACGCATGGTGAGATCCAATTGTGCGCCCAGGTGCGCACTGTCACGCTCAGCAGCATGGACCACTCCGGCCAAGACGCCGAGTGCTGCATGTATGTTGGCGCGACTCCCCTCCTCCAGATCCGCCTCGTCCACAAACTCCTGAACCAAGGTGGTCAGGTGATCTGTCAACGAGAGCTGCCCCATCAATTGATGAGACAGCGTCTGCCAGTGAGAAAGGCGAGCCTTTTTCACATAAGCTGACCAGACCGTACCCTGCTTCCGGGAAAGCAGGTGAAGGTTAGGGTCTTCGACCGGGACGGAAGTCTGATGTCCACCCTCGGACTCTACAGTCCGATAGGTGTCGATCGACTCAGGTCGAACACGGCTAGTCGGGAATGTCGACTCCGTACGAGCCACATCCTTCTTAGCCGTAACTCCCTTGTTGATCTTGTCGAAAGACTTGACCAACGCGGGAGCCACAGGGAGCCGGATCGGCCGACGAACTGGCGCCGACGCGAACCTACCGGTTCCCCGTGAGGGCCCTGGAGCATCGATCGGCAAGTCCATTCGCCTTGCGACCGACTCCAAAGCCCACCGGAAGTTAGAACCCCCGGCCTGATCGGAAGTCTCATCCTCCGAGGAGGACGACTCCTGATCAGCTTCCACTCGACCCCCCCGATCGTTGGACCTCACAGGTCCGATCGAAGACCTCGATGACCCCAAGGGTACATCAAAGGACGGGCGAGGGAATGCCTGCTCAGCGATCGCGCCCGTCCGGCGACTTACATCCGCGTACACAGGACTTGAGTGGCCCCGAGGAACGACCCCAGCACCACCCGCCCGATCGTGCCCTGATCGAGGACCAGGAGCACGACCGCCAAGTGAAGACTCCCGATCGCACGAACGATCGAGAGCCTCACCCCCAAACAAGGGGAACTCTCCCCCCTCGAACCTCGAGACCGAGGACCCGAATGAGCCATCCAAGCTGCCCCGCCGATCGAAGCCCGAAGCCTGATCGTCGCCCACCGAGAGGTCGGACGAAGCCTGAGCCACATCGAAAATCGATGTGGTCTCAGCACCACGGCGCTTAGAGGAAGCACGCTTCCTCTTCTTGGAAGGCCCCGGGGAAGAGACTACGGACCCCTCCACCTCGATCGGCCCCGACTGAGGGACGACGAAGGTGGAGTGCGGTTCCTTGGCTGCTTTCGCCTTGGCAAGAACTGAAACCTTCTTCTTAGAAGATTTCGACTTCTTGCCAGCAGGGGGAGCAAGCTCTCCCTGCGACGAAGGGGCAGCCGAAGAACCGGCCGGGACTCCCTGTCCAAGCAGGGAAGAGAGACCCGGCAGGAGGGGACCCTGAAGGGACGATAACGACTGTGCAAAGAAAGATTGCACAGCCGCGTTGACCATGTCCTGTGTTAGCCCCAGGGGCTGGCTAACACCGGACGCAATCTGTGCCGTCACAGGCGGAGTCTCCACCTCCATGGGCGACTGGCGGACTTGCGGAGCCGAAGCTTCCGCAAGCCTCAAAGCATCCCGACGAGCCAACGAGGCTTCGGAATACTTTGCAGTCGCCTGCACGAAGGAAGAGGGACGCCAGAAACGACACAGATCACACCTCAAATCCTCCATAGATACCGGGCCATGGTCTAAACAGTCGAAACACACACTGTGTTTCTCCCCTCCTCGGAGGGTATTGACCAGACACTTCGGGCATGGACGTTCGTCCATGGCACCGGTACCAAGGGAGGATTGTGAAGTCATGATCACACAAGGGAACTAACCACACACAGTAACAGGGCGGGCAAAATATGCAAACCTGAGACCGCGCTGAAAAAAGAACCCTAAGAGGACTACGAATATATAAACTACAGTATACGTATACACAATATATACAGTAGAAAATTAACGTAGAACTATTGATAGATGTAAACAACAAGTACACTATCAAGTACGACGGATGGACGATAATAGGGTGAACTGGCTAAACAAATCGCTGACGATCTAGCAAGTAACAAACTATCGACCGATACTTATCCAAATAGACACAAAACGATGTCTATGAACGTGGCAGGTGAAATTCCGTAAGAATATATCGTAAAAGTCTAGTTTGCAGACTAAATTCTACGAATTCACCGGGAACCAAAATCCAAAGCTGCCAAGCAAAAATGGCGGTGGACAGAAAAGTGAAGCTTCTGCGCAGCTGCGCGCGCATATGCGCGGCGGTTTTGGCGGCAAAAGGAGCGCTCGAGTCATGCAGGCAGACGATCGTGCCTTGCTTTCAGTACGCGAATTTCTATCCAGAACGATCCAAAGGATCGAAAAGGAGCATGTAGTAGTTTAGATTGGTGATGTATAAAATAAACGTACATGAAGACAGGGGTGAGTATCAAGAAGAAAAATTTTATGACCGAAAAAGAATAAAAGTTTGTTTAGCTGGAGTTGTGTGATGAAAAGTCACTGGAATTTGTAACATAAAACTCTCATTGTATGTTCCAGTATACATCGTGGGCTTACGTGTTGTAGTAGCCGGCACAATCTCAAATCCATCTTTTGAAGCCTTTCCCCTGGACAGATCTGATTTAGTTTTGGTGCTCCTACTGCGGTCCATGAAGGTTTTCTGAATGCTGGCGTGTATATCATAGTCACTGATATCAGAGTCAGAATCTGAGCCAGCACTCTCCTCACTTATAGAATCACTGTCACTGTCGCTCACTTTGGCCTTCTTCCTTGGAACAGACACGGCTTGGGTTGTGTCGACATGCTCCTTGGTATCTTGTCGTTTTCTTTTTGTGGGTTGCTTCACAGCCTTTTTTTCTGAGTGGTGAATCAAATGCATATCCATTAGAATATAACAGTGGAAATGCCATTCAATACTTATCAACAGTGTGTGTTTATGGTCTGCATGGGTTTACAATTGTATTGATACACAAAATAAAGCAAATAAATCATGCCAACTGCTTTTCCAGAATAACCACAACATCTGAGTAAGACACCATTGCTTTGACATGTGTCATACATACAGTAGACATACCTATAACTGTTCCTCCCTGCTTCTTGTAGTCTTCAACCATCTTCTCCAGCTCAACATCTTCATCAGCCTCCACATCCACATTTGAAAACATATCCTGCAAGGTATAGATGACATAACCATAGATGTAGCAGTTTTGCTATGGAATGCAAGTAGCCATGAAATTTAACTTTCTCAGATTTCATGAACATCGCTGAGATGCTCTAAGCAGACAGAACGCTCACCTTGCTGAACCACATGTCTGTTTTCCTGCTGACACGCTCATCCTTCGACTCCAAGTTGACCACAAGTGGATTACGGTCTTTTTCATCACTGCTCAGCGAAATAAAACACTTCTTGAAATATCAAGTTTATATAATCACACAGAGCAAAACCATGCCCGTGATTACCACATGTACCGGTACTTAGGATTTTGTTTCTATAGAATTATCAGTGAATGATTCAATCATTGTGATTCAAAACCTCACTCTGTATCAGAGTTTTCTTCTTCTGACTCCACGTCGGATGGCTCCTCGGATGAGTCTGTTTCCGAGTGGTTAACATTCACATCCGCCTCAGGCTCCAGATTGTTTTCTGTGGTGTGTCGGTCATATGCCATCAGATATTTTCGGTGTCTGTCTGGAATTGCTGAAGGATCATCACTGTCAAGGTCAGAGGCTCCACTATCCATGTCGTCTTGCTGCACCTCCTCCAAGTCCTACAAATATCCATACTTGAACCTTTTGCCTCAAGACTGGGAGTTTTGCTTACAGGAATGATCATCTTACATTTTCATATTACATCTGACTTTGACCAGACAAATATGCAATGTGTATATTTGTAATTTCTGTTAAAATTGATACACATAAATGTATAACAAGTGAGAAACTGAGCACACCTTTTTCCGCTTTATCTTTTTGATGTCGAACAGACAAATATCATCCGTCTCCTCTATCACATCTCCTGGGTGTACCATCTTCAACTGCATCTTGTCTCGCAACTTTCGCTTCTCTTTCATAATCTTTTTTCGCTTCCTGCAAGACATATCTACAAATACTGACACTGTTCTGAAGCCAGGATATCACAGCCACTTGGGAATGGAATCCCACTTTTCAACTCGAGTCATAAATATGGCAATACATGTACATTTCTAACTAAATATCAAACATTCCACCAGCATACAAACTTACAGATCCATATCAATTCATTCAGTACACTTACTCTCTACTTTCCAAGGCATACATGATCATCACAAAATGAAATACAAAATTACATGTACACCTGTACATTCACAAGTGAGACACAGATCCTTTTACCGTTTGAGTTCTTGCTCCTGTTCTTCTTTGATACTGCTTATCTTGTCATCCAACATCTTTTCTTCCACATCAGAATTCTCATCTGATGCCATTCTGAGAAGGCAATAAGATTAAAAACATCACACACAAATTGTATATACATATATGAGGTGTGTATTATGCCTGAGAAATGCCCGAGAGGGTCAAATGAACTGCATGAAATGAGATGAGGGAAATCATAAAAAAAATGCATCTTACTCAACCGATTCACTTTCTTCCACATTCTGCTTGCCTTCCAACTCCTTACGGATATTCTTGCGCCAGTTCAACAAGGACCTGACAATAGATCACATAATGACCACTACACTTTATAACCTCTATACAACAGCACTGGTAGGTAAACAACCTATTTTGAAATCCATACTAAACTGTAATATCTATAGAAAGAATATGAATATTGCTGTTAAATGTTACTAATATTATTGGGTGGACCATGCACAAGAACATGCATGAAACAAAACCTGATTTCTTTTTTGCCGAGGACTTTGATGTCCTTGCAACACTCCTTGATTTCTTGTGTTGTCAGAGGATGTTCAGAAATGTCTTCAGCATCAAATACCAACTGATGAAATGACAGAAAATATAGCCATTATGCAGCGAATGATATAAATCACTATGATGGGCAATGGATTTGTATACTCATCAATTGTTCGTTCCCTACTAGGCTTCTACTCACCTCATGTGCAACAGCTAACAGATCAACATGGTTATCAGCATTCAGAAAGTCTGAAACTTTCACTTTTGTGTGAAATGCAGTGTCATTCTCATCATAACCCTCAACTTTCCTAAAAAGGAAACATGAAAAAAAAATTGAAATAAGTATTATTATCTTACATTTGCAATACAGCATTCAATGCATTAACAAATGTAGTTTAAGAAATACATTGAACAAAGTAATGACTAAGACTAACTTCTTTCTTTTCTCTGGATGTATGATGTTTATTGCCTGCTGTGGCTCCATATCAACCTCCTTGAAGACATATTTGACATCAAGAAACTTCGGGTCCAGTTTATCTGGGGCTTTGTAGTGCTGACAAACTACAAAAATTTCTGCCGATTCATTTCGAGATGCCTGTGGCTTCGTGGCATGGACACTTTTGAACAGCTGCTTGAACACCCACAACAAAGCATGGTAGTCCTTGGATCGGAATACTTTCGTCACAAAACAGCCACCTTTCCTCAAAAACTCTGAGGCTAGTTTCAAAGCCTGTAGTGTGAGTTGAGCTGTAATAGATGATTCAATGGTATGAGTAATTTTTTTCAGGTGAGATGTATTCGAGTGTAATTTTTTCCCCAAAATATATCTATACATCATTATTGTGTACAAGCTCAGTACCTTGCTGGAAGGCATCATGGATCCAGTTCATGCCAACATTGGGAGCACCATCATGAAGAACTACATCAGCTTTCCATGTGTGCATTTCCTTCCTGAGAGTCTGCATAAAATTGTCAATAATTTACCAGATATTGCATTTGTGTTATAACACAAACTCAATATAGTGACAAAACATATTAGAAAACAAACAACAAATACAAACTGACAGTCGCAATATAATTGTTGTACAGACCTGACGGCACTTTTCACTTGTGATATCTTCTTGAAATGTCACAACATTGGGTATTGGTTTGATGCTAACCAAATCCACTCCTGAAGTTCACGATGAGTTATTTTTAATTCACAAAATATTCTTGCACATGAATGTACGGTATGATATACAAACATTTTCAAATGTGCATAGGCCCAAAATACAAACCAATTATGAGGCTGGACATGGGCATGTTTTGCTGGCACACTTGCAGCCAACCTCCAGGAGCAGCACAAAGGTCGATACATACTCGAGATTTCTCAAGGAACTCAAACTTCCGATTTAGCTGCAAAAGTTTGAAGGCAGCTCTCGAGCGAAATCCTGCAAAAATAACAATTATCATATCGAAGTGTAAACAAGTATAAATTGTGTATTTTTTTAATCAATAATAAAACATTCTATAAAACTTAGATGTGTCATAACTAACATCACCATTACGACATTTTCTCAGTTTCGTTAAGGTGGCATCCAATTACGTTTATGTATTTTGCTCTACATTTCTTCAGTTGGATTACTCGTAGAAGCCGAAGGCTTTACTCGTTTCACTATAATCATGGCCTCGGTCTCTTTGAGTTTGACCAATACCTGAGTTCAGAAATTTTTTTAGGTCAGTCAAGTCACTGTCACTTACACAATACTCGATTTTGCCTGTAAGATAATAAATACTTTGTTTACTTCGAGTTTACCAGGTCACTCTCGTTTGAACATGGTGCGTACAAACATTTTCATGGTTTTGTTTATACCACTTGACCTGACCTAGAACATTTCCGAACTGGCTTAAAGTTGGAATCACTTTTAAAATCAGCCAAATTTAGCATTCTTTTTTGTCATGCAAACTTGAAAGTACATCTCGAGATAGTCAGGAATATATAGGAAATATGCACAGTTCGACAACAGATACTCAGAGTATCGCCGTTGATCGTGCATGCATGCCACAGTATGCCACAGTATCTAGACAAATACCAATGACGTCATCAGACTGTGTATAGAACTCGCCGGGCCGCTTTTAGGAAAAAAATGTTGCAAATCTTGAATTGGAAACTCAATTTAGGCACGTAATACACATTTTCAGAACCAAATTTGTACAATTTCTCATTCTATGGACAAAATAAAGCTATCGCAGAATGAATAAATTTTGTCAATTCTAAAAGTGATTATAGCTTTAAGGTCACTGATGCTGCATTCCATTCATGTCATGCAAATAGTGATCAAGAGTTTCCCAGTAGTAAAAACTGTTCCATTCACGTTCCGACTGGTGAATTCCTATTTGCACAAGCTGTGAGGTGAAGTCAGATTTTCAGACTTGATTTGCACGAGTAGGAAAAACATGGCGGCAAATGGAAAGATTTTGTATGGAAGCAACATATAAAATGGGAAAACTTTGTTAGTTTTACCTATTATCATGCATGTATGTATAAAATGTAGCAACATACCAAATGGGAAAATTTTGTTAGTTTTACCTATTATCATGCATTTATGTATAAAATTGTAAAACACTAACATTGACATGAAGATTTGACTTTTTTCATGAAATTAGCAAACAAATATTTTGTTTTAATTTCCATTATTTTTTGTCTGAGTTGGTTCGAAAATAATACAATTAATGAGTGCCACAATTACTGTCATTTACAACGTCATACTTTTACTCATAGACACTTGAAGGCAATAAGCCAGTTCGGAAATGTTTCTAGGTCAGGTCAAGTGGTATAAACAAAACGTTCGTACACACCACGTTCAAACGTGAGTGACACGGTGAACTCGAAGTAAACAAAGTATTTAGTATTGTACAGGCGAAATCGAGTAATGTGTTGGTGACAGTGACTCGACAATGGTAGTTTGACAGCATGGGTTGGCTATGTTTATACCACTTGACCCTGACCCAATTCCACTGACCTGACCTGAAAACATTTCCGAACTCACGTATTTGTATGTGTTTTGCCAATGGAACGCTTTGAACTCGTACTGCACCACTTCCCACTCGTGATCACCATTTGCACGACTTGAATGGAACGCAGCATATTCTCAGGGTTGAGCGATAATATGGTATTTATTTAATATTTTAGCTACAAGTACAAATACAACACATATATTACCCGTTTCTTTTGCTAGGCGATAATATTTATCCTTCCTAGCCTTTCCAGTTTTCACTTTCTTCCCCATCGTGAGTTCGTGACTGATTTATCGCTGAATAATATAATTTTTTTTTTCAACATCCAACCACATGGTGTGTAGTACGTCATCAAAATATGCGCAGTTATCGTTGACTAAACACCGAGCACAAAACAAACAAAAACAGGTTCTTCCATACAGGTTCAAACTTCAATTCAACCCAAAATTAAATTCAACAACGTTTAGTACCCGTAAATTTGATGTTAACTGTAAGAATCTCCCTGATTATCGAGGCAGAAATTTATGACGGCTGCAACATTAAGAGAAATCATTGAGCCGCAAATTGATTAACGGCCCTAACTTGTGTAAACGCAAGTTAGGCATGCAGGCAGCGACGAGGTTGTATTCTGACACATAAACTGGATTTGCCTACTGTAAACTGTGTGGTTCGAGATCTGGAAAGTGGAATGCAGTTTGCAGAAATGTCCAGTCAATAAAGTCAGACAAGTGTGCTTGACGAACACACTATGGATGAAATGATATAAGTGACCCTGGTATACTGGTACTAATAGTAATAATATGTTTTTGGCGGGCACAGTGATTACAAGTATTTACAGCCAAGCTCGATCAGATTATTTTCAGCCTGACATGGTTCATTTGCAGCCCGAGCGTGCATCCGAGCTGGACCGTAAATAATCACTATGTCCTTCAAAAACATATTGTTATATTCAGTTTGACATTATGACATGTGGAATACAATGTACAATATGACAAGAAATATTAAAAGCTGAAATGGGGTGGAAGAAGCATTCGTTGTACAAGTACACCCCCTGAAATGAGAAAAATAGAAATAATATCAAAATAAGATAAACTTGTAAACTGGAATAATCATAATAACATGAAAACAAATGACTCAGTAGTACTAATACTGTAGGCACATGTGGAATGAATATATTGGCCAGGCAACCAGGAATAGTGAAACTAGGTTCTTCTATTTTTTCCATTAATAGCACATGCAGAGTTTTTGTACAACATTACTGTATGTGCGGTCATGAATGTATAACAGTAGCAAGCAAGATTACCAACTAGGTCCAGCGATGCATAAACTTGTATACAGTTATCTATATACAGGGAGTTTAACTGTGTCAGACTTGGTAGCTGGAGATCCTAGACTTCAGGCTGACACTGTTGACACTGTCGTCACATCACCTGGAAGTGTCTTCCATAAACAGATGCTGTCTTGGAAGAAGCAGTGCTTGTGGGATAGAGTCCGGGCATAAATATACGTGGAACCTGGCATGATCTCCTTGTCGGCTTCTGGTGCCTAGGGGGTCAGGTATATATAACTAGCTGCTGGTATGTCAACCAAGTCATGTTTGACTGTAGACCATGCAGACCTCGGTTTTGACTCTTCTCTCTTCCAGCGTGCCCCCATCCGATGGCCGTCAACATTGAGATGTTACTGGTCCTGCTGTAGTCACTCTTCAGGTGGTCCTCAAACCTGCGTTGGACGGCATCCAGCTTGCGACAGTCCTGCGCACACTGGTTGTCCCAGACCATGCCTCCATACTGCATAATGATTCGTACCAGTGTTTCAAAGCATGTCTTCTTGACATTGTAGGATGCATCACGAAGGTTCTGCTGGAGGAAAGCTCTGGTCCTGTTGGCCTTCATGGCAGTCTCGTTGATGTGAGGAAACCAGCTTCGTTTGTTGTGTTTTCTGAGTACCAGGTACCTTGCTGAATATACGCAGTCGAGTGTGTGACTGTGGATGTTGTATTTGGCCAGGGTTGGGGACACTTTCCTTGCGATACACAGGACTTGGTATTTTGGTGGGTGGAATTCCATCACCCACTGTTTTCCCCACTGCTGTGGGGCATCGAGGTCAGCCTGGTGGGCATTACAATCCCCTGGCCTACGGATTGTTTTGTAGAAGAAGCAGTCGTCAATGAACATTCGAGCTACGGATGTGCTGACCTGAGATGGCAAGTCATTAATGTAAATCAGGAAGAGTGGAGGCTGGTAACAGTAGCAGTTTTCCATGTGAGGTCATGCGGAGACTGTAGCATGACTGTGTCACCAGAGTTCAGTGGTGCTAACTCCCGAGAGTTCATGTCGAAGTAGAATTTATGATGCTCCTGTCTTTTCCTTAAGATGTCACAGATGTCTTCATGCTTGTCTTTTCCTCTCTGGACTGCTGGTACGTGTGGAAGAGTGGATCATATGGTTATGCCATACAACATTTCTGCTGGAGATGGTAGCCCACTGACTGGTGTGGTTCTTAGGAGAAGAAACGCCATTTTTGGATCAGACTTTGACAGTTCACATTTCTTGAGTGTATTCTTTGTGATTCTGAGAAATCTTTTCGCAAATCCATTACTTTGTGGATAGTGGGGGCTTGATGTGGTATGCCGGAAACTGTACTTCTCTGTGAAGTTGCGGAATTCACTGCTGGAAAAACAAGGACCATTGTCTGTATACAGGGTGTCGGGAATGCCATGCTCAGAGAAGATCATCTTCAGGTGCATTATGACTTGGGTACTTGTCTCCTTTGTTAGTTTGCGGACAAAGAAGAACTTGCTGAAGTAATCACAGAGTAGTAGGTACTTCACACCTTTCAGGTCAAACAGGTCACATGCTAGCATTCTCCATGGTCCTGTAGGGATGTCGCGTTCATACATTGGCTCTGATGCTTGGCTGTTCTGGAACGTGTTGCATACTGTACAGGTTCCTATTTCCTTCGCAATATCGTCATTGATGTTCAGCCAGTATACATTTTTCTTGCTAGTGCTTGTGTTTTCTCGACTCCTTGATGACAGTGTTTGTGCAGCTGGTCGAGAATGTCACCCTGCATTGCTTGTGGTACAATCATCTGCTGCCCTTTCAGGAGAACACTGTCATCAATACTCAGGTAGTCCTTGATCGACCAGTAGGGCTTGATGGCGGTTGGGAGGTTTGCGCACTTGTCTGGCCAGCCATCAGTGACGACTTTGAACAGTGTGACCAATACTGAGTCACACTGCGTCTCTCTGCGGAGCTTCTCTAGCTTCGTATCGCTCCATCGGATGACATATATTGTCTTGTCAAGGGTGATCGCCCGGTTGCATGGTTGCAGCCTGTATCTTGAGAGGAAATCGGCAAGTTTTATCTCCGATCCTTTCCGGTACTTGATGGTCAGATCATAAGGTTGCAGCCTCAGCATCATTCGCTGGAGACGAGGGGGAGCTTGGACAAGATTCTTGAAATGTATGGCCTTGAGTGGTTCATGGTCTGACTCAACAGTCACTTTAGCACCATAGATGTAGATATGGAACTTCTCGGCACCAAACACTATTTCTCAGAATTCACATTCAATGTTCGCATAGTGGGATTCAGTGTCGGCGAGGCTCTCGGATGCGAACGCGATGACTCTTTCCTCATCAGGGTGTTTCGGGTCAACTGGGATGAGGGCGGCTCCGAGTCCCTTTGTACTTGCATCGACTTGTATGTGAGTTTTGTACTCTGGATTGAAGTAACATAGAGTTGTTGCATCAATGATTGTGGATTTTATGTTCTGAAATGCCTGTTCATGAGAGGTATTGTATCATTCCGAGGAATTATTGCAGCTCGTGTTTGTCGTTTGGAGCTGGTAGTTGGAGAATATCAGCAACTCTATCTCTGTCTTGACACATTCTTTGCTGTAGACCATGCCGAAGAAGTGTATTTCAGGTACTTTGACAAAGCACTTGCCAGGATTCAGAACCAGTTCATGAGCTTTTGCCTTATCCATGAACTTGTGTAAGTTTTCAATGCGTTCACATTCGTTTTTGCCGAATACCACAAAGTCATCAGCTATCGAGATGATACCAGGGAGATCTTGAGTGATTTTGTTCATCTTTTCCTGGAAGAGGTTTTGTGCAACGTTGAGTCCAAAGGGAAGGTGATTGAAGAAGTATCGCTGGTTTGAAATGGGAGAGTTGAAAGTAGTCATCAAACTGGACTCTTCATCGAGGACAATGCTCCAGTAGCCGTTCTTGGCATCCTGTTTGGTGAAGATTTCTGCGCCTTCAAGTTTGTGGGAGATTTCCTCGACAGTGGGAGCTCTGTGGTGTGTACGCTTTAGATTACTGTTCTGGTCTGTAGGATCAAGGCATATCCTGAGTTTGCCGTCGGGTTTGCGTGCATACACCAGTCTTGATAACCATTCAGTGGGTTGGCCTTCAGGAACTTCGCTGATTATCCCGTCTCTCTCTATGTTGTCAAGTGAAGTTTGGATTTTTTCCGCAGGTGAACTGGGCATCGTCGTGGAGCATGTGCGACTGGACAGGCCTTTGGCGTCAGCGCGAGTTTGGCTGGGCCGGGGAATTTTTCGATAAGAGTAAACATAGTTGGTTACTGAGAGATCAGATCATCAGTGTCATTGATTGTTTTTGTGCCGAGTCCTATACATCACTGTTGATGTCGATAAGTTTCAGTTGACAGCTGTCCTGGAGACCGAGAATGATTGGACCGCCGGTGTCACAGACGTAGAATTGTAGAATGTGAGATAGTTGTCCAACGACACATTCGATGTCGGTCGTTCCGAGATGTTGGATCTCCTTGCCGTCATAGGCACTGAGAGTGGTGAGAGGTTTTGGTGACAGGAGAGGGGTTGTGAGGTCGATGTGACCGTTTGGGAACAGGGTTTCACAGTGGAATTTCTTCACACACCTCACAGGTAGTATGTTTGCAGTGGCGCCTCTGTCAACTTGAGCAGTTAGTGAGAATTTTGAGTTCTTGACTTGTAGTTTTGCTTGCAGTCTGGAGAATTTCTCTTGAGAAATGGCATGGATGACAAGTCTTCGCCATCACTGTCACTCTAAGACTCAACATTCAGTTCATGGACTTTAGAGGATTGTTTAGTTTTGTGCTTGTGTCCGCGGCTTGCATTTCGGTGTTTATTGCTTGGGGATCATCGCGGGAGCGGTGTCGAGGCTTGAATGCTTGTTGGACCACTTCACATTGACTCGCCCAGTGGTTTTTGCTTTTGCAGTTGGAGCACGTAGAGCCAAATGAGGGACACTTGCCAGCCACATGACTGCGTCCACAGAAGTAACAGTTTTTGTAGTACTTCTCCGGATTTTTTGCAGTATTCAGAGTTAATTTGCATAGCACCTTGTTCGCCAGCCAATGTTTTCAGCTGCAAGTCGGCTACTTCTACAGAGTGGGCAGTGTTTATAGTCAGGTCCAGGGTAAGTTCAGATCCAATGCCGATAAGTTTCTCACGGATTTTGGGAGAGTTGATGCCGAACATGATTCTGTCTCACACCATGTCTTCAGGGTCACTGTAAATACAGCGTTTCACGAGCAGCTTTAGATCTGTGACAAAGGAGTCAAAAGGTTCAGTTGGGCCCTGCACTCGCATGTTGAACTTGAACCATGATGATGTTGGCCTTGGGCGTCACCTACTCTGTGAATCTGGTGTAGTATGTTTCCAGTTTTTTGCGGTTTTCGTCAGTGATGCCGGTGAAGGTATTGTGGATGTCACGGCCCTGTTCACCGACCCAGATTAGCAGGTAGCTGACTTTTTCTGCTTCAGTTTTGCTGTTGAGGGGTCCACTGAACATCAGCTCAGCATGCTGCTTGAATTTTGTCCAGACATCGGCCAGATTTTCAGCCTGCCAATCAATTGATGGGACAAGCACAGTTCTTGTTAACACAACACAAGTGTGTGATATTGTTCTCAGTGATGTTTGACACAGTTTATGTGCAGTTAGCACTTGGTAGAAAGTCACGAAAAAGTATTTTTCAAAGCCACTAAGTTCACTGTATCATGCACTGTATTGCCGATCATGCGGTTGCACTGGGCGATAATAGGGGAAAGTCAGGTATTTGTTGACATCCAGCAAAATAATTGTTCAACATTCGTCACACAGACAGTATTTTCCGGGTGATTTTCCACATTCAATTATCGGATTTTTATCGCCACAGCTGCCACCATGTATTATCGTGGTGAGGAACTTGAAAGAACAACACAGATTGTAAAAACGTCTTTTTGGCGAACCCAACTAGAATAATCTTTTTCAAATGACCCAAGTGTGTTTTGTCCACATACCCACTACATCATATATCATTACAGTCTGCAGTCACTACTTGTCCACAAGATGTAGGGATCAGCAATCATCAGAGATGTAGGTGATCTCAACTCTTGACCTCTACTTCTTTGATTGTAGTTCTTCTTGGCTGATAGTTTGGGTTATTAGTCATCTCAGACCGTCAGACGTTATCAGCTTTGTTCCATCCAACTGATCTTTGTGCTAAATCCAAATCTAAAAGTTCAGCTTCGGTTGATTACTCTTCTTGAAATTCTCTAAGTCCAACTTTGGCTACTTTTCATCTGTTATTACCGAACACTGAGTCGGTTGCACCGACTCGAAGATCAACTTTTGGCAAAAGTTCAAAATTGATTGGTGAACCATACAGTTGATTGAAATTGTTGACCCCCCTGGCGGTCTCTGCTCTTCGGTTGCAAAGTGGCGTTTCGGCTGAACTCGGCTCAGTTACCAGCAATGTGGTCCACCTGATGTCCCAGGCTCCAAAAGTGCTGACTCAGAGTCGGCTGTATTTATACTTTTTTGGGTTGGTCATGTGACCTCCCAAACAATCAAAACATAACATCCACATGCTACATCAGTACACTATTGTGCCACCGTGTGTAATACAGCAATTTTATTGGTTATTTGCTTCAAGACCTTGGTGCAATGTTGGATAAATATGTGTAATACTGCAACGTTTAGTGTTGGTACAAGACGTTGGTACAATGCTGTGTGAGCATGTGTAATATCGCATCAATGTTGGCTTTAGAGTTGGCTTCAAAGCATTTGTACAATGGTGGGTCAATATATGTAATACTACAGTGCTTAGTGTTGGCTCCCAGACATGTGTACAGTGTTGGCTAGCAAACGTCCAATCCAAGAATTGTTCCATGTTGATCTACACATTTCAAAAAGGTTGGGCCAACATCCCTAAATAACCATATGCCTGCCATATTGGAGTTGAGTTTTGGTAGTTATTAATTTTTTATAATTGCTGAGGGGCAGTTATTTTGCAAATCAGAGTGGCAAATCAGCAATGAGTACATTATTAGTTGAGAGTTCGTGCCTTTATTCACACTTGAATGAGTGGTAATTTATAAATACATTACCGTGCCATCATTGGGGACCAACTTTGACTCAACAAGTTGATGGAACATATAACTGTAACGTTTGGGCGCTGGCTCTCTAGGACACATGCACCCCACCATGCGGCATGGTCCTTGTGAACTAGGACAAGGTAGAAGTCCACCAGACGATATCCGACTAATACATGACTCGGAAATGCATCATTATGTAGCTGGGTGTGTCGAGCCAAAGAGCCATGACAGCAGCTCCCAGACCTCGAGCATGGGGGCGTGTTGCTGGCCAGCCTTGCCAAAAGTACACCACCAGGATAGAACCCTGGATAGCCCGAAAGTCTGCCAGAGCCTGTATACATCAACCCAGAGCAAGAGACTACCAATTAAGACACGTGAGGGTCAGATCAAAGCAGCCTCCCTTCTAGGTTGCCCATGGAATTGTCTCCAGGGCCCTAGGGCCCTCTACTGAAAGCGGAGGAAACAGAAGCAGCCCATAACATCTGTCTCCACTCTGATATTGTCTCCACAGTATTTATACTGCCAGCGCACGAGCACGAGGTTGTGACATCATAGACATGAAACAGTGGAGTCGGCCATCAAAGGATTGACCGTTGTCAAGTCGACACACGCTTTGAAGGCAAAACAGCCAAACTATGGTGTACGAAAACAGTCAAAAACCTATTGCGATCTTTGGGCAAAATCGCCACAATATGATAAATTCATCTTGGCTCTATGTGGAACCAACCAACCTTTTTCAACAGTACGGAGCATTCCAGTTTGTGAACGTGTCAGAGCCTCAATACCCTACAGTGAATCCTAGGTGTTCTCTGATGTGGCTTTGGTTTGCCAATCAGCGCCACGATTTGCAATGGTTTGTAACGACAGAGCCACGGTTAGTCCCAGCGTCAAAATGATGTCACGGTCGACCCTGTAGAACACCGGGGCTCTACCGTGGCTTTGAGACCTCAGCTGAGCCATGGCAGAACCCATGGATACACAAGTAGACTCCCGGTGGAGCCCCGAATATACTGACCATGATACGGTGTCATCAATGTATGTGCTGGTGGCACCGAGGTTTCGAAGAATCCTCAGGTGAGTGGCACTGGTTCCCGGTAGTTTACATTTGAAACCACGGGAAAATTTCCAGCAGTCAGAATTCACCCCGCATCACCACAGTGCATCCCGGTGTCCCCCTGGATGTCTAAACTGGGACTAATCGGGACCGTCACCGGGATATTGTGACCACTGACTGACCAAGCCCGGAGACGATTACTCCCGGGGGTTTTCAATTGACATGTCATAAACTACCGGGGAGTTTCCCAATCCTCCAAGGTCCTCCCCAAATTGACTACAGTTTTTGGCATGGTTGCCCTTGGTTACTTGTGGTTACCTGGATGAACGGGAGACCAGTGTGACTGCCACCAGGAGTACACCACCAGGATAGAACCCTGGATAGCCCGAAAGTCTGCCAGAGCCTGTATACATCAACCCAGAGCAAGAGACTACCAATTAAGACACGTGAGGGTCAGATCAAAGCAGCCTCCCTTCTAGGTTGCCCATGGAATTGTCTCCAGGGCCCTAGGGCCCTCTACTGAAAGCGGAGGAAACAGAAGCAGCCCATAACATCTGTCTCCACTCTGATATTGTCTCCACAGTATTTATACTGCCAGCGCACGAGCACGAGGTTGTGACATCATAGACATGAAACAGTGGAGTCGGCCATCAAAGGATTGACCGTTGTCAAGTCGACACACGCTTTGAAGGCAAAACAGCCAAACTATGGTGTACGAAAACAGTCAAAAACCTATTGCGATCTTTGGGCAAAATCGCCACAATATGATAAATTCATCTTGGCTCTATGTGGAACCAACCAACCTTTTTCAACAGTACGGAGCATTCCAGTTTGTGAACGTGTCAGAGCCTCAATACCCTACAGTGAATCCTAGGTGTTCTCTGATGTGGCTTTGGTTTGCCAATCAGCGCCACGATTTGCAATGGTTTGTAACGACAGAGCCACGGTTAGTCCCAGCGTCAAAATGATGTCACGGTCGACCCTGTAGAACACCGGGGCTCTACCGTGGCTTTGAGACCTCAGCTGAGCCATGGCAGAACCCATGGATACACAAGTAGACTCCCGGTGGAGCCCCGAATATACTGACCATGATACGGTGTCATCAATGTATGTGCTGGTGGCACCGAGGTTTCGAAGAATCCTCAGGTGAGTGGCACTGGTTCCCGGTAGTTTACATTTGAAACCACGGGAAAATTTCCAGCAGTCAGAATTCACCCCGCATCACCACAGTGCATCCCGGTGTCCCCCTGGATGTCTAAACTGGGACTAATCGGGACCGTCACCGGGATATTGTGACCACTGACTGACCAAGCCCGGAGACGATTACTCCCGGGGGTTTTCAATTGACATGTCATAAACTACCGGGGAGTTTCCCAATCCTCCAAGGTCCTCCCCAAATTGACTACAGTTTTTGGCATGGTTGCCCTTGGTTACTTGTGGTTACCTGGATGAACGGGAGACCAGTGTGACTGCTCGAGCCATTACAGCATAGACAGGTCTCCTGTCTATGATATTACAAGATACACACCTGGTATTTCGTCCGATGAACCATACAATTAAATAGTGCCTAAAACAACATTGGATTTCATGTCATGTATGAAGTCTTGGTGGTTTATGCATACAGCTATTGGCCCTTGTTTAGCAACAAAGCTTCAAACATTATGTGGCGATTTTGCCCAACTTTTGATCAAGGCAGGCATTTTGGCCACTTTCATAATATTTTTTGACATTAGAGCGTTGGGGGCAAAGCCCCCAATCCTCTACATGTCTATGTGCTGACTTTTTCATGGAGGTTTCATGCCAAACTATCGACGCCCGTTTTGGCAGGTAAACCTTCAGACACCTACTCCAAATGAGGATTTTCTTCGTCTTTGACATAAAATCTGTCGAATTGATGGCAAACTTTTAATATTCCACAGATGTATGATGCATAAATCGATGTGTTAGGATTGAGAAAATAACGTAAGACCCTCAAATTATCCAAAAACGTCCAAAATGGCGGAGCCGATGGAAATTGACGTTCCCAGAATGCAAAGCAAATTTTACCGCAATGACGCGTATTATGGAACACACAATTTTCTGTGCAGCAATACGTGCATGCATACATCATCTTGCGTGTGACATTCTCTGGCGCTATGATGAAGTAAATACGATGATACGTCTGCGACGCCACGGCTAAATTTACCGTAATTTGACGTATTGTATCACATGACAATTAAGGTGTTCCATGCGGGGATGCGAATTTTTATTTTAAACTGGCCTTTCAATTCGCCCAGTAGGCATATGTGTCATGATATCAGATGCAGATATTTCTCATGGTTTTCAATAATTTTTTTAATTTTTTTAAAAAATGAAATACCATTTTAGTAGGCGTAGATCTATCTGTTACATTGAGTTCAAAATAAATTTTTACTTATTAGGAATATGAATGAAGTAGGCCTATGTTTTTCATCATAATATACTGTCGTGGTGCTGATGATGTGCTCGAGCTCTAATGTCGTCCCCCGCAGTTAGCTGCATTTTCTTGTTGGGCTGCTTCTCATTTGAAGCTCACGTCACCATAGTGATGTTAATAATGTATCGACCAGTTTCACTGTTCCTTGTAGATGATCTATGTGACGTTTTCCTTTACGCTCATCATTCTCATGTGCTGGCACTATAAATATTGTCAGCACCTTGAAATCTGGTTTGCTTCCTGCTTTGCGTTGTTCATTTCGACAGAGCACTTGGCAGCAGGTAGCAGGTACATAGCAGGCCTACATGTCTTAAATAAGTGCCTACCACAATCTGCTAAAGAGCGATATGGGCTGAAATCTAAGCCTCTTCCAGTACCACGTTCCGATTCTGTAATAAATTTCACGTCGGTATGTATGAGTCCCTGATGACCACATAAATCTATGACGTTTAACACAACATGTGGCCGGCTTCCTCCATTTTCCCAAGTGCCCCGCACGTTTTGTAAATATTGGTTCAGTATTTCATCATAATACTGGGTTAGTTGACATTATATACACATATATTTCTCTGAATATCCTTGTTTTGCCTGTAGTCTTGAAGCTAAACGCCATTTGAATTGGGTAAATCGTAGATTCGGGTGAATACGGCCTTTGCCTGGGCTCTGAAAGGAGCAGTCTCCAGTTCTTCAAACGCAGGCCAAGTTCAACCGCCAGCAGTATACAATTGTATATGTACATATCATATGCTTGATTGCCTGTGTTTGTGCAAGATATCATGGGCGGTTGAACTGGTCCTACCCCCTCTGAAATACAGCCTACCGTGACTGTACCATCCGGGGTTTTCCGTAATATGGTCCTGGGCGATCTTTCGGAAGATCTTTCGGAAAATAGATCTAGCATCTCCCCAAATGAAAATTGAATCCGAATTATGGCCCATGGACGATCTTTCGAAAAAAACGTTTTCCACCAATACATCGCCAAAATACTGAATATATGACGGATAGCAGCCTGAGCGACGCGAAGGGTGTGAGATGGCTGTCATTCACCCTCGGGACGGAAATCGTTTGGACATCTTGTCAACTAAAAAATCAAAATCTTCCACAACTACACCCTCTAGGCCTCATCTATATACCGAGAGGACATAGGGGATACATATTTGGCAAACGATCAATGACTTTATCACTGAAATATCCCAACTTGAAAACGCGAACCAGATTGTGACAACTCGACACATTTCACATTTTCACATGTAATTTTCATATGAAAATATGCAATATTATGATGAGTAAAAACACTCTTTTTGGATCGGAAAGTGATAAATCACTCCAATTTTGTGTGTTTAGGTGGAAATTTGACTGATATGAAGTGTTTGAAGATGAATAACGAGGTTGCAAAATACGTTCACGATTAACCGGTTACAAAATCTGTAACTGGTTACACTCTGTAACCGAGCCGTAACCGGTTAACCGAGTACTTTATGAAGCCCTAGAAAATAGCCAAAATTAGCTTACCGGGTGGAAGCATGAATCAAAATTACCAAGGTTTCAACTATCGATTTTTAAAATTCCCTATTGATTATCGTTTTTCACATATGTATCGATATTTAGATATATCGTGCCAGCCCTAACAGTCAGTACCAAATGTCGAACATGCTTGTCTTATGCTCCTAATTTTTTCGGTGCTCCTAGAGCATGAAATTGAATTGAAATTTCATGAATAAGATTATAAGAATTGTTCATTTTTAACATTTGCATGCCCATATGCAGTGAGTTCAGCTTGACTTACTTTTTTTGAGCACTGATTAAATTAAAAACGGTGTTCAACATGTCATTTGGTACTGTTCGACATTTGGTTCCTACCTTACCTATGATGATTGACCTTTACTGCCACACTAGGCTAACACTCCGTAGCAGTGAGTCACATCAATGGATATTGTGTGACCTCGCTCCTACTATTTTGACTAGTAGAATATCCCTTCAGCTCACTTGGTAGAGTGGTCTCAAAGCTTGGAGATCGTGGGTTTGATTTCTGATTTGGACAGCGAATCTTCGGTTGTCACAATTAGGCTACCTCAGTCATTATCCAGTGTCATATTTCGACATGTATCAAGTACAATCGACAAGCAATGTCAGTGTGTTGGCTGTTAGGGTGTGGTTCTTGTTTGAAAATAGGACGTCACTTGTAGAGATCAGAAAAGATATAATTTTTTTGGTTTTTAGCTTACCGGTCCTTCGGGCCGATAAGCTATTATCGTGGTTTTTCATCCGTCGTTCGTCGTCCGTCCGGGTCTGTAACTTTCTCAGGTCCCATAAATTTGTCAGAACATACCTTAGGCCAATATCTAGAAACATTTTTTAATTTTTTTTTTATTGAATCGTTTTTGCCGATTTGGCAGCCATTTTTGACGAAAAATTGCCAATTTTGTACTTTGGTGGCCATTTTCTCAAAAACTGTCTGATCAGTTTTGAGATTTTTGTTTCAAAACATTCCTCTCATGTACCTCTATGACATGTATAAATTGCCCTTGAATCACAGGTCTGCGTGTGGTGGCCATTTCGATTATTTGACGGGTCGGCGAAAAAGAATATTTTGGTCTCAAATCAAGTCACTATTCGTTTTGAGCCATTTCCAGCAAAAAAAGCCAATTTTTCCTTCATAATGGGAGCTATGCAGAGTAATCTCATAGAACACTTCAAGATAGAGCCTAAGTATTGGCACATTCAAATGGGAAATCATATATAGCGGTTTGAGTGGTGACCTAAAAAATCTATTCAGACAGTTTTCCTCAAAATCATGTATAAGATTATCCTTATGTACCTTTGTGATGTGTATGAGTTTTGTTGCCTTTGAATCGACTGTCTGTGAAAATTTGTCATTAACGAAAAAATACTTCAAGATGTAACTTAATTTCATATTATAGTCCATACAGACACTGTGTTTATATCAACATTTACGAACATGTTTTAACATATAGATTTTAACATCAGTGTAACAATTTATATGTATCCAGTATTCTACGCAATTCACATGATTGCCGGTGAGCTACAGCACCATTGGTGCTATGTTTTTTGTTGCAAAATAGGATCTGCATTTCATAATTGCTATCAAAATTCATGCACCATGAATTCGAATTCAGACTCAATTGCTTGAAATTTTTTAAATATCGAGCAAGTGCTCGATTATTCAAGTGCTCTGCGGAATACCACCATTGTGTACACATACAAGATGATGTAAAATTGTCATGATTGTACGTGTATTCTTCTCTGATGTATATAATCAACTGACATTTCATTAATGGACAGTTGTGTTCAATTGCATCACCATTCCTTTCATTGCATTCCCGACATGACAATCACATGCAATATCACTACTTAGTTAAAATCCTCCATACACAAATGCTATTTTATACCTTGGCTTGTGCACAGATTAATTGTTACATTTTTTCGTGTCTGCAGGCCCGATAATCTGTCAAGATGTCGAGGTTTTTTGCCACTGGGTCAGATTCTGACTCTGATGTGTCATCCTCCGAAGAAGAAATACAGCAAAAGCCAGTAGCTGCCCCCAAGTGAGTCATAAAGTCATAGACACAAGCCAGAAAAAAGTAATTACGACGTAATGATTATGTAATTATGTAAATGTAAAACAATGTGAACATTTCTGCTGTAAATGTGCCTGGTACGTGGCATTTTCTAATGAATTTTTTAAACATTAGGGTTTACCAATGGGATGAAACAGAAGAAGAAACCAAGAGAATTGTGAAGAGTGCCAAAGACAAAAGGTATGTGTATTAACTCGATGAGTGATTTGAGCAAGTGGTTGCAGACCTGGAAATTGCTATAATTATATTTTTTGCTACCTCATATAGGTTTGATGAACTCAGAGCAGTCATGAAGACCTTGAAAAACCACAAGAAAATCAAGGATATGGCCAACATATTAGATGGTCAGTTAAGTGAAAGCTATTCATACACAAAGAAGCATGTTATTCTTCAAAATACCATTTATTATCATTATATGTCCAGAGATGCACATTCATGTTCAAAATGCTTTAATTTTATGCAGACTTTGAAGAACTTGGGCGTGGATATGAAAAGGCCAGAAAAGTCATTGATAAGGACGAACATCCGAGATTTTATATCCGCTGCCTTGTTGAGTTGGATGACTTTGTGAATGAGGTATGTTTTATGCTGACAGGTAAGGCATGAAAGCAGTCAGCCAATGAGAGCAATCAGCAGTGTCGGCATTATTATTGCGAGTACTTTATGCTTTTCTCTGTCTCGCAGTGCTGGGAAGATCGTGTGGGACGAAAAAATATGAGCAAAAATAACGCCCGCAGCTTGACCACCCTAAGACAAAAATTGAAGAAATACCTTCGAGACTTTGAAAAGGAGGTTGGAGACTACAGAGAGGTAATATACCTTGATGTTTCTATTTTGTAATTTGACGTTGTCACAGTTTTGTTGAAATATCTTCAGTTGTTTTCATGTGTGGCTCACACTGACTATCAAATACACTAATTTTTCAGAGTCCAGATGCTGGGGAAGGCCCAGATTCAAACGAAGGTGAAGGTAAGGTATTTCCAAAATTCTTGAATATTTCTAATTGCAAATGAATGATTGCAAATGATCATATTATGAATATTTAATTGCAAATGGATATTGAAAATAATATATTTTTCTGATGCTGCTTGTTATATGAAGTGTTGTCGAAAATGCAGGTGATTCTGATGAGGCATCGGATATGTCTGACATGAGTGCTGATGAAGAAGATGAAGTCTTGAAACCAGAGGTAGATAACATGTTCGTGCTTGAAGATATATCTGATACATGTATTGCCATACTTCTATCTTTGTTATTGGGTAATGTTGGGGAGTTCAAGGAAAAGGGGACAGTTGTTTGTGATAAGTATTTCACATGAACTTTAATCTCCAGACTTCCCACAGTGATTCTGTGCTCTAACACTGTGTATTGATGACGATGTGTATTTTTTGGTACGTTAATAAGGAGTATATTGTGGTGATGTTTTCAGAGAGACATGGAGGACGACGATGATGATGACGATGATTCATGGATTGAAAGCACGGAGAGCAGCTCTGATGAAGAAATCAAGTTCACTGGTCAACTTACAGCAGATTACTTCCGTAAAAAGTAAGCCGCCCTCTAGGCATTACATCCTGTATTGAAAGGTGCAATGAGATCAGAAATTTGTTGATTGAAATCTCTAGATATTGATTGAATTCATGACTTGTACTTGCTTGTTGTATGTGTGTGTGCTTGTATGTGTAGAGTTGGTGGTGACGCTGCGGACGATGATAAAAAGAAGAAAAAGGAGGAGAAGAGAGAGCAGAGGAAGACTCGGCAGCGAGAAGACAGTGACAGTGACCAGGATGATGGAACATGGCAGAAAATCAAGGGTGGCACCCCAGCGGTCAAGGTTATCTCCTGTCCTACAATTGACAGCCTCAGATTCAAAGCTCTAACACAACGGAGAATTATACTTCAACTTTGCTTTGATAAATTGAATGTTGTTCATTCAGGAAAAGCCGAAGATGTTTGCAAAAGATGCAGAGATAAACCATGCTGCTGTGAAGAAGAAGTTGATCGAGTTGGTCAGTGGCCGTGGGAAGAAAGCAACTGACCGCTCAGAGCAGATGGAATTGCTGGTGGAATTGAGACGCATTGCTGCAGAGCACAATCTGGGAGACCCAATCGATGTCAAAATCCTCTTCAGAATTATTGGCGCATTGTATGATTACAATCCTAACATAGCTGCCAGCATGAAAGCAGATGTTTGGGAAAAGTATGGATACTTCTTTTTTTGTGGCCTTATCATTCTTCCCCAGGTCATCCTTATGATGTTATTGTTCATCCTTAGTAAACTCAGAACTATATTAACTGTAGCGATTTGTATATGGCATGATTACTTTCTATTTCAAAATTGCATAGCACTGGCTATAGTATTACTCATGATTGGCAAAACTTGAGGATGATGTGTTTTTCCACTGAATCAGATGCATTCTGTGTGTTTATATGTGTAAAACAGGTGCCTAACATATGTGGAAGAACTGCTCGACATATTAACAAGGAATAGGGACGATATAATTTGTGCTGAAAACGTTGAACCTGATGCAGAAAACTTTGAAGGGGTACGTATCAGCCTGTACAATATGATGGAAATCTCAACAAATGTAATGAGTTACATTGTTCACCTGATATGGATTTATGTAACTGAAATAAACTTATTTCATTTTCAGAGTACACCATACAGAGTGAGAGGTTGTGTACTGACTGCGATTGAAAGACTGGATGAAGAATACATCAAAATGTTGCAGGCTTGTGATGCCCATAGTACAGAATATGTGGAAAGGTCCGTTCCAAATTTGTTTGTGCATCCTTGATGTACATATAGTTGACTGCATAACATGGATTGGTGTCTATTTCTTGCATGTTCATTTACTGTTTAGTTCCCAATTTCAATGCTCTTCGATTAAAATGTGGAACAAACAACATTCCCTGTTTTTGGGATCATTTTAGGGCTAGCTATCTGTGTCCAACGGCACCATTTACAGCATCATTTTACAGTTATACATGGAATAACTTACAGTCATACTTTTTTGTTGGATGATGATTTTATGGGCCCTGTAATTTTATGACACTGCAACTTACCTCATCAGGACAGACTCTAGGCACTGATTATACTTGGGATATTTTGGTAGTTTTGGTATTTTGGTAGTTTACTGGGGCTCTCACCTGCAATAATGAATATATGACCTAATTAGACACACGCACCTCGCCTTGCACTCAAAGTGTGTATATTTTGAATTACACGGTTTCACTCCCTTACAAGTTTGAAGTTTTATCAGATAAGTTTGATAGTAATTAATGTTGTTAATCTGTTAGGTTGAAGGATGAAAACCGCGTTTGTGCCATAATTGAGAAATTGATGGATTACTGTGAAGGACGTTCTACAACTAGTGAACTTTGTCGCATATATCTCAAGATGATTCACCATATATATTACAAGTTTGACTATGAGGCAATGATTGCAAAGAGAGATGCGAAAAAGGTAAGAATCTTCCACTGGAGTTTGCTAGCGCTTTTGGTACTCTTCACTTGTATAAAGTGTGCACTGCCCTCTAAAATAAATACAGTGGTCCCCCTCAGATAAGACCTCCTCAATAAAGACTTCCCTCTCTAAAATAAATACAGGTACACAACATAAAATTGAAAATAATACTTCACAGGGCAAAGATACCCCAAAAGAAGAAGTGGAGAAGAAAGTTGATGCCACTGAGGAGAAGCCTGCAGAAGATGGAGAAACGAGCGAGGCTCCTCGTAGATATGGTCAGGGCGACTCCAAGGAGATCATGGACCGTCTTTGTAAGTTTATCTATGCCAAGGACACGACTGATCGTATTAGAACACAGGCTCTACTCTGTCACATCTACCATCATGGGATGCATGATCGCTGGTTCGAGGCCAGAGATCTCATGTTGATGTCTCACTTACAAGACACGATTCAACACTCCGATATCCCCACCCAGGTACTGTCCTCATCCATAGACCTTAGGCCTTCATATAGATATAGTGACTTCGCTCTCATCTCCTACAACATTAGACTAGCTTCTGAATGAGAGACATTGCTTCATTCAACTTTTGTTCTGTTTTATCAGATCATGTACAACCGTGGAATGGTGCAGCTGGGATTGTGTGCATTCAGACAGGGAATGATCAAGGATGCTCACAGCTGTCTTGTGGACATACAGAGCAGTGGTAGAGCCAAAGAACTCCTGGCCCAGGTCAGCTTGTCATTGGACACTTAGAAGCATGTTGTTTGATGTCAGACCATAGAGACGTTTTTTGGAACAGATTATCAGGTCGTTTCAACACAGTTTGATATGTCACATGTATGAATACTCTTTTTGTTTTCCTTGAGAGATAATAAATGACTACACAATGCTCTAGCTGTTATACCTGTATCAAGGTGTTTTGCTCTCCAGGGTCTGTTGTTACAAAGGCAGCACGAGCGAACTCCAGAACAGGAGAAGATCGAGAAAAGACGACAGAAGCCATACCATATGCACATTAACCTGGAGCTGCTAGAATGTGTATATCTTGTCTCTGCCATGTTGCTAGAAATTCCTTACATGGCTGGTGAGTGAAACAAATAGCAGAGCATCTGCTAGTGTAAAAAATAAATATGTTTTCAGGTACCCTGTTGTCCTAATATTCTACGCCATCACTGTCGTTCCAGCACATGAGTTTGATGCCCGACGTAGAATGATCAGCAAGAACTTCCACCATGTATTGCGGATGAGTGACCGACAAACGCTGGTGGGTCCCCCAGAGAGCATGAGAGAACACGTTGTGGCTGCCTCCAAGGCTATGAAGACTGGTGACTGGAAAACCTGCGTGGATTACCTCATCAATGAGAAAATGAATGCCAAGGTTAGTGTGATCAACTTGGTTGTTTCTTGATTTTCCATCAGGAAAACAATATGCAGGAGTCACAGTGGGAATTGTGTTGTGACTTCACTGACTTGCAATTTGACGAATGTCATACTGGTGTGTTTTGGCAGGTGTGGGACTTGTTCTTCGACTCGGACGTGACAAGAGACATGATCGTACAGAAGGTGAAGGAGGAGAGCCTGCGGACTTACCTGTTTTCCTACAGCTCCGTGTATGACTCCCTGGATCTCAGCAAGCTGGCCGAGATGTTTGACCTGGACCGCGCCAGCACACACTCCATCATCAGCAAGATGATAATCAATGAGGAGCTAATGGTACAGTACAGTGCAGGAGTTAGTGCCTTAGTGGAGGGGGTGTGACAAATCTGACAGTGCTTTCTTGGATATACTTCACAAAATGTATGAATTGATTATTTGGTATTACCCACACTCACACAGCTGAGGGTGGGGAAAAGGGGAGAGGGTAGATCTGGCTCAGAATTGTTTCGATTGATGAAGTTGACTATAGTTTCAGCTACAAAAAAAATCTATTCTATATCCATACTGTGGTGTTACGTCTACAGGCGTCCCTCGATGAGCCTACCAAGACGGTGATTATGCACCGAACAGAGCCCACACGTTTACAATCAATGGCCCTGCAGCTCTCGGAGAAAGTGTCGTCTTTGATGGAGAACAATGAGAAAACCGTGGAGATGCGACAGGGAGGCTTCTACCAACGTCAGGGTAGGGTACTGCTCATCAATGATGCTGGTTGTATGATTACTATGACCTACGTAGTATGACCTACTGCCAGTACTACTTTCAACATGCTGGTGTTGAATTGAGTGTACAGTACAGACATGCAATTCTGACAAAACAAATTCCATGTTTCAGGACAGCAGGGTGGATTCCAGTCAGGAGATCAGCGACAAGGCGGTTACAAGCGAGACGGGCAGGGTGGTTACCAACAGGGAGGCTACCGCCGTGACGGACAGGGTGGATACAGGCGAGACGGACAGTCAGGTTATCGTGGCAATTACAGGGGCGGGTCAGGCTACAAACGCTCAGGAGGATACAGGGGCGGTCGAGGAGGTTCCAATTACAGAGGTGAGCATGAACATGAATATGTCACTTGAGTTAGTACAACTAATGTTTGAAAAAAGTGTTCAATAGTTGTGTTGTTTCTCACATAATTATCTAATCATTGTTTGTGATCATCAGTTACTGCACTATTTTCTGTTAATAAGCATTAAGAACAAACCAAGAGAAATATGAAGTTTTGTGGGGTGGTTATCAGTTCCAGAAGTTAGTTTTCCAATAGTTGTCCAGTTATAAAGCTCGGAAAGATTGAACTGTGAATAGCCGTGTTACTGACAAATAGGGGGTAATTTCTCAATGAATGACTCAATTTTCTGCAAGTGTTAACATTTTGTTTTACTTCCTTTTGTGTCTCGGGTACTGTGGTAATAGAAGGAGATGGCCAGTATATGGTCTCTTTGAATGCATGACGTTGGTAAGGTTGCCGGTATGTGCACTCCTATCCTATTCAACAGGTCACATTTACAGTGTGAAAATAAAAATAACATTGGGCACAATGTTCAATTTGTATTAAAGAAAAAAAAATTTTTTCCATATGTGTATTTTCTGTTTAGAACCTTGTTTAACCATGGCATATTCGCAAAATAAATTATGTGCTAAATTAGTTGAATGGTTCATGGAAATGCTCCCGTCTTACCGTAATCGAAAATATTGACACTCGCTGAATGGTCAAGTTGATTCCTATTATGTCCATAGTTTTCGAGATTTGTATTGATATTAAACATCCCTTCCTATCCACAGGCGGTGACTACGAGAGTCGATACAACAATTAGCTGCTGAAGGGAAGGAAGCATTTTGGAAATCGAGGAAGCCTTGTTGACGTGCAAAATATTCCACCTTCCAGCCGATATTCAGGGAATATTGGTTGCGGTGTCTATCCCACTACACTACTTGTTCATCGCCATTGTAAATAATGTATGCTGTACACATGTGCCTGCTGTATGAAATGGGGCAAAACTATATTGTGTCATTAGTAACTGTGAAATACTTTCACCTTATTAAGAAGATCAGATTAAAACCTGTGGTTGGTTCATGATCTAAGTGTTTACTTAAGTTGCGAATCGTGAGTAGGAAATTATTTATGTTGTTGATGCATGTATATAGACAAATACCATTTCAAAGTGCTTATGATCGTGGCATGTACAAAATAAACCAGTGTACACTACAGAAGTCTGTTTATCTGTGTAGATGTATACTATTTTAAAACGAACAGTACACATATGGTACACTGACGGTCCAGTGATTGTGTTCTCATATACAATATTTGAATATTGCTATGGCAATAATAACAATCATCATGGTGAAGTATTAAGTTTGGTTGCAGATGTCCAATGACCAATTGAATAAGATGCCCTATAGGCCTCCAGGTTGCTAAAGCTTTTGATCAATCAAGAAATTCCCAGACAGATCTGGTCAAGTTCAAGGTTTTAAGACTTGCTATATGCTAGGATAGAGTACCAGTGTTATATTATAGCAGAAACCCATAAGAGCTCTCTTATGGGTTTCTGATTATAGCTATTCATCATAGGATTCTTGGCCCAAGTACCGTAAGGGGGCACAAGTAGGGTATGATATGCTTTCTTCTGTTTTCAATTAGGATTAAAAAGGGGACAGCAAATGGGATTGGTGTAATCTTTGGCCATGAAATAAAATACTGAACACTGATAAAATATATCGTGTTTATTATTTCAAGTATCTCACAGCCAATGTAATCATGACACCAGGATACAAATATCACCAGGTTATTCGTGAATGTGTCCTTACTCATTTTGCTTGGCCAGCAATAACAGAATGGCATCGATAACAGATGTTCCTCAAGATCGTTGAAATGTAGTAGTTCAAGCAGTCAATAAATAACACAATTTGGAGGTAATTGTCTGAAAATGTAAAACATGAATGATATCACTGGATAGGAACCTTCAGCTGATGCAAACGTCATAGCCAACACAGGACACCATTTGCAGTGACAACTGAAGACAAGTTTATCACTATTTGTGTGGACACTGCACAAAATCATGGGGAAATGGCTCATGGATTGTATGATTTACTGGCACTTGCCATCTACTTTACTTAAGCCTTTATTTCACACATGAGGACACCTTTATCATTATCATTCGAGGCATTTGTCTACAATAGTTTGAACATCATGCATTACATTTACTGACAGACATCTCCAGATTATGGGATATCCATGATCCTGTTCCCTGAAAATTATGTTATGTAGGGAAATTTGCAGTGAATGTAGAGGTCTAGTGTACAACCACAAACTGGACAGGATTCTGTTGTAGCATACCCAGGCACAGATTCTCTAAAAGAAATTTTATCATGGCCTCGAGGACATTCTCTTTAGAATTGTAAAATTGGATAAACACTTGTAGATACCATTTTAATATGATTTTTCAAAGGCTTCATTGTGGTGCGAATCCAGTTACATTCAACATTAACACAGCATCTGCACATTAGCTGCAATGAATAGACACGGTAAAGCATCTGCTACTGGAATCTATCTTCTGTACGAATATACTGTTAGGACTTTTTGGTTTTCATTCTGAAGCATTGTACTGGAAGTTTGTGCTGGATCAACCCTTAAGCATGGTTACCCAGCAACTTTGTTAAATAGATTGTACTTGTCCCACACAAATTTCATGTGTATGGAAATATAAGTTTGAAAGAACACCGAAGCACTGTTAAAGACAGTAGAAGTAAAAAAAAAAAATTTCGCCTCAATGGAAGGTATTCACCATAGTTTATTCATTACACTTTGCATAGCATTGAAGACTGAATGTGATTTTGTAAATCTTTATCAGGCCACTTGTACATGCACATGCCATGCAAAGATATGGGCAACAAACATCCAGTAACGATAAGACATGATCATAATAAATTAGTAAATTTTTCAATATTTGGACTGCTACTCCTGCCGAGGACAAAACATTTGCCAAAATGAAACATAATCAGTTAAAACAATTCAAACCTAATCAAGTGCTGACACTATACACATCTCAACATTGAATGATCACCGTAGATTGTGATTTAGCCCCTCCAATAAGTATGAACCTTCGAAGAACAACAAAAGAGACAAAGAAGAAACCTTTGTCCAGGAACCTGATACAAAAAGCTATTTGGCTGAAGGTTTGAAGCAGTGTTTTTTGGTGGTGTTGGGCCTGACTGGTCCATTCCCAGCCTTCCCGCTGCATGGGCTCCTGGACTTGGAGAGACAGTCGAGGCTTTCTGCAGTGGCTGTTACGCCATTGACGCCCATGGAGTGAACATGGTTAGCCCTGGTGCACTCCGCCGGGTTGTGGCACATGCACATGTTGGCAAAGCGCTGCCGGAGCGTTTCCCGGAGCTCCTGTCGCTTGGAATTGAGAACGCTCTGGTTTGCTCGGAAGTGCTGTATCTCCTCCTCAGAAATAAAATCTTCCTCCTCTTCATCACCAGATACACAAGCCTGCAAAACGTCAAAGCTTTGTGTTCTAGAGATAGTATGGATCACAAACCAAGAACTTGTTGTCGTATGACATTCAATATCCTCTTTGTAGCGGCATTGTAAATGACAGATAGCTGAGAAAGTGATGTACATCCAATTATGAAGACTTTGGGAGAAGGAAGTTTTGACCGTGCCAAATAACAGGGCTTTCACAGTGTACTAATTTCCTGTTATTGATGTCAAGACCCACCTCTAACATGTCTTGCAGACTGAGCGCTGTGCCATACTTGGGACTGTCAGTGATCACATCAGCCGAGGGACTGGATGGTCTACACCTTGTATCTGCATACTGTATAGTGTGCAATCAAGACATATGATTGAAAAGCCACTTGTGACCAAATAAATCAGCTATAACACTCATTTAATAACAATGGATATCACAGAACAGGTGATACAAGATGCTAGTTTTCAAATACAACAGTGTACCTGTTGGTTGTTGTTGGAATGAGAGTGTCGTTTGGGTGAGGATCTGTTTGTGGAATTGCAGCATTCTTGACACACATCTGGAACATCACTTCGATGGCACAAAGGACTGTCTTCTGTGGAACGATTACATGGCAATTACACACTGAGGTGAACAACCTATTGGAACCGACATACTGAAATACCAAAATGTATGTCCATGTCTCACCTTCATGGTTACATATGCCATCAAAGCAGGCAACATCTGATCCATCATTGGAGCTAGGAGTGTCACAGGAATCACAGCCTTCATGTCCGGAGGAGTATCCACAGTCGCTTCGACAGACTACAGTACCAGCCTGCTTGGTGCCTTGTTTGTGAGTGTCACACTGACAGGGACCGCATACTTTGTGGCGCTCTGGTGACAGGGACTGGAGAGCAGTGGACGCGGATACTGGGCGCCGGCCGACACCGGGTGAATTCTCATTGGAAAGTAGGTTGTGTTCATCACAGCTTGCACATGTCACAGAGGTATCATTCGTGTTCTCATCACACTGGAAAAAATGCAACGACTATAAATGTGAATAGATATCGTAGTAACAGTGTGGATGCCCGTTGAGGTAAAACCTCAATCAGTTATATACCTGGTTACCACTTGTGTTTTGTTGAGTACTGATACTTGCCTTGCAGTTTTCTTTGTCCTTGTCACAGTCAGCTTCGATCTCGACACACTCTATGTCACCCTTGGTCTTCTGGTTCTTCTTTTTCTTACGTTTCTGTCGCTTCTGTTCACGTCGCAGCTCCTTGGCTTGTTCCTCTTCTAACAGCTCAAGACAAGTCAGCTCCAACTGTGAAATACCTTGTTTCCTCTCCAGTTCCATCTGGGCAATAGTTCAAGACGGTACATATAAATGAGAGAACAATGTACATGATTCACAGCACTGTTAATACAAGAATTACACAGTTATTATCACAATAATTTCAACATGTTACAAACTGATAGACTAATGAACTGCCAGGTTCTTCTCAGGTATTTGCGAAATACCTCAAAGTTTTTCCTCAGTGCATCAACACCCAGGTAGAACAGGATCTGCCAAGTTTGTTCTTCAGCTCGAAGTTTCTGCCAGATGCGATGGAGACGTTCATACAGATGGATTCCAATACATGTCAACACCTCCTCTTGGGCAATGTCCAAGGTCTTTGCATGTCTCTCCCGGCGGCTAGGGAAAAGTGACACAATAACTTGTCAATACAAGTACAGTACTGTATTGCCACTAATCTGACATCAAACTAGACGTCAAGGCCTGAAGATGCCTTGGGGCATTTCGTGTGAGTTCTATTCCTACCTAACATTTACCTAAGAGACCGCGTCTAGAACCATAATGACTCTGAATCTGTCCGTGGTCAAAGTTTAAGTGACATACCCCGTCCTTAGGCATCTTTGCGTTTCGCTCTACGACGGACCGTTTCTGAGATATGGCAAACAGGAAGTGCCGAGTCGGCAAAAAAAAATTCGACACCAGAAGTCGTCTCGATGCAAGATACCCTCTAGACTAGTTATTCTAGTGCCAGGAGGCCGGAATTGAGCTCCGTTTCGCTCTACGACGCACCATTTCCGAGATACGGCCAAACAGGAAGTGCGGAGTCGGCGAAAATAAATTCGACACTAGGGGTCGTCTCGACCGAAAATACCCACTAGACTAGTTTGTCTAGTGCCAGGAGGCCGAAATTGAGCTCCGTTTCGCTCTACGACGCACCGTTTCCGAGATACGGCCAAACAGGAAGTGCCGAGTCGGCGAAAAAAAAATTCGACACCAGGGGACGTCTCGACCGAAGATACACACTAGACTAGTTTGTCTAGAGCCAGGAGGCCGAAATTGAGCTCCGTTTCGCTCTACGATATACCGTTTCCGAGATACGGTCAAACAGGAAGTGCCGAGTCGGCGAAAAAAAAAATCGACACCAGGGGTCGTTTCGACCCAAGATACCCTCTAGACTAGTTTGTCTAGTGCCAGGAGGCCGAAATTGAGCTCCGTTTCGCTCTACGACGCACCGTTTCCGAGATACGGCCCAACAGGAAGTGCCGAGTCGGCGAAAAAAAAAATCGACACCAGGGGTCGTTTCGACCCAAGATACCCTCTAGACTAGTTTGTCTAGTGCCAGGAGGCCGAAATTGAGCTCCGTTTCGCTCTACGACGCACCGTTTCCGAGATATGGCCCAACAGGAAGTGCCGAGTCGGCGAAAAAAAAATTCGACACCAGGGGTCGTCTCGACCGAAGATACACACTAGACTAGTTTGTCTAGTGCCAGGAGGCCGAAATTGAGCTCCGTTTCGCTCTACGACGCACCGTTTCCGAGATACGGCCAAACAGGAAGTGCCGAGTCGGCGAAAAAAAAAATCGACACCAGGGGTCGTTTCGACCCAAGATACCCCCTAGACTAGTTTATCTAGTGCCAGGAGGCCGAAATTGAGCCCCGTTTCGCTCTACGACGTACCGTTTCCGAGATACGGCCAAACAGGAAGTGCCGAGTCGGCGAAAAATAAATTTGACACTAGGGGTCGTTTCGACCCAAGATACACACTAGACTAGTTTGTGTAGTGCCAGGAGGCCGAAATTGAGCTCCGTTTCGCTCTACGACGCACCGTTTCCGAGATACGGCCAAACAGGAAGTGTCGAGTCGGCGAAAAAAAAATTCGACACCAGGGGACGTCTCGACCGAAGATACACACTAGACTAGTTTGTCTAGAGCCAGGAGGCCGAAATTGAGCTCCGTTTCGCTCTACGACATACCGTTTCCGAGATGAGGCCGAAATTGAGCTCCGTTTCGCTCTACGACATACCGTTTCCGAGATACGGCCAAACAGGAAGTGCCGAGTCGGCGAAAAAAAAAATCGACACCAGGGGTCGTTTCGACCCAAGATACCCTCTAGACTAGTTTGTCTAGTGCCAGGAGGCCGAAATTGAGCTCCGTTTCGCTCTACGACGCACCGTTTCCGAGATACGGCCCAACAGGAAGTGCCGAGTCGGCGAAAAAAAAAATCGACACCAGGGGTCGTTTCGACCCAAGATACCCTCTAGACTAGTTTGTCTAGTGCCAGGAGGCCGAAATTGAGCTCCGTTTCGCTCTACGACGCACCGTTTCCGGGATACGGCCAAACAGGAAGTGCCGAGTCGGCGAAAAAAAAATTTGACACCAGGGGTTGTCTCGACTGAAGATACACACTAGACGAGTTTGTTTAGTGCCAGGAGGCCGAAATTGAGCTCCGTTTCGCTCTACGACGTACCGTTTCCGAGATACGGCCAAACAGGAAGTGCCTAGTCGGCGAAAAAAAAATTCGATACCAGGGGTCGTCTCGACCGAAGATACACACTAGACTAGTTTGTCTAGTGCCAGGAGGCCAAAATTGAGCTCCCTTTCGCTCTACGACGCACCGTTTCCGAGATACGGCCAAACAGGAAGTGCCGAGTCGGCGAAAAAAAAATTCGACACCAGGGGACGTCTCGACCGAAGATACACACTAGACTAGTTTGTCTCGTGCCAGGAGGCCGAAATTGAGCTCCGTTTCGCTCTACGACATACCGTTTCCTAGATACGGCCAAACAGGAAGTGCCGAGTCGGCGAAAAAAAAATTGACACCAGGGGTCGTTTCGACCCAAGATACCCCCTAGACTAGTTTGTCTAGTGCCAGGAGGCCGAAATTGAGCTCCGTTTCGCTCTACGACGCACCGTTTCCGAGATATGCATGAAAGCCTCAAGGATGAATCAGCAAAAATTCTTCCGAGCTCTAGGTCAAAGGTCGTTCGACGGAGTGATCCCAAAATCAATAGGGTTCTTCCTTGGTGGTATATGAACTCCCATGCAGAGAATACTTGCCATTGCATGAATACTTTTTGAGTTATCGATCGGAAACCAAGTCTCGAAATCAACCTTGATTTCATCCTCACGGACCCCGCAGCCGCCTCCAAAACAATAGGGGTCTTCCATGTAATATTTCTGACCAGTGGTGTAAATTTGGACAAGATCCGTTCAGGCGTTCCCGAGTTATTGATCGGAAACCAAAACGGCGGAAAGTAAAAAAAAAAGAAGAAAAAAAAAAAAAAACCAGTCAAAACCATAAGGGCATTTCGGGCCGAAATGCCCTAATAATGACTGTTCGACGTTTGATTCCATAGCAAAGGTGTCACACAGTTACATCACCATACCTTCCAGTAAGCTCTGGCTCAGCTCTCCCAATCAGCTTGGCAATGTAGTCTGTCTCGCAGGAGACATGGATGTGTCTTTTTTCGTGACAGCAGCTAATCCCATCATACAAGGCACGGCAATATCCCTTTTCTGTACTACTGTCCAAATCTCCAACAAGTATGCTGTAGGCTCGAAGGACCTTGGCCTTACACTCAGAGCAAAACCTGAAAAGATCATGCACGATATATGGTAGACATTTAGTAACTACAAGACACAGGTCAAAGTATTCGTTTCACAAATGAGTATTCCTCGAATATACTAGTACTGTGATACTAGTATTGTGAACAGCAATTTCAGTCCAACATGTTTACCTGTGTTTTCTCAGGTAATTTTCCAGAGTACGCATGAGGCAATCACATTCCACAAGTACCACTTCATCTCTGCACTCTGGACTCAGCACATCCCAAACATCCATCCACATTCTACAAAGACCACATTCATGATTAGTATGTAAGAGGAATGATGTCATTACAATTGCCTGCAATTGTTTTGGTGCAAATGCTATTGTGAACAAGTTGAATTGAAACACCCCCCAAAAATAATATCCTACATGTAGTATGAAAGAATAACTGCAAAGCTAGGAAAAATATCATCATATTTCAGATTTTAAATTCAAGTGATGTTATTTAATCAAAAAAATATGAACTACTGTGTATATTTATGTCAAAGTATGTACAAGTTCATGGGAGCAACTCACACATAAAATAGACATTATGACCGTCACTTTGTGACTCACCCAAGTGGTTTAGTTTTGTGTGTATCCAGTGAATGTAGCACACATCTTTTGTTCTTCTTGCTTTTCGGTATTGATTCCATCACTGTGTTCAGTTTCGATCTGCCACAGGGAAGTATGACAAAATTAAGGGTCAGCCCAACTGAGAAATTGCCCTGCAAGTTGTTGTCTACTTCAAAATTTAAATCTGACATTTCTGAGAATCCGGTCATTGTAGATGTTTGAAACTTCCCTAACTATTTCTATATGCTGTGTAGAAGATTATAATGATATAATTTGACACAGATAAATATTCATGTTTTCAAAATATTGATATTAATGATAATATTTTCAGGTACATCCTGCACTAAAAACTAGACGTCAAGGCCTGAAGATGCCTTGGGGCATTTCGTGTGAGTTCTATTCCTACCTAACATATACCTAAGAGACCGCGTCTAGAACCATAATGACTCTGAATCTGTCCATGGTCAAAGTTTAAGTGACATACCCCGTCCTTAAGCATCTTTGCGTTTCGCTCTACGACGGACCGTTTCTGAGATATGGCAAACAGGAAGTGCTGAGTCGGCAAAAAAAAATTCGACACCAGAAGTCGTCTCGACGCAAGATACCCTCTAGACTAGTTAGTCTAGTGCCAGAAGGTCGGAATTGAGCTCCGTTTCGCTCTACGACGCACCATTTTCGAGATACGGCCAAACAGGAAGTGCGGAGTCGGCGAAAATAAATTCGACACTAGGGGTCGTCTCGACCGAAAATACCCACTAGACTAGTTTGTCTAGTGCCATAAGGCCGGAATTGAGCTCCGTTTCGCTCTACGACGCACCGTTTTCGAGATAAGGCCAAACAGGAAGTGCCGAGTCGGCGAAAAAAAAATTGACACCAGGGGTCGTCTCGACCCAAGATACCCACTAGACTAGTTTGTCTAATGCCAGGAGGCCGAAATTGAGCTCCGTTTCGCTCTACGACTCACCATTTCCGAGATACGGCCAAACAGGAAGTGCCGAGTCGGCGAAAAAAAATTCGACACCAGGGGTCGTCTCGACCCAAGATACACACTAGACTAATTCGTCTAGTGCCAGGAGGCCGAAATTGAGCTCCGTTTCTCTCTACGACGCACTGTTTACGAGATTCGGCCAAACAGGAAGTGCCGAGTCAGCGGAAGAAAAATTCGACACCAGGGGTCGTCTCGACCCAAGATACACACTAGACTAGTTTGTCTAGTGCCAGGAGGCCGAAATTGAGCTCCGTTTCGCTCTACGATGCACAGTTTCCGAGATACGGTCAAACAGGAAGTGCCGAGTCGGCGAAAAAAAAATTCGACACCAGGGGTCGTCTCGACCGAAGATACACACTAGACTAGTTTGTCTGGTGCCAGAAGGCCGAAATTGAGCTCCGTTTCGCTCTACGACGCACCGTTTCCGAGATACGGCCAAACAGGAAGTGCCGAGTCGGCAAAAAAAAAAATCCGACACCAGGGGTCGTTTCGACCCAAGATACCCCCTAGACTAGTTTGTCTAGTGCCAGGAGGCCGAAATTGAGCTCCGTTTCGCTCTACGACGTACCGTTTCCGAGATACGGCAAAACAGGAAGTGCCGAGTCGGCAAAAAAAAAATTCGACACCAGGGGTCGTTTCGACCCAAGATACACTCTAGACTAGTTTGTCTAGTGCCAGGAGGCCGAAATTGAGCTCCGTTTCGCTCTACGACGCACCGTTTCCGAGATACGGCCAAACAGGAAGTGCCGAGTCGGCGAAAAAAAATTCGACACCAGGGGACGTCTGGACCGAAGATACACACTAGACTACTTTGTTTAGTGCCAGGAGGCCGAAATTGAGCTCCGTTTCGCTCTACGACATGCCGTTTCTGAGATACGGCCAAACAGGAAGTGCCGAGTCGGCGAAAAAAAAAATCGACACCAGGGGTCGTTTCGACCCAAGATACCCCCTGACTAGTTTGTCTAGTGCCAGGAGGCTGAAATTGAGCTCCGTTTCGCTCTACGACGATATTTTCCGAGATATGCATGAAAGCCTCAAGGATGAATCAGCAAAAATTCTTCCGAGCTCTAGGTCAAAGGTCGTTTGACGGAGTGATCCCAAAATCAATAGGGTTCTTCCTTGGTGGTATATGAACTCCCATGCAGAGAATACTTGCCATTGCATGAATACTTTTTGAGTTATCGATCGGAAACCTAGTCTCAAAATCAACCTTGATTTCATCCTCACGGACCTCACGGACCCCGGAGCCGCCTCCAAAACAATAGGGGTCTTCCATGTAATATTTCTGACCAGTGGTGTAAATTTGGACAAGATCCGTTCAGGCGTTCCCGAGTTATTGATCGGAAACCAAAACGGCGGAAAGTAAAAAAAAAAAAAAAAAAAAAAAAAACAGACAAAACCATAAGGGCATTTCGGGCCGAAATGCCCTAATAACAAAGTATTCATGCCAAAAATTTACTCACACTGCACAATGGGTATCGTGCTACAGCGCCCGAGTCTCAGTTTTTCCATTATCAAAGGCAGTGTTGCACATTGTCAGTGCTAATGTAATACGTGAGTTCGGAAATGTTTTCAGGTCAGGTCAGTGGAATTGGGTAGGGGTCAAGCGGTATAAACATAGCCAAACCATGCTGTCACGCTACCATTGTCGAGTCACTGTCACCAACACATTACTCGATTTCGCCTGTACAATACTAACCTCTTTGTGTACTTCGAGTTCACCGCGTCACTCACATTTGAGCATGGTGTGTACGAATGTTTTGTTTATACCATTTGACCTGACCTAGAAACATTTCCGAACTGGCTTATACTATTTTGCTCTTTTACCAAAATCCCAGAACACATGGCTGCGCTGGTTTTCTGGTCCACATTGCAGGCTTGACCCTTTCCTCAAAACAACCGAGCATGACTCAATGCACAAAACTCAAACCTTAGACCAGTGGTCATGCACTGGTGACTGCAGGCAGAGGGTCAAGCCAGCAAAGTGGACCAAAAAGTCAATGCAGCCATGTGCTTTGGAATTCTGGCTTGACAGCAAAATAGTGTCAACTTTGCGCTGTAAATGTGCAGCACTCACTTGCATGGATAATCTAAGTCTCGGGCGCTACAGCAGGATAACCATTGTGCAGTGTGAGTACGTTTTCAGAACCATTACTTTGTGAATTTTTAGGCAGGATGTACCTGAAAATAATGTTATTAATATCCATATTTCGGGAATATGAACATTTATCTCTGTCAAATTATATCATGATAATCTTCTACACGTCATATAGAGATAGTTTAGGAAGTCTCATGCCTGTACATTGAGCAGATTTTCAGAAATTTCAGTTTGAACTTTTGAAGTAGATCACGAATGACAGGGAAATCCTCCAGTCGTGCTGACCCTTAAGTTGTGAACAGTTGAATTTTATACACACTTTCATGCCAGGAATTAGCTTACATCTAATGCGAGGTAATTTACCCATGAATGTAGAATAAGGCATAAAGAGCCTTTGGTTCAAACAGCACATTTCTTTCAATGGACATTCCTGAGGTCTTGGTGATCACCAATGGTTCTAAAGCTGGATGACCGGTTTCTACGAGCTGTTTAAACAGTCTTTCAACACTGCAAACAAATATATCACAGTAATTTCAGTTATATGTAAACGTTTACACACATCTGCATTAACCATGGTAACAGAAATGAGGAGAGGTTAATCCTGCCAGAGATATATCATTACCTTCTTCGACATCCAACACAAGGAACCATCTGGGCCAGAAGACCGAATATTTCTTTGTTGGTAACCATTAGTGCAACAGCAATCTCATCGTTACTCAAAGCTCGATACTTCTGCACAAATCTTTCCAGTTCTCTTTGCTTGATTCCGATTTGGTTGCATCCAACACATGTATCATTGAACTGTACAATCATCTGTGAAAAAAATGGGGTTTGAATGTTGTACCATTCTTAGAATTACATCCTAGCCACATTGTTAAATCCAATCAACATGTAAACACAAATCGATGGTGAAATGGCAACTAGATCTAGTCATATACCATCAGGGTACCTAATCTTGACCCTGTCCTTAATCATCGACCCCTGCAAACACTGCCAAACAGCTGTGCAAAACAGACATCTGACAACAGCCTGAGCGACGCGGGCTGATCTGACAATAACCACATTGAAAGTACTTCTAATACACATTTCAGCATATTTCACATTATAGTTTATTGAAGTTTTGTCCAGCTGTTTGCAGGGGTCGAGGATTAGGCAGAGGGTCGATGATTAGGTACTCTGACTAGTGGTATAACGAGTACGGAAAACTCTAACCGATTAATCGTGACCCTGTAACCGAACCGTGACCGATTACTCGCCAGTATATTGCCCAATATTTAAGCAGTTGATATCAAAGGTATATTTGTCCACAACTTAGTGCTCTTAAATGTGAATGATCTTGTATGCTGAACCCTGCTCTGCTGCTCGACGACAGACATGACAGAAGGCGACCAAGCTGCTTCTCGAATCACGATTCCACTAAATTTCAGTTTCTAAATGATTTTCGGTACACCAAGTTCAAGGCCGAACCCATACTATTTATAGACTATTACCATAAAGACTCGTATTTATGCGCCCATGCCATGGCGCTGTCAAGCATGTAACGAACTTACGATGATTGATGAAGTTTAATTCCATTTTTTATTTCCAACCCACAATATGTATGTTGTTATGTTGCGTGCAAGTTTTAGATTTATGATATAGCCATAGTATTTATACCTGACACATGCGGCTATGTTTCAAGAGCAAAAAGCACGCGCATTAGCGGCAGTACGGTAAACTGACAGAAATAACCTTCACCTTGTCTGAGTCACATGATCTAGGCCTACTGCTTTCTTTTCAACCGGACAAGGTTGTTTTAGGATATTTTCGTGAATAAATTAGCCATTCTCTACATGAAATAGTATAATTAATTTACGATCAAGTAATCGGTCAGTCACTCTCTGACCGATCAGAGCCTGTAATCTAACCGTAAACGAGTACTCGACTACTCGTTATAGCACTAACTCTGACGCTATAGACGAGCATTTATTTACTATAACACATGGCAGGTACTTCAAGGTAGTTGATTCCATCATAATCATGCTATAACAATTTACTATTAACCCATCACTATGGCATCAGTCACTTATTCAGTTTTGAACTCACATCTACCAGTATAAATGCCCACTCGACCCAGCAGTTAAACAAGTACTGAAAATGACGGGACACCACCCACCTTCAAATTGTCATCAACAGCAAGTGGCAGTTGACGTCGTTCTATGATGCAGTCATTCGACCGATACACATCCACTAGTCTAGCCATTGGGGTTTCTTAACAGCGCATTGGTCTGTGTACAGGGTAGTGAATGGGAAATACGACTTCGATTTCAATCTCTATTTCTGTCAATGTCAAGCGAGATATTAGGTAAATTCAATCTGTCAACACAAGTCTGGTTGACCATGTACCTTTGCACATAGCCACACTGTCTTTGATACATGCATGCTAAAAATAGTGCCATTTCAATACTGGGCTTTTGTTAGGTTATATGGGAATTAATGATACACGTTGTCATGTTTCAAAGTAAAATATATACAAATTGTTTATAAGACACAGATATACAGGAAAATGAGTCTTAAATGAAGTTGTCAGGAAGTAGTTATGTGCACCCATGGTCGGACTAATATAGAAAATAGTCCCACAGGGCGGCCATTTTTCAAAGCGAAAGTGGCTCCATCTGTCGTCACTTCAACAACTGAAAACACTAGACGCTGTGTCGCACATGATGACAAAGGTCAATCTCCGATTCCTCGATTGAAGATCGTATTAATCGTACAGTCAATGTGGCAGAGGAATCGGGAAAGCGTCTCGCTTAGGCAAGTGGCACCCATATTGAGGTGTTTCGCACATCAGGTTTGTCTGTAGTACCATAGACATATATATATTTTTGAAATAATCCTATGACATGGTTTCAGTGGGATCCTGCGGATATCTTGCTGGGCAGTTTTTTTTTCAGGTTTCAATATTACTTGATATTTCTCTTCAATCTCAAATTTCATTATGGGATTAAATGGATTACAGGTCGGCAAGTAGATGTCGGCCAGATAGGTTGTCGGCCACCTAGGTGGACAAATCGGTTTCCATGGTATCATGACAAGTTAAATGACGTTTCAGTTGCCTTGCAATGTCAAACTGATCAATCGTTCCACATTGAACAAAGTTAACTATCCGAGAAATAGGTACACTAGGCTCAGGCGACCGGGTGGCCGACATCCTATCTGGCCGACATCTGCTTGCCAACCCGTACGCCTGAAAGTATCTCCTGTTTCACATATCAAGATAACTCACATCATTTTTTCTCCAGTCCTCGGTCATCTCATCATGAAATTAGGGGTGCCTTGGTTCTTTAATGGTGAGATTGAGTGAGGAATGTAACATATAACCCAGGAACCACACGCCTGAAAATATTTTCTGCTACACATTTCACAATAACTTATATCGTTTCTCTTTGGTCTCGAATCTCATCATGGAATAATAAATACATCCACTCTCTAATGGTCGGAGTCAGTACTTATTACATAATGTACCACAATACTCAAAATACCATTCGGCTTCTGGGCCCGAGGGCCCCAGCCCCCCACACCCGAAAATATTTTCTGTTTCGCAATAACAATAACACACATGACAATGATACTGAAAAAAAAACAGAACATTTGGCTTCTTGAGCCCCAGGCCGTCAGAGTCAGTACTTAGTACAGAATGTACCACAAAACTCAAAATACCATTTCGCAGACCATCGGCAGACAAAAGGCAGCGAACATCTCCGCCCTTTCTCGAGTCTTTCATATGAGTGGAACCTACAGTCCAGAGAGGGTGGCAGGAAGTGGGAGGTATAGGCTGTGGTTAGCCTCTAACTGGGCCTTATGGCCACAACACGGGACCGAGGGCCGCTGCCGGCAGCAGGACGGGAGCAGTACCACCTCCACAGATTGGAGGCACCGTGTTCACTCTGCAGCCGACGACTGCCATAATGCAGCAAGCTCCGCCGATGTACAAGCTTGTGATAGTCCGGTAGGTGGTTCCACAACAGATGCCGCAGATGGCTCTGTAGATGGCAGCTCGGCAGATGGGAGCACTACCTCTGCAGCCAGTACCGGTGGAGTTCGACCATCAAATGCATCAGATGCAACTGTTCCCATTATAGTCTGGGAATCAGCTGGCTTGTGTGAAGATAAATATGATTGCTGGTAATAATGGCTGAGAGTCGATGAGGCAAAAGGGAACCAGAACGCATCTGCAGCATGCAGCATGAACATGACACTGCATGGCTGTGAAAACCTGTCCAGACTGCATGATCCCCACGTCAATACCAGGGCCAGGCTGATTATCCAGGAAACATTTCCAAGTCATGTACAGCGTGGAGCAGTAGAATATAATTCTGAGTAGAAATAGGGCTGGAGACAAACAAATTATATACACCCATTGTTTCATGTGAACAAGTCCGTTCATGCAGAGTTGTTTACCGTAAATTAACTCGAAGTAAACAAAGGGAGTATATTCGATTGTCTCAAACATTACACTGTATCGTTATGTGACTGTCCAGTCCTATATCCTGAACCATGGATTGAATGTCAGGCGAGATGTCCCACGTACCCTGTGGAGCAGGCAGACCTGACTATAATCATTTTACCTGATGTGAATCCCAGTACCTGATTCATAGGCCTTATGCCCTGATGGTTCTCCCAGAAGGATAAGAAGTTAAACTACAAGACATTATGTAAAACAATGAAAACATACACTCGATACTGGGTACCAGTAGGCATACAGCTAATGGTCAATACCTTTATATTTGAAGGACTAGTAGCATGCCGATGAAAGTGCATTTCGTTTAGTCTAGAATGAATAGTTTCAATGAAATCGAACGAATTTTACAAATACAATCAATGGTTTTGAGATATTGAATCAAATAGGCACTCCTTCCGTAAATTGCCGGAGATTTTGATCACGTCAGTTGAGGCAGACTTGAAAGTACATGTGGCCAGCAAGATAAACTGCATGTCACATATTCATTCCCCTGGTGTATGTTTGACAAATCAAGTGAACGGGTGAGATGTCGGGGAATACGGCTTTTCTTGTATTGATATTTAGAATCAGTACTATTTATTAACGCAGAACAGAGGTTAATTTAACTGTAAGAGGTCCAGTATTCGCTGGTTTTAGAGTGTTTTATTTTGAGTCGCATGCATTTTGGAGTGGTTTTCCATCTTTGAGCTGGCCGCCCAAATTATGTATTTTTTACGTTTTTGGCGAGCCATCAAAGCACATTCTGCCTCAACTGACGTCACGATTACGGAAACTGCCGAAGCTTCTTTTTTTTTCATTGGCATGTGAAGGCGATTGCAATACTGGCTCAATATACTCGATTACATGTCGCTGTTATCAACTACCAATTAACGCGAACATCTTTCACCAAATGTCCACAATGTATTTATCTGAACAGGAATACAATTATATAATGGTACCTTGCTGCTGTGACTTCAATGGCCAATAATTTATTATCAACTACTGCATTGGGTCCAGTACGTCTCGATATTACGCACTCTGTGTGCTTTTTTTTTTAGATATATATTCACTACATTAATTTATTGACTGCGATTTCGTGATTATTTTTTACCCTCGAATGTTACGGTAGTCGTGGTTCCTGGAGTGAGATCCGTCCAAGCTCTCGCATTTATAACAGTCTGCGCACTCTATGTGCGCAGTTGTCTGTTTACTTCTGGAACCCCACACGTGTGACCGCATCCAAGGTTATTTACATCAGCAAGATAATCTAAAACAACGCAATTTTGATTTGTAGAGAAAACAAACACACTCTCTGGTGAAATATGCCACGACGAGGAGGCGGTGGACGTCCTATGGCCAGGTAAAAAGTCATCGATTGAACAAGAGATCACCAGCGAAGTTGATGAATTTACATTTTACATTCATCTGTTCACACCCATGACACCGATAATCATAAAATCAAAATGAACCTTCCTCCAGGCATGTAAACGGCGTCATATAATAACTCTACAGTACAGAGTAGGCCATTGTCGCTTGGGATAATGTACATGTACGCGTGTCATGATAATGACATACAGATAGATTTATGAATTCATCATTGTACATCCTTAATTGACGTGTAGGCCTACCCCGATATATATCCTACGGTAATGGTCGGCAATCAAATCAACTGAAGCATCTAGAGCTATGTTTATAAAATATAGACAAATCATATCACATGAAAGGGAATTGAATACCGATTACCGTTATACGGATTACGTGTACACTGATATATCCTGCAGGAATAATCAAGTTCAAAGTACAGGTAGGAGCTGAAAATTGAACGGCTGGGAAATGGAAGCACACCACTTTGAAAGCACTTTGTGCCCTGAACCAATTTTGTTCAAAAACTTATTTCTGACTTTTAGAAAATTCTGACCATTTCAGCTCTGGGACGGATGTAGACAAACACATCGTCTTCTTTGAGGGGGCTTTGCTCCTCAAGGAAGACGATATTGTTTGTCTGGGACGGATGTGTACAGATTATTGTTTAGCAGCTGCAGTGTTGATTTTGTCCTACCTAACTCTGCACGCTTGTTACTTGTAAGTTGTTACACCACTAGATCTAATAGGCCTACATCATAGGCTGCATGGTAAATTTTCACAAACTAGTGTAATCCTGCTCCACAGACCAACTTGGGCCAGATTTAGTACTAGCAGGTAACCGACTTGGATGTCAGTCAGAAATGCATTTCATCAACGACTCGACATGTAAATATCGCATAGTTTATATTAGGCAACATATTTAGGCATTTATACTGTTGTGGTCATTCTGGTACACAAGCTAGAGAACCTAGTTGGCCCTATATGCAACTGAATTTCAGTGGTTCGCGTCCCGGGTGGGTCAACCCTATTTTTCACTGAAATTTACCTCATCTGTATATTGTCTATGCGGCCAACATGCCTTCTATCATATTATACTGTACATGTTATTGGTAAAACATTTATTACATCTCTTGCACTTGACTGCATGTCTGCTTTTTTCACCTACAGGCCGGCCTCGCCACCACCGGCACCCCGACGAGCAGCCCCACCCCCGGCCCCAGTCCCTGCCCAGCCCCAGGCAGTGATGCAGCCACAGCAGAGACAGCCTGGCATGTTTGCCCAGATGGCCAGCACTGCTGCTGGAGTTGCTGTCGGCTCAGCTGTGGTCAGTCGTTTATCATCAGATGTCTGATTTCATGAAATTCATGTACATAGATTTGGCGTTATTCTGTGCATTCGTATGTTTTACTGTGTGGATAATGGGTTACTATCTTGTTGTTATCCACTGAATTACTGATAATCCATTGTTACAAACATAGGGTCACACCATCGGGCACGCTATGACAGGTGGGGGTGGGAGTCAAGCCTCAGCGCAAGATCAACAAGCTCCAGTGGAACAGTATCAACAACCGCCCATGCAACAGTACCAGCAGGACCCCAACAATGCAGTCTGTGGCTTAGAACTAAAACAATTCATGGAATGTGCACAGAATCAGTCTGATATTTCGCTGTGCCAGGGATTCAACCAAGTGCTGCGAGAATGCAGGATGAGAAATGGTCAGTATCACTCTGTTTGATACATATATTAGGTGATGTGATGCTGCACAAAAGGCATTGGAACAATAATTGTGTGCTGTGCAAACAATTCCGTACTGAGTGTTATGACTACAGTACCATTATATAATGTCACACTTTGCTTCCAATTCTGTTGGTAGCTTACATCTGTCAACGGTGACGACTGTTTTACTTTACTTTCAGGTATCTCATCATGATGTGCTCTGGGTCACAAGTAGCCACCTTTCCAACCTGGACATGATCAACTTGATTGACAAGAGACCTGAGATGCAATTCCGTAAAATTCTTTTCATCCTATTTATCCCAGTTAACATACCAGTAGTTTTAAATACATCAAGTAAAGTTACATGAAATTTTGTATTTCCATCAATTGATGAGCAAATGTTAATAAATGAATCAACAATGGTTGTTTGATAAATGCGTGAAAAAGGGTTATGGGCTTCAATGTCTTCTTTTGTTTCTGAACACACATGTATACCAACGGAGAGAAATAGACAACTGATACATACAGTCAAAGGGGATTATTGCACTGTAGGGTTTAAATTTTGTGAATTTCACAATTTGTACAGTGTGTGAAAATAATTATATTTTGCTAGTATTGTCCAGTTGGTTTAAACTGGCGAAATTAAAACTGCGAAATGTTCAGACACTCATTGTTGCTGAATTTAACCCTGGTGAAATAAGCCCCTTTTACAGTATATAAAATGGAATTCTACACTGCACCTACCTACCAGACAGGATTGTTGCCCTGACACGAGAACAAAAGAGGGGAAATACATGAAGATACATTACATATACAAGGTAGAGGGATTCATTCATAGCTTTTGACTGCAAATATGAACAGATCTCCTCATAAATAAATCAGAGATACATGACTGTCTATATTAGACATGTATTCTGATGGAGGAAGAAAGAGACCAGCATGCATCTGATTAGACCTAGTAGAATGACCTACTTACAATTATTCAGGGTGGCTAGATCTCCGACAGTAACGTTAACATGCGTTTGCCTGTAAACATACTTAATGAATTAGGAAAGTACATGTTCAATGACTGTACAGATTTTACACTGCCTAATAAAGTATAAAGAGTTTAATACCAATGCAGAGTGAATCAAACTTCCAACAATTAATGTTCAGAGTTTATTGACATGTAAATATCATACACAACAAAATGATGAAAACATGATTGAAATGGTGATGGAAGATTTGTTCACATGAATCAAATTAAGAAAATTAGAAAGCAAATTAATTTCTTGCATCATGCCAGATACTTTTTGTATTCACTGAGACAACACATGAGACACAAGCGAAGCTAGTGCTGCAAATTTTGAAAGCCTGATACATCTTGATTTCTTATACATTCGACATTCACACATGCAGATGCATACCCCAAAGTCATCTAAACCATAAACATGAAGTTTAATGTCTGTTGCATACATGTACACATTCATCAGGATCTCTAGGGATAATATTTACCTAAACATTAGACCACACACATCAAAGGAGCCTTATGCCAAAATTTAATTTCATGTCATACAGAGTAATGATGTGCAGTACAACAGTATAAAATCTCTTAAAAGTTTCATATCATTAACAAAAAGTTTCACATGGCTACGAATGCCACACAAGCATATGGCACATTCAGTTCTGGTCCGTGCTGGGTGTGGCGTCACTCAAGTTGATACACTCCTGTCAAGAACATCTTGGTTCCTATTGCAGCTGGACTAGGTTACTCTGTGGAAATACAAGATGATAAAGGACTCAATTTATTGATTTTTCATTTTGGGCAGTTGTGCGAGAGACACTCACACTGCAACCAGTACTATAGATGTATACTGTAGTATAATAGGTTATACAAAATTTATAAACCAGTACTTACACGCAGAAAATTTGAAACATATTTGCTCGTGAGTCCTGTAACGTTTTCCAAATCCTCAAACTGTAAATGACAAAGATCATACTCACAAGAAAAAGATTTTCACATGAATATACAAGCATATTACAAGCGATGAGAATTCAATATTGTTCAGTGTCATTTCAGTGTTTCGACTTAGTAAAATTTAAGGCATAGACTTACCCGCTTGAAATGCCCATAGAGATCTCGCCAGCTCTGGATGAGTTTGGCTCTCTTTCCCCCAACCGTCTGGAGTTCTTGCAGTTCCTTCAGAGTTCCTGTGTTCAGGATCATCAGGATGCGTTCATCTGTTGTCAATGTGGAATCAAAAAATATTTCATAAACACATGTTGACCATGAAGTGTAGTGGTGGCTGGTACATGTACAAGAAAGAAGACATTATTTTATGAATATAAAAAATTAGCCCAAAGGCTAAGATAGGTTACCGGACAATTTTGGTTTGGCCATGGCAGCATTGGCAGGTAACAGACTTTGAGATTTACCAATCAAGGTTCGCAGTGTAAACATATAACCTTGGGATTTACCAATCAAGGTCATCCGTATGAACTTCGATGTTACCATTACATGTATGTGTGCGGCATTTGATATTCTATATTTTGGGTGGAATTGTTTAGGCCGCTCAGGTCAATTTACACATTCCAAGTCAGACATTTGGCACTCAAGGTCATCTGACGTCAAGTTCAAGGTCATCATTAGTTGTGCCATATATGTCTTCCTATATGTTCATAATGCAAACATGAGCTCTATCTGCAAGCATTTCATCTACAGAGACAAATCTGGGCATTTTTTGACCCCAAAATGGCTGTTTTGACCTTTCAAGGTCATCGAAGGTCAAATTCAAGGTCACCACACAAGTCGACATATATGACTTCCCATTTGAAAGTGCCAATTTCTAAGCTCTATCTTCAAGCGTTCTATGAGTACAGTCCGGACAGCTCCCATTTTGAAGGAAAAAAGTGCCAAAATTTTTTTCAAAGGGCGAAAATTTTTTTTTGCCTAGAAATGGCCCAAAATGGATAGTAATGCGATTTGGGGCGAAAATTTTTTTTTTCGCCGACTCGTCAAAAATTCAAAATGGCCGCCACACTGAGATCGGCGATTCAAGGGCAACAAAACTTATACACGTCACAGAGGTATATAAGAGGAATCTTCTTAAGCAAAAATCTCAAAACTGATCAGACAGTTTTTGAGAAAATACAGACCAGGTGCAAATTTGAGCGTTTTTCGACCCAAAAATGGCTGTTTTGACCTTTCAAGGTCATCCAAGGTCAAATTCAAGGTCACCACACAAGTCGCCATATATGACTTCACATTTGAAAGTGCCAATTTCTAAGCTCTATCTTCAAGCGTTCTATGAGTACAGTCCGGACAGCTCCCATTATGAAGGAACAAAGTGCTGAAAATTTTTTAAGTCCAAAATTTTTTTCAAAGGGTGAAAATTTTTTTTTGCCCTAGAAATGGCCCAAAATGGATAGTAATGCGATTTGGAGCGAAAAAAAAATTTTTCGCCGACCCGCCAAAAATTCAAAATGGCCGCCACACGGAAACTGGCGAATTTAGGGCAACCAAACTTATACATATCACAGAGGTATATGAGGGGAATCTTTTGAAACCAAAAACTCAAAACTGATCAGACAGTTTTTGAGAAAATGGCCGTCAAAGTCCAAAATTAGGCGTTTTTCGACAAAATTCCCAAATTTTAATTGTAAATTTGCCGTTTATTGTTATTACTCACCTCTAAACTACTACATGCTCCTTTTCGATCCTTTGGATCGTTCTGGATAGAAATTCGCGTACTGAAAGCAAGGCACGATCGTCTGCCTGCATGACTCGAGCGCTCCTTTTGCCGCCAAAACCGCCGCGCATATGCGCGCGCAGCTGCGCAGAAGCTTCACTTTTCTGTCCAAAAAACGACAAAAGGAAGCCCCTAGCACACAACTGGCGGGGATGGATGGGAGGGCCTTTACTGTAGTAGTTTAGAGGTGAGTAATAACAATAAACGGCAAATTTACAATTAAAATTTGGGAAGTTTATTTTATACATCACCAATCTAAACTACTACATGCTCCTTAGAATCAAAGGATAGGCGGTGGAGCAGTAGTGCTAGAGAGTCATGAAAACAGACGATAGTCTTGATTTCAAGCGAATCGCTAAAATGCTACATTTTCGATATATCTTTAGTAAAATAATAAAGATACTCACCTAGCGGTGCGATCGCTTGCCTCCGACATGCACGAATTTCTTCTTCACCCATCGGTGGAAAACGGAACTCTACTTGAGACCGTAACATAAAGAATTCAAACACAAACACAAAGTGTTGCTTATATACACGTGCACGTTAAAACCAAGACTTTTCTGTCCAGCTGGTTCTAACAACAGCTTGCGCTACGACCAGCGGACCCAGTCTAAATCTGGACGACTGGTCCTGAAGTTCGGCAGCATTGGACAGATAGAACCCGACGAATGTCGTAGAATTAGTCCACATTCCAGCCCTCACGATATATTCCAACGGAATATTCGACCTGGCCGCCAAAGACATCGAGATGTGTCGGATTTGGTGGGACGATATTTTGTAAGTGACTCGATCGTCAGCACCTGATTCCGCATAGACAGTCCTCACTACAACCTTCACCCATCGGGATAGTGTAGCTGTGGAGATATCCGTAGCCCTATTAGGCTGATAGGAAATAAATAATCGCTTGCGATCTTTCCTGATCGATCTGGTACGATCGATGTAGATTTTCAGCGCTCTTACCGGGCACAATAGAGCGTCCGGCTCATTCCGTCCTACGTAACCGCCCAGTGACGGAATTACGATAGGGGAGAACGCTTTCCCGCCCTCAACTGCAGCACGTGTTTTAGGCATAAAATCACGTACTGGGTATAAGGAAACGGACCCATCCGCGCCAAATGCGACTCGCGATACGTCGATCGCCGCGACATCTGAGCGTCTTCGACCACTTGCTAGCATAACTAGCAAGAAAGTCTTAAGAGTTAACCTCTGCAAGGAAACTTCCTTGAGAGGCTCCCAAGGTGCTTTAGTAAGACAATATAGCACAAAAGCCATGTCCCAATCCGGTAGAGTAGGAACTCCGCGTGGCCTTTGCGTCCTAAAGGACGCCAAGAGATCAGCAAGGATACGATTATTAGTTAAATCGATCCCCCTAGCACGGAATACAGGGCCCAGCATGGACCTGTATCCCTCGATCGTAGTAGGCTTCAAATTAAGCCTATCAAAGAGATAGCAGAGAAAGTCTAGCACTGCATTCAGAGGGGCAGAGAGCGGATCAATGCGCCTTCCGTTACACCAACGTACGAATACTCTCCATTTAGCCTCATACGTTTTAGAGGAGGATCTCCTATTCTTTCTCGCGAGATGTACGGACACCTGCTGAGAAAATCCTGCCTCCTGGAAGGATCGCTCGATAGCCTCCAGACGTGTAATTTGAGCACGTGGACGGAATCGTGAAATATATCCCGCCCCGGTTGCTTCAGCAACCTGTCCTCGATCGGGAGAACACGTGGTACATCGATCAGGAGGGACAGTAGCAGGGGGAACCACGCCTGCATCGGCCAGCATGGCGCCACCAACAGAATCTCGCACTGAGACCTGGCTACTTTGTGCAGCACTTCTGTTAGGAACCGAGTTGGCGGGTACGCATACCCGAACATCCCGTCCCACGACTGAGACATCGCGTCCACAGCCAGTGCCTCGCTCTCTGGCAGAGGTGAGAAGTAGACCGGGAGCTTGTGATTCCGAGAGGTTGCGAACAGGTCTATGTTCGGTGTCCCGAACGCCTGACAAACGCGCCGAAACACCTCCGGATGCAGACTCCACTCCGTGCCTATGATCTTGTCCGGTCTCGACAGAGCGTCCGCTAGGACATTCCTGTAACCCGGCAGGTGCCTCGCCCTGATAAACAGACGGTACTTGAAGGCAAACCTGATCAGACACTCGGCCTCCAAACAAAGCTGACTCGACCGAGTTCCACCTTGTTTGTTTATGTGCGCCACTACTGTGCTGTTGTCTGTGAAGACCAACCACTTCGTCCCTGGGGGACTCTGAGGCCCCCAGATCTCGAACGCACGTCTCACCGCTCGCAGCTCTAGGACATTGATGTGCAACGCCCTCTCGCTCGTGTTCCACACAGCAGAGAGTTCGTGCTCGTCCATATGAGCTCCCCAAGCCAATTCTGACGCTTCGGTGAAGAAGGTCCGATCGGGCAGATACTCCGCGAGTGGCATCCCTCGGAAAAGATTCCGATGGTCCCGCCACCAATGCATTGCTTCCCGAGCACGATCGTCCACCGATACGACTTGGTCTAGTCGATCGGTGAGGATCCGCCATTGCAACGCTAGACACCATTGAATGGGTCTGAGGAAGCACCTGCCGAACGGCACCTGTTTCTCCATCGACGCCAACAGACCGATGATGGACAGAAACTGTCGAGCTGTGATCGACGACTGCGTCAGCGCGACCTCCATCGCCGCAATCGCCTTGAGAACTCTCTTCCGCGGAGGAAGAGCTACTCCTCGCTCTAGATCGTAATCTACCCCGACATACTCGAACCTCTGTGTCGGGGACAGATGAGACTTCGCCCAATTGGGGATCCAGCCGAGGCTGGTCGCCAACCTGAGGACGAACCCGGATTGCTCTATAGCCTGAGACGGGGAGTCGGCTATGATTAACCAATCGTCGATATAATGGTGGAATTGAATTCCAACCGATCGAAACCTGGCTGCCATCGTCCTTACGATACGGGTGAACACGTAAGGGGCGGTGGCTACTCCAAAAGGAAGTACCCTGAACTGATACACCGAACCTTCGAAGGCGAACTTGAGGTATCGCCGATCGGCTGGGTGTATTGGCACATGTAAGTACGCGTCCTTGACGTCGATACTGACTGCCCACTTCCCCTTGGACAGAGCTTTCTGGACGGAAAGCGCCGACTCCATCTTGAACCTGGGTATGATCAGGAATTTGTTGAGGTTTGACAGATCGAAAACGGGACGCCACCCGCCTGTCTTTTTCGGCACTAGGAAGATGAGAGAATAGAATCCTCTCTCGTCCTTGACCACCTCGATCGCACGTTTCTCTAGCAACTGCTGCACCTCGTGCTGCAGAAGCTGAAACTTTTCCCGATCGCCGGGCACAGGGAAGAACCACGCTTTGGGTCTGATCGGTGGTTTTCCAGCCTCCCATCTGAAGGTGAGACCGAACTTCACCCATGCCACGACTGAATTGTCTGACGACGCCAGATCGCTCCAGTTCTGGACGAACTGAGCCAGGCGTCCCCCGACTGGACCAGGTTGTGGAAGATCGAATTCCGACAGAACTGAACCTTCCACAGAGCCTACGCTTTCCCGCAACGAGTCACTTCTTACCAGAAGCTTTCCCTTTGCCCTTGAAGCGTCCACCCCCTTTGCCTCCGCGCTTGCCATCCCCCTGGGGAGGGGGAGGCTGCGCCCCCCGAAAGGGCGGCTGCGTAGAAGCGGGTGCATGTGGTGCCTGAGGTTGGGCAGGCTTCTGACCCTTGGTCTTCTTGCCTGTCCCAGACCCCGCCGACTTCCCAAGCAAAGCCTTGGCCATAGCCTCATCCCGGAGATGTTCCCGCATGACGGAAATATCCGATCGAGAGAGGTTGGCGTAGGTATAGCCTGAGAAAAGCGGCCTCCCACGTAGCTCAGCGACGTCCGTAGCGGACACGTCAAGCAGACGGAGATCGGCATCACGCATGGTGAGATCCAATTGTGCGCCCTGTCACGCTCAGCAGCATGGACCACTCCGGCCAAGACGCCGAGTGCTGCATGTATGTTGGCGCGACTCCCCTCCTCCAGGTGATCTGTCAACGAGAGCTGCCCCATCAATTGATGAGACAGCGTCTGCCAGTGAGAAAGGCGAGCCTTTTTCACATAAGCTGACCAGACCGTACCCTGCTTCCGGGAAAGCAGGTGAAGGTTAGGGTCTTCGACCGGGACGGAAGTCTGATGTCCACCCTCGGACTCTACAGTCCGATAGGTGTCGATCGACTCAGGTCGAACACGGCTAGTCGGGAATGTCGACTCCGTACGAGCCACATCCTTCTTAGCCATAACTCCCTTGTTGATCTTGTCGAAGGACTTGACCAACGCGGGAGCCACAGGGAGCCGGATCGGCCGACGAACTGGCGCCGACGCGAACCTACCGGTTCCCCGTGAGGGCCCTGGAGCATCGATCGGCAAGTCCATTCGCCTTGCGACCGACTCCAAAGCCCACCGGAAGTTAGAACCCCCGGCCTGATCGGAAGTCTCATCCTCCGAGGAGGACGACTCCTGATCAGCTTCCACTCGACCCCCCCGATCGTTGGACTTCACAGGTCCGATCGAAGACCTCGGTGACCCCAAGGGTACATCAAAGGACGGGCGAGGGAATGCCTGCTCAGCGATCGCGCCCGTCCGGCGACTTACATCCGCGTACACAGGACTTGAGTGGCCCTGAGGAACGACCCCAGCACCACCCGCCCGATCGTGCCCTGATCGAGGACCAGGAGCACGACCGCCAAGTGAAGACTCCCGATCGCACGAACGATCGAGAGCCTCACCCCCAAACAAAGGGAACTCTCCCCCCTCGAACCTCGAGACCGAGGACCCGAATGAGCCATCCAAGCTGCCCCGCCGATCGAAGCCCGAAGCCTGATCGTCGCCCACCGAGAGGTCGGACGAAACCTGAGCCACATCGAAAATCGATGTGGTCTCAGCACCACGGCGCTTAGAGGAAGCACGCTTCCTCTTCTTGGAAGGCCCCGGGGAAGAGACTACGGACCCCTCCACCTCGATCGGCCCCGACTGAGGGACGACGAAGGTGGAGTGCGGTTCCTTGGCTGCTTTCGCCTTGGCAAGAACTGAAACCTTCTTCTTAGAAGATTTCGACTTCTTGCCAGCAGGGGGAGCAAGCTCTCCCTGTGACGAAGGGGCAGCCGAAGAACCGGCCGGGACTCCCTGTCCAAGCAGGGAAGAGAGACCCGGCAGGAGGGGACCCTGAAGGGACGATAACGACTGTGCAAAGAAAGATTGCACAGCCGCGTTGACCATGTCCTGTGTTAGCCCCAGGGGCTGGCTAACACCGGACGCAATCTGTGCCGTCACAGGCGGAGTCTCCACCTCCATGGGCGACTGGCGGACTTGCGGAGCCGAAGCTTCCGCAAGCCTCAAAGCATCCCGACGAGCCAACGAGGCTTCGGAATACTTTGCAGTCGCCTGCACGAAGGAAGAGGGACGCCAGAAACGACACAGATCACACCTCAAATCCTCCATAGATACCGGGCCATGGTCTAAACAGTCGAAACACAAACTGTGTTTCTCCCCTCCTCGGAGGGTATTGACCAGACACTTCGGGCATGGACGTTCGTCCATGGCACCGGTACCAAGGGAGGATTGTGAAGTCATGATCACACAAGGGAACTAACCACACACAGTAACAGGGCGGGCAAAATATGCAAACCTGAGACCGCGCTGAAAAAGAACCCTAAGAGGACTACGAATATATAAACTACAGTATACGTATACACAATATATACAGTAGAAAATTAACGTAGAACTATTGATAGATGTAAACAACAAGTACACTATCAAGTACGACGGATGGACGATAATAGGGTGAACTGGCTATACAAATCGCTGACGATCTAGCAAGTAACAAACTATCGACCGATACTTATCCAAATAGACACAAAACGATGTCTATGAACGTGGCAGGTGAAATTCCGTAAGAATATATCGCAAAAGTCTAGTTTGCAGACTAAATTCTACGAATTCACCGGGAACCAAAATCCAAAGCTGCCAAGCAAAAATGGCGGTGGACAGAAAAGTGAAGCTTCTGCGCAGCTGCGCGCGCATATGCGCGGCGGTTTTGGCGGCAAAAGGAGCGCTCGAGTCATGCAGGCAGACGATCGTGCCTTGCTTTCAGTACGCGAATTTCTATCCAGAACGATCCAAAGGATCGAAAAGGAGCATGTAGTAGTTTAGATTGGTGATGTATAAAATAAACACGGCCGCCATTTTGAAAAAAATGCGAAAATCAAAAAACAAAAAAATACCTCCTTCTCAAAATATTTTTAGGCATTTTTGTGCAAAATTTCAGAAAGATTTGATCATTAACTTTAAAGATAAAAATGTTAACGCCGGACGGACGGACGGACGGACGGACGGAACGCCATGCCCAGGGAGCGACATTAACACTGGCCCACTGGCCCCACACCATATTTTGAGCCTGTGGGGCCAGTAGGGGCCACCAGATTCCGTAAGTCACTGGCCCCACTGGGCCAGTATAAAATCTTGCATTCTTTGAATTTTACTTCACAATATTTCACTTCCCTTGAAAGCCTTTCCATGTTGCTTCTTTATGAAAATGCATCAGTGTTTGATATTCAAGTGTGCACTGATTGTTATTGAACTTTGAAAGTGGGGCCAGTAGATTATGAATGGGGCCAGTAACTTCCAGATGTTACTGGCCCCATGGGGCCACTGGTGTCATATGCCTAATGTCGATCCCTGCATGCCAATAGGTTATCGGACCAAAGGTCCGGTAACCTAAAAATAATTCCTCGTGATTTCTTATGATGTACAGAACATTACACAGAAGTCAATCAGTTTTGAAATCCTCAACTCACTGTGTATATTCTGTAATTCAGGATTCATGCTCCCTGTGTTTTCTTTCTGTTCCTTTGTGGAATGTTGATGTGCCCTTGGAGAATCTGTGGAGTTGAACACATGTGAGATTTGCTGATCAGCAATGAGCTTTATGGCCACTGGAATGCACTCTCTGACATCAGAATGATTACCATACCTATATACTTTTTCGCTCCTGTCGATGTGAATCCTTTCCTCCTAATTGTGGACGATTTCAGGAAGAGAGGACTACTTGATGTAGAGTCACTGATCGTATCCTTCAGACTAGAGCCATCGGAAAACACTGTCATGAAATATACAGAAATGTTCGAATAAGAAACGTGGTGTCAGATAGCAGTAAGGTGTATGTCTGGATAATGTTTAGGATATCTGGATAATGTGTAGTTACCCTTGGTTTGTTTTCCCCTGCCTTTCAAACATTCAACTGCCTTTGGTTTTGGTTTCTTGGCAGAATCGCTTTCTTTGAACTTTTTCAACTGCAGCATAATGTCATCAAGTGTGTTACTGTCAGGATCAGCTACAGTGCTGTCTGCAGATGCCTTGACTACTCCAGAGGTATCTGTGTTGGACTTCATCTGTGTAAGGATGCGACCTTCGAGCTCCTCCAAACGGGTGAACATTTCCTGTTTGAGGTCGGCACGGAACCTCTCCTGGTCCCGCAGCAAAGGACTGCAGCAGAGCCGAGACGAAGAAAAATCAGTCATATATTTACAATATGAGATGTCAATATACTTATTCCTATTGAATTGACACCAGTACCTGAGGAATGGACTGGGGTCCGTCCTTCGTTTCTTCAGTGGTGTCATCTCGTTTGACGTGTTGGCATCATCCAGTGACCTCTTCTTCCCAATTTTGTTCACCTTAGCTGCAGATCAAATATTTGGTATATGAATCCAATTATGGTAGAGGATTGAGGAAATATAAGAAGCCCTAAAAGACCGTCGATATCATTTATCATACCAAAAGTTTCATTTGTTTTGATGGTGTTGACAACTTTTTTTGTTTTTCGGGCAAAGTGAAGAGTTGTGTATGTGTCGAAGTAGTGTCTTTGTTCTGGAGCTAGGTTGACAACCATGCAGGTATGTGCACTTCCTCCAAGAGAATCCTGTAAATGAAATGAAAATGATGTGTAAAATAAACATACAAATCTACAGTAGCACAGTGAATCCTGATTGTCATTTCATGTACAATCAAACTATGGATGATGTTTGCCCACCTGTAAAAGCCTAGTCAGCTTACTGCTTCTGTATGGAATACAGGTCTGAAACAAACATTGTGTCAAAATTGTGATGTCATTGCTGAATCCCATATACATTACAGGGGTCAATTGTTCGGTGCCGACTGGGTATCTTGGCATGTCCAAATATTATTTGAATCAAAGCTACGAAGTAAATATCCAGACTTGATAATTGAGATGACTTTTACACACATTATTACTCATTGGAAGTAATACTCACAAAACCCTTGTGTAGAGCATCCACCACCTGTCCAAGAGCTAGCAAAGAGGAATTTATTGCTCCAGATTCTTTCAGTCTGCGAAAGTAAAATTTATGACCGCACTGTGATTTCCGATGGATTCAAGCTTGTTTCCAAAACAAATGTCATCATAAATATCAATCGACTGAACTCTAATATCATGATAGCATCCAAATCTCATTGTAGGTGTGTGCAGATGTGTATACTAGCTATGACGATGCGATTACTAGCCTGATGCCCTGGTTTCCTGTCCTCCGGTTGTCCTCACTGCCTGCCAAGTCTATGATATACATTTTGCCCATCTGTGTGCGAAACGGTGGTTTCATCTGTCTCCTAGTGATCTTGAGCAGCAGTATACTGTGACTTCTACTCGACCTCTCATTCAACTTTGTTGCTGCAGTCGTTCTGTGGTAATTAGAACAAAACAGCTTGTACATGTACTGTTTATTTGTCAGTCTGTCAGAACCACTCTGACATGTTTGAACTCTGAACTAATATTATACCTTCAGAACAGGAAATGGGAACATTAGTGAATCCCATATAAACTTCACACAATACACACATTTAAAACCTGTGCCTATTGGAACTGTGGAACCCTGGCAGTTTATACCTATTTCGTGGTTTATACCTATTTCGTGATGCTGGTGCAAAGAGCTCATTGAACTGGGAAACACCTGTGATGGTTTTCTCAGATAGTCCAGTGACAAAGATATTCTTATTCTGGTCTTCTCTGATGGGCAAATCTCCTGATCGTGTTTGTAACAGATCAAACACCTACAAGAAATCAAGGGTGTGTACGTGTATATACTGAACAAATTAGCTCAAATGCTAAAATAGGTTACCGGACAATTTTGGTTTTGGGCTTGGCAGGTAATATATGACCTCGAGGTTTACCAATCAAGGTAATCTGTGTGAATATATGACCTTGAGATTTACCAATCAAGGTCATCTGTGTGAACTTCAATGTTGCCATTAGGTGTGCAGCATTTGATTTTCTATATGGTCATAATACAAAGACATCTCTAGGTGCAAGCGTTTACATCACTGAGGTCAATTTACACATTTCAAGTCAGACATTTAGCACTCAAGCTCACCCAAGGTCAAATTCAAGGTCATCATCAGTTGTGCCATATACAATGCAAACATAAGCTCGATCTACAGCACTTCATCTGTAGAGGCATATCTAGGTGTACGATTGTGGCAGCAGTCCAAATTTTTTTTCAAAGGGTGAAATCCCCCCCCCCCCCCCCTGGAAATGACCCAAAGTGGATAGTAATGCGATTTTGGTGACCCGTCAAAAATTCAAAATGGCTGCCACACACAGACCGGCGATTCAAGGACCAAATTTACACATATCACAAAAATACATAAGAGGAATCTTTTCAAACGAAAATCTCAAAACTGTCTGATTGTTAACAATTTTTGAGAAAAATGGTCGTTACAGTCAGAAATGGCTGTTTTTCGTCAAAAACGGCCGCCATTTTGAAAAAAATGCAAAGTTTCAGAAAAATTCGGAAGATAAAATTGTTCAGACCTTATTACCAGGATGGACGAACGTACTCATTTTTTAGGTCAAAGGGATTTTCACAGGTTAAATTCCCCATCTCCGATAAGCCCCTTATCCCCCAAAAACGCCCTTTATCAAATTCTCTTCATGAAAAGTGGGTTTAGGGGCTATTTCTAAGCCCCTCAACCCTGGAAGTTTACCTGGACGGGCGGACAGACAGACAGATGGACACCGGATGCAATGTCATGCCAATAGGTTATCGGACCATAGGTCGGGTAAGCTATTGTTATGACACTATTGAAGCTTTTATTTTAAAATGCATCAAAAACAAACCTTTTCCTGGTATATCTCCAAGTATGAGAATTGAACTTTCCATTCTTCAACATTTGACGCACTGCGTTTTTGATCACCAATCAAATCAAACACATCCTTAACACAACGTGGAATTATTCCTGGATCAGTTGCAGTCCCAAGGATTGTGTGAGTTTTGCCTGTTGGAAAGATATATATGTAGCGCGAAATTTGCATGGTCAAACACACAATATATGGTTAGTGCAAATGAATACACAGTTTTGTTTACAAAACCACATGCCATACTATTATGACCATGTGACAACCATTTTGATTAATCGTAAAGATGCAGGGTGAACACCAAGCTCATCGATCTGCCGTATTGGTCTATTTATATCTTGTACTCATTGACATCATGGTAATTCAAAAAGAAATATTTTTCAAATTACCTGCTCCAGTTGGTCCATATGCAAAAATGCTCGAATTTTGCCCATGCAGAGTTTTCTCCAGAATAGGTTTCACACATTCGTTATAGACATGGGCCTGTCCCACAGATGGACCATAGACAGATTCAAACCTGTAGAAATGAGAACGATCCTGAATTTTCTCTCCATGAAGCAGTTAATTTGCAGTACAAGATAATAAAAAAAAACATGAATATTTGTACGGTTTCTGAGAAGACCCTGACCCGTATTGCAGTGTTTCATCTGTGTTTCTATGGTTGATAGTCAACAGTGTCTTGTCATCTGTAACGTGGACCCAAGTTTCATCTTCTGTCTGCAGCTGAGGTCGGACACGAACCACTACCTTTACTTTGTGCTTCTGTGAGCCATGTCCACTCAACTTTGGATCCATCATAAGAGAGTCTTCAATCCTGGTATAATACTGTACAAAAAATCATCAACCATTGTCAACAGTACATTGGTAAATGTCAATACATCTCATTCTATTATAATGATTCAACTGTGCTACCAAGGTCAGTTTATGATCACGAGCCATTGTGGCCAAAAATGGACTATAATTGTTTTAGTTTTCTAAAAACTTCCAAATTTGGGCTGCACACTATTGATTAAGCTGCTGTTACTTTAATTAAACTAGACGTCAAGGCCTAAAGATGCCTTGGAGGCATTTCGGTGTGATGATTAATTTATAATATATACTAGATATCGACGAAAATGAATAATGTCGACTCCGCAAAAAAATTTACCGTTAAAATAATACCCCTTAGACATGTTTGTCTAGGGCGACGAGTCCGAAAAAAAAGTCCGTTTCGCTCTACGACTCACCGTTTCCGAGATATCAACGAAAACGAAAAATGCCAACTCGGCAAAAAAATTTCGGGTCAAGGTCAAAGTTCATCCATAATACCCTTAAGACATGTTTGTCTAGGGCGACGAGTCCGAAAATAATGTCCGTTTCGCTCTACGAAGCACCGTTTCCGAGATATCGACGAAAACGAAAAATGCCGACTCGGCAAAAAAATTTCGGGTCAAGGTCAAAGTTCATCCATAATACCCCTTAGACATGTTTAGGGCGACGAGTCCGAAAATAACGTCCGTTTCGCTCTACGACTGACCGTTCCCGAGATATCGACGAAAACGAAAAATGCTGACTCGGCAAAAAAATTTGGGGTCAAGGTCAAAGTTCATCCATAATACCCTTAAGACATGTTTGTCTAGGGCGACGAGTCCGAAAATAACGTCCGTTTCGCTCTACGACGCACCGTTTCCGAGATATGCAGGATGCCTCAAGGATGACTCAGCAAAAAATTATTTCGACCTCTAGGTCAAAGGTCGTTTGACGTATCGATCCCAAAATCAATAGGGTTCTTCCCTGTTGATATATAAACCTCCGTGCAAAATTCTGCAACTATTGCCTGAATATTTTTCGAGTTATCGTCCGGAAACCAAGTTTCAAGATCAGCCTCGATTTCATCCTCAAGGACCTCACGGACCTCGGAGCCGGACCAAAAAATTCTGCTAAAACCATAAAGGCATTTCTGCCGAAATGCCTTAATTAGTACAATAGTATTAGTAATCATGTGTAGTGTACTAGATCTGGGACACCTTCATCTGAGCAAAAACAATCACTATGGTTGGTTGACCGTCGTTCAACTGAGCATGTGTACTGTGTCCCCACGCAATTGTCAAACGAAGGTTAAATTATCACCATAGTCAATTCTATGCAGGGACATGCCAGTTGAGGCTGCGGTCTCACCCGTCCCCGGCCGGCTGCTGGATGACCCAGCCGCCAGTCCAGCAGCAAAAACTAGACCATTGTGTTATGACTGACCAGCATGACAAACCAGCATGACTATACTCTGTAATGAGGTCATGTGCTTCAACCGGAAGAAGAAGAAGAAAAAAAGAAGAAGAATAACTCAGGAGTTTTGACACGAAAAGCTTATAGTTTATCGCTTTCCCCATGCCCGTAGATGGCGCCTGTTATTGCACGGACCTCAGAGTGTGCAGCAGTTTGGCGAAAGCACCTCGACTCGCATGCTAATTCACATGAATTTTGATGGCAATTTATAGGCAATACATGTCATTACAACATATATCAATAGTGTAAGATTGTGGGTAAATGCATAACCGGCAATTTAATACCAAAATGCAGTGAGTGGGTAGTACATGGGTCGAATATCATTGTTTTATGTTCAACAGTGTCTCATGTCAGGCAACATTAGCCGCCATATTGTTCACGTAGCTGTTCATCAGTTCATGAGGAATATCGAGTCCATAATACAATCCGTGAGCAAAGAAAAACACCTGCTGTACACACCATTTTCACATGAAAATATTCTAGATATAGATAAAAGAATAACTCATGCTGATGCCCCTGTTGGCCCATTCACCGTGCTCACGATATGTTCACGAATGCTTACTACAGTGTAAGAGATGTTCACGCGTTTAACCAGAGTCTCTGGTTCATCTTTTAGTATCAACCGTTCTAACATCATAAACATGATTCTGATCAGTCGAGACTAGTTTAGTTGAATGACGCAGACTAGGTAGAAAAACTGGCAATGATAATAAACTATTAGCGGACCTGTAACGCGACATATAGATCTATAATGCTACGATTTCAAATTGCTAGATATGGATCCCGAAGCATAGAGCCAGCACACAAGCGAGAAATCAGTGTTCACAGTGGATAAGAAAGTTTCAAAATTTCGCTCCAATAGTAAACTTCCGGTTTTCTGAACCCTTTAAAATACCGACTATACGGTAGCGCGTCGGCCTGAGTTCGTGAATGCATGTATTGGTGTTGAATATACGCGGCCTTTTGTTTAATCTGAGTTATATCAGAGTGAACAAGTCAGCATTAATAAACTTGTAAGTAAACCCGCATTGAACAATATTTAATTGTCACCAAGATCAAAAAGATTTGAAACCCAAATTATCCACAAGAAACATGGGCCTATTATATAGCCTACCCTGATTTTTCTAACTCGTTTACACTGTTTTTCGCTGATATTTTTGCGATGCTATATGGTATTGTTCTGTAGCTTGGTACACTTCACCTGGGAGTCAAACGGTAATTTTCTGCCAAATTCCAGACTGCTATCGCAAAAATCGAATGAGTAAATGACTGAGTAAATGGGTATTGTATTACTATATCCGACTTCACTGATTAGATAAGAATCCCAGATAAGAGCCTATCTGGGGTTCGCGGGATATTAATACCGCCGTTTTATCCGAAAAAAATCATGGCCAAGGCAGCACCGCTGTCACAGCTGTTGAAGAAGAGTTTACGGAGCAGCAACGGGCTTCCAAAATTCTGAAGGATGAGCTCACTAGATCCAGTTAAGACTTATTCCGAGAGGGACCAGCCTTTTATGTTAGATACAGATGCTAGTCTGTATGGCATTGGCGTGTGCTCTCCCAGATCCGAGACAGGAAAGAGGAGGTCGATTTACCTACGCCAGTCACACACTGTGGCTGGTGCAACGTACAGAATTACTGTACCATGAAATGAGAGCTCCTTGCTGTGGTGGTCATGATCCACCATATTTCCGTCATTATCTGTGGAGAGTACGCTTTACAATGAGGACAAATCATTACTGCTGAATTTTGAGGATGCTGAGGGCATGATAGCCTGCAGGATTGCTCGACTGGCAGGTTCCATTTTGACATTGAGATTCGACCAGGATATAAACATGCTAATGCCGGTGAAATGTCCTGCTGCTGCAAGTGCCAGCACTGGGAATACCCAGGGCTCCCAGGGGAGGCTGTGCCCTCCCAGGAACAGGATGCCGGCTTGACGTTCCGCGGGAGGGTTTCCCCTCCCAGCAACCCATAGACGAAGATGTATATTGCCTGATTTGTCAGGTGAAAATTGAAACCGAAGGTTAGGGCTGAAAGTTGCAGCCCTTACCATGGATGAATTCACACTTACTGACGAGGATAGAATGACTCTGACATTCAGCCATTGCTAGAGTGGAAGGTGCAGGACGCTGAATGGCCTTTTGGGGGAAATCAGACTCAGACACCATAGTTTTGCCACTCAAGCTTGCCACTCAAGGCAGTTCTTGTCAGACAGGAGCCTGTGGGTAATAACCAAGTTGTGGGGAGGAGAGTGGTGGTGCCCTTGGCAATGAGACGATCACTGCTCATGGACACAGACTAGTAGGGCACATGGACATCACTAGTGTGGTACATAACTGAAACAAAAATATTACTGCCCAGCCATGAAGAAGGGAGCTACACCTACTTGCCAGCATGTGTAATCAAACCCAAGGAGAGATGAGGCAAGCGTTGGCAGTGTTCTATTCGACTGAATTGCAATGGACATTTCGAATGGGAGTGGTTACAGAAGATGGAAATCTTTATATTCTGGTGATAGCGGACTACTTCCCTAAATAGACTGAAGCTTATGTTCCAGACAACATGGTGACAGTGGCAGACACCGTGAAGATACAGTTCATTTGCCAGTACGGAGAACCGAGATGAATCCACACCGACTAGGGCATGGAATTCGAGCCCAGGCTGATGAAGGAGCTGTGTCAGCTCTTATAGTGCCAAAAGATGAACACAACTCCATATCGGCTGCAGAGTGATGGGCTAGTGATGGGTGTGTGAATCATGGCATTATTGTCATGCTAACCTCATTTGTGAACCAGATGACTGGGACGATTGGCTCCAATACATGATGGCAGCCTACAGGACGTCAGTGCATGAGCTATCAGGGCGTACGCCCAACTTGATGCTGTTTGGCGGAAAAGCACGCATCCATTGTATCTGAAGATGGAACAAAAAGGGACAGAGGGTTCAGAATATGAGCAAGAATGTGTCGAATGGGTGCAAACTGCACTGCAGGAGGCACTTAAGAGCGATACCGTATTGACGCGCATAGAGGCGCATGTGCCTATAACTGAGCATGCGCCTATATCCGGATAGAGGCGCATGTGCCAGTATGTGAAGCAGTTGACATTTTCGCCACCCAAAACCATTTTCCAGTTAGAGGCCCATGCGCCTATATATCGGGGTAGTCTAAACCACACAACGTGTGTTTTGTTCACTTTCTTGGAAGAAAATTAAAGCACACGCCACATGGAACTCGAACTTGTCTGTTGCTATACTGCATCGTGCCGTAGGGATAGGGGGAGGGTACATGTCTACCGTTGAAGGCCCCCATTAGGCACGTTTCACGTTATGAAAAAGCGCTATATAGGCCTATAGGTGTGCGTAAGAAGGATGGCAACATGGTAAAACAATTCTACTACATCAGCAAAAGTAGGCCTACAACGTACCACCACCCACCTCAACACAAGCCAGAAACCCGCCACAAATCCAGTCACATGTTCATTCAGTATACTGCAGGGTCTACGTCTCCCTCCACCTTAATGACTCCCAACACCTATGATAGGGCCTATGCAACACCATCCCCTGATCCATCTCCATAAAAACACCTTGTCCTCCATTTTTTTAATAGGCAATGTACGTGGTGATCTCGTGATACCTTTTAACCAAGGGTTTTCATGAGATATGTTTACCCGTGTCAGGAAAAATTATTAATTAATAATATTTATATGCAAACACAGGAGCAATAAGTGAAAATTGCAGTGCGCCTGTACGTGAATATTGGGATATGCCTCTATGTGAATATTGGGGTGCGCATGTATGTGAATATTGTGGTGCGCCTATATCCGGATATAGGCCCATGTGCCTCTATGTGAATAGAAATAGATTTCAAAACCTCTCTCAAAATGCGAAAATTCGCTTATAGACGCATGCACCTCTATGCGCGTCAATACGGTAGACGGAGCTTGCAGACGGCAGCATGTCGACAGAAGAGAAACCACGATAAGAGTGTAACCCCCAAGGAATACAAGTGGGGCGACTGGATAAATGGGTAAACCGACCTGAACGGGGCCATACCATAGAGATCAAGGAGATCATCGAAAAGAAGATGGGAGTCGGAGAATTCCAAGACACGGGAGTGACTCTGAGTTGGAGCCAGATGTAAGTTGTGGAAACTTAAGAAAAGTGGGTGAATCCGGGTAGGGGGAGAATGAGGCTGCATGGGATATTAACCAATGGCTGGGGGCAACAGCCATTATTTGGGATCCAGACAGCAAAGAGAGCGGACACACGGAGAGAACGTCTTCATAAAGTGATAAATTGGCTGACCGATCAGGCAGAAACTAGACAAGGGCTATACAAGCTTGTAGCTAAAGAAGAGGGCAGGAAGATGAAGAAACATCTCAAGCAAAATCAGGGGAGCACAAGGGAAAAAAACAGGAACCACTGATACAACTACATGCTGACGAGGTAGTCGGGTTATTGTACAATGAAGCCGAAAATCTGGATGTGTTGGAGGAGGAAGGCTTTTGGGGTGTCCAAAAGGCCTTGACGAACAAGGAGAGAGACCCTCAGCACAGCCTTGGGGGCACAGGGCGAAGAGAAACCCAATAGCCCAGCAGCTCAGAAGCGAGGTGGTCAACCTATGGGGCAGAGCTCTCTCGTTCCCAGGGCGCCAGCCTTGCGGGCTCAGTCAAAGGCAACAGTGCTATGCCCGGATTGTGGGCTGGAGATACTGAGGTGCAACCTGAACAGGAAAAACATGAGGAAATGTATCGAATGTCCAAGATATTCTCTTGTGACAGCGCGACCAGTTGATCTGCACAAACATTTGTTTGTGGGAGAGAAAGCAGGCTGGCTCAGACACGTACCGATGGAGCGAGACCTGCAGGGTACAAGGAGGCATCCATATTGCAGCAGTTTACTGGAGGGACCAGGTGATATAGTGCAGACACGAGCTGGCTAAACGCCGAGATCCAACGATGATGGCGAGGAGGAGGAGTTATTGTACTCATAGTACTTACAGTGTATGTGTCGAGGACAACACATGTGTCTTGGGTTGATTGTAACAAGAGGGTGTAAGCGACATACACTACCATAGTATACGCTATCATAAGGTGAGCACGTGGAGCTTTTATTGTTATTGTGCGTAGGATTCTGGGATAGCTGTCGCTAACGTAAAAGGCTGCACATCGGCACATGAAGGGTGACCTGCAGAAAGTCGAGCAGAGTGTTGTATATGTTTGGCTGGCAACATTCCTGAGTTTGGGCCCATTGTGGTAAAGGCCTACGTATTTTGGCTCGCAATAGCCAGGTATTGGGTACGGTCGTGAATTTAGTGACTGGATTTATGTACATGTTGAGCATAGGAAGGAGTCGGTTCCCTAAACAAAATAAACTTGGAAATGGGCAATCGGTCTTCAGTTCTATCTGTGGTAGTTGTAGGCCCCCCAGACTGACACACAACGAGAGGGATTTACACAAGATTGGTGGAGAAGTTACAAGGAGAAGTTAACACACATCCGTTACAATAGTTTCTTAAACCAAATGTAAAGTTCGACGCCCGCAGCCCGCACAGGGCGCACGCGGCGGGCGTCGGTAATTACTAGCACTACAACCAGGTAACAGTCCGTCCGGACGAGTCCGGCCATCATACATCACATCATAACACATCACCATCACCATCATCATCAACATCATATACAACATGCATAGTACATGGTATGTAGCCGTGTGCGGAGCCTGAGATGCCATGGGAGCGGCACCACAGAACTCGCGCACGCTGGCATGTTGCTGGCCAGCCTCGCCGACGGCACTGCCACAGGGATAGAACCCTGGACAGCCCGACGGTCTACCAGAGCCTGTGTCGCACCATCCCAAGTGGGAAGAAACCGCTGATACACAGGGCGTGAGCCCCCGAGTCAGCAACGGTCTCCCCCACCTGGGCCCCCTACGGAAGTCGTCCCTGAGGCCTGACTGGTCTGTACTCGAACAGAGACAAGGAGCCCATGGCGTGAGCTCACCTGTCGTGCTCAGTCTCTGAGACAACTCCGGCCACACAAAATGTGACCATCGTATTTATGCTAGAGGCGAGAGCACGAGAGATGACGTAAACAGCCAGTGTTCAGTATAGTGGATAAGAGGATTAGAGGGCGTTGACGGGGCAATGCACGCTTCGAGCTGAAGCGTCCAAAAATAGACCGTAAAACTGGTTAGTGTTTAACAAAGACAACTGCCGCGATCTTTGGGCAAACTCGCCACATAAACAGATATTTTTTTACAGAATGTTGTTCTGATTGAAATACTCACACGAGTTGGCTGAACCAGAAACCCATGAGAGTGTTCTTATGAGCAGCATTGATACACTTGCCGGAGTTCTTGTTTTCTTTATTGCACAACATCGCAAACAACAAAACATTTGAAACACATGGCACATTTCTTTATGCCAATAGAACTTCTACCAGTATAAATTCTACTAGTAGAACATTTTTGTGCGTTTCTTTATGCCAGTAGAATTTCTATCAGTAGAATATTTATTTCTACTAGTAGAACTTTTTTCTCTACTGGTAGCACTTTTCTTTCTACTAGTAAGAAAAAAATGACCACAAATCCACTACACTTTAAAGCTATAATGAATCAATATAAGGTTTGTACTTTGGACAAGTTTGGTCCAAAGTACATATCACACATTCGTTCATCCATTGTTTAGTGCTATAATTATTGGATTCCGATTAGATCATTTTGCCATGATTTTGACACCCCACTGAAATGTTAAATGATTTGGTTAGAGCTTCTACTGCGCGTTTCTTTAGTCAGTAAAAATTCTACCAACGCGTTTCTTTATGTAATTTCCAGTATAATTTCTACTGGTACCGTAGAACATTTGTTCTACTGGCAGAATCTCAAAAGTTATACCAAGAATACTTAACATTGTTTAGTATTCTTGGTTATACATTCTAATATTAGACGTTCTACCGGCATAAAAGACGTGCCCATTATTCATATATAAAAGGTAGTCGGTATTGATAGAAACAGAGGTCTGCTTGAGGCTGAGCGCTCTTCCTCGGTGGTTGTTTTGATTTTTGAAGAAGGTACCGGCACATTTTGATCAGTCCTTATAACCAACAACAACCAACAAACTGTTATTTCAGATTATGTATGTTAAAAACTTAGAATGACATGGGCAATTGTCCGTTACAGCTTTGGCTGGCGTGGCCGTAGACAGTACTCTACACTGTACGAGTCATCCGTCCTAAATTCGCCGCATCCCAAAATTCGCCAACTCGATATTATCAGAACTTAAGAGCTCGTTTTGTGGAAAATAACTTACTGGAACAGAGATTGGATATCAGAGTCTCGATTGACGATTGAACATGTAAGTTTCATTCACATTAGAAGTAGGGCTTATACGAGTAGGCGAGTACTCGTTGACGGTTACAAAAAGGCGTCTAACCGGTTAGGAATTGGCTAACCGGTTACTCGTGAATTTCAAGAAGTGATAAAGAAAACAATACATTCTCCAGTATTTTCGAGCTTTTTGTTCTAAATTTATTCGTTCTTGGGCGTGTAATGTTGTTTTTCATGAGCTCATTGTAATTTATGCCTCTACATCGGTTCAGCATGTGCGAGTTCCATTGTTTTGTCAACTTTCTTCGCTATGTTTTCAATCGATCACGAGACTGCGTGCAGCATTTAATGTAATTGTCTACTGCGAATGCTGCCAGACGATTAGACGTGTGCTTATTTCGAATTTCCGAAATCCCGGCAATAGTTAATGTGATTCAAGACCTATGATTAGCATGTTGATGTATACGACTTTTACATTAAAATCTTTCCAAAATTAAGTCTACAGTGGTATTACAATATAACGAGTAACCGGTTAGTAACCGGTTACACACTGCTGAGTACTCGGTTACGAAAATCTCTACTCGTATTAGCCCTAATTAGAAGTCCTGAAATCCACGTTGGCGAATTTGGGAATGCGGCGAATTTAGGACGGATGGCTCGTATATGTCCTAATAGACGCCTGGGATGCGTGTGTTATGTTACGATATATATGGTGTACCTGAAATTCATACGTCGGCCTTGTGACCATAGTCATCTACTAGTTCAGCCCAATAACAGAGTTAAGTGCTAGTCCCTTCCTGAGCCGACAACGGTATTCACCTGACACCCTGTCACAGTGGGTCAGGATTTATGAACTTATTTCAGAACAAAATATGGTTTTAATGCATGAAATACACAATGTGTATCATTTTCTTCCCATCTCAGTTGTTTCCAACGATTTATGTCTCTCAATTTTGAGTTAATTCCATACTTTGTCACTTGACAGCTGTTTGTTTACATTGTCATCATGGTGCAGTTTTGTCATGCTACAAAGCTGCCACTCAAATTAGCCAATCAGGGAGCATCATGCAATCAGCTGATGATGGGTGTGATGTCATAATCCGGGAAATATCCCCTTTTGGGACTTTTGGCGCCAAATCTTAGATTGAAACATTTTAGCCTGTGGTGCAATAGGGCTCTGCCCGTGAATAGTGCTAGTCATCTACTGACACCATAGTGCAAACATGCACTGCAAAATCGCTTCCTGTTGGGGTCCTGCATGCTGGTACCTATAAACTGGTACATTATGATACCGCGAAAGAGTTTAAGTTGGATAGGCGACGTGTACAAAGAATGGTGCAGGGATTATATTGGGGCTTCAACGAGTACTCGGTTAACCGGTTACGGTTCGGTTACAGAGTGTAACCGGTTACAGATTTTATGACCGGTTCATCGTGAACGTATTTCGCATCCTCGTAATTCAGCCTAAAACACTTCACATCGGTCAAATTTCCGCCCAAACGCGCAGAATTGACATGATTTATAACACTCCAATCTAAATAGAATGTTTATTCATCGTAATATGGCATATTTGATATTTTCACATGAAAATGACGTCTAATGTCGAGTTTTAGGCAGGTTTTTGACACGGAGATTTGACAAAATGCGAACTGCAAAAAACAATTGGTGTTACTTCGGACAATAAGTAGCTCTATATTTTTGGACGAGTAACCGGTTGCGGTTCGGTTACAAGCTATCGAGTAACCGATCACGAAATTTTGTACTCGTTGAAGCCCTAGACGATATGGTATGATATGTGCAGACTCGAAGCCTTTGCAACGATTGACTTTCGAGGGGGGTGCGTTTATTAGGGCTGGTGCATCTATTAGGACTAATACGGGTTACACTAGAAAGAGTACCAGTACCCGGGTAACGGTTACGAATTCGCAAGTTGCCAACTAACCGGTCACGCAATATGATAATCTCACAATATTAGATCTCACAATATCTCACAATATTAATCAATTGTCTGATGCATAAAACTCTCATCAAAACTTGATTTCGAAGGTCTGTGATTTTCAGGTTATTGGACCTTTGCCGTGATCTGATAACATATTAGCGTGGCGATGCGTCCATCGTCGTCGTCCCTCTAAATTTTTATCCTTAAAGTTTACAGTCACTCTTATATGTGCCCCTGTGACGTGTATAAGTTTTGTTACCCTTGAGTTGCTCGAGTGGGCCATTTTGGGCCCAAACTCAGCCAAAATTTTTCCCATGTTAATTCTTCCATGCTTTATAATGGGGCACATTTTTCCATATATCTCACTTAATATTGAGATTAGAGATTAGGAATTAATTGTGGACATATAGGAAATGATATATGCTGAATATTCTCATGACCTTGAAATTGACCTTTACTCGAATTTTCAAGATCATAGTGTGACGTTTGGTAATGACTTGTTTTCGGTGTGGCCCAAAAAACCTGGTTTCTCTGATCGTATAGACTTTATGTAACTCCCGCTCGTTGTGATTCGAGAGCCGTCACTAAATTGGTGTCCCCCAACGCTGGTGTATCATCACTCCGTAGCTTACCGGCTTCACTTAGGCAAGAAGCAACTCAGATGTAAATAAATTGAAGATTTATATACATCAAATCAACTTACAATTGTATGGCTGGTCACCCACGTGACGTACAAATATGAAGTTCAGACATGGAGCACTGTATGATCACATTAATAGTGCACGAGGGCACAACTAAAAAGAGTTTTTAGCCGGCGGCGTCTCTCTGTCCCTTACCGTTGAAGTTTCCCGTCCCGTTTAGTCGAATGGTTTCTCCAGGTAGTCGGTCTAATCCCGGTTGACTCTAAGGCCCTGAAGAAGGAGTCGTCCGCACTGAGTTCGTCGAGTCCCTTGGCTGTGGCGGTGACGATCTCCCCACGGCCGATGTCGCTGTTGCAGTGCTCTCAGAGCGGCCGTCCGCTCTCCCTTATATAGCCAGGGTGGCTGCGCGCGCATCTTCGTCCGCGAACGTATCTTCCGCACTCTTCTCCACGTGGTGAAGACTGCGTCCGCGAACGGTTCTTCCGCGAAGGCTGCTTCCGCGTACTCTTCCGCGAACGTGCTTCCGCGAAGGGTACTTCCGCCGCTGGTGCTTCCGCGATCGTGCTTCCGCGAACGGTGTCTCCCGCCAGTGGACTTTGGAGAGTCACATGACCGTTCCTAACGAACGTTTCAGCGCGGCAGTCGTATGTATTTTGTTACAATAGCACAAAAATGGCTTATTGTCAACTTTACAGGTTAGGAATCTATTGTATACATTTGGGAAATGATATACGTATGTATGCTGAATATTGTCATGACCTTGAATTTGACCTTTGACCTCAATTTTCAAGGTCAGAGCTCAAAATGTCGGATATTTTGCTTATTATCGAATTTACAGCTTAGGAATCAATTGTGAATATATAGGAAATGAAATATGCTTTATATTCTCATGACCTTGAACTTGACCTTATTTTGAAGGTCAGAGCACAAAACAGCTAATATCTCGCTTATTATCTGCTTTACAGCTTAGGAATCAATTGTGAGCATTATTTTCTTGAATAATTTTTGGTGTTCGAATTATTAGAGTGTTCGAACTAATTGAATAAATACGGTATGCCGAATATTCTGATGACCTTGAACTTGACCTTTGACATTATTTTCAAGGTCAGAGCACAAAATGACTAATATCTTGCTTATTATCGACTTTATGGTTTGGCAAAAGATTGTGTACGTATAAGGAAATGATATAAGCAGAGTATTCCCTTGAACTTGACCCCGACCTTATTTTCAAGGTCGCAGCAAAAAATGGGTAACATCTCTTTAATGCTTTGGAATCAATTGTGACCTTATGAAATAATTATTATATGGTAAATATTGTTATGACCTTAAATTTGACCTTTGACCTCATTTTTCCTCCATAATGGGAGCTGTACGGAGTAAACTCCTAGAACATTTTTCTAGTATCCTATCTTAGCCTGTGGGCTAATTTTTACCCAATCATAGCCTATGTCTCAGATTGCCCAGGTTTTTGGTACATGCAAACTGCCTGAGCTCTGCGTCGCTCAGGCTGTAGCCAGTCAAGCCAGTGTGAGTGAGCCAGTCCGTCCGTGTCGTGTACGGCCTGCGGGTCAGTGACCTAATACACACCACATGTGGTAATATTTTTAGCTTACCGGCCCTTTGGGCCGATAAGCTATTATCGTGGTTTTTCGTCCGTCGTCCGTCCGGATCTGTAACTTTTTTTTGGCATGATGAATTTCCCCATAAATTTGTCAGAATATACCTTAGGCCAATATCTAAAAACGTTTTTTAAATTTTTTTGATTGAATCGTTTTTTGCCGATTTGGCGGCCATTTTTGACGAAAAATTGCCAATTTTGGACTTTGGTGGCCATTTTCTCAACAACTGTCTGATCAGTTTTGAGATTTTTGTTTCAAAACATTCCTCTCATGTACCTCTATGACATGTATAGGTTTCGTTGCCCTTGAATCGCCGGTCTGCGTGTGGCGGCCATTTTGATTTTTTGATGGGTCGGCGAAAAAAAATTTTTTTGTCCCAAATCAAGTCACTATTCGTTTTGAGCCATTTCCAGCAAAAAAAAAAAAAATTTTTTTTTGACCATTGAAAATTTTTTTGGACTTAGATAATTTCACCCAATTTTTCCTTCATAATGGGAGATATGCAGAGTAATCTCATAGAACACTTCAAGATAGAGCCTAAGTATTGGCACATTCAAATGGGAAATCATATATTGCGGTTTGAGTGGTGACCTTGAATTTGACCTTCAATGACCTTGGAAGGTCAAAACCCCCTTGTTTGTCGAAAAAACGATGAATTTTGCCTTTGGTGGTCATTTTCTCGAAATCTCTTCAGACAGTTTTCCTCAAAATCATGTATAAGATTCTCCTTATGTACCTTTGTGATGTGTATAAATTTCGTTGCCTTTGAAATGACGGTCTGCGTGGGGCGGTCATTTTGATTTTTTGACGAGTCGGCCAAAAAAATTTTTTTTGTCCCAAATCAAGTCACTATTCGTTTTGAGCCATTTCCAGCAAAAAAAAAAAAAATTTTTTTTGACCATTGAAAACTTTCTTGGACTTTGTCATTAACAAATGACAAAGAAAATTTGTCATTAACAAAAGAAATCTTTCAAGATGTAACTTGATTTCGTATTATAGTCCATACAGAAAATGTGTTTCTATCAACATTTACGAAGATGTTTTAACATATTGATTTTAACATCAGTGTAACAATTTATATGTATTCAGTATTCTATGCAATTCACATGATTGCCGGTGAGCTACAGCACCCTTGGTGCTATGTTTTGGACTTTAGTGTTCACTAAAGAAAATTAAAACATTAACAATTCAAATTATAAAGTCAGTACAGCCATTTTGATATGAAATCTATTTAAGCCAGCCTGAAGGCTCAGTGTGGCGGGACCTATGATTATCAGGCAAGTTTTCCATTGATCAGCCCTACTGATAAAACAATCAACCACTGTAAACATGAACAAAAGACTGGTCAAGCTGAAACATTTAAGCTTGAATAGTCCGTGAATGAAGCCTACAGGCTACATAAACTTCTTATAAACAATGTCCGATCATTAGGCACCAAGGCGATCAAAGGTACACTAATGCTAGTCTAGGCTAGGCGGATCAGTGCACACAATATTCAGGGTGGTGCAGAACCTTTTTGGTTTCACCAGATTTTGGTTTCAAGTTCTGAAGGAAATATTGTCTGTGCAGGTATTACTCCGGTCTGTGCCTTTGCTCCATTGACGCATTCAAATTATAATTGCCCCATGTTGTTACCACTCCATGTGCCCCTGGGGCACAGGTTACATGAGCTGAGGACTTATATGTAATGTAACACTTGATATTTCAATTATTGTATCCCCCGAACAAAGTTCGGCGGATACTATGGATTTGGCTTCGTCGTCCGCGTCCGCGTCCGCGTCCGCGTCCGCAGAGATTTTCTTGTGAACGCGCTACAGACCGCAATTCTCACCCGATCACCATTATTTTTTGCAGGCACATATATAATGGTAAGATCCCGACACCAATCGATTTTGGTTGCCGTGGCAACTGAATTGGTCGTTTGGGGGCACATTTTGCATTGAAAACAGCCTGTTTGAGACACATGGCTTGTGAACGCGCTACAGGCCGCAATTCTCACCCGATCACCATTATTTTTTACAGGCACATATATTATGGTAAGATCCCGACACCAATCGATTTTGGTTGCCGTGGCAACTGAATTGGTCGTTTGGGGACACATTTTGCATTGAAAACAGCCTGTTTGAGACACATGGCTTGTGAACGCTCTACTGATGGCAATTTTTGACGAATCTCGATAATATTTGGAAGTTTTGTTGGGAAGGGCTGTCACACGAAACCAATCGTTTTTTAGAATGATCATATAAATATTAATATGTTAACAGCCTAACTTATTACAGAATTTGGAAATATCCATTTTGACATGTGAGATCATTCCAATAGCCTGTACAATGGAAGGTAATGACACTGGTATCTTGTTCAGAATGGAGAACTGATGTTTTCAGTGAAAACAGGACAATATTACTGAATAAGTTAACATTAGTTTTACTAGTTAAGTCTATTATTGTCCACAATAAAAATAGTTAAGACGAGAATCGTTTATTATTAGGCTCAACAAGGCAAAGGTTTTGTCCAGTACAGATTTCATGGGTGTAACTGAATAAGTTAATATTATTAGGTTACCGGACCTATGGTCCGATAACCTATTGGCATGGCGTTGCGTCCGTCGTCCGTCGTCGTCCGCCGTCGTCCGTCGTCGTCCACATTTTTATCTTTTTTGTTTACGTGCGAATTTTTCTGAAATTTTGCAGAAAAATACTTAAAAATAATTCAAGAAGGAGGTATTTTTTAGTTTTTTGATTTTCGCATTTTTTTCAAAATGGTGACCGTTTTCGACGAAAAATGCCTGATTTTGGACTTTGGCGGCCATTTTCTCAAAATCTGTTCAGTAACTTTTTTTCTTTTTGATACAAAAGACTCCTCGTATGTACTCCTATGATGTCTATAAATTTCGTTGCGCTTGAATCGCTCGAAGTGGGCCATTTTGGCCCAAACTCGGCCCAAATGGGACTTTCCCATGTTAAATTCTCCTATGCTTTATAATGGGACACATTATGCCTAATATCTCACTTGATATTGAGATTAGAGACTAGGAATCAATTGTGGACATATAGGAAATGATATATGCTGAATATTCTCGTGACCTTGAATTTGACCCCTGACCTCAGTTTCAAGGTCAGAGCACAAAATGGCTTATATCTCGCTTATTATCGACTCTACAGCTTAGGAATCAATTGTGGACATATAGGAAATAATATATGCTGAATGTTCTCGTGACCTTGACTTTGACCTTTGACCTCATTTTCAAGGTCACATGACAAATTGGCTAATATCTCGCTTATTATCGACTTTACAGTTTAGGAATCAATTGTGAACATATAGGAGATGATATATGCTGAATATTTTCGTGACCTTGAATTTGACCTTTGACCTCATTTCCAAGGTCACAGGACAAAATTGCTAATATCTCGCTTATTATCGACTTTACAGCTTAGGAATCAATTGTGAACATATAGGAAATGATAAATGCTGAATATTCTCGTGACCTTGAATTTGACTTTTGACCTCATTTTCAAGGTCACAGGACAAATTGGCCAATATCTTGCTTATTACCGACTTTACAGCTTAGGAATCAATTGTGAACATATAGGAAATGATATATGCTGAAAATTCTCATGACCCTGAATTTGACCTTTGATTTCATTTTCAAGGTCACATGACAAAATGGCTAATATCTTGCTTATTATTGACTTTACAGCTTAGGAATCAATTGTGAACATATAGGAAATGATATATGCTGAAAATTCTCATGACCCTGAATTTGACCTTTGACCTCATTTTCAAGGTCACATGACAAAATGGCTAATATCTTGCTTATTATCGACTTTACAGCTTAGGAATCAATTGCGAACATATAGGAAATGATATATGCTGAATATTCTCATGACCTTGAATTTGACCTTTGACCTCATTTCCAAGGTCACAGGACAAAATTGCTAATATCTCGCTTATTATCGACTTTACAGCTTAGGAATCAATTGTGAACATATAGGAAATGATATATGCTGAATATTCTCGTGACCTTGAATTTGACCTTTGATCTCATTTTCAAGGTCACAGGACAAAATGGCGAATATCTTGCTTGTTAGCGACTTTACAGCTTAGGAATCAATTGTGAACATATTGGAAATGATATATGCTGAATATTCTAGTGAATTTGAATTTGACTTTTGACCTCATTTTCAAGGTCAACAGGACAAAATGGCTAATATCTTGCTTATTATCGACTTTACAGCTTAGGAATCAATTGTGAACATATAGGAAATGATATATGCTGAATATTCTAGTGACCTTGAATTTGACTTTTGACCTCATTTTCAAGGTCAACAGAACAAAATGGCTAATATCTTGCTTATTATCGACTTTACAGCTTAGGAATCAATTGTGAACATATAGGAAATGATATATTCTGAATATTTTAATGATATTGAATTTGACCTTTGACCTAAATTTCAAGGTCAGTCATTTCATTTCAAAGTCAGTTTACAAAATGGCTTATATCTCGCTTATTATCAAATTTACAGCTTAGGGGTCCATAGCGAACATATAGGAAATGGTGTATGCTGAGTAGTTTGGTGATCTAGAATTTAACCTTTGATCCCATTTTCACGGTTAGAGATATGGCGATTTCAGTGGTCACCTTGAATTTGACCTTCAACTTTCTCGGCTTAACTCTGTATATTTCTCCGTAACCTTACTAGCCCATTGGGCTAATTTTATCTTTTTTGTTTACGGGCGAATTCTTCTGAAATTTTGCACAAAAATACTTAAAAATAATTCAAGAAGGAGGTATTTTTTAGTTTTTTGATTTTTGCATTTTTTTCAAAATGGCGGCCATTTTCGACGAAAAATGCCTGATTTTGGACTTTGGTGGCCATTTTCTCAAAATCTGTTCAGTAACTTTTTTTCTTTTTGATACATAACACTCCTGATATGTACTCCTATGATATCTATAAATTTCGTTGCGCTTGAATCTCTCGAAGTGGACCATTTTGGCCCAAACTCAGCCCAAATGGGACTTTCCCATGTTAAATTCTCCTATGCTTTATAATGGGACACATTATGCCTAATATCTCACTTAATATTGAGATTAGAGACTAGGAATCAATTGTGGACATATAGGAAATGATATATGCTGAATATTCTCGTGACCTTGAATTTGACCTCTGACCTCAATTTCAAAGTCAGAGCACAAACTGGCTGATATCTCGCTTATTATCGACTCTACAGCTTAGGAATCAATTGTGGACATATAGGAAATGATATATGCTGAATATTCTGATGACCTTGAATTTGACCTTTCACCCCATTTTCAATTTGACCTTTCACCCCATTTTCAAGGTCATAGGACAAAATGGCTTATATCTCGCTTGTTATCGACTTTACAGCTTAGGAATCAGTTATGAACATATAGGAAATGATATATGCAGATTATTGTCATGACCTTGAATGTGACCTTTGACCTCATTTTCAAGGTCGCAGGACAAAATGGCTAATATCTCACTTATTATCGACTCTACAGCTTAGGAATCAATTGTGGACATATAGGAAATGATATATGCTGAATATTCTGATGACCTTGAATTTGACCTAGTGGCATTTTCAAGGTCATAGGACAAAATGGCTAATATCTCGCTTGTTATCGACTTCACAGCTTAGGAATCAGTTATGAACATATAGGAAATGATATATGCAGATTATTGTCATGACCTTGAATTTGACCTTTCACCTCATTTTCAAGGTCACAGGACAAAATGGCTAATATCTCACTTATTATCGATTTTACAGCTTAGGAATCAATTGTGGACATGTAGGAAATGATATATGCTGAATATTCTCGGACCTTGAATTTGACCTCTGACCTCATTCTCAAGGTCCAAGGACAAACTGGCTCATATCTTGCTCCTCTATTGACTGTATGGGTTGGGAATCAATTGTGGACATGATATAGAAAATGATATACACTGAATATTTTGATGACCTTGAATTTGACCTTTGCCCTTTCATTTTCAAGGCCACAGCAGAAAATTGCTGATATCTCGCTGATTATTGAATTTACAGCTTAGCAATCAACTGTGGACATGATATATGCTTAATGTTATATATGCTGAATATTCTCTTGACCTTGAAGTCAACCAGTGACCTGGCTAACATCCAAAATATTAAACATTGTCCGGTAACCTATCTTTGGCCCTTGGCCTAATTTTTTTAATAGTTAAGTCTATTATTGACCACAATAAAAATAGTTAAGACAAGAAATATTTATTATTAACCTCAACAAGATAAATGTTTTGTCCAGTACAAATTTCATTGGTGTAACCGAATAAGTTAACATTATTTTCACTAGTTAAGTCTATTATTGACCACAATAAAAATAGTTAAGTCTATTATTGACCACAATAAAAATAGTTAACAGGAGAAATATTTATTATTAAGCTCAACAAGGTGAAAGTATGTCCAGTACAGATTTCATGGGTGTACTGAATAAGTTAACATTATTTTTACTAGTTAAGTCTATTATTGACCACAATAAAAATAGTTAAGACAAGAAATATTTATTATTGGGCTCAACAAGGTAAAGATTCTGTCCAGTAGACATTTTATGTCTGTAACCAAATAAGTTAACATTTTTTTTGCTAGTTAGCTCTATTATTGACCTCAATAAAAATAGTTAAGATGAGAAACAATTATTATTGAGCTCAACAAGGTTAAGGTTTTGTCCGGTAGAAATTTCTGGGTGTAACCAAATAAGTTAACATCATTTTTACATGTTAAGTCTATTATTGACCATAATGAAAATAGTTAAGACAACAAATATCTATTATTGGGCTCAACAAGGTGAAGGCTTTGTCCAGTAGAGATTTTATGGCTGTGACCAAATAAGTTAACATTATTTCTTGCTAGTTAAGTCTATTATTGATCACAATAGCTTTCCATGAAAACATTGATCAACTTTTACTTTGAATTTCAACTTGAGACCATGTTTGGCACAAATTATGAGTTAAAATATAACTTATGGTGAAAAATTCGATCTGGCTCCAATTTCTTCATCTTGAAATGCAGTTTTGGTCAACTTTTACTTTAAATTTCAACTTGAAAGCATGTTTGGCACATATTATGAGTCGAAATATAACTCATGGTGAAAAGTTCGATCTGGCTCCAATTTCGTCATCTTGAAATGCAGTTTTGGTCAATTTTTAGTTTGAATTTCAACTTGAAACCAAGTTTGGCACATATTATGAGTTAAAATATAACTTATAATGAAAAGTTCGATCTGGCTCCAATTTCTTCATCTTGAAATGCAGTTTTGGTAAACTTTTAGCTTGAATTTCAACACGAAACCAAGTTTGGCACATATTATGAGTTAAAATATAACTTATGACGAAATGTTCTATCTGGCTCTAATTTCTTCATCTTGAAATGCAGTTTTGGTCAACTTTTACATTGAATTTCAACTTAATACCAAGTTTGGCACATATTATGAGTTGAAATATAACTCATGGCGGAAAGTTTGATCTGGCTCCAATTTCGTCATCTTGAAATGCAGTTTTGGTCAACTTTTAGTTTGAATTTCAACTTGAAACCAAGTTGGGCAGGTATTATGAGTTAAAATATAACTTATGACGAAAAGTTCGATCTGGCTCCAATTTTGTCATCTTGAAATGCAGTTTTGGTTAACTTTTACTTTGAATGTCAACTTGAAACCATGTTTGGCACATACATGTACATGTATTATGAGTCGAAATATAACTTATGGTGAGAAGTTCGATCTGGCTCCAATTTCGTCATCTTGAAATGCAGTTTTGGTCAACTTTTACTTTGAATTTCAACTTGGAACCAAGTAAGTAAAATATTCTGAGTTGAAATATAAATAGGTGAAAAGATTGATCTATCTGTATTTTCGTTATTTTATCAAACATGTCGAAATGGAAATTCATATAAAGAGATTTCAGTGGTGATTTTGAATTCGATCTTCGATAACCTCGGAAGATCAATGCAGCAATTTTGGTGGGGAAAAGAAAACAGTTGTGACTTGAGATTTAACATTTCTCTGGTAATCTTTTTTAGCCCTTGCTCTAGTTTTTCACACTTGACAGTGATATATTTGGGGCAACAGAGATGATAGGGCTACGGGGGATACACCCAAGCGGTCGTGGGCGACCGAAAGCGTCTAGTTTGTATGTGTGTGTACGTGTATGTGTGTGTGGATTTTACACAGAAATTAATCTTGCAATGCCTTGGTTGAATACTTTTGGGTTACATAAAAATTTGGAAAGGCACACTTTATGAACCAGTGGTGTGCCCCCTGGGGCACACTGCAGGGCACGACAGTGACGACACTAGGGCTTTTTAGGTTACCGGACCTATGGTCCGATAACCTATTGGCATGGCGTTGTGCCGTCGTCGTCCGTCGTCGTCCGTCGTCGTCCACATTTTTAGGTTACCGGACCTTTGGTCCGATAACCTATTGGCATGGCGTTGCGTCCGTCGTCCGTCCGTCTAGCCGTCCGTCCGTCCGTCCGTCCGTCCGTCCGGCGTTAACATTTTTATCTTTAAAGTTAACAATCGAATCTTTCTGAAATTTTGCACAAAAATGCCTAAAAATATTTTGAGAAGGAGGTATTTTTTTGTTTTTTGATTTTCGCATTTTTTTCAAAATGGCAGCCATTTTTGTCGAAAAACGCCCAATTTTATACTTTGACAGCCATTTTCTCAAAAACTGTCTGATCAGTTTTGAGTTTTTGGTTTCAAAAGATTCCCCTCATATACCTCTGTGATATGTATAAGTTTGGTTGCCCTAAATTCGCCGGTTTCCGTGTGGCGGCCATTTTGAATTTTTGGCGGGTCGGCGAAAAAAAATTTTTTCGCCCCAAATCGCATTACTATCCATTTTGGGCCATTTCTAGGGCAAAAAAAAATTTTCACCCTATGAAAAAAATTTTGGACTTAGAAAATTTTCGGCACTTTTTTCCTTCATAATGGGAGCTGTCCAGACTGTACTCATAGAACGCTTGAAGATAGAGCTTAGAAATTGGCACTTTCAAATGGGAAGTCATATATGGCGACTTGTGTGGTGACCTTGAATTTGACCTTGGATGACCTTGAAAGGTCAAAACAGCCATTTGTTGGGTCGAAAAACGCTCAAATTTGCACCTGGTCTGTATTTTCTCAAAAAGTGTCTGATCAGTTTTGAGATTTTTGCTTAAAAAGATTCCTCTTATATACCTCTGTGACGTGTATAAGTTTTGTTGCCATTGAATCGCCGATCTCCTTGTGGCGGCCATTTTGAATTTTTGACGAGTCGGCGAAAAACATTTTTTTCGCCCCAAATCGCATTACTATCCATTTTGGGCCATTTCTAGGCAAAAAAAATATTTTCACCCTTCGAAAAAATTTTGGACTTAGAAAATTTTCGGCACTTTTTTCCTTCATAATGGGAGCTTTCAGGACTGTACTCATAGAACGCTTGAAGATAGAGCTTAGAAATTGGGACTTTCAAATGGGAAGTCATATATGGCGACTTGTGTGGTGACCTTGAATCTGACCTTCGATGACCTTGAAAGGTCAAAACAGCCATTTTGGGGTCAAAAAATGCCCAGATTTGCCTCTGTAGATGGAATGCTTGCAGAGAGAGCTCATGTTATGAACAGGAAGACATATATGGCACAACTAATGATGACCTTGAACTTGACGTCAGATGACCTTGAGTGCCAAATGTCTGACTTGGAATGTGTAAATTGACCTGAGCGGCCTAAACGATTCCACCCAACATATAGAATATCAAATGCCGCACACATACATGTAATGGTATTAAACATCGAAGTTCATACGGATGACCTTGATTGGGATTTACACTGCGAACCTTGATTGGTAAATCTCAAGGTCTGTAACCTGCCAATGCTGCCATGGCCAAACCAAAATTGTCCGGTAACCTATCTTTGGGCTAATTTGGGCTTAGGGCCTTTGGGCTAATTTTATCTTTTTTGTTTACGAGCGAATTCTTCTGAAATTTTGCACAAAAATACTTAAAAATAATTCAAGAAGGAGGTATTTTTTAGTTTTTTTATTTTCGCATTTTTTTCAAAATGGCGGCCGTTTTCGACGAAAAATGCCTGATTTTGGACTTTGGTGGCCATTTTCTCAAAATCTGTTCAGTAACTTTTTTAGGTTACCGGACCTTTGGTCCGATAACCTATTGGCATGGTGTTGCGTCCGTCGTCCGTCCGTCCGTCCGTCCGTCCGGCGTTAACATTTTTATCTTTAAAGTTAACGATCGAATCTTTCTGAAATTTTGCACAAAAATGCCTGAAAATATTTTGAGAAGGAGGTATTGTTTTGTTTTTTGATTTTCTCATTTTTTTCAAAATGGCGGCCGTTTTTGTCGAAAAACGCTCAATTTTGGACTTTGACGGCCATTTTCTCAAAAACTGTCTGATCAGTTTTGAGTTTTTGGTTTCAAAAGATTCCCCTCATTAGTGGTGGGCGATACCACCGATGCATCGATGTATCGCGATATTTAATTTCATGATACTTGAATCGATACTTTTTTGCAAGTATCGATACGATATGATATCACCCGCCCGCTTCAACGGAGTACAGAATGAGCTCTCCGAAGCACGTGCGTTTGTTTACATCCGGAAATAGACCGGAAATCATGATGCACGAATTTGAAAAATGGCGCAGCAAGGTCATGAAAGTGATCCAAAGATCGTGAAAAAACCAAAACAATGAGCATTGGATTTGTTTTTATTATGATTGATGTCCTTGTTATGATATCACGAGTACAAGTATCAAAGAAAACTGCTGGTAATCACATGGAAGTTATATATGTGCTAATCGTTCACTAATTCAGTTGGCAAAAATTGTTATAATCGTATCGTGATATAGTTCAGACCATTAACAGAGTTAAGTGTTAGTCCCTTCCTGAGCCGACAACGGTTTCCGCCTGACACCCTGTCACAGTGGGTCAGGATTTGTGAACTTATTTTAGAACAAAAACATGTTTTGAATGCATGATATACACATTGTGTATCATTTCTTCCCCTCTCAGCTGTTTCCAACGATTTATGTCCCTCAATTTTAAGTTAATTCCATATTTTTTCACTTGACAGCTGTTTGTTTACATTGTCATCATGGTGCAGTTTTGTCATGCTACAAAGCTGTCACTCAAATTAGCCAATCAGGGAGAATCATGCAATCAGCTGATGATGGGTGTGATGTCATAATGCGGGAAATATCCCCTTTTAAAACTTTTGGCGCCAAATCTAGATTGAAACATTTTAGCCTGTGGTTGAATAGGGCTCTGCCCGTGAATAGTGCTAATCGTGATACGTATCGTATCGCGAGTGTAGTATCGTGATACGTATCGTATCGTGACCCCTCTGGTGATACCCAGCACTACCCCTCATATACCTCTGTGATATGTATAAGTTTGGTTGCCCTAAATCTGCCGGTTTCCGTGTGGCGGCCATTTTGAATTTTTGGCGGGTCGGCGAAAAAAATTTTTTTCGCCCCAAATCGCATTACTATCCATTTTGGGCCATTTCTAGGGCAAAAAAATGTTTTCACCCTTTGAAAAAAATTTTGGACTTAGAAAATTTTCGGCACTTTTTCCCTTCATAATGGGAGCTGTCCGGACTGTACTCATAGAACGCTTGAAGATAGAGCTTAGAAATTGGCACTTTCAAATGGGAAGTCATATATAGCGACTTGTGTGGTGACCTTGAATTTGACCTTGGATGACCTTGAAAGGTCAAAACAGCCATTTTTGGGTCGAAAAACGCTCAAACTTGCACCTGGTCTGTATTTTCTCAAAAACTCTCTGATCAGTTTTGAGATTTTTCCTTAAAAAGATTCCTCTTATATACCTCTGTGACGTGTATAAGTTTTGTTGCCCTTGAATCGCCGATCTCAGTGTGGCGGCCATTTTGAATTTTTGACGAGTCGGCGAAAAAATTTTTTTTCGCCCCAAATAACATTACTATCCATTTTGGGCCACTTCTAGGCAAAAAACAATTTTCACCCTTTGAAAAAAATTTTGGACTTAGAAAATTTTCGGCACTTTTTTCCTTCATAATGGGAGCTGTCAGGACTGTACTCATAGAACGCTTGAAGATAGAGCTTAGAAATTGGCACTTTCAAATGGGAAGTCATATATGGCGACTTGTGTGGTGACCTTGAATTTGACCTTCGATGACCTTGAAAGGTCAGAACAGCCATTTTGGGGTCAAAAAGTGCCCAGATTTGCCTCTATAGATGAAATGCTTGCAGATAGAACTCATGTTTGCATTATGAACATATAGCAAGACATATATGGCACAACTAATGATGACCTTGAACTTGACGTCAGATGACCTTGAGTGCCAAATGTCTGACTTGGAATGTGTAAATTGACCTGAGCGGCCTAAACAATTCCACCCAAAATATAGAATATCAAATGCCGCACACATACATGTAATGGTAACATCGAAGTTCATACGGATGACCTTGATTGGGATTTACACTGCGAACCTTGATTGGTAAATCTCAAGGTCTGTAACCTGCCAATGCTGCCATGGCCAAACCAAAATTGTCCGGTAACCTATCTTTGGGCTAATTTGGGCTTAGGGCCTTTGGGCTAATTTTATCTTTTTTGTTTACGAGCGAATTCTTCTGAAATTTTGCACAAAAATACTTAAAAATAATTCAAGAAGGAGGTATTTTTTAGTTTTTTTATTTTCGCATTTTTTTCAAAATGGCGGCCGTTTTCGACGAAAAATGCCTGATTTTGGACTTTGGTGGCCATTTTCTCAAAATCTGTTCAGTAACTTTTTTAGGTTACCGGACCTTTGGTCCGATAACCTATTGGCATGGTGTTGCGTCCGTCGTCCGTCCGTCCGTCCGTCCGTCCGGCGTTAACATTTTTATCTTTAAAGTTAACGATCGAATCTTTCTGAAATTTTGCACAAAAATGCCTGAAAATATTTTGAGAAGGAGGTATTGTTTTGTTTTTTGATTTTCTCATTTTTTTCAAAATGGCGGCCGTTTTTGTCGAAAAACGCTCAATTTTGGACTTTGACGGCCATTTTCTCAAAAACTGTCTGATCAGTTTTGAGTTTTTGGTTTCAAAAGATTCCCCTCATTAGTGGTGGGCGATACCACCGATGCATCGATGTATCGCGATATTTAATTTCATGATACTTGAATCGATACTTTTTTGCAAGTATCGATACGATATGATATCACCCGCCCGCTTCAACGGAGTACAGAATGAGCTCTCCGAAGCACGTGCGTTTGTTTACATCCGGAAATAGACCGGAAATCATGATGCACGAATTTGAAAAATGGCGCAGCAAGGTCATGAAAGTGATCCAAAGATCGTGAAAAAACCAAAACAATGAGCATTGGATTTGTTTTTATTATGATTGATGTCCTTGTTATGATATCACGAGTACAAGTATCAAAGAAAACTGCTGGTAATCACATGGAAGTTATATATGTGCTAATCGTTCACTAATTCAGTTGGCAAAAATTGTTATAATCGTATCGTGATATAGTTCAGACCATTAACAGAGTTAAGTGTTAGTCCCTTCCTGAGCCGACAACGGTTTCCGCCTGACACCCTGTCACAGTGGGTCAGGATTTGTGAACTTATTTTAGAACAAAAACATGTTTTGAATGCATGATATACACATTGTGTATCATTTCTTCCCCTCTCAGCTGTTTCCAACGATTTATGTCCCTCAATTTTAAGTTAATTCCATATTTTTTCACTTGACAGCTGTTTGTTTACATTGTCATCATGGTGCAGTTTTGTCATGCTACAAAGCTGTCACTCAAATTAGCCAATCAGGGAGAATCATGCAATCAGCTGATGATGGGTGTGATGTCATAATGCGGGAAATATCCCCTTTTAAAACTTTTGGCGCCAAATCTAGATTGAAACATTTTAGCCTGTGGTTGAATAGGGCTCTGCCCGTGAATAGTGCTAATCGTGATACGTATCGTATCGCGAGTGTAGTATCGTGATACGTATCGTATCGTGACCCCTCTGGTGATACCCAGCACTACCCCTCATATACCTCTGTGATATGTATAAGTTTGGTTGCCCTAAATCTGCCGGTTTCCGTGTGGCGGCCATTTTGAATTTTTGGCGGGTCGGCGAAAAAAATTTTTTTCGCCCCAAATCGCATTACTATCCATTTTGGGCCATTTCTAGGGCAAAAAAATGTTTTCACCCTTTGAAAAAAATTTTGGACTTAGAAAATTTTCGGCACTTTTTCCCTTCATAATGGGAGCTGTCCGGACTGTACTCATAGAACGCTTGAAGATAGAGCTTAGAAATTGGCACTTTCAAATGGGAAGTCATATATAGCGACTTGTGTGGTGACCTTGAATTTGACCTTGGATGACCTTGAAAGGTCAAAACAGCCATTTTTGGGTCGAAAAACGCTCAAACTTGCACCTGGTCTGTATTTTCTCAAAAACTCTCTGATCAGTTTTGAGATTTTTCCTTAAAAAGATTCCTCTTATATACCTCTGTGACGTGTATAAGTTTTGTTGCCCTTGAATCGCCGATCTCAGTGTGGCGGCCATTTTGAATTTTTGACGAGTCGGCGAAAAAATTTTTTTTCGCCCCAAATAACATTACTATCCATTTTGGGCCACTTCTAGGCAAAAAACAATTTTCACCCTTTGAAAAAAATTTTGGACTTAGAAAATTTTCGGCACTTTTTTCCTTCATAATGGGAGCTGTCAGGACTGTACTCATAGAACGCTTGAAGATAGAGCTTAGAAATTGGCACTTTCAAATGGGAAGTCATATATGGCGACTTGTGTGGTGACCTTGAATTTGACCTTCGATGACCTTGAAAGGTCAGAACAGCCATTTTGGGGTCAAAAAGTGCCCAGATTTGCCTCTATAGATGAAATGCTTGCAGATAGAACTCATGTTTGCATTATGAACATATAGCAAGACATATATGGCACAACTAATGATGACCTTGATCTTGACGTCAGATGACCTTGAGTGCCAAATGTCTGACTCGTAATGTGTAAATTGACCTGAGCGGCCTAAACGATTCCACCCAGATATATCTTTGTATTATGAACATGTAATGGTGACATCGAAGTTCACACGGATGACCTTGATTGGTAAATCTCAAGGTCATTTGTTCACACTGCGAACCTTGATTGGTAAATCTCAAGGTCTGTTACCTGCCAATGCTGCCATGGCCAAACCAAAATTGTCCGGTAACCTGTCTTAGCCTTTGGGCTAATTTTTTCTTTTTGATACATAACACTCCTCATATGTACTCCTATGATGTCTATAAATTTCGTTGCGCTTGAATCGCTCGAAGTGGACCATTTTGGCCCAAACTCGGCCCAAATGGGACTTTCCCATGTTAAATTCTCCTATGCTTTATAATGGGACACATTATGCCTAATATCTCACTTAATATTAAGATTAGAGACTAGGAATCAATTGTGGACATATAGGAAATGATATATGCTGAATATTCTCGTGACCTTGAATTTGACCTCTGACCTCAATTTCAAGGTCAGAGCACAAAATGTCTGATATCTCGCTTATTATCGACTCTACAGCTTAGGAATCAATTGTGGACATATAGGAAATGATATATGCTGAATATTCTGGTGACCTTGAATTTGACCTTTCACGGCATTTTCAAGGTCATAGGACAAAATGGCTAATATCTCGCTTGTTATCGACTTTACAGCTTAGGAATCAGTTATGAACATTTAGGAAATGATATATGCAGATTATTGTCATGACCTTGAATTTGACCTTTGACCTCATTTTCAAGGTCACAGGACAAAATGGCTAATATCTAACTTATTATCGACCCTACAGCTTAGGAATCAATCGTGGACATATAGGAAATGATATATGCTGAATAATCTGATGACCTTGAATTTGACCTTTGACGGCATTTTCAAGGTCATAGGACAAAATGGCTGATATCTCGCTTGTTATCGACTTTACAGCGTAGGAATCAGTTATGAACATATAGGAAATGATATATGCAGATTATTGTCATGACCTTGAATTTGACCTTTGACCTCATTTTCAAGGTCACAGGACAAAATGGCTAATATCTCACTAATTATCGATTTTACAGCTTAGGAATCAATAGTGGACATGTAGGAAATGATATATGCTGAATATTCTCGGACCTTGAATTTGAGCTCTGACCTCATTTTCAAGGTCCAAGGACAAACTGGCTCATATCTTGCTCCTCTATTGACTGTATGGCTTGGGAATCAATTGTGGACATGATATAAAAAATGATAAAAAAAACACTGAATATTTTGATGACCTTGAATTTGACCTTTGCCCCTTCATTTTCAAGGCCACAGCACAAAATTGCTAATATCTCGCTGATTATTGAATTTACAGCTTAGCAATCAACTGTGGACATGATATATGCTTAATGTTATATATGCTGAATATTTTCTTGACCTTGAATTCAACCAGTGACCTAGCTGACATCTAAAATATTAAACATTGTCCGGTAACCTATCTTTGGCCCTTGTTTGATATTCAAATCAACTTGCCCAAAACAGTCCGGTACTTGTCCCAGGTGCAAATAAACATCCATTCACGGGGACAAAGTTAATGAATGAATGGGCGACTAAAACCTTGATGACACTGGTCAGTGTCAGTGACTAAGTATTCTGAGTGATTTTGATGATAATTTGATGCAATTCGGTGAGCTAATATATTTTTTAGCGACTTCAATTGCAACAATTTGGTGAACTACTGCCAAGATGTGATTGCCAAACACTTCGATGTAAGCGGCTCTTTAACCCTCGTTTGATCTCGACTCTTGTTTCTAGAAGCTGAGAAGGGGCAAATTTAGACTTAGCCGATGTTTCATGCAGCCTATCATCATTACAGGTGACGTTATCACCGGCATTATCACCGGCAAGTGTTGTGGACAAATAACTTGTCCGAATGCCAGATCTACTTGTCCCGGACAAGCCTTAATGTCGTGCCCTGGTGCCGCACACTTTCTGTTTAGGCCAGAGTGATCCCTGTCTGTGACATCATAGATCAGTCACTAAATGTTACTTCCCGCCAGGGTCTGCAAATTGCATTTTAAATTTCAGTATTATTCGTCTGAAGTGCAAATCACAAAATTTTACTTTAATCAAATGACCAAATGCGGTATTAGGATGCCAAAGTAAATAGGTTGCCGATCATTACAGTGCGTAATTAGCCACGACGCCGGCATGAGATCCGTATGGTCTGCCTTTTAAATTTAGTTGGCACCCTTGATCTTAACAAACTGTAAGGCGACAGCCAATCGGTGAGTATAATAAAGTTCATACCCATTACCATGATTACCCACCAGGTAAAATACAAACAAGAATAACACATGCTTTTATACGAAATCAGAGACTCATTGTTTGCCATCCTTTCTTCCCTTACAGGTCAGCAATCCATTACACAAGATAACGAGCAATATTTCTTCGATTATTGTGTCCCCCAGAGGGGGACATATAGTATTTGTCCTTTTCCCCATGTGCCATCCAGAAACGACGTCACGCACTTTATTCCGAAACGTACCAAGATATCATCACAAAACTTTTTGTACACATACATCGGGCCCTGAGGTAGATTGCTATTGAATTTCATCCAAATCATCAAAACAAGATGAACGCCACAAAAAAAACATTACTTTTTTTGGGAAAACGATGCCACGCACTTTATCCTGAAACGTATCAAGATATCATCATGAAACTTTCTGTACACATACATCGGGCCCTGTGGAAGGTTGTTATTGAATTTCAACCAAATCGGAAAAACGAGATGGCCGCCACAAAAAAAAAAACTTCTGGAAAACGACTTCACGCACTTTATTCTGAAACAAACCAAGATATCATCACAAAACTTTTTGTACACATACCATGAGGTAGGTTGCTATCGAATATCAGCCAAATCAGAAGAAAAAGATGTCCGCCATAAAAAAAACATTATTTTTTTTCGGGAAAACGGTGTCACACACTTTATTCTGAAACGTACCGAGGGACAGACTGCCTCTCCCGTCCGCCCACTAGTGTTCTATTGATACCAATATGTAAACTGTGATAACTCATGGATATTCCTGATGCTTACAGGTGCAAGGCTGTGGCCTAGGTTGGCTTCGGTACAATGGGTGAGGGTGTGGAGGAGGAGGACTGGGAAGTTGAGTGTAGTGATGACGAAAAGTACAATCCAACTGGGGCACAGGGCGATGTGTGGGAGCCCGAACCTAAGGACATCAAGGAGCTGTATGAGAGATTGTCGAAGGGAGAACAGCTTCCACTAGAGTGGAAGTGTCTGTATGGTCGTCGCTCACCAACTCCAGAACGCGTGGAGGAGAGCATGGAAGCAGTGACAGAACAGGAGGAGGAACCAAAGGAAGAGGAAAAGTAAATTTTATTCATTTCATAAAAGATCATTTTTGACGATTTATACCTGAGAAAACATCACCATTTTGGACGATTTATACCTGAGAAAACATCAATCGGCTAAATTACCAAAGCTAGTCAGTTGGTGCTATAGATCATGTAGATGCTTTGCAAGTGGCAGGACTCGCTGGTATGTTCATTCGTTTTGGGGTATTTCAGAGTTGCTCCAACGGAATTTGATTTCGATGATAATTTTGGGAGTGCAGCAGCAAATCCTATAACTCCCCGGAGAACACCAGGTGTGTATTACTTGTGAGAGTTTAGTGAACAAATTGTTGTTACCGGTATACTATACAGTTTGGTAAAGCACCAGACACTACACAGAGTTATGGATGTATATATTCTGATTTTGTCATTTCAAATTCCAATTTCCAAATAATATTGTTGTTCACTATTTTACATGTAGCAGAAGGATTTAGTGTTTCAATTGAAAAAGTGGTTTACATTTATATGTGAGTTCTAAATATCTTCATTCTTTGTTTATTTAGGCAGTTCTAAAACACCAAAAAGCACTAAGCGCGTGGCTCGTTTGGACAAAATCATGGATGATATACGCCGGCACAAAAAAATAAGTGAAGAAGGAGAAAAGGTGTCGAAGCAGCCAAAAACCCCTTCTGGCAGTCCCGGATCTACACCCTTGCGTACAAACAAGGGGAATATGTCTCCCAAAAAACTGTCATGACAAATCCCCATTCGAACATGTGTAAATAAGGTTCATTTTCATGCATTCATTGGAACCATTTATGTATGTCTTCAAGCATATTGTACTGTAAAAAGACTAATTTTGGTGGATATTAAATATGGCGGTTTTGAGCTCCACGTTATTTGGCGGTTTTAAAACCACTTATATTTCTTAGCATATATATATCCAGTTAATTTGGCGAACAATTTAATTTGGCTGTTTTTCCCCTACTGCGAAATCCGCCAAATAAATCGTCCTCCAAAATTAGTAGTTTTACAGTACATATACTTCGTGGGACAGGATGAAGTTTTGTGAGGGTGTTTTTTTACTGTATATGATAAACAGGTTGTCCTAAAAGAGTTAAGTCAAAACTTTGGTACTACCGAAAACATTTGTACAAAATTTGTAGCATATTAGGCCATGTTGTGTTATGAGTTTGTTTAGCGTGCGGGTAGCTTTTCCACGAAATTTGGCACTAACACACACTAGATATCCTGGTCATTTAATGATAATTTTAAAGCAATAAAACAATATTATCTTTCTTATATATTGTGCAGGGTTTTTCTCTTTTGTTCTGGCATCGATAGAACAGGTTTCCAGTTGAAATGTATACAAGAATTTTGTTGTGTTGTGTGTTGTATATTGGCTTGTGTGTTAATTTGTGTGTGTGTTAATAGTCCGTGCTGCCTCATACCTCTTTGAAATCTGACGGACGCTAAACAAAGTCTTAACACAACACGGCCTTAATTTGCTGAAAAATACTATGATCACTGATGTGACACTTGATCAATCTAACACAAAAGCAGGTGATCACATCAGATTGATCAGAATATTCTGCATGCCATAAACACAGTGTTTTTGAATGCATATATCATGTAATGGCAGTGATAAATTCAAACTGTCACATGATGGTTTGTAAGTACATTGTACCTGTATTTTTGGGACACCCTGTAAATGGATGTTGAAAATCTTGTGAAAATCCTGTGTATTGTGTGTAAAATAATCACTGATCAGCTTGTTTCTCATCTTACCACTTGAGAACTTGTGTTTATTTTCATACTGGGCATGTATAAAATTTGTTAAAAGGAAGTTGTTATTTCTTTCAAGAATACCAAAGTTTATGTGACCTCTCATTATGAAGGAAAAAGTCGGTGAGGGGAGGAATTTTTTTGGGTTGGAAATCCCATCAAAACGAATAGTGACTTGATTTGGGACTACAATTTTTTTTTTTGCCGACTCGTCAAAAATTAAAAATGGCTGCCATTCAACTAGGTGTTAAATTATATCACGATAATACTAAAATTAGCCCAAGGGCTAAGACAGGTTACCGGACAAAATATGTTTTATATTCCTGTGACCTTGAAAATAAGGTCACCGGTCAAATGCAACTTCATGAGAGTATCCAGCAAACATGTATATCATTTCCGGTATGTCCATTTTTGCTAAGCTGTAAATTCAATAACAAGTAAAACAAAATAGCAATTTTGTTCCATGACCTTGAAAATAAGGTTGAAGGTCGAATTAATGGTCATCAAAATATTTGGCATAAATCATTCCCTATAGGTGCACAACAGAGTCCTAAGCTGTAAAGTCAATAATAAGTGAGATATTAGCCGTTTTGTCCTGTGACCTTGAAAATGAGGTCAAAGGTCATATTCAAGGTAATGACAATAATCTGCATATATCATTTCCTATATGTTCATAATTGATTCCTAAGCTGTAAAGTCGATAAGAAGCGAGATATTAGCTATTTTGCTCTGTGACCTTGAAAATGAGGTCAAAGGTCGAATTCAAGGTCATCAGATTATTCGGATGATATCATTTCCTATATGTCCACAATTGATTCCTAAGCTGTAAAGTAAATAATAGAGATATTAGCCATTTTGTTCTCTGACCTTGAAACTGAGGTCAGAGGTAAAATTCAAGGTCACGAGAATATTCAGCATATATCATTTCCTATATGTCCACAATTGATTCCTAGTCTCTAATCTCAATATTAAGTAAGATATTAGGCTTAATGTGTCCCACTATAAAGCATTGGAGAATTTAACATTCCATTTGGGCTGAGTTTGGGCACAAAATGGCCCACTTCGAGCGATTCAAGGGCAACGAAATTTATACATGTCACAGGGGTACATATGAGGAGTGTTGTGCATCAATGAAAGAAAAATTTACTGAACAGATTTTGAAAAAACGACCGTCAAAGTCCAAAATTGGCCATTTTTCGACCAAAACGGCCGCTCTGACCTTGAAATCGAGGTCGGAGGTCAAATTCAAGGTCACGAGAATATTCAGCATATATCATTTCCTATATGTCCACAATTGATTCCTAGTCTCTAATCTCAATATTAAATGAGATATAAGGCTTAATGTGTCCCATTATAAAGCATAGGAGAATTTAACATGGGAAAGTCCCATTTGGGCCGAGTTTGGGCCCAAAATGGCCCACTTCGAGCGATTCAAGGGCAATGAAACTTATACATGTCACAGGGGTACATATGAGGAGTGTTATGCATCGATAAGAAAGAAAGTTACTGAACAGATTTTGAGAAAACGACCATCAAAGTCCAAAATTGGCCATTTTTCGACGAAAACGGCCGCCATTTTGAAAAAAATGCGAAAATCAAAAAACTAAAAAATACCTCCCTCTCGAAATATTTTTAGGCATTTTTGTGCAAAATTTCAGAAAAATTTGATCGTAAACTTTAAGATAAAATTGTTTACGGACGGACGGCCAGACGGAATGGACTTACGGGCCTTTCCCATGTTAAATTTCCTATCTCGACTGGCCCCTAAAATTGCAAAACTGGCCCCTAAAATCTAACTTTTGGCCTAAACCATGGTTAGGGGCCGTTTTCAGCTTTTCCCAGGCCCCCAACTCCGTTCCGTCAGCCCGGACAGACGGACGGACGACGGACGCAACGCCATGGCAATATGTTATCAGACCATAGGTTCGGTAACCTAAAAAAACAGACAAAAACATAAGGCCTCCCGATTTTCAATCGGGATGCCTAATAAACTGAAGCTCTATCTACATGCATTTCATCTGTAGAGGCAATTTTTTTTTCTACATCTGTAGAGGCAAATTTTTTTTTCATTTACCAATTTTCAAAGTCCAAAATTTTTTTTTCGCCGACCCGCCCAAAATTCAAAATGGCCGCCACACGGAGACCGGCGATTCAAGGGCAACAAAACTTATAAACATCATAAAGGTATATAAGGGAAATCTTTTGAAACAATAATCTCAAAACTGATCAGACAGTTTTCGAGAAAAGACAGACCAGGTGCAAATTTGAGGATTTTTCGACCCAAAAATGGCTGTTTTGACCTTTCAAGGTCATCCAAGGTCAAATTCAAGGTCACCACACAAGTCGCCATATATGACTTCCTATTTGAAAGTGCCAATTTCTAAGCTCTATCTTCAGCCGTTCTATGAGTACTGTTCCGTCAGCTCCCATCATGAAGAAAAAAAGTGCCGAAAATTTTCTTCAAGTCCAAGTCCAAAATTTTCAAAAGGTTCCCCTTATACACCTCTGTGATGTGTATAAGTTTGGTTGCCCTTGAATCGTCGGTCTGCGTATGGCGGCCATTTTGAATTTTTGACGAGTCGGCGAAAAAAAATTTTTGCCCTAAATCGCATTACTATCCATTTTGGGCCATTTCTAGGCAAAAAAAAATTTGTCACCCTTTGAAAAAAATTTTGGACTTTGAAAATTGGTAAATGAAAAAAAAATTTGCCTCTACAGATGTAGAAAAAAAAATTGCCTCTACAGATGAAATGCATGTAGATAGAGCTTCAGTTTATTAGGCATCGCGATTGAAAATCGGGAGGCCTTATGTTTTTGTCTGTTTTTTTTAGGTTACCGGACCTATGGTCCGATAACATATTGCCATGGCGTTGCGTTAGTCGTCCGTCCGTCTGTCCGGGCTAACGGAACGGAGTTGGGGGCCTGGGAATAGGTGAAAACGGCCCCTAACCATGGTTTAGGCCAAAAGTTAGATTTTAGGGGGCAGTTTTTTCAGCACTTTTTTCCCTTCATAATGGGAGCTGCCAGGACTGTACTCATAGAACACTTGAAGATAGAGCTTAGATATTGGCACTTTCAAATAGGAAGTCATATACGGTGATTTGTGAGATGACCTTGAACTTTACCTTTGATGACCTTGAAAGGTCAAAACTGCCATTTTTGGGTCAAAAAATGCCCAAATTTGCCTCTACAGGTGAAAGGCATGTAGATAGAGCTTAAGTTTGCATTATGAACATATAGGGAGTCATATATGGAACAACTAATGATGACCTTGATCTTGACCTTGGATGACCTTGAGTGCTAAATGTCTGACTCGAAATCTGTAAAGTGGCCTCTGAGATGAAATGGATGTAGATAGAGCTTTAGTTTGCGTTATGAACATATGGGAAGTCATACCGGTATATGGAACAACTAATGATGACCTTGATCTTGGATGACCTTGAATGCTAAATATCGGACTTGAAATCTGTAAGTGGCCTCTGAGGCTTAAACAGTTGCACATACAGGTTAAGATTGTGTATAAGCCTATAAAAAGTCATGTATATATGGCACATCTTTTGGTGACCTTGAACTTGACAGGAAAATCTCAAAATCTTGCCTGACCTGGCATGTGTAAGTTTGCCTCTACAGACAAAATACTTGTTGATAGAGCTTATATGTTTGTTTTATGAATATATATGAAGTCATATGCAGCATACCTAATCATGCTAATGAAGACATTGAAATTCACAAAGATGACCTCGACTGGTAAATCTCAAAATCATATGTCCGCTACTATGCTTAAAACCAAAATTTCCAGTAACCTATCTTAGCCCTTGGGCTAATTTTTAATAAACCCTAATAAACAAGCTAAAACAAGGCATTCCCGAGGAGATGATGACCTAGGAAGGTCATCTGCGGAAAAGGGACGGTGTGCCGAGTCTTTGGAATACAATTACAGTTAAACTTGAAATTTAAAAATTTTGTAAAATGACACACCGGTGATCGAAAAGTAGTAATATCTCTAAAAAGGTATTGCCGGTTGCCCTCGCCAACCGGCGCCATGGACCCGCGGGGGGTCCACGGCAGGGCGGCAAGCTGCGTGACACCAGTTCCCGCATACTACCCGGGCGGCCAGAGCGGATGCGCACATATATAGACGGATGCAGACGACCGAACATACGCACACCTCCAGAGGGACGTGCGTGGGGCACGCGACTGGTAAAACAGTCAAACCCCAAACGCCGGCCACGCCAGACCCCGCGGCATCCGGCGCCGCAGTAGCGGACGAAATGAGAGTTGCACAATAACTAGGTATTGTTAAATCTTGGTACATTTTAAATACATATACATGCATAACAGGACAGCAATTCTACCCGCGCAGCAGTGCACATCGTGTCCTGGAGACTTCTGTCCCCGGTCATAATGACACACTGCCCAGACCAAAATACAAACACTATAAAACTCATGCGGGGGCAGGCATTTCCCTCCGGTGACTCCAAATCAAACCGTGGATACGGGCACCACATCCTACAGATAAGACAGTGAAATGGAGTTGTACAAATATTTTATTTTCAACATTAGCACTTTTATCAGTGTTGTCAGGCAAGGCAGACTCCACTGCATTCTGAAATGGTAGCATTAGGAATTTTCATCTCAAGCATGTTAGAATTATCAGTAGAATTTGCTGTATAATATGTATACACATACAAGTAACATGATTGGTGGCGTTTCCATTATGTTATCCAATAGGAAATTCCCAATTCATAAACATGAAACAAATGGATTCCCCAGTCTCTGTTAGAATCTCTGTAAGTTACTCTGAACTGTGACAAAAAAGCCCCTTTGCAACTCAAATGTTGAATATTTACGACACATCGAACGAGAACAATCACTTCACCATATTGATTTGTATCAAAGATAAAGTAAATCACAAGCACTCCTGTAATATCAACACTCAATATGAGAAGGAACAAATTCAATTACACAAAGTTTGCTCTGCAACTTGCTCCTACACATATCACCACAACGCCTAGCACAGTCACATGTTCCACGGTTATATCCAACTAAATGTTAACAGGTAAAAGGCATTTCAACAATACACTGGATAAGTAACAAAACAGATATAATCTAGCGTTAGACTTCAGGCGTTATATAATACAATATACACAACAAATGTACAAATAATAAACCAATTTTCTTCTTCAGATACAAGTTCGACAATTTATTTTTTGAAAGTTGGGTCATATTCATACCAATTGGATCTACTGTAATGTCCTTTAGGATCAGACACTAATCACATGATAATTTGTAGCGTAGTTCAGTGCTAATATATTGTTACTTGTCAGGCATGACCAAATGCACGAAGAACTAGACGAATCGGTCGCCTATGTTAATTCAGACAAAATATCATTACTGCCAGGCCAGTGTGTTTCATTTATATCAGTTATGAAAGTTCTGGACCTTAACCATTTTATTACATGCAGTAACACTAATAACAACTAAAATATTCATTAACTTACAATGCATTATTTCTTACCAAATACTTTCCAGGAAAGCTTGTCACAGAAATGGATTATGAAGCCTTGCTCAATCCCATGAATCCCCCAGTATCATGGGAACAGCCATGAAATCTCTACTGGGCTGAATCTTTACCTTGTTGAGCTCAATAATAAATGTTTCTTGTCTCAGCTATTTTGATTGTGGTGAATAACAGACCTAACTAGTAAAACTAATGTTAACTTATTTGGTTACAGACATGAAATCTCTACTGGACAGAACCTTTAACCTTGTTGAGTCCAATAAGAAATATTTCTTGTCTTAACTATTTTTATTGTGGTCAATAATAAACTTAACTAGTATAACTAATGTTAACTTATTTGGTAATATTGTTCTGTTTTCACCAAAAACATCAGTTCTCTATTCTGAACAAGAATCCAGTGCCATTTGCTTTCGTAGTACAGGGTATTGGAGTGATCACAGGTGTCAAAGTGGGTATTTTAATGGTCATAATAAGTGAGTCTTTTAACCAAATAATGTTAAATTTTGATCATTATGAAAAACAATAGGTTTCGTGTGATGGTCTTTCTCATCGAGCCTTTGCGATTTCATCATCATTCATCCAAAACGCCCATTCATAGAGCGTTCACAAACCATGTGTGTTGAACAGGCTAATTTGAGCACAAAAAGCATCGCCAATTGCCCAATTAGGTCGCTATGGCAACCAAAATCGATTGGTGTCGGGATCTAACCATAAGACATGTCTGTATACAAATTTATTAGAATTGGTTCAGATTTGCAACCTGTGAAATGTTCTCAAGAAAATCTCTATGGCGGCAGACGAGGCGGCGCAACGGAGACAAATCCATAATATCCGCCGAACTTCGCTCGGGATATACAATAATCAAAATACATATGGGATCAAATGTCATTTGCTAGTACATATTCATGTTGTAATGAAGTATTTCACTGCACACTAGTGTTAATTTATATGGTAAAATCATCGGAAATCTGAGAACAGTTACAAAACAAACTGTTTTATTGCTGTATCTATTGACCACTATATAAATCACCTAAATGCTATTAAGTCTTTCGTAATTGCTGACATACATTGTTAGTGGTATTTGTTGTGTATCATCAGCAAAATAAAACATGTAGCAAACATTATGTACAGTGTACTAGTGTGCAAAATGGATGCTGCTCATCAATGACTGTTGAACTCAGCTTCTTACTCAAGTTATCTTAGCTCTCTTTCGACTAAAAGATTACAAGACATGATTGTGTTCGAAGATTTCCTTTACAAAGCGATGCCCTGTTTATATATTAAACTAACTTTCATCAATAAATCAGTAACAAAGCAGTTTTGGAGAGTTACAGAATAAAAGCTCACAATTTCTCACGTCGAAGTACTTGCTTGAACACAAGCAAAAGATACACTTAATGAAAACAGACCAAAAATATACATCTATCAACAGGTAAATGCAAAATTAAGCATAACATAAATCTGTATAACATTCTATAAACAATGCATGTACATTTAACAATCACCAAAACAATAGCTACATAAGATCTCAGTTCACACGGATATTATAGTCAACACATAGTCAAAATAGACAAAATATTTGGGAATTTAGAGGCAAAAATTGGTTCAACTAATTATAAAAAAGGCAACTAAAAACAAATACCTGTATGTACAAAATAATATATTCACACATTAACATGGAAGTTATTGACAAACTCTACTAAGTAACATAGCTGACTGGCAGCAATGCTGGTTTGATACAAATTTTGGCTCATGAGTTTTTGTGTTTGAGTCTTAGAAATGTATAAAGAATTCTCTGGATCAAGCTACCTACTGACACCGACAACAAGAACAGAAACGTCACCCTCAGCACTGCCGGGGAAAGCCCCAAATAAAGGCTGTTGTCATGGCAACAATACCGAAGAGCCCTGGCACAGTGCCACAAGGTGGCAGGAATGTGTTGACGTCACAACAAAAAGGCTTGAGAGTGGCCCTCTCCAGTAATCATGCTGCTGTTTGACCGGTTGTATATTAATATCCTTCTGTTACTCTTGTCTATGCTGCAAGACAATTCAGTAAGACATTATATAAGACATCAATCAATATGTGACTACAGCACACACATCACACTACGTGGAGATATCAAATCTTACATACCTTGTACCATTGCAGCTCCTTGCTCATTCAAAGTTCGTTCTCGGAGTCGAACAGTTTCCTTGAAAATAAGTTCCTTCAGCTTTTCTTTTGGTAAGTCGTCTAGTTCTGTCTCGAAAGTGAATGGCTGCTCGGCGACTGGCTGTAATCAAAACACAAGTAACACTGTAAGGCATTTTCTGGTAGATTAATCATGTGCGAACATACTGAATATTTGGCTGCACACGCGGCATCCGTACCTCGTCAGCAGGGTCATAGTACTGCTCCAAATACGGATGGCCCAGTGCCTGCTCCACTGTGATTCGCTTGTTGGGGTTAAATGTCAGCATTTTATCCAACAAGTCCAGTGCTGAAATCAAACACAATGTGTCATGTTTATTACAGCTGCAGGTTATAAGTCAATATTTGGTTATCATCAATGACAAAGTACTGGTACATGCATGTACCTTTTGGATCAGCATTCTGGTAGAGTTGTGTCCATGGTACCTTGGGCTTATGTGGGAGAGACTGTAAATACCCTCGAGCCTACAAAATATACAACATATACTGTCATATAGCATGTCTCATTGACTTTTGTCGGTACAAATACATGTAAGTCCACAAAGATCTTGAAATTACCTTCTCATTAATAATGCAGTTAAGATCATCTTGGCTGGGAGATCCAAGAACACTCAGAATGTGATTCAGTTGATCCAGGTCTGTTTTTGGTTAAGTAATATTTTTTTCATGACAACAGCTGCTATTCCTTCTAAACCATGTAAACCAATGGTTTACATGGTTTAGGTCCAAACTACTGTAAAACTACTAATTTTGGCGGACAATTTATTTGGCGGATTTGGCGGTAAGGGAAAAACCGCCAAATTAAATCGTCCGCCAAATAAACTAGATATATGTTAAGAAATATAAGTGGTTTTATATTTCTTAACCAAACAGCCTGGGATTCAAAACCGTCAAATTTAATAGCCGCCAAAATTAGTCTTTTTACAGTATACTTCAACTTTGACACTGAATTTGATATGCTTACACTGGTATTGAATGGTTATTATTGCATTAACCAGATGGGCCTCAAGCATTCTTGAGAAAGGATACAGTGCTTGCCGGGGAACAGTGGTCGGTTTGAGAGCATCTCCGCCAATATGCAGCCAACAGACCAAACATCAACTGTCTCTAGTCAAGGAAACACACTCAAGCATGAAAACTTTTTAAGCTGGAAACAAATACCGATCAAATATCATCTTCAAATCTATAAATTTCTTACCAATTGGTATCATGATACTATTTCATTACAGTCAACTTCAAATGTCACTACATTAGTTCTATTGCAGTTCTTCACAATGATGGTCAAATTTAACAGTTTTGCTCTGATCGAGCAGCAGGATACTGGCTTTGCTGTAACCCTTGGAATTGAGCATGATCTCTGGTGCGCGGTACCATCGAGTGGCCACGTACTCAGTCAGGAATCCCACGTGGTCGTGATCAGGATCAGCAACACGCGCGAGTCCAAAATCACAAATCTGTCATAGACAAGCAGCATCAATTGATGAAGCAGCCGATCATGCTTGCTTTGATCATGTAAATCGTTTGACCACACAGAATGATCTGAGGATGTCACAGAGCATGTTTTAGTTTAGATTGGTGATGTTACACTAAACAATTTAACTAGAAGATTTTCAAACAATTTTTTCGCCTCACATTTTACATGATCATGATGATAACCATTTGATAACACTAGGTGCTATGGAGATGACGGTCTGAGACGAACCTTGAGGTCGCACGTGGTGTTGAGAAGAAGGTTGCTGGGCTTCAGGTCCCGGTGTAGTACATTAGCAGAGTGGATGTATTTGAGACCGCGCAGGATCTGGTACAGGAAGTAGCACACGTGGTCGTTACTCAGCTTCTGGGTCTTCAGCAGTTTGTACATGTCCGTCTCCATCAAACACTGCACGATGTATCTGAGGCACGGTGCGTCAAGGCTTGTCAATAGATGCTATGACCTGCTTGTATACTTAGGATGAAGGTATGAACCATAAGTCTCAAATCAGTAAATACATTTCATTCATTATCTTATCATATTTATGATCAATACTTTGAATTGCATTTTTGGAGTTGAAAAGGATACACATCTTTCATTTCTTCCACATTTGCAGCTCGTATTATGTCTTGAATGTTAATTATCTGCAACCAAAACAAGAAGCTCTTGAAGAATGTACTCAGAATATTATGCCAGTGCCACTATGAAGCTTGCTGAATATTATGTATATTGATTCAGTTCCCTGTAAGTAAACACATGGAACTGAAGCAGATCAATTGCTGGACATATGTTCTACACAATGTATACCAATGCATACTCATTTAATTAAACTGCATTATGAAAAGAAAGAACATACATTCTCATGTTTGAATCTTGTCAAGATCTTTATTTCTCTCAATGTTCGCTGGCAATATGTCTGATGTTCAAACGGCGAGATTTTCTTAATTGCGACCTTGTTCTGTGTTGTAGTATCCAAAGCAGATCTGGAAAAAGACCACAAATTAATTAGCATGCAGGCGATTGCAATAAAAGATGTAACGCAATACATTCTCTAGGAAAGTATTGAATTCCATAGAAATGTTTTTCAGTGTAGAAATTGTGAATTGATGGGACCTAGATACTCAAAATTACATTATACATAATTGGTAAATTCAAATGGAATTCACCAAGAACTAAATGTGGAAAATTCAAGTAACAATACACCTACAGACAGTGTGATTGATTCCCAACCACATACATATACCCAATCCAGCACATGACCTTGTAATTTTCTATAGACCTGCTAAATCTCCCAAAGTAATTAATGACGCTCAGGATTAATGACGCCCAGTCAAACAAGTGCAAAAATGATATACTTCCAACAGGCAGACTGTAAGAACTCCCCAGAACAGGTGACAACAGAATGAGGTGGAATTAATTATTAATCTTCATACCGCATCCACTGAACCACATGGAAGACACATAGATGTATGACATGAAAAGCCAGGGTCCTGAAATGTCAATAGCTTAGCCATAATTTAATGGAGGTCTTTTATCTCTACTAATGCGGCCGCTCATCCAGACCAAGGAAAGAAGAAGTGACATGAAATGTAATCAGAAGAAGTACAGGTACCAAAGCAGATTACAGGTGTGAAGTGACAACCGAAGAAACCAGCATTGTTATCGTTCTAAAACTGGACATTATCAGTACTGAGTGGGGCATACAAGAATTTGAATACCATTATCACTGTATCCAAAATTATTTAGCAGAGATTATCAAAATACATTCTGTAAATGTACATTAACCCTGACACACACACATGAGCATCAGAAACATGATTCTCCAGGCTAGTGTGTGTTTTGTTTTCATTTTTTCATACATGTGCACTGTGCATCAATTTCAAGCTAGATACTTAAGGTAGTCCGCTCCAAACAGCGAGGGAACGAGGTCCAGGGTTTTTTAAAAATAAATACCTGTATCAACATAATCTTGAGCTTCAAAATGATAATTGTTCAGCATCCTAAAACTGAAAAGAAAATAGGGGGTCACCGTATCCGTTCGCATAGAAAACACGATGCAAGATGTGAAAATGGACAAAAAAATGTGCAAAAATGCCAGAAGTTTTGTCATTTTAGGTAAATATGTGTGATTTTGATTGAACATGTAGAAGAAACGAGCACGGTGACCCCCTATTTTCTTTTCAGTATTGAATGCTGATCATTTACTCTATAAAATAAAGTCATTTTGAAGAGATAATATTCAAGAAATTACTTTTAAATTTTGACTCTCCGTTACCTCCATGTGTGTAGCGGACTACGTTAATATTGATTTTTGAGCAGCAGGAGCATATTTCTTGCAAATAGCCAAAACCCAGAAATAATCCACTAGATATTGCTGCAATAATGCATCAAATACTACACAGCTACGAAACAATAGGTGTGGTAGCACAGTATGATAAATGAAATTCTCTCGTTATGTATTTCTGCATGACATGATAATTTTGCAGACAATAAATGTCCACAATATCAAAATGTGACTTGCACCGTTTAATTTGGGTAAGATTTTCCATACATATATACATATGAATTAGAGCATTATTCCTTGAAATATCAATGAAAACTTTCAATTGAAGGCAGGCCACAAATAAATCAGAAGGAATAGTGCTATATGATACCCTAGGCAATTAGTAAGCTCGTCCTATCTCATCTCGATGGCTGACTGCTTGACATTTCACGACAGTCAACTTATAATGATGATTGTTCTCTAATCTTTCAGCAGTAAATGTCAGGCCACAAATATTCAATACCAACTTGAGAAGAAAAGAAACACATCTACAAGAATGCACACCAGTGAGGTAGTTTTCAAACCTTCTCCGATTCAGAGTGATCAAGCAACCAGCATAATAATGTCGTGATTATGTCATTTGATATACCAGCCATATATACGTTATCTGCTTCAATATTCATGTACAAAACATCATCCTGTTCATTGGCTCCTGCATTCAACCAATAGGCTAAGGCAAACAAACAGTACTGAACAGTGTCTCGAGTCTTATTTATTAGTCATGATAACAAGAAGCGAGACACAAAAATATTCAAGTTGGTATCAAACTATCTACTAATACCTACATCAAACATATCAAAACGCTGAATATGTTCAAAATAATCAGGTTTTATCCCTGAAATGGGAATTTTAGCCCTGCAGCCAAAATAAAAATTAATGTCACTAATTCGTTTATTGTATATTAAAGCGAGAAAAATAGTCAGACAGTTGAACAGGAAAATATTCCTAAAAAATTGTGGACACAACCAATAAATTGTCTCGCATAAGATTGTCTGACACATAAGATTGTCTGACATAACACTGAATACCTGAAACAGTGATACTGTAATGATCGGGCAAAAGTTTCTTGCCCATAAAGCATAATTGTTCCACACCCCACAGGAGTTGTGACACTACACATGTCACTTCAATCTTCATTCATTGTATCACGTATCTTGAGTATTTGCGTGATTCGTGAGGAAATTTGCGTGATTCGTGAGGAAATGTCATAGGAAACGACACAGGTCCCCACTTCAACTGGGGGAAATTATTGTAAAGGTTCATTTTCTTCGAAAACATTTTTTTCCACAGAACATCCCAATGAGCAAACATCACGTACATGCTACCAAAAATTACATGCAAACATGGTGATACTTACGAAAATGGACACACAGATCGTGACACCACCCGCATGCTTGCGACTCGTTTGTGAAATAACAACGGTTATCAATTGAAACCAACGAATTGTATGTCAGTAAAGAACAAAATGCTCGGAGAAATCTTTCTTCATTGTTACACCATTGAACCAGTTGTTTTAATCAAGTATTTTATAAACTAAAAAGGTTTTGCGGTTTACGCATATCAGCCTGAGGGAGAAAACCTGCATACGCGTTACAGCATGAGGAAGCATGTGAGCGTTGTCGGAAATGGAAAAACTGGCAATGCATAAATTGAGATTTTAAAGAATGATTTGAGGTTGCACATGCTTCAAGTACAAACCGTACATGTACTTCTATACTCCTCATTTATCATTACCATCAATATGTTCTTCCCATCTTCATAAATCTTGAAAATAGGCGATACCAAGAATTTTTTTTATATGTATTTTACACAGAAGCTCACCAAGTGCAAATATTATCTCTTGAACTTGAATTTTTTTCATCAATGGACCAGTAAAACTGAGGAAGATTCGCATTGGAAAAGAAATATCCCATCTTCAACAAAATATGTACTCATGCACATATGCGTAATGCTCTCACGCAAATCGCGAAAAGTATAGCAAATAAACAAATGATACATTACACCTAGATTTGTGCCGCCTTTGAGTCTGCGACCAATGTGAAACATTTTGAAGACAGGCACACGTGAAGCCCAACTATCAGTCTCGTAGACCTCACATTTTATCTTTAATGCCGATAGATAACATTTTCAACCCCAAAACCGAGGAGAGCGGCTGTCGAAGCCAAAATGACAGATATTGTGCAGCCAAAGATATCGCAACACTGGCTTATTTCTTTAATTTAAACTGTCAACAGCAGCCCTAAATATGTTTAATGTTCTGTGCAAACCCAAATCCGACATTTCAAAACGGTAAAATTAGCGAAATTTCATTTATTTCCTGCTAACGGTCAGAGTGCCATTTCCTCACGAATAACACGTAATACTCACAATTTTACGTGGCACTCCCTGAATAACACAACGCCTAGGCACTGTCAGGTACTGACTACGCAATGACATGTATGTACACAAACTGTACTAGGCCGTATTTGAACTGGTGCCCTGACAGGTGCCCCATTACTCTGATAGAAAATCGCCAGTTGAGCATTGTTGATTAGATCTAGCAAATAACTGACAGAAGAGTGAACAAAACTCTGTTAGTCTGTATTGATGACTAATCAACTCGACAAACTTCTCAAAGCCGGAGCACAAAGGTCCTAGATCTATTTTAGGGCTGGCAAAGTAGATCTACACTAGATTTAGAAATGGCAAGTGACTCTTTAGTTATGATAAGTGTAGGCTAGATCTAGCATGTAGAATCAGTCTCAGTCTCAGACTCAGACTGTCAGTGTGTGAGTCAGTGACTGGATTTGCTTATTTCACAAACCTTCGCGAGTAAATTAACCTGCAATGCTGAATTTTGTAGTATTACCAAAACATTCAACTTACACGACCATGCCATAGGCACCCTCTCCTATGTATGCTAAATTCCTATATCGGGGGCCAACTTCAAAAGCTTGGCCCCGAACCATTTCTGCGTTTGGATTCGAGCTCGCCATTTTGGATAGATTCCGAAAGCACTTGTTGTTGATTGGCCGCTGTCGTGACGTCATGTGTCAGCAGTAACCCGGAAATGTAAAATCTAATCGCTAGATGTCAGAGTCATACAGTCACACGCAGCAGGTGCCTAGAATTTCGAGGCGTTATGATACAGGGCGGATCCAAGTTGGACATTCTTGGGGAAACTCCCAGGAGCGGATCTTTGATCTAGATTGTGGCGACATATATTCCTCTTGGAATGTCTTATTGAGTGTGGTTTTGATAGCACGGTGGAATGTGGTTCATTTCGTTTGTACACACTGCATATGTTTGTCTGAAAGCCATCTAGTCATCTCTATTGTATGCATGTGTCCCACCACACTGACCACAATACACAAACTTTACATGTAGGCCCTATTTGGACATATTGGAACCAGTAGATCACGTGGACGTTTGTTTCTAGTGATAAGTGTGAAGAGCGTCTCCGGTCAGATGAGTGCTTGTTTCTGTTCGTAAAATTGAATGTCTCTGGTGCGTGAGTTGACGCCTTGCTTTTCATTGTGACAGCATGCTTGGTGGATTTCTCACTTGTGCAACAACTGTCAGTTGCCTTTTGGAGTGTTAGTTCAGCATCTCAGTACACCAGAATGTCCCAAATCCTCCCATCTATCTTCTAGGGCTCCACACTTGCAAACTTTCTCAATCTTGCAAGGTGAGTGTCAGAAAGCTTAGTTTTTCGTTGGATAACACCTGAATAAATCTCGTTCATAAAGGATGTTGACTTTAGGCTTGAAATGTTCTCCCAGAACTTTCTCGTAATTATTTCAGTCAACATCCAACAATTTGTTCTGAAATGATTTCAATTTGCACCACTTCTCCCTTTGCATTCATATGATCAGGCGGTGGCAGGCTAATCCATTTGTCCTTTAGATATCGTGAGATCACAAGTTGATTATTTGAGGTGTCTGCAAAAATGGTTGAAACTGATTCAACAAAGTCCCTCGCGTATGATTGGTTAAGAAATGTTTATGCTTCCGAATATTTGTCGGGAGTCTCTGTGAAATGGTCCATTCATCCAAATTTTGACACGATGAAATTCGGATGAACAAATGTGAATGAGCGAACTTGACCTACGTGTTACACCAAATGTCTTTAACTTCTTCATCAGTTTGTCATCAATTCCACAACGATCATTTGTTGGGAGACCACCGGCAAAATCACTAAAACCTTGCTCTGGAAGTTGAAGTTAATTGGAAGTTGAAGTTACAAAGTTCGGCGGATACTATGGATTTACGATCATCGCGCCGCCGCCGCCGCCGCCGCCGCCGCGTCCGCAGACACTTTCTTGTGAACGCGCTACAGCTTGCAAATCTGAACCGATTGTGATAATATTCTATACACCCATGGCTTGTGAATGCTCTAGGAGTTGTAATTTTACAGGAATCATCACAATATTGGAAAGTCATGTTGAGCAATGCTCAGGCACGAAACCTATTGTGTTTCGGAAAGATTGAATAAATATTCATAAGTTTATGAGATAACTTATCACAACAATGGGAAATATCCAGTTTTAGATCTATGATCATTCCAGTTGATTGTTATTTGCAAACAAATAACACTGAACATGTGTACAAATTTACAGTTGATGATTTTGTGTGAAGAGATTATTTTTACTGAATAAGTTAAGATAAATTTGAATAGTTTAACATTAGTTTTACTGGTTAAGTTCATTACTGGCCACAATAAGAAAAGTCAGGCAAAGAAACATTTATTATTGGGCTCAACAAGTTGAAGGTTGTGTCCAGTACTGACTTTATGGCTGCAGTACCATTGATATTCGTGAATAAGTTAACATTATTATTGCTAGTTAAGTCTATTATTGAGCACAATAAAAAACAGTTAAGGTAAGGAACATTTATTATTGGGATCAATGAGGAAAAGGTTGTGTCCAGTAGTGATTTTATGGTGTAGTATCATTGATATTACTGAATAATTTAACATTAATTTGGCTAGTTAAGTCTATTATTGAGCACAATAAAAATTAGTTAAGGTGAGGAACATTTATTACTGGGCACATATTATGAGTTAAATTATAACTTGTGGTGATAATAGTTAAAAGTTCGATCTGGCTCCAATTTCGTCATCTTGAAAAACAGTTTTGGTCATCTTTTACTTTGAATTTCAGTTTGAAACCAAGTTTGGCACATAATATGAGTTGAAATTTAACTTATGCTGAAAAGTTCGATCTGGCTCCAATTTCGTCATCTGGAAATGAAGTTTTGGTCAACTTTTACTTTGAATTTCAGCTTAAAATCAAGTTTGGCACATATTATGAGTTAAAATATAACTTATGGTGAAAAGTTTGATTTGGCTCCAATTTTGTCATCTTGAAATGCAGTTTTTGTCAACTTTTGCTTTCATTTTCAACTTGAAACCAAGTTTGTCAAATATTCTGAGTTGGAATATAACTTTTGATGAAAACTTTGATCTGGCTGTAATTTCGTTATTTTATTGAACATGTTGAAATGGAAATTCATATGCACTGATTTCAGTGGTGACCTTGAATTTTATCCTTCAATGACATTGAAAGGTCAATGCAGCAATTTTTGTGGGGGAAAAACAGTTTTGGTTTAAGCATGTTGGGATTTTACATTTCTCTGGTAATCATTGTAGCCCTTGCTCCAGTTTTTCCACGCTTATCAGTAATATTTGGGGCGACAGGGATGATGGGGCTACGGGGGATACACCCAAGCGGTCGTAGGCGACCGGACGCGTCTAGTTTTCCCCAGCGGGTTGAAGTGAATTCTTCATTTGAATGAGTTACCTACACAGAACTGTTTTTAACTCTGGTCGAAACAAAGGATTACCTATGGGCCTGACCGAGTAATCCCCATCTATTTTTGGTCAAATCGTTTTAGTCAAATGCTTTATGTGACAGTAAGTGTTGGTGTTGCCACCTAGTGGTTTTGAATGTGTATGAATGTGTGTGTGTGTGTGCTGCCACCTGTAGAGTGAATGTTTGTGTCTGGTCTCGCTTTTACCTAGTTACTGTTTGTTTATTGTTGATCACATGACTATGTGATATTTTGGCGGGAGTTTTTACTTTGTTCACTTGCACTATGAAAGTCAGAGAGGAAACATCTGATCGATTTTCCTGATTACTTTATATGTTGCACTGTGCCATCATTTTACAAACCATCAACGGTCATTACATCATTGATCATTACTTCATTCATCTTTATTTGGATCATCACACGTTTGATCAGTTCAGTTCATATTCATGCTCATAATGTATTTTAATGCTATTCATTTTCATATTTTACTCGTAGAAGGTTAGGGGAATTAGATCTCATTTATATGTATAGTGGTTGTTCGATTATCAACCATTCTGCATTATTTCATTGCAGGCTGTATTATTCGTGTATAATATACACGAATAAACGCTCGAATCGTATCAAGCAAGTGTTTGTTTTCAACAACACCACCGCTATTACAACTGGCGCCCAATGTGGGACTCGAACCCACGACCCTGGGACATAATCTGTGGTGCATTATGGTGTTCCTGCAAAGTTGCACAGTGATCAAGGACGGAATTTTGAATCCCGAGTGATCAAGGAGTTGTGTCACCTTATGGGCATCAGTAAATCCAGGACTACTCCATATCCTGCCATGGGGAATGGTATCGTTGAACGGTTCAACAGAACTTTGTTGCAAATGCTTGGTGCATTGGAGTCCGACAAGAAGAAGAACTGGAAGGACTACTTACCATCTGTCGTACACTCATACAATTGTACCAAACACCCATCTTCGGGTTTTTCTCCCTACAAACTTATGTTTGGTCGTGACCCTAAGCTCTCTGTCGATCTTCAGTTCGGTTTGTCTCCGGATGGTGAAACTCAGAGTTTCAGCAAGTTTGTGGAAGATCTGGATGAGCAGTTACGGTATTCCTGGGAGTTGGCAGCAAAGAATCAACAGGTTGCGTCGGGTAGACAGAAGGATCACTATGATCAGAAACAACGTGGTGTTATGCTGCAATTTATGATCGGGTTCTCATCAGGAATGTTGGGTTGAAAGGTCGTCACAAGCTTGCGGATTAGTGGCAGGATGTGGTCTATGTTGTGCAAGGGCAACCAAATTCTGAGATCCCTGTGTTCCGTGTCTCTCCAGAGGGGGGGGGGGGGGGGGGAGGAAAGTGTAAGGTTTTACATCGGAATTTATTGCTTCCTATCTCTTCTAAGGTGGAAGCAGGGACAAGACCCATCGCTAATCCACATGTTACCCGTCGTAAGACCAGGCAGTCTGTTCCAGTAGTTGGTTCAGGATCTGAGTCCTCTGAGTCTGAATCGTCAGACGAAGATTTTGTTGTTCTGGTTCCTGTGGTTGCTCCAGTAGACGAGGCCAGACTTGAGTCTTCTAACTCAGAGTCCGAATTGGATGGGGATCCTGTGTTTTCAAATGGTCAGCTTTCATTTCGGCAGTGTGGCTTCACCACAGCTAGTCGATGTTAGCCCTGTTGGCAGTGTGGCTTCACCTCAACTGGTCGATCAGCAGTCTCATCCAGAGGACATTCCTGTCCCAATTCTACAACCTCGTTGTAGTGTCCGGGAGCGTAAGCCACCAGCACGGTTCCAGTCGGATGGATGGATTTCAAACCACACTAACACTTTGGCACCTTCTGTTCCTGAGTGGAAGCAGAAAGCACAATTTCCCTTAAATGTTGCCACTAACTACTCACATTTGCCTGAATCGGTGTTGTTGGAAGTTATTTCCATGGTTAAAGGCACATAGGTTTTCGCTACTAATATATTGACACCGTTACTTCAGGGTTAATCTTAATTCTCATTTATTATGGGAATATGTAGGTCTAATTAAGATTTAATTTGGTGAGGGAGGATATGACAGTGAGTGTTGGTAACGCAATATAGTGGTTTTGAATGTGTATGAATGTGTGTGTGTGCTGCCACCTGTAGAGTGAATGTTTGTGTCTGGTCACGCTTTTACCTATTTACTGTTTGTTTATTGTTGATCACATGACTATGTGATGTTTTGGCGGGAGTTTTTACTTTGTTCACTTGCACTTTGAAAGTCAGAGAGGAAACATCTGATCGATTTTCCTGATTACTTTATATGTTGCACTGTGACATCATTTTACAAACCATCTATGATCATTACATCATTGATCATTACTTCATTCATCTTTATTTGGATCATCACACGTTTGATCAGGTCAGTTCATTCTCATGCTCATAATGTATTTTAATGCTATTCATTTTCATATTTTACTCGTAGAAGGTTAGGGGAATTAGATCTCATTTATATGTATAGTGGTTGTTCGATTATCAACCATTCTGCATTATTTCATTGCAGGCTGTATTATACACGAATAAACCATCGAATCGTATCAAGCAGGTGTTTGTTTTCAACAACACAACCGCTATTACATTTATCTTCCATGTGTGTGATTTTGGTATGTCACTAAGTTAACGTAGTCCGCTACAAACAGAGAGGTAACCAAGAGTCAGAATTTAAAAGTTATTTCTTGAATATTATCTCTTCAAAATTACCTTTTTTATAGAGTAACTGATCAGCATCCTGATACTGAAAAGAAAACAGGGGGTCACCGTGCTGGTTTCTTCGACATATTCGTTCAAAATCACAAACATTTACCTAAAATGACATAAATTATGACATTTTTGCACATTTGTTTGGTCCATATTCACATTTTGCATCGTGTTTTCCATCCGAACGGACACGGTGACCCCCTATTTTCTTTTCAGTTTTAGGATGCTGATCAGCTACTCTATAAAATATGTCATTTTGAAGCTCTAGAATACATTGATACAGTTATTTATTTTAGAAAAACTCTGACCCCCCTCCCCTCACTGTTTGGAGCGGACTCCCTTAATAGCATAGCGATAGCATATATTGGATAGCATAACAACGGTGGAACGAAGGTTGGGATGTGGTTACTTCTGTTGGATGAATGTTTCTTTGGTGGTCTGCCAGCATCGATGATTTTGTCTCTATCGAATGTGTGTATCAACTTGTGTGTATTCTTCCACATATTCTGTAGTTCTAAACATAGTCGTGGGAGTCGAGGCTACTGTCATGGTCTGCACTGGGTTTGATAATCACACAGACAAGTGTTCTATCAACTACACATAATTGTGCAAGTTCTTCTAGCCAGAACTAGGATTTCTACAAGTAGTGATTGGACAAGAAGAGGGCATTATTACTAACGAGTGCCTCAATATTTTCTGCGACCGGACACTCGATTCTAATCTCATATTAACAGCCAGCCTTCACTGTGCAGTTCTGGCTTGGGTACTACTCGTTATGATTCTTTCATGATTATCCCGTTATGGGCCAGCAGGGCTCGAACCATTTCATATATTTCCGTGTGGTTCCTCAATGGAGGGGTTCCTTTTTTCCTCTGCATTATTGCGTTCGGAAGCTCACGACCTTCTTTGCATTGTTTCTTCTCTTGCTTTATGAAGGTGATACAGGCTTTGTCATTGTCTCAGCTGGAGTATTTTGGGTGGATCCGGCACAAAATTCGTTCCGAAGTGGACTCCCCATCTCTTCTGTTTGCTATTCGCTGCATGGGAAGATTTAACGAACCAATTTGGACCTTGTTCCTTTTGTGCAGCATGACGAGGCCAAATACAATAAAAATGATCCGGCCAACTAGATGTAGTACTACCTCGGGGCTGATGCACCTCGATCCTTGACTACATGTATCTCTTCGACGCTAACTCCTTGTACCATTTTATCTCTGAGGATGAAAACAACACTCCAGAGGAGGATTTTCAGCTGCAAGTAGTTTGGATATCCTGATGCTGAAACTGCCCTCTGCGAAATTCCACCCAACTGTAATCTACGACGTAGTTGAGTCCAAGTCAACCCCTGTCCTCATCTACATGTACATATTTTATCTTTTATCCTGTCTGTAAACTTCATATTGGCACTGTCTAACACTGGTAATGGCAACCTTAGCCAAGGAGAATTGCATTGGCAGAGCTTCTAGCAGGGTCTCTCACGTTCATTTACCTAAACGAGCATCCTATAGTCTGCAGCGGGTCATGGATGAGCTACGACAAAGCTATACGACACCTGGTTTTACCTCCGGCGAAACATGGGACTGTTGTCGCCCAGTTTAGTCCGGCAGCTGTGCTCCCGTACATCGTCCTGGTCCAGTGTGACTGACCCGCCGGCGTGTATTCTAGTGCTTCTGCAATATGTGACATTTCCATGTCGACAAAATCATGGCAATGGCGGGGCTCTCACGTTACTAAATCGGGTATACCGTGTCACCGTCTTGGCCTGAACGTGGCTTCGTCAGCTGATGCCTCCACAAGATTGGGGGCTTGGCCGATATGTACCGGTAATCTGTGTTTCAAGTTTGCCATTCACTCCCGTTGGTTCCCCAACAGAACCACAGCAGTGTTGGAGAGGCCCAGATGCTACCATGACAAATCAAAGCAAAGCTCCATTGCAGCTACGACAAAGTCAGGGCAGTCCAAATACTGACCCTCCCCACCCGTCAGAGCTGACGTAGACCTGACAGAGCCCTGGTGGGACAGGTTTTTGAACATACGTGTTTGAAAACTTCCCGACAATATTCTCCGTTCCGACAACCCCGGCAGCACAATTTTCGCTCAGCGATTGTCGGCGCACTTGGAGAATATTAGTCACTTAGCCCGACTTAGCTATGATAGAGCCTAGTTGACTCATGGCAGACGAATTTTACTGCCGTAGCTCAGACGGGAGCTGATCCGGGTTCGGTGTGACCCTTGATTATCACATACTAAGAAATGAGCAATTAGGGACTAGAACAAGATCGAAGGACTTCAAGAAGACATTTCGGCCCAAGTATCATACACTGCGCCTTAATACTACTCGTCCACTGAAAGCATACCATTTAATCCGTTTAGCACCTTTTTAATCCTTATTGAATATAGAGGAAAGCGCAGGATATGATACTTGGGCCGACATTTCAAGCGGTTTCACTGAGGCAGGAGTCACCCAGCACAAAAGTAAGCAAGTCCATTTTTTATTGTTATGTTGGCCCAAATAGCACATTTTATTCCACTAATACTACTCACCCACTAAATGTATACCATATTTAATCCGTCTGGCACATTTTTAATCTTCATTGAATTTAGAAGAAATAGTAACCTGCGCTACATGGGCCGATTTTGAAAACCCTCCCAGACCCACCCAAAATTTTTGGATCAAGGTGCGGTATTTGACTTTCACCATGGTGATATAACCCCCTCATTGGCTAGATAGGCCCCTAGCACCAACTCAAATATACCGTAGCTCACTATACCGCACCTTAAATAAAATCTTGGTATGTATGTATTTTCGGCCCAAGTACCCTACAATGCTCCTTAATACTACTTGTCCACTGAAAAAAATACCATTTAATCCGTCTCGCACCTTTTTAATCCTTATTGAATATAGAGGAAGGCGTAGGATATGATACTTGGGCCGTATTTTTTTTTTTTACATTTTAGTTTTAGTGTAGTTTTAGATTTTGTATGGAGTTATGCTTCCAAATTTTTGTGCACGCACTTGTATTAATGTGCCATTTATTGTATCCTGATTATGGTGTACAACAAAATTTTTATCCCATACTTGTTCGTTTCAATTCTTCAACATTTAATTTTCTGCATTACATTTATTTTGCCTGGCTATATAATGTGTGCAATTTGTTTTGTTTAGAATGTCTTTCACTGTCGTCAAGTGAATGTATTATACATTCCTGGTATGCTTAACATCTATATATGATCTATAGGTATGTACATCTGTAGATAAGAGTTTAGCTGATGTAGAGACACGGCTGGTTGCACAACACATGGTATTCAACAACAGGTCGCAGACTGTGACAACAACGGTGGCATCTGTGTCTATTGACGTAGTTTGGTCGTACCGGGGGAGAAGCATCTCACCGTGAACGTAAACAGAGCGCTGCGGCGGCACCTGAGTCGAAGCGCAGTCCACGGCCGCGTGCACTCCGACACACACACGCACAGTCACACACACAAACCCCGCAGGCGCTGCCAGTGTAGCACGCCACGCCAAAGAGGTAGAATCCTACAACTTTGCCAAGTTCCGCAGGGCGGCTACATGTTGACACACAAAAAAGTATACGTATCTCCATACATAGGCCAACCTTGAGGAATTTAGAAAAGACACATATATGTAGGCGTGCACCCTCAACGTCGCAATTCTACACATAGGCCTATTCAACGAAAAGCCTAACGGGGCGTGAATTCGTGGTTAGATCAATGCTTCAAAACGGTCGCCTCGGAATAAGATAAACTGGAAACGTGCTCGTCGCTCCACCACATCGTGTGAATTTGGATATCGTCATTACATATTCACATTGAAGGTAAAAAATTGAAAAATATTCGGTAAATGTTCGGTCGGCTATAGTTTAACAGTATCAACTTTAACAGATCAGTTTTCAGTCGAATTGTCTTGACTACTAACTACAAATTTGGATAAACATACAGTAGTGGAGATCTTAATAAATGTGATAATTAGTGCGTAAATAATATAAATTAATTATTTATTTCGACTAAATAGTAGGGCATCCAATGTTCTCACATACATTATTGATGTGTGTTTGTGTTCTTCGTCTGCCTTTGGTCACGATCGTGGTGAATTATCAATGGAGTAGAACTCCACATTTCTTTGTTCAAGTGCCCTATGAAACATGTAGCTGGCTATGCCAGATGTCACACCCCGTATCCGACACGATTGACTGAGCACACATTGAGGAGGGTGTAGTTTATTTAATGCGTGCCTCACACAGAGGCAGAATATGAAAATTCGATGGATCATACATATAAAAATGATGTACATTATATGGATATACTCGACCCCCTATGTTAGCATTTCATGCCATTACAAGTCTCATCTCGGCTCCATTTGTCTGGCCTTTTTTTAAAACTTCAATTTATTACTTTAGTGTAGGCCTACAAATAGCAACTTCGGGTGAAAAGAACAATGGAGGTGATTCTATATATAGCGTCTACCTGAATTAAACAGCCATTGACCCTAACAGGACAACACCATTGTATTTGCTGCACCGTCCATGACACACTATTTCAGACGGTTAACTCTACAAAACATAGACCTTCTTAACAATGCAAGCATATTCCTCGAAGGAAAAATGCCACAATATCGATCATTTGTAATTAACAGGCGCGACTTGGCAGGCTTTTCAACATGGCAAAATCGATGAATCGATAAATAGCCGAATCACATGTGTTTGTAATTTTGGTGCGCATCTGGCTTGTGGTGTAGAATTTCCAACAAAAAAATAATATTAAAATGATGTCAATTACGTTCTGTGGCCCAAACACATGTCTGCCAAATTTTGGTTATTATTTAATAACTGAACAATAGCTCTATTTCTGTATGTTTATACATATACTGCAATATAGATGCCCTCATCATCGATAATAAAAAAACCCTAAGGCCAGCATTTCCATAAACACATGCATTGCCTGGTGATGAGTTTACACGAGTGACTACAAATAAGACGTAAAATGTCTGCTCTTGATGCATTTTACCTTCGGCTGTGACCTGTATTGGTATATACTATAATTATATATTCTACAAATTTACATATATGATAACTACATGTATGATGTTTCGGTTTGGTTTACAAAGAAAACAAAACACGTAGCGCCTATACAGTACGTTAATACAATGTACTTGTATTAGGATATTTCTTACTGAAACCAATCGTTGCAATAATATATCGACCATATTTGCTGTGAAAACCACACGAAATTACCAATATTATCATAACAAATCGGTAATGATTGATGTCTGAAAACAAAACACACAGACAAACATAACCTCGCTGAGAATCTATATATTTGATTGATGGAGAACGTCGATCGCGACTGGAGAATTCTGATTCATGTCTGTTATATACATGTGTCTGACCTTGTGTATCGTTGACAGTTGCTGAGCGCCGACGACATGTCGTACCCGTACTACAGCAGCCAAAACAAGCCTCAGTACTACGAGGGTAACAATGAGACGCGGGTGGTGGTACAGACCGAGCCGGAGGAGAAGCGGTGGAACTGGTGCGCCCACGGCTGGTCCATGTTCGCAGTCTTCTGTTGCCCATGGTGCATTTTCTCATGGATGTGCGCCTTCGGGGGCCTGATCTGTGCCGTCAGCTCGTACACGGACCACAAGGCCGGCGACTACGACCGCGCCCGCTACAAGAAAGGATGCGCCATCGGCTGGACAGTAGTCGCCATCATCCTGGGGCTCGCCGTCATCGCAGTGGTCATCTACTTCATCGTCACCGCTGTCGACACTGTCACCAACGGCGACCAGAGTTTGCTGGAAAAATTCCTGGAATGGTTAGGCATTGACACATCAAATTACTAGATTGCATAACTTCTCGTCACTACGGATAACACTTCAACGGTTGCACACGCATGCATTTTTTAGCGCTGTTATGATGTATTTCATCCAGGCCGTGAAATTTGTTGACAACAGGCAATTTCAGATCACCAAAAGCACGAGATGCAAACCTGAATGAAGCCTGTTGAAGTAAAATATATGGAAAAAAAAAATACTGAGGAGATTTTACTGCGAGTTGGTTTCATGTTGAGACCACATTGTACATACTCACCTTTTCTATATCAATAGGCTATTATATAGGCCTATGATAGTGTTTTATGAAAACAGTGTATTTTATATTTTTATCCACCATTTTACACTGTATACCTAGATCAGTTGTGAAAGTGAACTTCCAGTCACATGAATATCCTTGATTATTTCTGGGATGTTCACGGTTTCGACATGTATAGAAATTTACCATATATTTTGTAATTTATCGTTGTGTATATATGTGCAATAGTCTGATCATGAAAGTGTTGCTCACCCAGGATGTAACCGACTTGCTACTAGATCTACCAGAAATATAGAACGAGAGAATTCCTCGTTCACTTTTGATTGGTTACAAAGGCAAATGACCTCTCAAGGTCTTCTATGAGACGTGTGCAGAAACCTTGTAGCCGCCGTATTCGTCAGACGGAAGCAACAAATAATCACAAATTTTACTTAATATGTACAGAAAATAAACGACTATATATCTATATGCCTAGTTCTGTTGTGTGTTTTTCTTTTTACAAATTTATGTCATTTATTCCTATCATTGGCATCATCTCAAAATTGCCGATAAAGGAACAACCATATCGCCTTAGATAATCTGCATTCGAATGTCACAACTGGTAGCGAAACATGCAAATTGACTTTCCAAGTTTCGAGGACTCGTTAGAGGCATGTACAGAGGCTTATGAAGACATATATGCCGTTGAATGGACATGCCATCAAGTTTATCACCAAAATGATTCAAGGTCAACTAAGGTGAGGTATCTAACTAGTGTAGGGCTAGGGTTCATGGCTTCCTACAAATTTGTGCAGTAAAACAAACATACATGTATACTCTATTGTCAGGTATATCGCATCGCCAGGAAGTTCGATATTGGCTCAAAGAGTTTCCCATAAAATGAACACTGACTGACCAACCAATCTCATCAAGGGTCAAAATGCACATCACATTTGGAACTGAAACTATTTCTTGACAATAGAATAATGTTTATTATTACAAAAAGTTAAACATAATATACCTACAAAATTATGAACAAATAATTGATTGGTCCACTGATTTAGCGTGTTTGAAATATAAAAACAAACTTATCAGCTTCTGATAGACTCGTGCAATGCTCAGTTGCTGCTTTAGGCACGAAACGATACAGATATTCTTAATATATTCTCTTTTTTTTCAGAATAACGATGTCAAAATTGAAACTCGTGTAGTGTGATTTATGACTTCCCATTCCTCTGAAACTGTTTGTTGCACCTGTTCCCATGGATCGAAACAGTACACGTACATGCACATCTTATCAAGTTCTATGTGTGGATCAGATAGTTGCCACAGTTGCTGAGAATATTGTTTTCTTCTGAAGTTGAAATGGTTATTCTAACTGAACAAGAAACTCTAGATGTACTTATATACTGATCTAGCGCCCAGTTACAAACACGGTGATTAGATAGGCCTACTTCGATTTACATAAACCCTCACAGAAAGATACACCCAAACATCTAGATACACGCATAAGTATTGACGATTACACAACAGGACATTGGTTGCGATCAATGCTCTAGTTGAAGATTTGACAAAATGGACATACGAAAACAATGTTCTTCAATGGGTTACTACAAACGAACATGCCAAAGTAAAATTCACTTTTGTAACGTACATAGTCTATATTCTAAATCAAAATGACAGACGTTCCATACTTTATATTCGCACGTATTTGTCCAGAATACACAAACAGTAATTGTGTAATACGGTGCGGAAATGACGGCCAGACGAGGGAACGGTGTACATGCAACCTCGCTATGCCGATTGTACTGCAGAAAAAGTAACCAATGAATTCTTTCGACAAACAAACTACGCGATACACTAACCAAAGTTTAGGTTCAACATGTAAGCCACATCAGGATTCAGAAGTGGTCAGTCCAAAATCCAGTTCTGAACCTAATCAAATTCTATCTCACACCTTGCATGGTCAGCTGTTTCACAGAGGCACCAAGACACCCTGGCAGCACTTGAGACAAGTCTGCATTAAAACTGGACAAGAATCACACAGGATACTTATTATCGTGCAGAGCCCGGATCTCGTGAGAAGCCCAAGGTCGACAAACAAGTTATTGTTGGAATAAATGTGTGTACATGTAGTTCTCAGGTTTATTAATTATTAATACGAGTGTCGTCAGACTTGTTTCAAAGAGTGTAACATCAATTGATGTTACACTCTTTGCTTGTTTCAAGAGCTGCCAGGGTGTATGGTGGCCTCTGTAACACCCACCGACCAAGGTTCAAATCTGGAGCTAGCCAATTCAAAGGTCAGATGTCCTTTGCTTGTTGAACCTGAACTTTTGTTTCTTAGTGTATTCATTTTATGGATGTTGTGATGAATATTAACAACAGTGACGCATTGATAATGTGTAAGTGGCTTGTCAATCTTTGAATTACACGAATTCCATGTTTTCTGTTAGACATTTTGTTAAGAAATAGAGAAACCACCAGATACAGTGGTTTATTTGGTCTCTAGAGGGGTTTTGCTATTTCAAATCATAGTGAGAACGACTCTCACGACCAACCGTCGATTAACAAACATACAACATTGAAGCAGCCACTCAGCGAACAATGCAAGTATGATTCAATGGATACTTAACAAATACCAACAACGCATAGACACCAGAGATTATGGAGATCTCTCGGGTTTTCTGACCACAAACATGTACATTGGTGAGAAGATCCCCTCGCTGCCCCCGAGCACGAGGCCATCTGCACCCCGACACAGTGTGCTGTGCACCTTGCTCGAGCCCTTGGGTGCTACTCTCATTGTCTCCATGGCAACTAGCATGGCGTGTGTTGCCCATCTACCAATTGGTGTAATTTTGAAGTCCGAGAGTGTCCATCTTGGCTGTAACACTGAGTACCATGGGACAGGAGATATCTCAGCCAGATCGCCAGCCTCCACCACCTCGAAGCCAACCTTCTTGAGGTTCTCATGGACCTCCATGGGCGTCACCAAGTCTGGCAAACCGTCACCCACCTGAACCAACATACAATGCACATGTAGTACCTTTGGTAAACCCGAAATATAAATTATACTAATATATAAATTTATGTTTTTAAACCTTGAATGATTAGTATTTTGGCCACTGGAGCTGTGAAAACATACCAAAATATCCTCTTTAATCTTCCTGTGGTAGGCATTGGAAGGGTCGTATCTATCCGTCATAACCCACTCGTAGTTGGCAAACATCCCCCCTGGCTTGAGCAGGCGATACACCTCGCCATACACCCGAGACAGGTCATCGCTAGCGTGACACGTGGCCTCTATTCCGTAGACCTTCGAAAATGATTCCGATGCAAATGGTGCGTTGCAGAAGTCACCCTTCAAAGAACAACCAATATGCACGTCTTATCGCGTCGTTCTCATTTCGGAAGTTCGTTTTGTTTGCAAGAGTTGCAAACATTCAGATATTCATGAAAGTCGGGACATAGGAGATTTGGCCGGGACAAATATATCTTTTTAGGACTGGGGAAAACTGAAACAGTAATATACTACAACATGTTACATTATGTCAAGTTTGGTGGAGATGCACCCCTTACTGGAGTGTCGCCGACTGTCTTATAAGTCATGTAAGTGCCCTCAGCAATTATATTATATCTGTCTGCTATAGCTGTGGTGTCGCTATTTGTGTAGCCACAACACGTCACAATGCTAAGGTGTTTCCCTCTTTCCTGAGATCAGCGGTATCGCAAATTTCAGTTACAACACCTTGGTCATTTGGATGCAGGAAACTGATATACATTATGATGTGAGTCAACAGTTTATGTTCCCCGGGAACGATGTCGAGATAAACCGTCATTGGCTCGAAATGTACGCCACCACTGTAAAGTTTGACCACCCCACGATAAATCGGTATGCACCAGCATCTGTGCGTTATATCTGTGGTGTCACTATTTGTGTAGTCACAACACATCACAAACGCGGTTAAGTCATCTGTGTGTAATAACTGAACATGTAATTGTGGTTGAACTTCAATTTCAAATCTATAAAAAATTGTCTCTCTTGGCACCAAACTTAGCGTCAACCTGTGCGGAACATGTTGTGGAGAGTCCCAGATCATAGCGGTACCCATTTGTCATAATGTTCATATACACTCCACCCTATGTTTTCTCGATATCAGTCAAGAACGTTTATCGATCTTCTGTCTACAATAGGTACATTAATTTGTATTGTGTCCAGTCATTAAATGACTAGACACAATACAAAAAAGGTACCTATTGTAATATGTCTGTTCTGTTCTTGGCAATGTTTCGAAGTATAGAAGTTAGTATTTGCCTTTACAGACAGAAGGCACACATGAACATCTTACTTTCACGAAGTTACAGAGGTGCGACAGTCCAGCTTTCTCCGTGAGTGACCGGGCCCGCTGTAGTTGGTAGTCGTTTATATTTAGACCGGTAATTTTCGCGTCAGTGAAAGCAGCGATATGCCGAGCCGGACCTCCAATACCACATCCCACATCCTGTCATTAAATAGAACAACATTCCAGGTCCAGATTTATTACAATACACATATACATGCATCAAGTCTGATAATGGCATCGTGACATATTTTGTTTATGAATTAGCGATACCGGTTTATAACTACAAAGTCGAAGTCCAAAGACATGATCATCTTCGAAAAGCATATCATGCTTGCAAAGACATGGTCACCTTTGTGGAGACCAAGTTTATGTTCGCAACGGCATGGCCACCTTTGGAGAAACCAAACTTTATACTTACGAGGACAAGTCACCTTTGGAGAGACAAGATTTATACTTGCGAAAGGATGATCGTCTTTGGGGAAACCAAGCTTTATACTTGCAAAGACTGGTCATCTTTGATGAGGCCAAGCTTTTATACTTGCCAAGGAATGATCACCTTTGGAGAGACCAAGCTTTATACTTGCCAAGGAATGATCACCTTTGGAGAGACCAAGCTTTATACTTTCAAAGACATGATCAGCTTTGGAGAGACCGATATTTATACTTGCAAAGACATGGTCACATTTGGAGAGACCAAACGTTATACGTGCAAAGACATGGTCACTTTCAGACTGACCAAGCTTTATAATTACAAGGACAAGGTCACCTTCGGAGAGACCAAGCTTCATGCTTACAAGGAAAAAATCCCATTTGGAGACCAAGCCTTTTAATTACGTGGACAAGATCACCTTTGGTGAGACAAAGCTTTATACTTACAAGGATAAGCTCAAATATGAAGATACAAAGCTTTATACTCACATGAACATGGTCACCTTTGGAGAGACCTAGTTTTATACTACCAAAGACATGGTCACTTTGGGGGAGACTCAAGCTTTAAACTTACAAGGACTGGGTCACCTTTGGGTAGATCAAGCTTTTTTCTCACAAGGATAAGATTATTTGGAGAAACCGAGCTTTATACTTATGCGGACGTGGTCACCTTCGCAAAGACCAAGCAGCATACTAACGATGACATGGTCGTTTTTGGAGAGACCAAGCCTTACACTCACGAAGACACGCCCACCTTTGATAGATCAAGCTTTATACTAACAAGAACATGGTCACTTTTGACAAGACAAAATTTCATACTTACCACTACAAGGTCATGGCTAGTTATACGTGTATAATCGAGAGGATCTCTTTGGAGACACCAAGCTTTATACTCACAAGGACATGGTCGCCTTTGGTAATGCCGAGCTTCAGTGCCAGTCGGTATTCATGCTTGGCGAAGGAATGTTCTCTGGATTCTCCTTTGGCGTGAGTCGCGAAGTGGAAAGACTCTCCCCAACCATACTCAAAAAAGTCTGTGGCCATGTCGTAGTAATTGTTGACTATCTCCTTCACATTGTTGGAGCGCTTTCTCGGCCCACTTCCAACATCTTCCTCGCCGGGTTCGTAGTATTTCAGGTAGGAATCGGTGATGTTGGTGACTCCTTTCTTTTCACTGATCGGCTTCAGCAAACTGACGATCGACGGTTTATCGACAGGATCCATTTCAGTCTGGGTGCTCACTTTTGCAATATATCTCTGTTTTCCAATATCTTTACCTGCAAGTATGAAAGAATTTGAATATATAACGGTACTGCGCTACTGATATATGATCAAACCACTCTCCTACGTATGGACTAGTTCATCATGCAGAACAATTGGTAGAGAACCAACTGCAAACATCAAAATTATGTAAATCACATCGTTAAAAATACATAGGAGACGTACGCAGACGACCGTGCAATTACTGTCGGTCCTTGTTGTCGATGCACCAGAGTGTGACCACAACAAAAATGTAACCGAGTGAAAAAAAATTATGGAAGCTTCGGAATGTATTCCAGCAAACGGTAAGACTTTACCGTCAAAAAAAGCTACATTCATCCACTACAAACACCCCTCTCGAATGAAATGCATGAACACACGTTGATATTGAGCACGTTATCTATGGTGTTTACCAGTGTGCACATCAGGCCACCACGTTCTGGTGAGCCAGTCTGCTGGCGTGATCTTGTGGGCCGATCACTCCCACTCCCAACACTGCATACACTTCAACAAAGCCGCTAGTAATAACGTGATATTGCTCAACATGCCGTTTTCGTGCTTGAATCAATTGAACTCTGAGGCTACATACATATACAGGTACATGGAATAATATATGGCGACCTTGCTACTTAATTTGATACTAACCCCCCCCCCCCCCCTAGGTTTAAGGTGCGGTATGAGCACATTAGTGAGCTATGGTAAATTTGAGTTGGTGCTAGGGGCCTATCTAGCCAATGGGGGCGGGGGGGGGGGGCACCTAGGGCCTAAATTAAAATTGTAAGTGATTTAATGCAAATACATCTTATCATATCAATGCATAAAGCGTAATACTTGTTACGCATTGCTAATATATTGATATGCTCATATACTGAAATATATCCATTATGATAATTTGTAATTAATAATAATAATAATAATAATAATAATAATAATAACTTGCCTGGAAATGTACATGCACCAGTATCACTAAAGCTGTCTTATGTCCAAGCTTTCCCCAGAAAAGTGACAGGTGAAATGCAGAATGTTATCTACACATCACATCGCTGGAGAGTGGATCAATACTATCCAAAATAGAAATGTGTCAACCACAAGACAAAGTTTATTGCTTTCGTCTTTAGCTAGGTTTGTGATTGGCTGAACGAAATGAGCGCGTTTCGTCGTGCTTGCTGGGAGAGAGATAAATCACACAAGGGGCTTGTGTCACACCACTACAGCGTAACATGGTGGAGACGGGACAGTGAGAGATATCGGACCATCGAGTGTGCAGGAGACCCACTTCTCCAAATGTGGATATTGTCGGCGCCTGTCACTTGTGTTTATTACCTTACCAGCCATACAAGTAGTATACATGTATATTGTCATGGGTGTTCAGCTGTCTAGCCGTCGGTACAACGGTCAGACAAATAACTCCTTGTCTCAATGAATTGTCCTATAAGTGTACAAAATCATATTGGGGGTTTAATACATTGAGCCACACTCTAGTTGAGTATTTTTTCTGTCATTTCTTGATTTGGCCACTGCACTGAAGACAAGAACTTTTGAAGATAACAGCGAAAGTTCGTCATATACAATACATCGTTTGCTATTTGACTCTGAACTTCAGATTACAATGTATCTTCAGGGAACGATCTTCAGGTAACGCATCAAAATGTGTTGAAAACGACAGTTCAAATGTTGACGGTGAGGTATGTACAGGACCCTTGACCCATTTTTTTAAACTCTGCACATGAAAAGAATAAAATAATGAGATTACCGAATACTTCCACCGGCAATACATATGTGAACATACCTGTGACTCAATGCTCTCTGGGTTTAAGGCCAAGGTCACCGAAAAATGTCCCATTTAACCTTCCTATACGCCTAAAATACGAAGATGGACACGAATAACTGGAATTGCCATCCTCACACAAGACCCAAGGTTAACAGCGATCAACATGTCCGTCATGTTATAAAGTCAAATCAACCAGTAGGCTATACCACACAAAAGTCGCATCAAAAGGCGATTAGTAGGCAATGACAGTGAATATACGTGGGCTATAGTATAGTATGGGTGGTGACCAAATTACAACGAACATCATTGTGATACAGTTATGGGGGGGGGGGGAGGGGTAAGGGGTCCGGGCCACCTAACGTACCCACCCTTCCCCAAAAAATTAGCCCAAGGGCTAAGATAGGTTACCAGATAAATTTTGGTTCAAGCATTTAAGGTGACATATGACCTTGAGATTTACCAATTAAGGTCATCTTTGTGAACTTGATGTCACCATTAGGTAATACGTATATGACTTTATATAGGTTCATAATACAAACATATAATATCTGTCGACAAGTGTTTTGTTTGTAGAGGCCAATTTACACATGTCAGGGCACGCAAGATTGTAATATTTGGCTTTCAAGGTCGTTCAAGGTCAGGTTCAAGGTCACCAAAGATATGCCATATATACATGACTTCTTATAAGCTTACACACATTCCTAACCTGTATGTGCAAGTGTTTAAGCCTCAAAGGCCAATTTACACATTTCACTTCAGACATTTAGCACTCAAGGTCATCCGCGGTCAAGCTCAAGGTCAACGTTATGTGGCGATTTTGCGGCACGAGATTCTTTCTAAACACTTTCTTGTTTCTGGCCGCTTCGTGTTCGAAGCACGAGCGTTGCGTAGCAACGTTCTCTAATCCTCTTATCCACTGTACTGAACACTGACTGTTTACGTCATCTCTCGTGCTCTCGCTTCTAGTATAAATACTGTGGCCACATGTTTTGTGGCCGGAGTTGCCCAGGTTAGAGCACGACAGGTGAGCTCACGTCATGAGCTCCTTGTCCTTGTTCAAGTAAAGGCCAGTTAGGCCTCAGGGATGACTTCCAATCGGGGGCCCAGGAGGGAGACCAGTCAGGCCTCAGGGAAGACTTCCAATCGGGAGCCCAGGTGGGAGGCTGTGCTGATTCAGGGCTCGTCCCTGTCATCACCGGTTTCTCGCCCTGGGATGGTGTGACACAGGCTCTGGCTAGACCGTCGGGCTGTCCAGGGTTTTATCCCTGTGGCAGTGCCGTCGGCGAGGCCGATCAGCAACATGCCCACGTGTACGCATTCTGTGGTATCGCTCCCATGGCATCTCGGGCTCTACACACGGCTACATTACCATAACTGATGTATAATGTATGTTGTATATCTATGATGTGTTATGATGTGATGTATGGAGGCCGGATTCGTCCGGACGGACTGTTACCTGGTTGTAGTGCTAGCTAGCTCCGACGCCCGCCGTGTGCACCCATGTGCGCCACAGGTGCCGAACGTTACATTGGTGCCGTGACCAGGATATTCCGATGGTGTTCTATCGCAGCCTACCGTCACAGCGTCTAGCTCCTTCGTCCATGAGGACCGCCTGTTCTCATCTGGGACAAATAGACGAAAAATAAAGAATGGCACATCAAAATAAAGATGCATCCCACATCTCCCAGCGTACCCGCTCCCACAATAACCGGGAGCTAACCCGGGATGACACTGGTCATCCGGGAGGAGGCTTGGACGACCCGCAGGACCGTCACCGGTCCGCGGAGACGTCCCCGGCGTCCTCAACTCCGTCTCCAGACGAGTCGAACCCTGCGGGGTTGCAGCAAGTGCTGCCACAGGATACCCCATCCCGCGATCAAGGTGCGACGGGTGGGTTCATAATGAATCCACCCCACATGCCCCTCTACCTGGAACGTCGCACCGTGCGCCGCTCTTTCCCCAACCGTCTGCTGACATGAGGATGTGAGCGCCGGACACTGTGTCGACTCCCGGGTGGATGGATTGGCTGTTCCAGCTTCCTTGGCCGGCCAGGTCGTATCCCTTGAAGGACCCCGGCCTAGCTGCGGGAGACGGTGGACCAGCTGTCCAGGGAGCAGTTGATCAGCTTACCCAGTCCCTTGACAAGCTGACTCCAGATGGCCGCTATGACCGCGGCCGGTCGCCCCACCAAAGGCGATCAGATCGTAGGATGTGCTCGCCATCTCCGCGACAACAGCCCTCCTTGGAGCGGCTATCAGAGAGAGAGCGGCAGCTGATCCAACTTGTGCTTGACGAATATAAGTGCAGGCCAGCAGGGACCGCGCTGGCCACTGCCCCTACTGTTCCGGCAGTGGGAGCTCAGGCTGCAGGGTCCTATCCTACTCCATACAGTGCTCCGAGAGCAAGCTGGCAACCGGTGGCTCCAGCTCCGAGCTATGCCGGCAACCCCGCTTCGCCTGCGTCCTACCCAGTGGGACCGGCGGGGGCTTTTTTTTTGTTTTAAACATATTTTATTCATAAAGAAAAGCATTGACCAGCAGGACAAACCTATATTAAGGTCTTTGCTGTGGGATATGTACAGATGTGCAAAACGTATATACAACTAACAAACGCATGAATATCACGAATAGTAGGTCATAGATTGAAAATAGTAGGGTTCGTAATATATCTAAGTTGATTTCAATTATGTTACATTGTGATTTCAAATAAAGTCAAGGTGGGAATACACGTAGATAAATTCACACTAGGATCTAATTTGATTTTTTTCCTATTGCAGGAGATTTAAGGAGCATTTCGCTTTGATGAGCATTCAGTTTGTATATTGCAGACATTTACATATTAGTACATAGCATCACATACATATTATATCTTCATACATAATATATACATACACTCATCCACGTCCATATACAGTAAGTACACATGTTTATATTGAGTAAAAAAACAAGCGCCTATCTCTTATGAGGCATGTTTTCTTGTGGTGATACATGTGAGCATGTGGGGCACAGAAACGACAGCAAGGAGTGATTTGAACAAAAATGACAAACAAACTGTAAAAAGGAGGTAATCAAGTGTGTGCATTGAGTGTCTGTATAACCCCAGTAGGATCTGGTATGATTTTAGTTTTTTAATATGATAATGAAAGCTGTATTTATTGCATTTCCGTGACGGTCCTGGGATCGCTGTTGTTGAAACGCGTATACTATTCCCGTGTATATCGAGGAAAATATGAAGTTTATTCTTCACAGAAGAGCGTTGTTATCAACTACAAAGTGCTTTGAGCCAAAGGAAATGTATGGAATGCATCTGGTGTTGTTAAACTTGAAGGAAAAGGGAAATACACAATTAATTTTGATTTGTTGACAACACACTCTTGTGGTGTGAAGAACTCTTGTGGCGAGCATTCTTTACAAAGAACTCCTCCGGATCACTTCCTGAAATATATCGATTAATTGTGATCTCTCCACACTTTCAGATTATTTTGGTTTCAGATGTTCTTCACCAAAACCATGTTCTACGCAGAAAAAAGATCTTTGTCATTAAATAGATACAAGCAGAAAGCTCTCGTTATGTATTTCTGATACAAGCAGATAACCGTGAGTAATACTGGTTAATGTAGCTTTACGGACAGTACAACGGATCATAAATGTATGCATCAAATAGTTTGTCTATATGTGTCAAATGCTGACACATGCAATTGCAGATCAAGAAGAAAATTGTAACGCACTCTATTCCCAACACCACTCTGTTCCCGATTTTGGTACTGGCGAGTGTTAATTTTTGTGCCAGATAATTAATTAATTAGTGGGCACACAGGGCCTTTGCTTGTGTATTTATGTGAGATGTATTCTACATTAAAATTAATGATCGTTTTAGGCAGTTCCAGTAAGCATCAGATACATGTATAAGAATGTTTGAAATGATGGATGAACCAAAAATCTCAGCATGCCTAATATTATTATGTAAGCAGGGTTCAGTTGCAGGGTTCTGTTCAGTTGCAGGGTTCTGCGGGCAGGGTTGCTAACATATACGCTTCCTCGCCCTCGAACAGTGTCTTGTAAAAAAAAATTCTTCTTTCTTTTTGATGTATTATTTGGCAATAGCAAACTCATATCAAAGGCTTAGTATGGATTCATTATGGCTTCTATGAACTACCTAACTGTATCCCCTATCTGTATTCAACATATATAATTTTTATGTGAATATATTCAATTACATATCAATGTGGTGTTTGATGTTGAAATAAATTGATTGATTGATAAAAATAAACATCTATAAATTTATTTGTAGCGAGTACATCACAAGATGGAGTGAACGTACAGTATGCTACCCCATGGATGCCTCCAGCAAAGGCCTCCAAAACAGTTCTTTGTATTAACCAGAAAAGTGCGTTGTTTCATACTGATATTGCCGAACTGCTTATTTCTTGATTTATCTAACTATATAAATGAAGCAAACACATCATATGCAATCCATATGCTTATACTAATGGTTACTGCGAATGAAATATGGAAATTGCGCATGTATTGAACATATTACCAATATGTGTTTTTCACTACAATATTTTCTCAAGAGCTCTTTGTAATACTGCGAAAGCACTGTAGACAAGCGGTGGCGCGGTAAAATAATTTTGAACGGGCTTGGTGATCAATTTCGAACGGTTGGTGATCAATTTCGAACGGTCCGCACACTGAAACAGGGTGAAAAGTGAGTAAATTGTAAAATAATTTCAGATTTATAGACATAGTTTTTCAATTTGGGCACAAAGATTATGATCGTATGTCATTTGTAAGCAGTTGAGGGTTTCCAGGTAGACGTGGAAACACAAGTCATCTTGTATTTCCTGATGATTCCAGTTCGTTGACAATTTGCGTAATATATAGACCAATTTTATTATCGTATATTGATAATTTTCAAAGCACACATGGCCCACAACCTATATCTAAAAATTGAAGTATGGAGATCAAAGGATAAAGATGCTAACACCGTGATAAGGATAATATTGATAAGCGATCAATTTCGAACGGGCGGTGTTGATTTCGAACGGTTATTTTTCATAGGCGATCAATTTCGAACGTTCAAAAAATATTTTATTCATCCTGTATAATGTTTTCTATGGGTTCCTATCGGCGTCATCATGGCCAATTTTTGGTGGTACCACTGTAAGATTCCTTAAGATGACATAGAACACGCGGAAATGAGAATTAGCATAATTGTGCAAAGATAATAAAGGCTATAAGCCTTGCACTACAAATGTATGGCGAAGGATATGCCAAGCGATGTTTGCACGGTTGAAGAGGGTTGACTGATATTCAGAAAAAAGACTTAAGACACAGGAAGCCCCTTAAAAAATACCTGAGCAAAGGTATTTTTTAACCCCCAGAAAAGTCAGATGTGTCTGAGAGACTGATGGTTGAAGATGTACCACTGCCAATGGATGAAGATGGTGATGACTACGACTTTGTGGGATCAGATGTGACATCATCGTCCATTCAAAGATATTTCATGCTGGTTGAAGGCGGAATTTTTAACAGTTTAATGTTCATTAAATATATTGTCACATTCGTCGATAGAGCCTTCATATATATACATTATCAGTGTTTATATGAAGGACCGCAATGAGCTGGCCCGCCACGCCGGGATACCATACACCCTAGCCTATGTAAGTTTTCGGCATGTTGACCTGTATGTGCACATATATTATTCATGCATATACAGCTGCATTTCACTACTACGGGATAGTGATTCAATGCTTGCGGATACCGATTATGATAATGCTTTATTCACAAAAGCCAATGGGCCCATATGCGTAGAAACATACAATATATCGTGGTTTGAGACAAATAAAATACAGCGTACATCGCAAGTAATGGTATTTATCACGAGTAATTTCAGCGTTATATATAAAGGCAGCTAAACTTCTGATGCATTCATCTTTTTTGTGTGACATAATAAATTGAAAGCATGCTACTGTGCTACAGCTTGGTACAATGAATTTGTTTAAGTATTTCTGACTCAAATTATTATATAGTGGGCAAATTAGGGCAAAATGACATTCAAATTCTATTCAATTGATATTATTCACTGATTTACAATACTGGCAAAAGCGTGCATCTTGTTTTGTTTGTTGTGCCTGTTCTTCTGTATACCAAGTTTATGATTTGAACATCGAAATCTGGTCACAGATATTATGTGTTTCCAATATAAAAATTAATGAACAAATACTTTTCTAGAGTCAGTTCTGTTTTGTAATTTCGGTAGTAGTTTAACTTTGAATTTACAGACAATTTTGAATACCAATTTTTGTGCAAAATCTGTTACCCTCTGCCGAAATGTATTCACAAATAGTTCTGTATTCCCTACCCCTTGAAAATACCACACATCCCCAAACCCGTGAGAACACAACATCATGCGAACATCAGTTACCCTGTTTTTACATCCGATTTCGTCGTAAACTTTCAATATATTATACATTGCATTTTTTATCCTTTTCACATCTCCATTTTGGACAATACTGAGCCAGAACTTGCTACATTTCACATTGTGTATACCGATTATGCGTTTTCAAGACATATTTTATACCCACCCGTACTACTAGACTAATCACCTCATGTACATGGAGAGAAGGGAAAGGGGAGGTGGCTAGATGCTCAACATATATGCATTTAATCAATTTTACAGTGTCATGTACAGTGTATGTATTTAATCCTTTCAATGCTAAACACCAAATAGAGTTTTGGCTTGTCATAGGCTTATCCGAGAGATAAAAAGTAATGAAAAGTAATAATGACTAACCTACTAATATTTGTAACCCCCCACCCAAGAAACAGAAATCAAAAGAAATCACAACACATACACAATTTTCACGGTGAAATAGTTCAGCAGAGCTATTAACAAACCGTTCAAAATTACTCGCATGACCGTTCGAAATTATCCGCCTGTCATTTATGAGCGTTCGAAATTGACCACATTTAAATTTTCTAGTCTACTTGATTCGGGCTCGTTTTGAGGAATATGCATCAATCAAACAGCATAACGTGATTCATTTTAGCTATGTCTAGGTACACGTTCAATTTAACTGAATCATCAATCGTTTGCACACACTAATAACGATATTACATATTAATGACATGTATATTGCTTCTCGCCATTCGAAAATAAATAATAAATAATCATAAAAACTCCCGATGTGCTTCTAAAGCATTCCACATGTCAGTAAAGTTTCACCGAGGTGGTAAATATAAATATTCGTGACATAAACATCAGACAAATATACTTTTCACCTACCTTAATGTGTGGACCGTTCAAAATAGATCGCCAACCGTTCGAAATTGACCATCAACCGTTCGAAATTGATCACCAAGCCCGTTCGAAATTATTTTACCGCGCCACCGCTTATCTACAGTGGAAAGGGTGCTATGTTATGTAGTTTATAGAATTTACTAGCATACCTCCCAATTTCATCGAAAATGATGGTATAAATATTTAAATTATCAAAACAAACTTCATCTATCATAATACATGACATAAATTTCATGAGCAATCGCCGTATAATGTCTAAAACACTCAACGATACCACCCCTCTGGCTCGCGGTGTGTGGGGTCGCTGGCTGGAATCGCGTTCTTGTTAAGAATTAAGCCTTTATATCGAACCACGTGTCTTGCGAGTATCGTATATATTCCGACACTCAATGCAATATCTTTTACATGATTTGTCCCTATCAAGCTATTAAAATAGTTAGAAATTCAACATTACTCACGTTTCCAGCCATGCTTATTCACCACAAGAGTGCCTTCATACACCACAAGAGTGCGCCATCGCTGAAAGAGTGCTTAAAAACTCAGTAAGAATGAAGATCGCACTTACACCGTGGGACTGTTCTCGTGGGATTTCAAGAGACTACAGCCGAGTCTCATTCGCGTGTGGTGAATATCACTGACGCGATCTCCCAAACCATACCAAGGTATTTTTGGTGGTGGTGCGAAGTGTAACTTCAAATTATGATTGAATGTGGACAGCGATGGAGACCATTTGATATTTTGTAAAACCATCTCTGTAAAACCAACCGTCTATGAATTTTACGTCTGATTGACAACGGGTGCCACCCAATATAGGTATACAAATTGTGAATAGAAGACCTTTCTGTCGCGCCCGTTATGATACGCATTGCATTGTGAACTCGATCTAATTTGTCGAGTTCGCGTACAGGAGCACCGGCCCATGAAATATCTCTGCAAATGGGCGCGCGGCAATTTAAATTTGAATGATTGGAGAATAACCAACCTACGTCTTGCTTTCAATACTATATCGTCGATGTGTAGGGTCCGAGAGAGGTTTCGACTGAGTGTTATACCCAGGTGTTTATGAGAACAAACCTTTAATATTAGGAAATATTAGGATTCAGATTCTTATCGGTTTTATTACGGATTAAGAGAGATTTAGTTTTATTAACATTGAAATTGACTAGCCATTTCTCTGACCATTCGTAAATGGCTTTCAAATCAAGATCAATCAGGTTCTTGGATTGCTCACGGTTATCAACAGTGATGAACACGCAAGTGTCATCAGCGAATAGTCGTATATGTGTGTGCTGAATTACTTCTGTTATGTCATTTATAAATACCAAAAATAACAATGGGCCAAGGATAGATCCTTGTGGCACGCCAGCATTAATGGTGCCCCAATCAGAATACTGACCGTTTAGACAAACTCTTTTTTGGCGATCCTGTAAATAGTTTTCAATCCAACGAAGGCGATTGCCTTTGATGCCGTTCCTCTCTAGTTTATAAATTAGGCCTTTATGCCACACTCGATCAAAGGCACGACTAATGTCAAGAAAAACAACTCTTATCTCTTGCCCATTATCAACTGCCTGGCAATATTTATGAAATATTTCTAAAAGTTGGCAAGTCGTTGACGAGCCCGGGACAAACCCAGCTTGTTGACTCGATATAGCTGAGATGTCTCTCAGGTGATTGTATATATATTTAAAAATTATGCGTTTGAAAATTTTTGATGTCGTATTTAAAAGAGAGACAGGTCTGTAGTTCGAAGGATCAGATCTGTCTCCCTTTTTGTGAATGGGAATTACATTCGCCTTCTTCCATATTAACGGCATTTTTGCCTGCTCCAAGCTCGCACTGAATAGACAAAGAAGTGAGTCTACTATAACCGGCTCTAACATTTTTAAGAGCCGAGGACCAATTTGATCAGGTCCGTATGCTTTCGATGTGTTCAGATTTAGTAACTGATCACTTATATCTCTAGGAGTTATATTAACAGTATGTAGCGTGGGAGAGCGGTCTAGAGAACAAGGCTCGATCACAGGCGGTTCAAATCCTGAATCATCTATAGATGATTTTTCAAGAAATATGTTATTAAAGCTATAATCACTTTTAGAATTGACAAAATTTATTCATTCTGCGGTAGCTTTATTTTGTCTATAGAATGAGATATCGTACAAATTTGGGTCTGAAAATGTGTATTGCGTGCCTAAATTGAGTTGTCAAATCAAGATTCAAATCACTTTTTTCCTCAAAGCGGCCCGCCTTGCGAGCGATTTCTACACACAGTCTCGTGACGTCATTGGTATTTGTGTAGATACTGTGGCAACCGGCAATGTAGGCAGGCCGATCATTCTCTATCCACTGTTTTCATGCACGATTAACGGCAATTTTCTGAGTATCTGTTGCCGAACTGTGCCTATTTCCTATATATTCCTGACTCTCGAGATGTAGTTTCAAATTTGCGTGACAATCAATATCGCTAAATTTGGCTGATTTTAAAATTGATTCCAACTTTAAATACAGTGGCCTTGTCATGATCATCAATGATAGCCATGTAGCACAATGCTGTGTAGCTACTCTTGGTATTCATACCAACAACCGAATTAAATATTTGCCAACATTTCTTTGTTGTAAATGTACAATTTGATAATTTAGCTATTCGGTCGTCATCAAATTTTCTACGTGCCTCTCTGCACTTACTGATGTAACTATTGCGCGTTGTGCGATAATGCGCCCATGCGTCAGTACTGCTGACAGTTTTTGCTCGTTTATGTGTTCTATTAACTAACCGTCCTAAACGTCGCAGAGCACTGCTATACCATGGTTTGTCATCCCGCCTTACGGTGACAAGTTTGTTTGGTATGAATTTTTTCAGCTGATGATGTGACTATATCACGGTGGCTAGGCGTTACGCGTTATTCAGGGAGTGCCGCGTAAAATCGTGAGTATTACGCGTTATTCGTGAGGAAATGACACAGGAAACGACATAGGTCCCCATTTCAAATCGAAAAATTAATGAAAAAGTTTAGTTTCTCCCTAAAATTTTGTTTCTACGGAACATCCCAATGAGCAAACATTGCGCATGCTACAATGAATTACTTGTATACATCGTTATATTTACGAAAATGGACACACAGTTCGTGACAACACCCGCACGCTTGCGACTCGTTTGTGAAATATCATCGGCTATCAATTGAAACCAACAAAGTGCATGTTGTTAAATCATAGAATGCTCGGAGAAATCTTTCTTTATTGTTACACAATGCAACCAGTTGTTTTTATCGAGTATTCTATGAACTGAGAAGCTTTTTATGGTTTACGCGTATCAGCCTGAGGGAGAAAATCTGCACACGCGTTACAGCATGAGGAAACATGTGAGCGTTGTCGGGGATAGTAGAGCTGATAATGCATACACAGAGATTTTTAAAGTATGATTTGAGGCTGCACAATGTCCAGTACTGACGATACTTCTCACTTATCATTACCCTCCATATGTTCCTCCCAATCTTCATAAATCTGAATTTGGCAATACTAAGAGTTTTTCGTGTTTTTTACACAGGAGCTCACCAAGTGAAAACATTATCTTTCGAACGTGAATTTATTCCATCAATTGAGCAGTAAAACTGGAGAAAAATTCGCATTAAAAAAAGAAATATCCCAACCTCAAAAAAATATTTACTCATGTACATACGCGTTATGCCCTCACGCAAATCGCGTAAAGTATAGCAACTAAACAAATGATACATTCAACCTAGATTCGTGCCGCTTGCGACCATTGTGAAACATTTTGAAGAGAGGCATAGGTGAAGCCCATACTTTCAATATCACAGACCTGTCATTCTATTTACATTAATGCCGATACATAACATTTTCAACCCCAAAACCGGGTAGAGCGGCTGTCGAAGCAACATTGACAGATATTGTGCAGCCGAAGGTCTCGCTACACTGGATTATTTCTTTGATTTAAATTCTCAACAACAATCATGAATATGTGTAATGTTCCGTGCAAACCCAAATCCGACATTTCAAAACGGTATAGTTAGCGAGATTGTATGTTTTTTCCTGCTAGGGATCAACCACAGGCTGCCATTTCCTCACGAATAACGCGTAATACTCACGATTTTACGCGGCACTCCCTGAATAACGCGTAACGCCTAGCCACCGTGTATATGTGTCCAACGCTCAGCATCGATATCGCTACATCCGCGAAAGACTGTTGCCCAGTCAGTGGATATCCGAGCGAAGTCCGTCAACATCTGCTCTATTATAATCCCACATTATTCTGGTGTAACACGGGTTTCTTTTAACATCATGACACGTCAATTGAGCAATGATCATTGTTTAAAAGAGGAGACAACACACATGTGTCACAAACAAAGGACGACATATTGCTGACTATTTTATCTAGACAGGTAGTCGTGGGTGTTATCCGTGTGGGCTCTTCAATATGCGATACCAAGTTATTACCTTCGATGAACATATTGAATCGTGTTCCATCGAAGGTCGAATTATCGACATTGAAATCACCAAGCAACATTATATTAATATCATTAGATTGTTTGCCATTATCCAACATATATTGCAGACCGTCCCAGAATATATCATGTACGTTAGGGGCCATAGGGGGTCGATAGATTGTGCAAAGAAGAAAAATATGATTGCTTGAGCGTATTTCCAGCCACAACGCTTCAATTCCAGGGATTTCCAGATCATAACGTCTCTTGGCTAACAGGTGGCATGATACCCAGGCAGCTACACCACCACCCATCGCATCGTGCTGTCTGTCGTTACGGAATATCGGATGATATCCGTAGAGAAAATATTTTGAATCCGGAACATCAGAGGACAGCCATGTTTCAGATAAAGTAATTATATCGTATACATTGCCCAATTGGAGTGAAATGTGTTCCAATTTTTCAGAGTTGCGCTTCAAACTTTGAATATTAGCATGGCAGACATTGAGATTGGAAACATTTCGAGTGCAAGGTCCAGGATTTTGTTCCGTGTCATTAGACAAAAGAACTAATATGTGCAAAATAAGAAGGATAAACGGGATATTGTGAAATTTATTATAACCACATATATGCATGATGGGTTCATGATGGACTGTATCCTTCTGATTACGCGTCCAATCACTAATACATTCATATTTGAACCTGTTTTACATCCATACATCATCACTAATAAATTCAAAGCGATCAAAACACGAAATCGCCGTTGTAAATACGACAAGTTAGGATTAGTTGGAGTCATATACGAACAAATATATAACGTTAACAAAATCTTGTGTGTATTGGTGTGATACCCGACCATATCGGACAAAATGTAATTAGGAGCAGTGAAATAAGTTAGTTCAGCAGACAAAATATAGTTCAAGTATTGTCGACATGGCAGACTCCGACCAAGACAATATAGACATAGGCCCCTAATGCACGAGGACTAGCCAAAGGATTTGTTCTTATCAGTAGGAAAATAGTCCTTGAGTGTTCTAACAGTAGATTTGCGCTTCTCATCTTGTTTGTTATCAGAAGAAAATGGAGAAATTTCCTTTCTTTTGGAATCCCGATATAGTGGAGTGGATGACGTCCGAAACCGTTGATGTTCAGGGACCACTGGCGTGACTGGGGATCGGCGAGTGTTGACAGCTGTCTTGTTGGTGCGAGGTGTAGCTCCCCGAGCAGGAGTGTAGGCCCCGAATCATGCTCAGGAGCTGGAGTGCGCAGTGCAGCATCCACTCGATGAAGTGGGTCAGTGGGGCTTCTAGTGCACCGAGTCAGAGTGGGATGTTTGCAGTGTCTTCCCTGCCAGCGGCGCCGAGTAGCCCCCATGACCTACGGATTCCATGGCGTAGGCGCCATTGGTGCGGGCCGGGCTGATACTTGGGCCGCTCCCTCGAATGCTGCGGGTTCTGGGTCTGGAACAGACACCCGGGAGCGCTCCTCGCGCGACCAGAAGCCGGACCATTCCTCGTGGCGCAAGCGGTTTATTGGAGATAACGCTGATCTGGAGGACTACCTCCTCCAGCTCCGGCGAGCCGCTGTGTACGAGGGGTGGAACCAAACTGAGGCGGGCCATATACTCACGGGTAGCTTGGAGGGCAAGGCTCTCCGGTTGATGGCCTGTTTGCCGCCGGGGGACGCGACGTTCGACGAGGTCGCGGAGCAACTTTGCTTGTTGTTCACCCCGACGACACAACAAGCACGAGCACGAGAAGAAGTTTAAGGCTCGTGTGGGCTTGCCTAATGAGGAGGCGACTGACTACGCGTTGAACCTGCGCGTGCTCGGCCGCCGAGCCTACCCGGAAGTACCGGCGAGTAGGTTCGAGCCGATGCTTATCAACCAGTTTATCGATGGGCAGCCGTACCACATATTGTATGGCTTAGCCACCCACGAGAAACGGACAATGGCGGAGGCAATCAATGCTACACAAGCGATAGAGGTGGCTGTTCGCTCCAAGCAGATGCCTCCGGCTCCAGCCGCAGCTGTTCCTGCGCAGGTGTCTGTGCCTTCTCCTGCGCAAGCATCGCAGGTGGTCCCTTGGACACTCCTGGCCACCCGGGAACCCGTCCAGGAACCAAACCCCCAGTGGGTTAGTACACCCGCGCCACAGATGATGGCGCCGGTGCAAGCGGCTCCGGCCGTGGTTTCATACTCGTCTCCGGATGAGGGCGAGGTCAACGAGTACGATATCAGCGTTGCAGTAATAATTGTGAACTGCTCCGGGGCCCCTCGACTGCTGTGCATTCACCTCCTGACCTAATGCCAACTGTCCTTGCTTCTTCTGTGGAAAGCAGGGCCACTTTTGGCTACAGTGTTCCGAGTTGTTGGAACACCTGCAGGCGAGTGGCTTCCAAGGCAAGTTGCCGGAAGCCCGCCATAGGAACTTACGCTCCGGTCCTCCGGGACAGAGGCGGCAACCCTCCCCCCCCCCCCCCCCCCTGGGAGGGAAACTGAAACCGGACGTGGTGGCGACCAACACTATGTCCGGGGATGGTTGTCCAGAGGCGCCTGCAGCTGCCCCACCCGCTGACAAGCCAGACGCTTCTCAAGTAGATATAACTCCTCCGGGAGTGGTCTTTGAGGATGTGTCTGGCTCCTCCGCAGCTGAGGCAGATAACGAGTATCAGAACCCAGTGTGCCGGGTGACCCCGGTCATCCGACGTGCGCATTGGTGAGGGACCCTTTTGGGCGGGAGCCGGTGCGGTTCCTTGTAGACTCCGGTTCAGAGGTTACCCTCGTCGCCAATGGAACATACAAGCAGTAACCCGCTTTCCGCAGCATGGAGCTGCGGCATCCTGGCAGTTACCAGCTCTTCGGGGCGGGTAACAACCACATCTGTATCCACAGACTGATCGACCTCCCGGTCAAACTGGGAGGTATCACCTACACTACAGAGGCGATCGTTGCAGATATCGGGGCAGCTGGGATCATTGGAGTGAACTTTTTACGGACCCACCGGGTCGTTGCGAACTCCTGTTCCGGCGAATTCCGGATTGGAGGAGACACCCATTATCTCTTCCACCAGGGTCCGTCCCATTCATTTCAACTCCGGGTGGCGGGCACTACGGTTGTGCCGCCCTTAAGCAAGATGTTCGTCGAGGCTAGACCGCGTCACCCGCGCATGATCCTCGATGGTCGCCCTTGCTTAGTACAATCTGTGAGTAACTTCGCCCGGGATACGGGGCTCGCGCTCGGAGGGACTTTGGTCAAGTCCGATACACACGCGATGCCCATTCTCGTGGTGAATCCCACCGATGCTCCAGTTGTACTGCGCTGCGGGAGCATAGCAACCATTGCTACCCTCACAGCATCTAGCCAGATTATTCCTATCGATCCTGTTTGCAGCGTGGCCTGCGTGCAAGCAGCCGCCGGGGATGATCCATTCACCCTGCCGGACCATTTGGAATGTCGCATTCCGAAGGGCCAGCTGGATGAAGATCAGCGTCAAGGCCTCCGCAAGCTGCTCCGGCAGTATGCGGATGTATTCATGAGTCCTGGCGGTGCGGCAAAACAGATGTAGCCAGACACCGCATCGACCTCCTGGACGAGCGTCTTATTAAACAACGTCTACGGTGAGCAGCCATAGTGCACCAAGAGGTCATCGATCAGGAGGTGCAGAAAATGCTCGAGCTAGACATCATCGAACCCAGTGACAGCCCTTGGGCCAGTGGAGGTCATGGAGGTCTTGCGTGGATTATCGTAAACTCAACGATGTCACGCGGAACAACTCATACCGTCTTCCTCACATTGAAGACACCTTCGATGTCTCGCAGGGTCGCACTACTTATGTGCTTTGGACTTGGCATCCGGGTATTGGCAGGTCGAGATGGATGAGGATGATAGGGGTGAAAACTGCCTTTGTCACCAAGAACAGGCTCTACCGTTTCAAGGTAATGCCGTTCGGGCTCTGCAACGCACCAGCGACGTTCGAGAGCCTCATGGAGATGGTCCTCAAAGGGTTCCTCTGGAAGTGATGTATGGTCTACATCGATGATGTCGTCATGTACGGCTGATCCTTCGAGGAGACCTTTGCCAATCTCCAGATGGTGCTCCATCGCATCTGTGACGCAGGCCTCAACCCCTTCACTGCGTACAGCCCGAGAAGGTCTCTGGCACTAACGTCTATTCCAGTGTGCGTACAGCCCGAGAAGGTCTCGGGCTCTGAACATTGTGTGATAAGTCAGTGTGGGGTGTCAAGATCGTTATGATATTTCGCAAAAGTTTGGCGAACATGCATGAGCACGCCAAGATAATGCATTGAGCACTATTCGGCCAGTCATCTCAAACTTATAAGTACATCTTCAGATTGACTTCTGCAGAAGAGATGAAAACCGGCATGTATTTTGTCTATGTGCAAATTTTGATTTATATGCACACATGGCATAGACGTGATTTACAATATTTATACGCTGTTCATTTTGACAGTTATGATTGTAACATGCTGCTCAGCAAACGTGAACTACTTCAGTTGGCTCTAAAATAATATATTTGATCAGGTCAATGGAAATGGAGACATAAGTTTGTGTCTGATGGGAATAAATTGGTGCCGTGTGAGAAGCATGTTTCGTTCGCCAAAATGTGATCGTCGCCATGGTAACCTGCTACATATCAAACAAATTTTATCGGCATTGCAGCTGTATTGGAGAGAAAAAAGTTTAGTATCGAATGTATATAATTTTTACAATAATATTCCAAACATTTGTTGAAATACTAAAAAAATCTAGAATATATCATATTTTGCCATTTTTCCTCCGCACAGGCGATTTCACTGAGCAACGCAGTGAAGGGGTTAAACTGAAGCCTAACAAGTGCGAGCTCTTTGCCCAGAAGATATGTATTTGGGTTCTATGGTGACAGGTACAGGTGTCTGACCAGACCCCACAAAGATCGAGACTGTACAGCACTGGCCCCGGCCCTGCAACGTGGCAGACATGAGGTCTTTCTTGGGCTTTGCGAGCTACCACTACCGGTTCATTCGAGGCTTTGCGGAGATCGCGCGCCCCTTACCATCCTCACGGAAAAGGACGTGGATTTTGTCTGGGAGGCTTCCCAGGAGGTTGCTTTTGTGGACCTCCGGAAGGCCCTGGTGGCAGCACCTGTTCTCCGGCACCTTCTTCCCGACTGTGAGTTCATTTTGGATACAGATGCGAGCAACTTTGTGCTTGGCGGTGTCCTCTCACAGATCGTGGATGGGCAGGACCTTGTAGTAGCTTATGCGAGTGTGGCTCTCAGCCGCTCTCAAATGAATTACTGCATGACTCACCGCGAGCTCCTCGCGGTTGTTACTATGACCAAGCGCTTCCGGCATTACATGTTGGACCTCCGGTGACTGGCCATCTAGGCATCCGGAGGACCATCCATCGGCTACAACAGTGCTTTTACTCGCCGGCAGCGGCTTGGACGTGCAGCGGTGGTGCGCAGCTTGCCCCCGGTTTCAAGCTCATAAAGGAGTTCTGGCTCCTGGCCACCACCCCTTAACCATGGTTAAGGCTGGTGCGCCGTTTGACCGGATCGCTTTGGATATTCTGGATACTCACTGGGTCACTCCGCGTGGGTACCGGTACATCCTGGTGATCTTGGACTATTTCACCAAGTACAAAGACGCCTACCCACTGCGCCGCCAGACTGCAGACGAGGTAGCTGGTGAATAGATGGGTGGTTTACCATGGCATACCTAAGCAGGTACACTCGGATCAGGGTACACACTTTGAAAGCAACCTGTTCCGGGGACTAGCAAAGATGCTAGTGAGCACCGAGGTTCGGACCACCCCTTACAGGCCACAGTCTGATGGACAGTTCGAGCGGTTCAACCGATTGATCTTGAACATGCTGTCGGCCTTCAAATGATCGTGCAAACGACTGGGACGGCCACCTCCCGTATGTCTTAGAGTACAGGACTAGCCCACGGGGAAACACTGGGCCGGATGGCTCCGGATTTCAGCATATTGTTTAATGGCGTACAGGTCGTCGGCCCACTCCTCTACCGGGGTGATGCTGCATGCGATGTTGTACGGCCGGGAATTAAATCTGCCCATGGATATTATGTATCCAACCACGGTGGAGTGGTTAATTAAATCTGCCCATGGATATTATGTATCCAATCGGTGCATTACCCCAGTGCGGTCCTGAGTATGTGGAGTGGGTTCGCCGAGCCATGGCGAATGCCCACAACTTGGCACGAGCGCGCCTGGATAAGTCCGTTATCTGGCAGAAGCGCGGCTACGACGCCCATGCTAAGGGTAGGCCCGCTTTTGGGCTGTTTGTTTTAAACATATTTTAATAAGGAGAAAGCTCGGCATTGACCAACAGGGCAGAGCCCTATATTAAGGTCTCTGCAACATATATACATGTGCACTGTAACTGCAAGGTGCCAAAATAACATATACATGTATATACAATGTTCAGGACACACAATGCTATTTTTACTTATTTGGACACAATTTGTCATGTGTATTCACTAACTATATATAATGCACATATGTACATGAAGATGCGTTTAATCTATGATCAAATGTGCAGACTAGAGGCAAATGCTACAAAAAATCTATAAATGTAACTTTTATGCCATGAATGCCAACTCAATATCCAAAGCAAAAAATAAACCAACGTGAAGCCAAATGTCAACCATCGGTGCATAGTGAGACAAATACAATAATGCACACGTAGCTGGCAACGTTAGGATGTGAATTAGTTGAAACGTTTTGTGTCTTTGATGAACTTTTGAACTGCCATTACGTTCTTTTGATTGGAATCAAAAGACAGACTTGTGTCGCGACAGAGCAGAACGTTCACCGAGAGTGGCTGATATTCTACCAGACGCTTTTGGGCTGTTTACCGTATTGAAGCAGGTGACGGAAGTGGATTACCGGATACATCGGGATTCCGCTCCGAACAGGGTTCTGGTGCTCCACATCGACAACCTGAAAAGTACTAGGGCCCACTCATCATGGATCTGCTCGTTCAGGATGCCGAACCGGATGATGTTCTACTCAGGGACGCATCCGAACAGAACCTGCGGAGGCCGGACGAGCGTATACACTGCATGGTGGGTTTCCCAGACCCGTCTGATTCGTCGGATGGGCAAGCGGATGATTTTAACCGCATTTGCGGCGATCCGCAGGTTCCCTTAGAACCTCCTGGACCTGCGGATGGGCAACGACCACGCTGGAAACCGCATACTGTATCTAGGTCGCCCGTATACAAGGCATGTTAGGAGCCACCGGGGGAAGATGTGTGTTTAGGCAAGTGCCAGTACAGAAAACGTAATTCATTTGTTGTACTGCATCGATCGATGCTATAAATAGACGTTACAACCACTGTGCATGCAGCATTGCTGCCAGGATCTCTGCTGTATAAGCTATGTAACCGGCTTAGGCTGGTCATTCGAGCGTTCGGCACTGGTGGAGACAGATCTGTGGATCTTGACTCCCAGTGCTTCCATTGAGAGCACTCGATACTGAATAATGTCTGAAGAGTCTGACTGGGAAAGGAAGGGGAGGTTTCCCCTGGATCGTGACGGTGAGGTTACGTCTGGGGATGAGTCCTTTGAGAGCAGTTTGCTGCTTTCAGGACGCGATCACCCAAAGGATGATGGCCGCCCGGCTGTCTCCGAAGGGGGTGAAACTACGGATCTTGCGAGATCCGGCTCTGCGAGATGGCAATGTCGAGAACGATACTGGTTTGTACGAATCCGACTACGGTGGAGACATCGAGAGTGTAATCAGTGAGATTGACCACGTCATTGGCAGCTTGATCGACCGCACCTCATCAGAGGTATCGCTCGAAGGCCTCGACCTCGTGCCAGCGGTCAGCTCCCTTTGGCTCCGGACCACAACCCGGAGGTACTAATCCACCAAACCCCTCGCGGGGTGGTGCGGGCGGCGCCCCCAAGCAGTCCGGGAGTGCTAAGACGCCAACTCTTTCGGAAGGCGGTGCAGGCAGCGCTCCTGGAGGGTCCAGCCAGGGATAGAGGGGTTCCCAGCCGCGGTCGCCCATCCGGGCGCCCCAGGGATCTTCCTCCAGCAAGATTGCTCCCAGTGGAGAAAAACCAGCAGTCAACTCGGCAGTACCACGCTGAGGCGTCCCGGGCGGCGTGCCACATGGCGCACGACCAGTGCCTCAAGGAAGGTACCAGGCGGAGCTTGGGGAGTTATCAGACTCTCACAGCTGACTGCGAGCAAAAGGCCTTTGAAGAAGGGAAGGCCTTTGCTTGAGCTGCAGAGACCGAAAAAACGGTCTACCTCTGACTAGATGACTGCCGAGGTACAGCGACTCAGGGCTGAGAACGAGGAGCTGAAGCGCCGCCTATGCGACGCTGAAGCTGCTCAGACTCATCTGCAACAGGGCGTAGATGACTCCCAGTCGTCCGCTCTCGCGCAAGATGCTGTATGGCGGTCGGACGACGAGTTGGAGCTAGCGATCTACCCCGTACTAGTCCGAGTATGGGGAGAGCGCACGCCCGAAGCTCTGCGCATTCATGACCATATCGATATGTTCACCGCAGTTTCAAAACGCGGTGTGGCATATCTTCCGGCCTCCTTCTTGGCTGCTCCGCCGGGGCCTGACATGCGGCCACCACCCAGCATTCCACGTCCGTCCCTCCAGCAGGTTGAGTTCGCACTCCCTGCCCCGGCCCGGGAGAGAGGGTCCCAGCCGTCCATGGACGAGAAGGACGGCGCGGACAAGCAGCCCATGGAGGAGGGTCAGGGCTAGTGTAGTCCTGCCGCTGTGGCGACCCAGCGGCGTGCCGGAGTAGCTTCTGGCGGCTCTGCCATACCTCCCACCCTCACGGGTCTGAGGCGCTGGTCGGCGCGGCGAATGGCAGCCCTTTCTAGAGGTACTACCACTTTTGGTCACTCAGTGTGTCGTTTTACAAAATTTTCTAAATTTAAAGTTCAACCTTAAAGATCTTCCAAAGACTCGGCACACCGTCCCTTTCGGCAGATGACCTTCCAAGGTCATCGTCCTTTCTGGAACACCTCGCTCAAAAATTTTAGCTTTTTTTATCAGGGTTTATTCAATATTCAGGAGCATGTTCAGTATGGTCAGTAAGTCCAGGGGTCGTTCCCCATTCTTCCAAAACGGACCCTTATGGTCCGCGTCTTTTGCGTCGCGACTTCTGGGTGTCGCTCACCTTGCTTCTTTCCAGTCCGCCATGTGATGCCCTCGTCGTGTTTTGCAGTTTTGGGCGCAGGCGGAGCATGTTGGGGACCAACACTGTAAGAAGGGGTAATGTGGCGAATTTCCCAAAGATCGCAGCCCAAAGATTCTTTCTAAACACTTTCTTGCTTCTGGCCGCTTCGTGTTCGAAGCACGAGCATTGAACACTGACTGTTTATGTCATCTCTCGTGCTCTTGCTTCTAGTATAAATAATGTAGCCACATTTTTTGTGGCCGGAGTTGCCGAGAGAAAGAGCACGACTGGTGAGCTCACGTCATGAGCTCCTTGTCCTTGTTCAAGTAAAGGCCAGTCAGGGCTCAGGGACGACTTCCAATCGGAGGCCCAGGAGGGAGACCATGCTTATTCAGGGCCTGTCCCTGTAATCACCGGTTTCTTGCCCTGGGATGGTGTGACACAGGCTCTGGCTAGACCGTCGGGCTATCCAGGGTTCTATCCCTGTGTAGTGCCGTCGGCGAGGCCGGCCAGCAACATGCCCACCTGTACGGGTTCCGTGGTGCCGCTCCCATGGCATCTCGGGCTCTGCACACGGCTACATTACCATAACTGATGTATAATGTATGTTGTATATCTATGATGTGTTATGATGTGATGTATGAAGGCCGGATTCGTCCGAACGGACTGTTACCTGGTTGTAGTGCTAGCTAGCTCCGACTCCTTACATACAAGCGTTTCGTCTGTAAAAGCAACTTTGCGCAATTTTTTACCCCAAAAAGGCTGTTTTGACCTTTCCAGGTCATCAAAGATCAAATTCAAGGTCACCACACATATCGCCATATATGACTTCCCATTTGAAAGTGCCAATATCTAAGCACTATCTTCAAGCTTTCTATGAGTACAGTTGGAGCAGCTCCCATTATGAAGGAAAAAAGTGCCTAAAATTTGTCGAAAGTCCCAAAAAAAATCAAAGGGGGGAAACAATTTTTTATGGTAGGAAATCACTCAAAACGAATAATGACTTGATTTGGGACGAAAATTTTTTTTTCGCCGACCCGTCGAAAATTCAAAATGACCACCACACGCAGACCGGCGATTCAAGGGCAACGAAACTTATTCATGTCACAACGGTACTCAGGAGCAATCTTTTTAAACAAAAATCTCAAAATTGATCACAGAGGTTTTGGAGAAAATGGCCGTGAAACTTCAAAATCAGGTGTTTTTCGACGAAAACGGCCGTCATTTTGAGAAAAAAAAATCAAAAATAGCTCCTTCTTGAATTAGTTTAAGGTAAGCTGCCTTCATTATGTCTGGGAGAGACATGTCATGCGAGAACGTCCAAGAAGTGGAGATCACGTGAACTTGTGAGCTGTATGGCCATGTAGCTGAAGAAGATGACTGCGATTCGGTCGGTAAGTGTGGGAAACAATGATGTTCTTTGAAAATTGACCTAGAGCAGCAGAGAGTGGAAGAAACAGACGAGAGTCCAGAGATCTAGACAGTTTAGTCCTCTTGAGGTAGAGCTGTAAAGCATGAACTGGGCGAAGGTTGAGATTGGTCCGATCAGACGCCAGTTGAGAAAGGGAAGGGAAAGTAAACATTCGCGTCCCTCCTTCCAGGGAACAGTGAGCCTCGGTTTTCTCTACAAAGTCTAGATCGTACAGAAATGTAGCATAAGCCCAGTTCTCAGGGTGAAGCACATGAGAGACCTTCCAGTTCACTGACTCGTTTGGCTGACGGTAGAGCCAGAAGAAAAACTGTCTTGTGAGTCTGGAAAAGTAGTATATCTTGGGAGAATGATAAGGCTGCAATCTCCAGTGAAGAAGAAATGTCGAGATTATCCCCAGCAGAACGTTGGCTATGACCGTACGGTAGATTTTCACTGTCGAAAGCCCCCTCTTTTGCTTATCCAGTAGCCAGAGGAAGAAATCCGCTACCGCATGGAGAGTGGGACGGCACAGATCAATCTTACTTCCAGTGCACCAAGCGGAGAACACTGACCAACTCGAATGATAGAAACGTTCAGAAGTGGATCCGACTGTCCATGACATACGACGGGAAGCTTTCTTCGAAAATCCCTGACACTCTGGAAGAATGTCCAATAGTCTCCATGCGTGAAGGTGCAGTACCTCCAAGTGCTCGTGAAACAGACGTCCCTGACGGAGCAGACTTAAGATTTGAGGTAGTTGTCTTGGATCGTCGACCAGGAGATCCTGCAGCTACTGAAACCAGGGCTTTGATGGCCAGTTCGGGTCGACTAGAATGCACTGGAAACTGGCTCGTCTGAATCTTCTTCAGGACAACCGGCAGGAGAGAGAACGGCGGAAGAGCGTATGCCCATGGGCTGTTCAAGTTGATCGCGAGGGCGTCCACCACACAAGCATGAGGATGCAGTAATGGAGATATGTACATCGGAAGTTGAATATTCTGGAAAGTCGCAAAGAGGTCGAGATGAGGCTGAACCCAAAAACGCCACAAACGACTGCATATCTGCGTGACCAATTCGTGGAAAATGGGCTCCTCCTTGAGACAGCATCTGCCAGAGTGTTCTTCACTCCCGGAATGTGATGGGCGAGGAGGTTTAGGTCCTGTGACTTGGCCCAGTTCAGCATGTTGCATATCAGGGTGTACAGCTCCCTTGAATGCACCTTCCTCCCTTGTTTTTTATGTAACTGGTCACCGTGGTGTTGTCAGCATCGCGAGAACTATGGAGCATGTGATTGTTCCTTGAAAGTGACAAAGGCCCAACTCCAACCAATTGATGTGATGTAGGGGATTGGATGAGGACCACAGGACCGCAGTTTGAAGCTCCCCAAGATGGGCTCCTCAGATGTACCGGGAAGCATCCATGAACAGGAGGTAATCTGGGTCTAACTCGTGTATGGGGTGACCGCGAAGAAAATTGGCATTGTTGCCTCACCACCGAGATTGTCCCGGAGTGCTGGGAGAACCGGAACCGAGGTCACGAGGTCCAGGGAAGCATCCCAGAACTCCCTGAGATGAAACTGGAATGCCCTCATGTGCAAACGAGCGCCGGGGACGACCAGGTGAGTAACACCGCAGCACACCATACATATGATGCAAACGGTCGATTGCCAGTCTGCCCAAGAGGCACTGGTGTCTATGTCCATGCTGACGTAGGTCAGCCTCTGGACAGGGACTAGGTCGGACTTCTGGAAGTTGATAATCAGGCCGATCTACTGTCAAAGCTGGACTATCAGGTTGGTGTGGGATGCCGCGGTCTGCTAGTCTGACACAGTAATCAGCTAACCATCCAGATACCTGGTAAGCCATATACTCCTGCAGTGCACCCAATGCCAAAACCAACTGGAAAACCCTGGTGAAGAGGTACGAGGCTGTGGAGAGGCCGAAACAGAGCACCCTGAACTTGGAAGATCGAGCTGCCCCACTAGAACCATAGGTAGCGACTGGAGGATGAGTGTATGATGACATGGAAATAAGCGTCCATTAGATCTATTGACGTCATTAAGTACCCTTCGCGTAGCGGCAACAGGATGGTCTGAGGACATTCCATTATAACCACTTCTTCCGGATGACCTGTTGAGGCAGCTTAGGTACATGATGGGACGCCAGCCCCGGTCAACTTCGAGATGACAAAGACGCAACCGCAGAATCTGGGTGAAGGCTAGGGAACAGCCTGCTTCAAAAGCATCTCCTAGATGAGCTTGTCCAGGACTAGGAACTTTTCCATCCCTGGGGCACAGGACACGAACGTTACAGGGAAGGGGAAATGGTGTGGTGTCAGATCGAATGGGATCCTGTACCCATGTCTCAAGATCACAGTCACAAGACTGTCCTAAAACTCTGTATCCCAATGCTGCCAGAAGGCTTGAAGACGATACATAGGTAGGCTTGATCCGTGGGAGCGTCTGGGGCTGATCAGGAGAGTGGCGCAGCCTTGGGGAGGAAGAAAAACCGCCCCTACCGCGACCACCGCGTGAAGCACCGGACGAAGGCTTCTTGGGCTTGTTGTACTTGGATTTCTGGTAATTCTGGGCTGACTGTGCCTTGGAGTCCGAGGTTTTGCAAAGCTTAGGGATCTTGAACTGGAAGGAAGCCGAATCTGGCTTCTTATACTCCCATTCCACTAGATTAGCGAGGGAGAATTTGCTGAGCAGGTCCGCCTCCTGAGCCACGGCCTGGCCAGCCTTGGTGAGGACGTCTTGGTCGAAATGCTGGTTCCCGAAGACAGAGGCAGAGCGTAGCTTTAACCGGGATACATCAGACAACTTGGAAGAGGTCTTCCTGAGGAAAGCATCATGCCTCCGTAGCACCATATTGGTCCACTCGACCTGAGATTCCTTGGTGATCTGTCTCACACACTTGTTGACTGAGGACAAAATTCTCTTGATGCGAACCAGATCCGCAACGGGCACCTGAACCATAGCATCAGGGTCAGCTTCCACATCCACACTGGCTGAACCAGGAACAAAGTGGTCGACCTGATGACTGAGTAGACCCGTGAACCAGTCCATAGAGGTGGCCACGAGTTGAACACGACGGGGATAAGACTCCCAGCTGTGCAGATCCGTATCCGAGAGCGTCGCCGAGACACTCGAGGCCTTGAGCCCAAGCGCCAAGAGCAAGAGATCCTCATTCACCGCCGCTGCCTCCAGAGTGTTTGACAATTCGGTGGTGTGGTAGTCCTTTAGTTGGCCTTGGAATGAGGTAGCAAACTTGCTGGCCTGAAGGGATGTCTTGTCCTCCACCAAACAACGGACGTAAGTGATACTACTGGTCCAGGGAAAGCGAACATATAGCTGTTGAAACATCCTGTGAAGATAAAATCTTGTCATCAAGGGATGAGAAGTGAGACTCCTGAGCCTGTGGCTCGCTGATGAAGTATGGAAAGACCTCATGGACCCAGCGCCTGACCTGGACGAGTCTCATCGTCTGACTTGGAGGTAGCCTTATAAGTAACGGTGTCGGTCGATCTGGCACGACTAGATCACGACAGATCTTCTTAGCTGGTGGCTCCTCCACGGAAGACTCCTGGACCGACGACTTTGCGTCCATGGCAGGCTCTAGAGGGGAAGGGGAAACAGTGATCTTCTTCTCTCGGCTGGCACAGAAGTACATGGAGTCCCGCTGGTGCCGGTCCCCACGATCCAAATGGTCACGGTGATGGGCATGGTCGCCCCTATGGTTGTAGTCATCGTAGGCATCCCTGGAAGAACGTCCGAACTGGTAGTAGCGCACAGCCTCCTCCCCCGTAGAAGCAAAAGAAGTTGTAGTCACGCCTCTGGTCATACAGTCGGCACGGCTGAATGACAGACGGTCGGAATGACGACCACTGTCCACCGGACGGGCCGGGCGAGAACCCTGACAAGGCTTGGAGTAGGAGGAATCAACCCGAGCAAAGGATGTCACTGTAGACGGCTGGTCATGGTGATCATCCCTGCTGAAGGGGGTGTAGGGCGATCATCCGAATGCTGGGAGATGATGCAGTGAGTTTCCACCGGTGGGCCACGGCGCGGTGAGTGGCTGACAGATGGACGGTAGACAACGAACAGTAGGCTGGAAATCGCCGAGCTGCAATAGCTAGGTAGTGACGCAATCGGCTGAACACTCAGCCTGCATAGAAGACTCATCGAGTAGTCGGTAGCGGAGTGGTGTTGGTGCTGGCTCGTGGCTTGACTAGGGCAATCGTTTGACACTCTGTTGACCCTGATGGCTTCCACTGGCCCGTCTGGCAGCTGAATCGTGTGGAGGCCCCTACCCTACGGGGCCCCTGCCCTCAACAGACTGGCCGTCTGGGCCGCCACAACGGACCCGGCCGTCTGCGAGCAGGAATCCACCACAGGAAACTCCGGGAAAAGCGGCTCCAAAGGAGTAAGATCCCATAAGAAGACGACTTCACTGGACTGGAAACTGACTTGTTCTCCCTTGGAAAGATGTCCTTGGAGACTGAGGAATCTGGTATCTCGTCCAACTTCGGCGTAGAGGGTGTAAACACATCTTTGCCTACCAGTGCCGCAACTAGGGCATTCAGTTTGGAAATGGAGGACTGCAAGTTTCCAACCTGACGTTCCGGGGAATCCATTCTCGACGAGAAAGACAACTCGACAGAATACCGGTCAGACAAACGAGCCCTCTTCTTCTCTCTATCGACTTTTTGACAGGCGATCTCCTCAAACCTGGTGTCGTTCCACGACTCACAAACACCACAGCGCTGTGAGACAGAACACTCAAACGGCCGACAGGAAGCACAGCAATCATGCAGATCCAATCATGCAGATGCACTGTCTAGCCGGAGGCTTATCCGTCATAGTGAAGATCGACAAAAACTTCAAAGACTTGCAAACAATCAAAAAAAGAAGTTCGAGCGAAGAGTTGTCGTTGTTGAAACTAGGAGGCAGTGGACCGTATCGATCATGTGACCACACACGGAGGGTGAACTGCCGAGGTAACTACCATTTACCAGCACAGGGTCCTAATGGACCAGCTAACTTCGTTTTAGATTTATTTCATGTGTGGTTGACGGATGGGGGCTCGCTAACTACAAGCTTATCTTCGAATGACATCCACAAATGAGACCTCAAAACGGCCATTCAGCTGAAGACTTCTTGGATTTGTTTGATCATTGTATGGTAACCTATCTTATATTAGCCCTTGGGCTATTTTTTAAAAATAGATCTATAGGTTGGTAGACAGAAAAATATCACATTGATTGTACTCCAGACACTAGTGTATTCGGTGTCTGTAATTGAACATACATTGTACTGTCAAAACATAAGGTAACGGTACTGTACATATCACAGTGGATTCCATGTTGGAGACCACCCCGAATGAGAGACCACCCCAACGCGAGAGAATGCTATCGATCCTTGGTCCCAAATGGCCTCTCATCAGATAAACGAGCCTGCCATGAGAGACTCTGTCATTCAAGACCAATGAGGTTCCCTTGTGCGCTCTCAAAGCACAGGACCCTGGGTCCCACTGCACCAATACTGTTGAAATTACCAGTCAATTGCATGCAGTCAGTAATGATATGAACAGGCACAACAAATACATTTGACCATTTGATCAAGTAGCTTATTTCTCATCAGGGTATGCTGACCTGAAAACTATCCGATTGGCACCTTGTTATTCCTCACTAAATATACAGATATAAGCACCAAAACATACCAGGGTCGTAATACCTTACCGGTAGTAAAAACTGCATGTACCCTCAAGAAAGGACCAGTAAAAGCAAACTTGAGAAGGGCCCCCTTTGTGCAGGTTATCTGATATTGGGGGGTGTAACACGTCAAAATCTGTATGTACAAGTTTATTTGTAGACAGTGACATGTACACATTCATAAACATGATTTTTTTCTTAAGTCTGACAAAGCACTTGTAAAAATAAATAGAATATACATACTGCAAAGCAGTTCCCCTTCCGTTACATGGAAAGTTGATATATTTTACGTCTTTAATCATTGCTTCATAAATAGTGTCAAAAATATGCTCACAGCAAATAAACGAACATGTGACACATCATGAAGGAAAATTGAAAATTTGTGAAGCAACTCTACAGTTACATTATCATGATTATAGTATTTGTTAACACAATCACAGACATTTTATTGGCAGACAGAATCATTCCAGAATATGCAGACATGTACATGGACAATTTTAGGCTGACAACAGCGGTATAAAGGTGAACACGAACTGCAATGTTCTTGCATGATTCAGTAGAAGCACAAAATGGTCTACACTAACACAAACACACCAGACTGGTTGGTACATACACCCACATACAGCTCTGAGATATACACTGGTGCCAGAACGCCGGGTAAAGCTTAGCAAAATATGGAAGATGTCGCAGCCATAGTTGTTTATACAGTTCATTAGTGTTCCAAAAACTTGGCTATCTAAATAAATTTTCTCACGGAATAACAGTTATGTTTGTAAAGATATACAGTCACATTGCCCTGATGTTTACTTGATACATAGTGCCTGCCATGATAACTACTTATTGGGTTATGGGACATTCATGTGGATATATTGACATCATTTCCATAAGCAATCATTTCACCGTCACAAGTGTACACATACAATGACAAATTGCACTATCGGACTTTGTCCGGAGACAGTTGTAAAGCATTGCACATTATCCAACCCACAGAGATAGAACTAGTATCAAGAGATCAGAAACATGACACGGAGATTCTTAGACTTATTATAAATACACGTACTTAACAGTCACACATAAAACAAACGGACACTCACATGGGTGCATTCTTGAATGTTATTATTCTGGTATACTGGTATGTATTTCATAATGAAACTAGACATTCTGTCACTACCGGTGACAAGACTGTATCTCTCCATCGCATCCCATATCACATTCACTTTGTCATAAAATGCGACAGAATGATAACAGAACATTAAAAGACATCCATGCATTGGATGTTCTATGTTTACAATGGGTATATAAATAATATCACTGAGTTTCATTCCTACGGGTCATCCAAAGACAAATTCAAGGTATCCATTTTGAAGTTTATAATATAACTTTCTATAAGCTGGTGAATGTTCGATACTATCCAAAGAGGCTCTATTTGGAACCATTTAGGCAAAAAAAACCATTATTTTTTTATATAAATTGAGTTAAATAACCCAGTATTTTCCCGCTAAAGATCATCCAAAGTCATTAATTTGAATGTGATCCCTATTAATGTTGTTTTCCGATCTACATACAATTCTCCAAATGAACTGAGTTGAAGGAGACAACAATACAAGCCAAAACCATAATATCTCTGATTGTCATCCGGAAATACAACGCTGAACTTATCTGAACCTTTCACTCCGCTTGAAGACACTGCCAGACGACAATCTACTCCATGGGCAGTCATGCGGCATTTTATAATCTAGCTCATTTTTTACCATACAAACCCAAAACTTCCACATGCAATTGCATCTCTACCTATTAAACACATCAGAATGATGGCTAATCAAGTTTCTAATCCAAAAAGTCATGTCAAACATGAAATGTGGCATCAGAGCATTAAGGACATTGATAATGGGTTACCAATGAAATATTGATGTAGAGTGCTGATAAATGAATGGAGTTACAATAAAACAGGAGTTGTATTCACACGTTAGCACATACCTGTACACAGTCAGCGAACATTGACAGATACATGTATATAGCAATGATGGCAGGACCTAACCTGCATAAACATCAACCAAAATCTGTTTGATTTAGGCTTTTCTCTTTAAGATGAATCATGTTTGCGAAAACAAAATCCATATTACATTTCAAAGGTGGAAAGATGTACATCGTCTGTAATAGTTATGATCTGCAATACATAACATTATACAAAGAAAAATACACACAAGAAGGCATTCAATTCATAACAGAAAGCTTGTACAGACATAAGACACAACAAACAAACATACAATAACATAAAGAAAATACCTAGTAATGACCAGCATTACACACAAAAAAAAATTGCAACTGAATGCACAATGTAGTTGTTTTATTTCCTCCAAAAATCATCACTGAAATAAACTGGCTTAAGAATGTATTAAATGTACAACCAAGTGTATGTGTAATAGCCTGACTGTACTTACTGTGTGCATTTAGTTCATTGATCATGTTGATTGTGTACACAATCCAGCTTTAACAGCACTGAGTTCATAGAAACATAGAAACAGCGAACATTTGGAAAAAATGCGAGCACAATCGTGGTGGTGCACAATAGGGACGAAACATCAGAATCAGCTGAACACAAACATGCACAGAATTTAGACCAGAATAGAAAACAACTTCCTTGTTGCAACAGGAAAAAATCATACGACTTGACCATGTACAACTAAAGTTCATATGATTCTGGGATAGCATCTATGTTCTGCATAATATAAGATGATTACTAGCACATCTTCATACATGTAAATTGTCATACAGCTTACATACCATCGGAACATGTGCAGTCAAAGGTCACGTACCAAACCTACAGTAACTCACACACATCAATTGTATACAGTGGTCCCCCTCAGATAAGACCCCCCTCAAGAAAGACTTCCCCCTCTGTAAAGACTTTTTCTTGTGGCGCTAGAAAGACTTTAACATGTAAATGAACCCCTCTAATAAGACATCTCCTTAGATAAGACCTTAATTTTGTGGCAGAAGGGTAGGTCTTATCTGAGGGGGACCACTGTAGTAATGAACAGTACACAGGACAGTTTGGTAATCAAGTTGGTACATCGTACAGCAATAACATTGATCGACTGTTTCCCAGGACTTGAGGAAACTTTTGGAGAAAACTTTTTCCCAACAGCAGACGCATAAAATGATTGTAAAATAAGATTTCATAACCTGACCTGGAACAGGGATCCGGGTTGTAGAATTGGAGCTGGGAATTTTTGTTCCCGGGAATATGTGTAAATACCGTAACACTTCTAATAGACCCCGGGTTTCTAATAGACGCCGGGTTCTAATAAACGCCGGGGGTTCAGGTATACTGAAATTAATAGACGCCGGATTCTAATAGACGCCGGGTCTACATACAATGTACATTGTGTAACATAGCAACGATAGATACTAATATCGACAACATCAACGCGTCCCAATCGGGAATTTCCAGCTTTCAAAATCTAAACTGTCGCCCGATTTGTCATATCATAATACAGGCCTCGCCAATTCCAATAAACGCCGGGTCCAAACACTGACTGAAATAGATCAACGCCGGGTTCTAATAAACGTCGGGTTCTAATAGACGCCAGGTCTAGAGTGTAAATGAAATCAATAGACGCCCGGGCGTCTATTAGAAGTTTTACGGTATGGTAATATACATGAAACTGGTAGGCAAAATGCCAGACTTCCAAAACATACACATTGACAAAGTAATACCTCTGCCACAACACTATTTCACTGTGCTGTACTGTGGCATCAAACTCACACTTCAAAGATTGTGTAATTACCTGTAGGCGATGTGAAAAGGTTGGTATTGTATTACTACAGAAAACCAAACAAATACATTGAAATATAAACAAGTAAGAGAACTGGTGTTACATGATCAAAACCTCAATACATGTATATTTTGCAATTACAAAATAATTTATTATTACAAATAACATGAGACAAACATGTGTATCTGCAGCTTATATCATTGCAGCAAAAGAAATGTACTTAAGTTGAAAAAAATTAGGCCAAGGGCCGAAGATAGGTTACCGGACAATGTTTAATATTTTAGATGTTAGCCAGGTCACTGGTTGAATTCAAGGTCAAGAGAATATTCAGCATATATAACATTAAGCATATATCATGTCCACAGTTGATTGCTAAGCTGCAAATTCAATAATCAGAGAGATATAAGCAATTTTGTGCTGTGGCCTTGAAAATGAAGGGGCAAAGGTCAAATTCAAGGTCATCAAAATATTCAATGTATATCATTTTCTATATCATGTCCACAATTGATTCCCAAGCCATACAGTCAATAGAGGAGCAAGATATGAGCCAGTTTGTCCTTGGACCTTGAAAATGAGGTCAGAGGTCAAATTCAAGGTCACGAGAATATTCAGCATATATCATTTCCTATATGTCCACAATTGATTCCTAAGCTGTAAAATCGATAATAAGTGAGATATTAGCCTGTTTGTCCTGTGACCTTGAAAAAGAGGTCAAAGGTCAAATTCAAGGTCATGACAATAATCTGCATATATCATTTCCTATATGTTCATAATTGATTGCTAAGCTGTAAAGTCAATAACAAGCGAGATATTAGCCCTTTTGTCCTGTGACCTTGAAAATGAGGTCGAATTCAAGGTCATCAGAATATTCAGCATATATCATATCCTATATGTCCACAATTGATTCCTAAGCTGTAGAGTCGATAATAAGCGAGATATAAGCCATTTTGTGCTCTGACCTTGAAACTGAGGTCAGAGGTCAAATTCAAGGTCACGAGAATATTCAGCATATATCATTTCCTATATGTCCACAATTGATTCCTAAGCTGTAGAGTCGATAATAAGCGAGATATAAGCCATTTTGTGCTCTGACCTTGAAACTGAGGTCAGAGGTCAAATTCAAGGTCACGAGAATATTCAGCATATATCATTTCCTATATGTCCACAATTGATTCCTAGTCTCTAATCTCAATATCAAGTGAGATATTAGGCATAATGTGTCCCATTATAAAGCATAGGAGAATTTAACATGGGAAAGTCCCATTTGGGCCGAGTTTGGGCCAAAATGGCCCACTTCGAGCGATTCAAGCGCAACGAAATTTATAGACATCATAGGAGTACATATGAGGAGTGTTATGTATCAAAAAGAAAAAAAGTTACTGAACAGATTTTGAGAAAATGCCCACCAAAGTCCAAAATCAGGCATTTTTCGTCAAAAACGGCCGCCATTTTGAAAAAAATGCGAAAATAAAGAAACTAAAAAATACCTCCTTCTTGAATTATTTTTAAGTATTTTTGTGCAAAATTTCAGAAGAATTCGCCCGTAAACAAAAAAGATAAAAATGTGGACGACGACGACGACGACAGACGACGGACGACAGACGCAACGCCATGCCAATAGGTTATCGGACCATAGGTCCGGTAACCTAAAAACTGACTTGCATTTAAACATGAACAGTCAAAGTTCTCAGCAAACACTCACACTCTCAGATTTCTTTGTATAGTATATAATCATTGGGACTCTTCCTGTCTGATGAGCCTCAATCACTGTATCAGACAAGGGCTGAACAGCTCCATCACCCTCACAAGCCCCACAACTGCCTGCACCCCCCCCCCCCCTCCCGCCCCCCCCAGGCCCCACCCAACATGGCACATCACAAATACATTGCATTTGTAAAAGACGTAACAAAACACATGACAGTTGACGACATGCCAAGACGCCGACTGATCAGACCATGTTGGGTGATGTGAGACAGGTCCAGTTGTACTTGGGGTTGTTGGTGTGTGCGAAAGGCAGGATTGGGGGCTCAATGAGGTACCAGGTGTCTCGGACGAGGCAGGCCTCCTGGGCCACGGACATGGCGCAGTACGGGATCTTGGCCATGACGTCGTGGAAGCCGACCGTGCTGCGTGGGGGCTGACCGACCAGTTGCCGTGTCACACAGTCCAGCGATGAGGCATGGGTCACCAGCACCAGGTTACCTCCTACAACATACAACAAACACACTCAACACAAGAGTTCTACATCAGTTAGCACAGTCTTCAATTAACATTTAACATCGCCTATAGACCATAAAAAATTTGGATTTACAGTACAGTTCTCTAATTTATATATTTATCTAAAAGGAGTCATAATTGCATCTTTTCCTGTCTGAAAAGGTACCAATGGCTGCAATTGGATATAAATGTATACATGTATTCTTTACTGGGAAGCTATACAAACACACAGAGATGATAGAGCACACTTCCAACAGAGACAATACATGCACAGAAAGGCTGTCCACAAGACTATTCACATTTGTTTCGAGCGAATAAGCATGGTTGCAATATTTTTCAAACATTAAAATAACAACCCTTTTCAACTGGTAACAACAAATATGACTTCCTGTGTACATATTTTATACATACACATACTTTATACCAATATCTCTCAATTACAAGTTGACATGCAGTCAGCATGGTCATCATGACATCAAAGCCAGATTTTCCAGTCATAATGTTTGCAGCTTTTGTGTGTGAAAATTGGCAATCCCGGATCACACAGTTCCCATGTGAGTTTCTCTAAATCTTGCTGGCAAGAGCCGACCCCGCAAAACGGCACTTGTTTGACAAGTTCTCTGAATGCAGGCCGAGGGCGTGGTGCTCTGCCACACAACTGTCTGGTGCATACATCGAAACTGCCTTTGTGTGCCACAAACAGGATGAAACTGGCTCCTGTTGGGGAAAACAGGGAAAAGGGCCCCTTCACATTAGCGGGCCAAGGCTTAGTACACCAGGTCACTTGTCTGAAGTCTTCTGTATTAGTCAAGTCAGTAGCATGCATGAAAACAGGACATTTAGGTCACTTTATGTGTTCTAATTTTGCAATGAATGATAGTGAAAACATTCTGGGATCTGTTTATAACAGCACACAGTTTAAATCATCCGTTGCTTGCAAATCTCAAGCAAGGATGGGGTAAGTTACAGATGCTAAGCCTTGGCAGGTATTTCATCATGCATTGGACATAAAAAGGTGAAACGAAAGCAAACCACAGTCAGGAATTCACAAACAACACCAAGCCGGAGAGGATTGTCCTCGCATCCCAGCCAGCTACCCACCCTCATTCTCATGCCGACGAAGGATCTCCTTGGTTACGGTGTGGCACCTGTCATAGTACTCCTCTGTTGATTCCTGTACATTGTACTGGGACACCGGCCAGATGATCTCGTCGCCGCGGGAGATATTGAAGCGTTCAGCGAGCTCGTCTTCCGACATGAAGCAGGGTAGTCCTGTTTGGTACCAGCCGAGCCACTCAAACAACCCTGGCTCTATATGGATGGACAGGTCCTTCTCCAGACCTGCCACAGACAGTACATGGGAATCAACATAATGTCTGACTGCCACACACATGGCTATCACCTCATAGATTCAACTTTTAGTTACACAATTTGAGAAGGTACCTTTCAGAATGTTTGACGCCGTTTCCACACAACGCAGCGATGGAGATGCATAGACATGTGACACTGATATATTCTTGTCTTTCATTCCTTCACCTAGATTTATGTAATGAGGAAAACTTGATGACGCATGGTATATATGTGGTTTAGATATATGGATATCACTTTACAATTCCTATTACCATGTGTTATTCTCTCACTACATCTCTGTAGAGACTGAGTGCTATGAAATTTCTTTTTTGAACGTTAACTGGAATGAAATTTACCAATAATCCTGGCTTGGAACTGTCCCTGTATTGTTAGAGGGGAATCTTTGCTGAAGTCCTGTGGTCCGCCTTTCCTCTTGGGCATTGTTTTGGGCATGTTCAGGTCATACCTGACATAATTTCCTTTGAAGAAGAGCAGAGTCCACTTTCAAATAATGTCAACATCCAAACAAATTCTTACAGGAAATACTACAAAATGTATAGCCAATGAATATACTGAAGCAGCCTCCTTGAAAAAAAAACATCTGAAAGGTAATCCATGGGCATATTTGCTGAAGAACTGCGCTAAGACCAAAATCTAGCCAAAAACGTGCTGAAGGGTCGAAAGACGACAGATAACAAATAAAAACAGTTAAGGATACAGTGAATTAGAATACTTTGAACATGTTCCCTTCACACAAGGTGTTAATGGGGCAAGAGCCTATAGTATCAACAATACAGCTTGGGTATATAATACAGGTAATATTCAGCAGCCTGATGTTTTCATACCATGCTTGTTGAAGCTGTTTTTGATCCACTCCTTGCCGAAAGTGAAGTCGACTCTCTCGCCATGTCGTATGACATACAGCTGTCGGGGTCCTTGGTTGTGCACGGCACCTCGCAGCGTGCCAATCTTCTGCATGTTCTGTGGGGCTGGGACTGGAGCGGGATTCTTTCTGCCATCCACCACCAGTGATGTCCTCTTGGAGACAAATATCTCACTGTCCAGGCCCTCGAAGGGGTTTGTTGACACCGACGACGACGATGTCGAGGCGGAGATTGTGTGACTAGATACCTGTTTGCCAGAGGATTTCGATGCTGTCGTGGCTGGTGGCGGTGGTGCATGACCAGTTTTGTTTGGTTTGTTCACTTTGGCGTACACTGCCTCAGCCTGTGTTTGTTGCTGTTGCTGCTGTTGCTGTTGCTGCTGCTGCTGCTGGGGTTTGTGGATTGGATGCATCATCGGCAGGGGCGGCTCCTGTCTGTGTTCTGGCCTCGACTCACCCCCTCCTCTCGAATCAGCACGGGTTTCTGTGCGTGGTTCCGGTCGCCCTCGCTCGAGTGACGACGCCGCAGAGTTTGACTGTTTGTTCTGTCCCTCATTGCCAGGGCTGCTGGTGCTCGGGTGGCGGGTTGGAGACTTGGCGGGTGGCTTGGAGTGCTTCATGCTGCCATGGCTTGTTGACATGATAGACGCTCCTCTGGGCGGAATTTCGGGAGGCTGAAATATCACACATATGATCAGTTTTGGCAGGAGTTCAAGCGGCTGGCCACAGCATGGCTAATAATGGCACACATTATCATGGTAGTTTGACAGTCTAGCTCAATACAAGTACGAGTATTTAGTATTTCAGATTGGTAATGTCTAAAATAAACATCCATGTTCATTGGTATCAGGGCCTCCATACAATATCTGGAAAAATGAATAGCAAAATCACCTTGGGAGTATTATCAGTTTCATCCTCTTCCTCTAGCAGACCATTTGAGTCTGCCTGGTGGTTTGGCTCCACACCAATCACTGGGATAGATCTGTGAGACAAAATGTTGGAAATGATCCTCAGAGAGCTCTTTCCATTAGGGAAATTGAATCTGCAATTTCTACCTGGTAATAGTGAACAATCAAGTTAAAACCCTGTCATAAAATAATTCTAGGGTCCCGATGTCAGGCCTTTGACTGACCTGTGCATGGTCCAGACCTCCGATTCAGCACAGCGTTCTGTGAATGGTCCAGGAAACATGCCTGCCTGTCCCGTCAGCCATGACACACCTTGGTACCAACTGTCTGTGCTGTGCTCAATTTCAGAGTTCTCCACAAATATACAATCCCCGTCAACAAGCTCAAGCTCATCTGCGTCTGTCGGGATGTGAGAGTACAACACCTTCCGCACCTGGCAAATAGCAAACAGAAATTATCAACACTGATAGCTAAAATCTTACATACATGTACACATTATTGCAGTACAAACTACATATACTACTACTCAGTTAAGATTCGAGGGACATTATAATTTGACCATATGATATTATTTTTGAGTCAGCAGGAGAGACTAAAACAGACCTGGCAGGAGGCGAGTTTAGCCTCTCTGGAGTAGAGGCGTATGTCCCATCGCACGGGCAGGTGGGGGTTGATGGTCTTAGCCACCTCCTCCAGGACAGCCTTCTTGTCCGTGTGGAACTGATACGCCAGACTGATGTGTAACTGCTTCTTGTGTGGCTCCACTGTCACTCCTGTCACACACGACAATACCAAAATGTGAAGTCATGTTCACTGGAATACATGTACAGCAAACAACTTACAATATATGACAATATATGACTTGGGTAAAACTCACCAATTTTCCTGGCCTCCTCTGCGAAGTCGGCAGTCAGCTGTTTGATGAAGAGCGAGGAGGTTTCAGAGATGAAGAGGCCGATGAAGTTTGTGGAGGAGAAATACTCGAGGTCGATGGTCTCTGGCAGCTTCTTGAACCGGTCAACGGCCGCCTTGAGCATGTGTGCCAGCAGTGGTACCTGACTGTCCTCAGCCTACACAGACAAACATCAACATCACTGCATCAACATCACTGCTTGATATGTCACTTACTGGTCACCCATTGGTTGTACCATCGTATTCTCACCCTCTATACAGAATTGCGACCAGTCAAGTGCAGACTTTAGGTATCATTGTATCAACAGCTGACCAAGCATGAACCAGCAAGTCTTACATTTACATTACATTGAACCTCTGAGACAGTTATATGTATCGTTACTACATGTACATATAGTATCTAGCCAGAGGAAGCCACAGGCAGTGTGTAGTCACCTGGAAGAAGGAGCAGAGAGTGACATGAGGGAAGTAGTTGTGTGCGCGGTTCCAGCCGCACTCCTGGAAGGACCGGTGCCAGAAGTCGATGAGTTCCTGTTGAAGCTGTCCGACTGGACACAGGTACAAAATGTACTCCCTAGGACAATGCTCGTCAAGACACGGGTCATTCACATGCGACAACAGCCTGCAAACAGCCAACATCGTGTGTTTGCCAACTTCAAATTTCTTAGATACTTATGTGATTGTTGTTTCGGAAAGTGATCACTAGAATAAGTGGGCAATGTCTTTGCATATACTACCACATACTACAAATACATTTTAGTGGATTGAAACATTGCACTAACCAATCAGAAGCCATCTGGACTCCAGTGTCCCCTGTGGCCGCCAGAGCCTTTTCCCTGCAAGAAGACAAAATTATCAGCAACAAAGCTCAAAACTACCGGTAAATGAGAAACATGTTTTTATTGTACATGTACATTTCCCCTACTGCCAAATCCGCCAAATAAATTGTCCGCAAAATTAGTGGTTTTACAGTATACCATGACAGGCAACAGACTAACATAATGATGCCCAGGAACATAAATCTACAACTGAGTACACTTGTACTCATGGTACTTGGAGGGTAGTTCCCTCACCATGCTGACAGGAAGTACAACGTCACAGGGAAATGCTTTGTGATTGATTTTGTGCTGGCAATCAAACTTCGTTAAATCAGACATGTACAAATGTCCATTTAACTCCATCAATACCCCCCCCCCCCTCATCTTCCCCCAAACAGAAAAAAATATTACACAAACTGTTCTGATTGCAATATCATGATTTCATTTTGTGTGTGTGTGTAAATGACCATAAACATGATAAAGATGACGTTATGTGATATATGCGACGCATACAGTATCCTGCACTTCCTCCTGGTAGAAATACCACGATAACAGCATGGACGTCCTCAGAATGAGAAACATTGGACGCAAACGTACATTTATTTTACATTGTTTTGGAATGGACACGCACTTTATGTAGTGAAAAGGAACAATCCTGACTAAACATATCTATCTTTTTGTTCTGTTTTCATGAATAAGCAATTTGGCAATTATGTAGTTATGACAAATATCAAGGATTTTTTGGATAGCTTTTGACAACACCAGCATATAAGTTCACCATGTTTTTTTTTGTTACCAAATGGTCGACAATTATTTAAAGCCTAGTCATCTACATGTAGGTCAACATCGTTATTATTAGACTTCACTGTTCATGAAAAACCAAGTGGGTAAAACAATAGTAAGTTATCACATGATCATGAAGATACATGTAGGTCTGTGAGCTGAAAAAGTGATGTATAAAATGAATGGTAAAGGTATTTGATACTTTTCTTTGGAATAATGTCTTAGTTGCTTGCTACTTTTCTTCACATCTAATTTGCCACTTTCATGTTGAAGTAGTATTGTGAATTGAATCCCATATACAACTTCCCGTTTGTGACTGATATTTATTATTTTCAAATTAATCAACATAAATTGAAATTTGTGTTATTTGTTTGGGATTCTGGTATTACATGTGCTATATGTGATGATAATAAGTTTACCATCACGCAAATTTCTGTATACATGATATATTAAGATGCGTCTCATGTTACATGTGTATATTGGCTATATCAGCATTGGTTACATCTGCCCTTGTCAATGAAGGGTTTGAGACTCATTCTTGCAGCAACAACGCTTTTCATGTGACTCAATGACACACAAGATTTGGCGACATGCATATAAGTTGAAAACTATTTATTTACTGTAATTGTATAAATAGTTTGTTTGCTTCAGTTGTTTGCGTAAATGTAATTGAACAAGTACAAATCAAACTCTCTTATCAAAATAATTCACTTAATCTTCAACAATATTCAACTACTTCCTTATTGTTTAATGACAGTCAGGTCAAGATGTCCAAGTTTGTTTGTATCAATATTTGCCGGTGCACAGATGAATCTAAATAAATTCACTTCACTTTTAGGTACATGTACTAGAATTTAGGTTAGCATGCCTCATGTGTCTAAATTATCTATACCGTTTTGGTCCTAATAGTGGCACGTACCCTAATAGTAGAGCGCCCCCCTCTTTCCCCCAAAAATGTTCGAATTTTGCAATCTTATAATTCACTTCATATCTTTCTGATAAGATCTTAGAGTGTTCCAATCCACATATTTATGTTATTTGAATCATATTAAAGGGGATTGAAGGCTATAGGTATAGTATTCAGTGATTTCCTTAAATTTGACCTCAAGTTTGACCTCAAATTTTCGCGCGCTGCTGCAGGAGGTCTTGCTTTGGCTCGCCGTGCTACTATTAGGACCAATAAGGTATACAAATCAGGAATGGGCCACCAGTGATGTGGGATACCAGTGATACCAGTGATACCAGAATGGGCCACCAGTGATGATAACACCTAAAAGTATCCTGGACACAAGATATTGTAAACATGCATGTAATCACAAAATGTCATGACTACCGGTATGTGTCTAGGGGCCATAGGGAACCTGTTTATCTATGGAGTACATTAAACACACACTCAGAATTGAAAGGATGCAAGACTATTCATTGTACATTTTGCTATGGAACTGTTTGTAACTTAGTGATGGTACATGTGTACATACTACTGTTTGTGGGCTCTAGTCTTTGGAGAAAGGCAATCTAATCACTATTCGTGTGGACAACACACGAATGGAAGAGTGAACTGATATAATTGAAAATCCATTTCGGTTGACTCATGATTCTATTTAGGTATATTATGTAACTTTATGTTTCCAATACTCTAAACAATTTGTGACATTTTTGTTTCTATTTTCTCCAGTTGTGCGATATAAAAAAGATGCAAAAAATGGAGCATGTACAAGGCTACTTTGATATGTGTCAGCATTGTAATAGTGGTAATTTTGGCACCACATCACTAAGGAATATCGTCTGTAGTGAACCATGCACATGAAAATTCTGTATGTTTGGATCAATACCATGGTATCGCCATAATAAATAACGTTATGACGTTATATTACCACTAAAATAGCACTAAGACAGCCCCATTACTATTTTCTGGTTCTGGATTACTGTAAAGCCACAAATTATTCGCGGCCTTTTAATTTCGCGAATTTCGTAAATCCAAAAAATCGCGAAATTAAATGGACGCGAAATATTTCTGATAACAACCTACTTTGTTATGAAGAAATTGTTCAAGACGGCCAAACCACGAAATTAAACGACCGTGAACATGGCCTGATCGCAAAAACACGAAAATTTGTGGCATTGAACTTAAATGGCTTTACAGTAGCCACGTTTCCGACAGTTCATTCCATCATGGAATGAAACGTCGCAAACGTGGCTAGTTCGGGATGTTTCTGGGCTATTTATAAACTCAGAAAAACACTCACTCAATATTCTGTCAACAATGATGCAATCCTTTTATGGTATTTCAGTATGATGAGTAATGTAGTAGGTCTATTCACACATGTATATAAAGTGTTGCAAAGTAACATTTTCTTCTACCAGATATTTGGTTCTGTAAAATCAGATTATTCACCAGACCAGTGTAGTTTTCACTCGACCGAAGAAATCCCTTCGAGGATCAATTTATGTTTACCAGCCAGGTCCTAGAGGCTGGTAAGATTGACAACCCCTGATGCATTAAATAATGCTGAAATAGGAGTGAAATACATGTACTGTATATTAAATTCTGGTGTTCCGTATCATTCGTAATTTTCTGGTATTTTTCATTAAAAAAATGCTAAATTTTTGACCGGAAACCTTTTCTTTCACAACCCGCAATAGATTTGAACAATCTGTGACAGTCTGGCGACAGAAACAAAAATTAATTAGCTGCACAGCTCAAACAGACATGAAATTGAAGGTGTTTAAAATATTCCAAGTGACAATATCTTACTGGCAGTTTTAATTACCGTTGGGCGAGGTCCAGCCTGAGCGACACGGAGCATTTGAGCTTGCCGTCAAAATTTTCCACAATTTTTCTCTTTAGACCTCTTAGTCAACTCTACCACATACCGAGGGGACACACGGGATAGGGTGAATAACAGCAACCTCAGGCACTCCTTGTCGCTCAGACCGGACTGGGGTCATTTTCTCAAGAACTTAAGCCAAGAAGAACTTCTGAAGAAGTGCATGAAATATAGACAGCGCCTGTGGCTGTCTGCTCAATCTTGAGAACAATTTCATAAATTCATCACCAGTTACTTCCATATAGATCTAGATATTGTTCCAAAATGACAATTAGTTATGATACATGAGAATCATTTTGACATTGGATAATGTTGATCATTCATTGACTGGATCTATCACAGGTAAACGAAATTAGCAACGATTTGACAGTTACTCCATTGTTATTTTCAGTCAAATCTGTGAGTGACGTCAGGTGAGAGCGTTGAGTATCCATGATCAGAGACGAGCTGTTGAGAAGCCGAGTCAGACTCATGGACATGGTAAAAATGGAATGATGGATGAATGATGGAGTCACTGACTGACTGAGTGATGTGAGTCAGTGTAGGTGTCACTGCAGAGATATCTTGCATGCTTGACATAGTCCCGATACTTACGCTCTTGGTTTTGGGAAGCCCATTTGCATGAGTACTTCGAGAGAAGATTTGTTCTTCTTGATAGTTTGCTCTGACAGTTTTCGCGACCGTCGAGGGCATGTTGGAGGCCAGTCTCTCTCAGACATGTTGTCAAATTTCGCTGTCTGACAGAAACGGAAGTTATGAAGTGTTGTTTGTGCAGCGATCGCTAGGTGGTAGATTTCATTCGCCCGAGGGCGCTCCACTGATGGGTATTACTATTTTACGTACTGCAAATAGGGTACGCGCCATACTAAGACAACGCTTCATCAACCAGCAATGACATTCTTACAAATATTAGGAGATTAAAGACTGTTAAACTCATGCAAGAGAAAGACTCTTGCGAGAAATGAAGTTGCAAGTCTGAACAAAATTCATTGATGTTTGAATACAGACCACTCAGGCCTGAAAATAACACGATCATATATTCCTTATCGGCATAAACATCATGAAGTCACCAAATTTGATTGGGTTACTGTGATCCAATTCGGCATTGGAAAGATTTCCAGATTGTTTCAGTTTTAGAGATAGAACTCCAAAATTCGGGGGAAAAATATTGTTTAGGCTTGTGTCCAATGGAAACATATGAAATTGCAAATTGGTCCGATTGACTCTAAACGTCAAATTCAAAAATTAGTGCAAAAATTATTGAGGTTTTGGACTTGAACTCGACTTCAGTATTAAAATATTGACAGGAGCCTATTAGTTAAATTCAAGTTCAACACAAAACCAAGTTGGGAACACAAAAATAGGGTATTACAATACACACGCCAACGGAATCCATTTCGACCTTCTCTCTTGCCCCTGTCCTCGTCTCCGGATCCGCCACTGGGCCAAAATAGGCCTATCTCTACAAAACCGTGGCCTTAATCCAGAACCAGGAACTAATCTGACATGTTGGCCTGACATGTATATGAATCTCCTTATGAAGCGACGCAGCCATCGTCGCATGATTACATGGCCTAGATCTACAGGGCACACTCATCGAATATAGCCGGTCGATCAGCAAGCGTTAATCTTATTTAGGCCCCATCTTCGAAATTCGGTGTCACACATATCCGTATGAATATATTTTTACTTTAGGGGGGGGGGGGGGTTATATTGATGGAATGTTGCTTGGGGAGCTGGAAATCCAAATAGGTGTTGATATAGCGTGAGTATTATAAATGTATTTTTACTCCTAGTCGATTCGAATCAAAGTAGCGAAAAATCCCATGCGTCATCACTAGTCATGCAATATATTCATACTGTTTAAATCATGATACTATTTAACAATAGTACATCAAAATAATATAATGGCTAAACTGAATGTTGTTCAAGAATGGACTGCGGGTAACAAGCCAAACACTGTATGTAGTGAGCCGCTCTCCCTTTCATTTATAATGTAAACATACAGGTAACAAAATCAGCAAGACTATGCGACCCTCATTTCCGAAAATGTATACCCATGGATACCCATGTAGGTCTATACCCATGATGAACCGAGACATATATATGGTTCTATAAAAAGTATCACAGGAATGGTACAATTTGGTGATTATAGCCTATCACTTTTACACCCGTCACCAAACAAGATATCGTATCTTCGCCGTTACAAACAAACTGCTTTCAGTATGTACGTTTTGTTGTGTTATCATATAATAATTAGATACATATACGACTTGACTTTCTGTGAGAGGAATACAATAAACGGATTTGGTAACCCGAGCTCAACTCACCAGTGAGCTTTTCTAGCATCACTGGTTGTTCGCAGTGAAAATAACCTGCCACTGTGGATGTTTTGAGTGTACCTTATCTTTTGAGAAATAAGCGGTCACAAAATGATATTTGAAAATGACAATCATCAGATCATATTTAGTCCATATTCATATTTAGTCCAGAACCAAGTCTCGGTTGGTGATCCTTGATGCCTATAGATCGCCACAGTAAATTATGGTGTCAAATGGATCTTTGCAAGTTCGTGATTTTGTTACCTTTATATTTACATTATAAGTGAATGGAGAACTGGCGCATTCCATATTCGCGATTTTTACATGCATTTCGTCCTTAAAGTGTGCTAAAGACCGCTGAAATGTGGCCATTTGGCGTTGATCTTCAAAAATGAGCCTTGCTTTTGGTATGTTAATTACACATACCCTGATATAGGCCTATATAAGGCCCATACTGTGTCATCCGGAAACCAACTCCTAAAACCAATCGATGAAATCGGCATCACGGACTAACCGGACCAGGAGCCGGTCCTAAAATTATTCTTCCATGTATAATAATTCCAAACGAACTTATTTATAGATCGGCGAGATAATCTGATAATCTACAGTTCGCTGATAACCATCACGCACAAATAAACAACCCTTTCGCATGTTTTGCGTACATTGTGCATGTTTCAATAAACCATTCCCGTATATTTTACTGAGGTTGATCGTTATTGCACTGACAACAGAGTAAACTCTATCCTGACTCAATAACAACGTTAGATTATGTCTCAGAAGTCTGTGAAATTCGCTGCCGATGATGCACTGGAGCAAGCATACGACGACGCTCGCTCACAACCGCGCGAAGAAAGTGCGGAATCGGCCAAGGCGACTCGCTTCAAAGAGAAGCATTCTCTCGACAGCGACGAGGAGGACAATGTGGAAAAGTATGACGTGATGCACGAGGATGATATCGAAGGCAAGTTCTGAAAGGAAAGCCAACTGTGCTTCTGGTTTTATTTTGTTAAATTGTCACTGCCCCTATATAATGTATAATGTGATAAACCACTGCTAGATCCTATATAAACAGATAAACCCAGGGCATGTTCACCTCCGACACTGTGACTGTCTCTCGGAATATATGATTAGCGCTGATTATGTTATAGTCTATATAATACATTTCACAATATATATAATATAATTATCAGATTATGTTACATCTGCTGTTTTGTTTGCGTACAAAGTTTGGGCAGGGTTTTGCATGTTATTGTGATGAATTAATCCTGTTCTCTGAAATTTTATAGGTCAGGAAGACACCAAAGTTGATATAGAAGATGGAATCACATTTACACCTTTCAATATGCGAGAAGAATTAGAAGAAGGACACTTCGACTCAGCAGGAATGTACATCTTCAACAAGGAAAAGGTCATAACTAGTATAGTGGTATTTACGATTGCAATTATTGTTTCAGCCTCCAGTGACATACAAATAGATACCAGGTACTTTAGTGTTACTATTGCTGATGTTGATATTCCATAATTTACACACAGGAAATACAAGACAGCTGGATGGACAATATAGACTGGGTGAGAGTGAAAGAGAAGCAATCTGGTTCAAAAGATGATCCAGATGACAGCGATGAAGATGGAGATCCTTCACAAAGTGTGGATGAGACTGCCATATACAGGCAGATGGTGGAGCTCATGAAACCAGGTGAAACTATTTTGAAAGCCCTGAAGAGGTTCGGTGGTGGCAAGGCTGGTTCCGGTTCAGCCAGTCAGCGATGGCGCACCAACAAGAAACAGAAAACCGAACACACGCCAGAAACTGCAGACTCAAAAGCCAACAAAGAAAATCTGCTGAAGTTGACAGGATTAGCAGACAGTATCCTTTCCACTGGTAACATGGAGATCTATCAGGATACCTATGAGAAACTGTCATTCAAAGTACAAAAAGCAGAAGAGCAAAAGAATGCACAGAAGCCTGTGATCCCAGAGGACGCTGATGACGACGATGCTCTAGACATGTTTGCAGACGACTTTGACAAGAAAAACCAAAACGGCGAAGGCAGCAAAGTGAACGTTGACCAGTCCAGTAATCAAACAGGTAAATGATGTCTAAAACTCCCAAGTACTTGTATTCAGAGTGAGCTCATATTTCATTGATTGTCGGAGGACCAGACGGAAAACAAATTGTGCAAGAAAACTCATTGTTTCTTTTTTTTTCACTTCAGAAGAGAAATCACAACAATCAGAAGAAGCACCTGCAAAGTCAACAGAAATTCAGTGGGAGTACAAGTGGGCAGACAAAGAAGACGATAATGAAATTCACGGTCCATTCACTAGCTCTCAGATGCTGAAATGGACTGAAGAGGGCTTCTTTGAAGATGGAATAAATGTGCGAAAATATGGTGCTGATGGACAATTCTATAACTCAGCAAGAATAGACTTTGATTTGTATACTTAACCTACTTTAAGATGATGCCATAAGTATATTATTTAACTATTGTTTTTCCAGGTCTCTTATTGTGTTTTTTCCACACAGGACAGAACACAAATAAACAATGCTGTTTTATAACAAAAGTGCTTCATGGATGTTTATGTTTACTTGACTGCTGAGGTATAATTTAAAACAAATATTTGCGGCTCGAAATATATGCGTTTTTAGGTTACCGGACCTAAGGTCCGATAACCTATTGCCATGGCGTTGCGTCCGTCGTCTGCCGTCCGTCATCCGTCCGTCCGTAAACAATTTTATCTTTGAAGTTTACTGTCGAATCTTTCTGAAATTTTGCACAAAAATGCCTAAAAATATTTCAAGAGGGAGGTATTTTTTTATTTTTTAGGTTACCGGACCTATGGTCCGATAACCTATTGGCATGGCGTTGCGTCCGTCGTCCGTCGTCCGTCCGTCGTCCGTTCACATTTTTATCTTTAAAGTATATGATCGAATCTTTCTGAAATTTTGCACAAAAATACCTAAAAATATTTCAAGGAAAGGTTTTTTTTTGTTTTTCGATTTTCGCTTTTTTTTCAAAATGGCGGCCGTTTTCGACGAAAAATGCCTGATTTTGGACTTTGGCGGCCATTTTCTCAAAAACTGTTCAGTAACTTTTTTTCTTTTTGATACACAACACTCCTCATATGTACTCCTGTGATGTGTATAAGTTTCGTTGCGCTTGAATCGCTCGAAGTGGGCCATTTTGGGCCAAACTTGGCCCAAATGGGACTTTCCCATGTTAAATTTTCCTATGCTTTATAATGGGACACATTATGCCTTATATCTCACTTAATATTGAGATTAGAGACTAGGAATCAATTGTGGACATATAGGAAATGATATATGCTGAATATTCTCGTGACCTTGAATTTGACCTTTGACCTCATTTTCAAGGTCAAAGAACAAAATGGCTAATATCTCGCTTATTATCGACTTTACAGCTTAGAAATCAATTGTGGACATATAAGAAATGATATATACCGAATATTCTGATGACCTTGAATTTGACCTTTGACCTCATTTTCAAGGTCACAGGACAAAATGGCTAATATCTCGCTTATTATCGACTTTACATCTTAGGAATCAATTGTGAACATATAGGAAATGATATATGCTGAATATTCTAGTGACCTTGAATTTGACCCTTGACCTAAATTTCAAGGTTAGTCATTTTATTTTCAAGGTCAGAATACAAAATGGCTTATATCTCGCTTATTATCAAATTTACAGCTTAGGGGTCCATAGTGAACATATAGGAAATGATGTATGCTGAATATTTTGGTGATCTAGAATTTGACCTTTGATCTCATTTTCAAGGTCAGAGAACAAAATGGCTAATATGTCACTTATTATCATCTTTACATCTGCCCCTGATGACGCCAGTGTGTCTTTGGATAAACTATTTGGTCGGGCTTTGTTTCTATTGCAAAATGTTGTATTTTACCTTTCTTATTGGCATCATCAAAATTTGATTGTATTGGTGGTAATAGATTGATACTTACATTTGTACCACTGGGTCGGTGTCACTGCTGGCGGACGTTAAATCTGTCCCCGAGGATACCATCAACTCAGTAGCTTTCGGGCTTGTGATTGGGTACTTTTGTACTTGTCATGTATCTATTCCATGGGGTTAGATTCGGATTTCTAAATTATTTTCATAGGTTGTTGGGCAGTTGTATACTAATTCCATCTGGTGTACAGTAGAAACAACTACATTTAACACATTGTCTGCCCCTGAAGACGCCAGTGTGTCTTTGGATAAACTATTTGGTCGGGCTTTGTTTGTTTCTATTGCAAAATGTAGTATTTTACGTTTCTCATTGGCATCATCAAAATCTGATTGTATTGGTGGTAATAGATTGATACTTAAATTTACAGCATAGGAATCAATTGCGAATATAGAGGAATGATATATACTGAATATTTTCATAACCTTGAACTTGAACTTTGACCTCATTTTCAAGGTCACATCACAGAATGGCTAATGTCTCACATATTATCGACTTTACAGCTTAGGAATTTATTGTGGACATACTAGAAGTGATATATTTGTTGAAAATTTCATGACCTTGAATTCATCAGTGACTTTATTTTCAAGGTCACTGGACAAAAGGCTAATATCTAAAATGTATATTGTCCGGTAACCTTTCTTAGCCCTTGGGCTAATTTTTTTTATTTTCACATTTTTTTTTTTCAAAATGGCAATTTTTGACGAAAAATGGCCAATTTTGGACTGTGACGGTTATTTTCTCAAAACCTGTTCAGTTCCCTTTCACTTATTGATGCATAACACTCCACATATGTACCCCTGTGACGTGTATAAGTTTCGTTGCCCTTGAATTTCTCGAAGTGGGCCATTTTGGCCCAAACTGGTTTCTCTGTCACTGTAACCTATAAAGTCTCGTCCAAGTGGGACTTTCCCATGTTAAATTCTCCTATGCTTTATAATGGGGAACATTCGTCCAAATATATCACTTAATATTGAGATTAGAAATCAATTGTGGACATATAGGAAATGATATATACTGAATAATCTCATGACCTTGAATTTGACCTTTGACCTCATTTTCAAGGTCACAGGACAAAATGGCTAATATCTCGCTTATTATCGACTCTACAGCTTAGAAATCAATTGCCAACATATAGGAAATGATATATTCTGAATATTATCGTGACCTTGAATTTGACCTTTAACCTAATTCTCAAGGTCACAGGACGAAATGACTAATATCTCGCTTATTATCGACTTTACAGCTTAGGAATCAATTTTGAACATATAGAAGATGATATTTGCTGGATATTGCCATGACCTTGAATTCGACCTTTGACCTCATTTTCAAGGTCAAAGAACAAAATGGCTAATATCTTGCTTCTCTATTGACGTTATAGGCTATAGCTTTGGAACCAATTGTGGACATTTAGAAAATGATATACACTGAATATTTTGATGACCTTGAATTTGACCTTGACCTTATTTTCAAGGTCAGAGCACAAAATGGCTAATATCTCGCTTATTATCAACTTTACAGCTTAGGAATCCATAGTGAACATATACACGGTGGGTAGGCAGACAGTAGTCTTGCATGATTTCCGAACTCTAACTGATGCACTAAGAACTCTCGCATGATTTTATGATGGATGCGGAGGTGGGGACCTCCACAAAACACCTAATAATTTGAGAATTAGGTAATTTTATGAGTAACCAACCATATCACGGAACATTTAAGTAACTCATATTGATAGAGACGAATTTTCGGTAAAATTAAACAACGTTCTGTGTTCGAAATGTCTCACACTGCAATGAAGGTTGATTAAAAGAAATAGCCGCCGAGTGAAATAATGGGTTGTATTTCTGTCGTCGTCGTTTATTTACAAGATGCATGGCAATCTACACAGCTATACAGACATGTTCTATTGTACTTTCAGCTCTTGCAGCAAAATATTATCTATAATCATCACATATAACATTTTAAATTATCTATGCATATTTACACACTCTAACATGATTGGCAAAAACCTAGCACCTCACTCTTGCATGATTCGTCATGATCGAACCTTTGCAGACCGAGACAGAGATCTCTGTGATGGAGGCACGTGTTATAAATATAAATGGTGCATCCTAAGTTATGCTTGAATGAATCGTTACACCAGATAACTATCCGATAATTCATTCATTTAGATAGCAGATGGTTTCTCTGTCACTGTAACCTATAAAGTCTCGCCCGATAGAAAGCCGTCGGCTCTGCATGGAAATTTATACATACTAAGTAAGATGTCTACTTTCCGAAAAGAGAAAACAAAATTGGGGTCACCTGCGGATGCTCCCTCGTGGACGATATTCCGCGACTGTTTTTCCCCATAAACATTCTCCAGCTGCACTGCCGTCTGGTCTGGTCTCGTGGATTTATACTGGATCATATCAAATCATGACTTTGCAACCCGAAATACCATATTTATTACCGGAAACTCCCGTAAACAAGCCCGACCGTTAATTTGCCCATGAGTGTAGTTACTGATTTTTTTTTCGGAAATTTTTTAGCTTACTAGTCATTATAGGAAATGATATATGCCAAATATTCTGATGACCATGACTTTGACCTTTGACCTCATTTTCAAGGTCAGATCACAAATATCTCGCTAATATCTCGTTTATTATTTACTTTACAGATTGGGAATTAATTATGAACATGTACATGTATGGAATGATCTTGCGACGAATGAATGAATATATTCTTGCGACCTCGAATTTGATCTTTGACCATACTTTCAAGGTCCCTGAACAAATTGGCTAAGATCTACAACATATATTGTCCGGTAACCTTCCTTAGCCCTTGGAATAAATTTTACAAACATATATCACGATGAAATAACTACCAGTATTCAAATCTGGAAGTGAACATAATGCATTAATTAGGCCCTACTCAGATTTGAGTGACGGTAACACCTGTCAAACTCAGTTGTACCTGATGTGCCTCCACCCTGGAATGAGGTACACCCCAGATCATTGAGAAAAGACATCTGTAAAATAAGTTTAATTAACGACCACATAAATTCTGAGCATACACGTTTTATTTGGGAGGAATCATGTAAGAGTGGGAAGGTACATCATGCAAGAGTTCGGATTTGTTTTTTATTAATCAGCAGTGCTATTCTTCGTCTTCACAGTAATTTCGATGTGCCAATCGTTTAAAATTAACCAATTGTACGTCCAGATACGATTGGTCAGATAACTGAAGTATATTTTGTGAACTATTCCATAAAATATATATTTTGACCCTGTTTGATCCCACTTTCACGCAACTGTGTGCACAACTGTGTGATACTAAAGATATGTATGAATCTTCTCCATTGATAATAAAATAGTCTAATATGTCTAATGTTCCGTGCAAATCACATAAACGTAAAAGGCTTATCTGATTCCACGCAATTGAGATCTTCCTTCTACTGCCATGTGCGTTTTGTTTACGCAAGAGTTCTTAGCGCTCAGTTAGAGTTCGGAAATCATGCAAGAGTACTGTCTGCCTACCCACCGTGATATAGGAAATGAAATATGCTGAATATTTTGGTGACCTTGAGTTCGACCTTTGACCTCATTTTCAAGGTCAAAGAACAAAATGGCTAATATCTCGCTTATTATCGACTTTACAGCTTAGGAATCAACTGCGAACATAGAGGAAATGATATATGCTGAATATTCTCATGTCCTTGAACTTGATTTTTGACCTTTTCAGCTTAGGAATCAATTATGGTCAAACTCCAAATGATATATTCTGAATATTCTCGTGACCTCGAAATGACCAATGACCTTATTTTCAAGGTCATGGGACAAAAGGCTAATATCTAAAATATAATTGTCCGGTAACCTTTTCTTAGCCCTTGGGCTAATTTTAGGTTACCGGACCTTTGGTCCGTAACCTATTGGCATAGCGATGCGTCCGGCGTCGTCGTCCGTCGTCCGTCGTCGTCGTCGTCGTCGTCGTCCGTCAACAATTTTATCTTTAAAGTTTACGATCGAATTTTTCTGAAATTTTGCACAAAAATGCCTAAAAATATTTCGAGAGGGAGGTATTTTTTAGTTTTTTGATTTTCACATTTTTTTCAAAATGGCGGCCGTTTTCGTTGAAAAATGGCCAATTTTGGACTTTGGCGGTCGTTTTCTAAAAATCTGTTCAGTAACTTTTTTTTTTATTGATGCATAACACTCCTCATATGTACCCCTGTGACATGTATAAATTTCGTTGCCCTTGAATCGCTCGAAGTGGGCCATTTTGGGCCCAAACTCGGCCCAAATGGGACTTTCCCACGTTAAATTCTCCTATGCTTTATAATGGGACACATTAAAGCCTAATATATCACTTAATATTGAGATTAGAGACTAGGAATCAATTGTGGACATATAGGAAATGATATATGCTGAATATTCTTGTGACCTTGAATTTGACCTCTGACCTTGGTTTCAAAGTTAGAGCGGCCGTTTTCGTCGAAAAATGGCCAATTTTGGACTTTGACGGTCGTTTTCTCAAAACCTGTTCAGTAACTTTTTTTTTCATTGATGAAAAACACTCCTCATATGTACCCCTGTGACATGTATAAATTTCGTTTCCCTTGAATCGCTTGACGTGGGCCATTTTGGGCCCAAACTCGGCCCAAATGTGACTTTCCCATGTTAAATTTTCCTATGCTTTATAATGGGACACATTAAGCCTAATATCTCACTTAATATTGAAATTAGAGACTAGGAATGAATTGTGGACATATAGGAAATGATATATGCTGAATATTCTCGTGACCTTGAATTTGACCTTTGACCTCATTTTCAAGGTCACATGACAAAATGGCTAATATCTCGCTTATTATCGACTTTACAGCTTAGGAATCAATTGTGAACATATAGGAAATAATATTTGCTGAATATTCTCGTGACCTTGAATTTGACCTTTGACCTCATTTTCAAGGTCACATGACAAAATGGCTAATATCTCGCTTATTATCGACTTTACAGTTTAGGAATCAATTGTGAACATATAGGAAATGATATATGCTGAAGATTTTCATGACCTTGAATTTGACCCTGACCTCATTTCCTCATTTTCAAGGTCACAGGACAAATTGGCCAATATCTTGCTTATTAGCGACTTTACAGCTTAGGAATCAATTGTGAACATATAGGAAATGATATATGCTGAAAATTCTCGTGACCTTGAATTTGACCTTTGACCTCATTTTCAAGGTCACAGGACAAAATGGCCAATATCTTGCTTATCAGCGACTTAACAGCTTAGAAATCAATTGTGAACATATAGGAAATGATATATGCTGAAAATTCTCATGACTTTGAATTTGACCTTTGACCTCATTTTGAAGGTCACATAACAAAATGGCTAAGATCTCGCTTATTATCGACTTTACAGCTTAGGAATCAATTGTGAACATATAGGAAATGATATACGCAGAATATTCTCATGACCTTGAATTTGACCTTTGACCTCATTTCCAAGGTCACAGGACAAAATTGCTGATATCTCGCTTATTATCGACTTTACAGCTTAGGAATCAATTGTGAACATATGGGAAATGATATATGCTGAATATTCTCGTGACCTTGAATTTGACCTTTGACCTCATTTTCAAGGTCACAGGACAAAATGGCCAATATCTTGCTTATTAGCGACTTTACAGCTTAGGAATCAATTGTGAACATATAGGAAATGATATATACTGAAAATGCTCGTGACCTTGAATTTGACCTTTAACCTATTTTCAAGGTCACAGGACAAAATGGCCAATATCTTGCTTATTAGCGACTTTACAGCTTAGGAATCAATTGTGAACATATAGGAAATGATATATGCTGAAAATGCTCGTGACCTTGAATTTGACCTTCGACCTATTTTCAAGGTCACAGGACAAAATGGCCAATATCTTGCTTATTAGCGACTTTACAGCTTAGGAATTAATTGTGAACATATAGGAAATGATATATGCTGAAAATTCTCATGACCTTGAATTTGACCTTTGACCTCATTTTCAAGGTCAACAGGACAAAATGGCTAATATCTTGCTTATTATCGACTTTACAGCTTAGGAATCAATTGTGAACAGATAGGAAATGATATATTCTGAATATTTTAATGATATTGAATTTGACCTTTGACCTAAATTTCAAGGTCAGTCATTTTATTTTCAAAGTCAGATTACAAAATGGCTCATATCTCGCTTATTATCAAATTTACAGCTTAGGGGTCCATAGTGAACATATAGGAAGTGATGTATGCTGAATATTTGGTGATCTAGAATTTAACCTTTGATCCCATTTTCAAGGTTAGAGATATGGCGATTTCAGTGGTCACCTTGAATTTGACTTTCAACTTTCTCGGCTTAACTCTGTATATTTCTCCGGTAACCTTACTAGCCCATTGGGCTAATTTTTTTATGTACAGGCAAATTTGTGGATTTTAGCTGTTATGTCTATTACGCTGTATGCATATTCAATACAAATATTTGCAATACAATTTTTTGGGTCGAAAGAGACCCCGCAAAATGCGCAGAATAAATCAACCACAAGTATTCATCTTTTTACTGTACTTGTAAGTAACACATGTAGGTGTGGGCTGTTATGTCTACTACTGGAGCTGCTTCAATGGAGGGTCTTTTTCATTTATTGTATTGAACGATATATCCTGGAATTCCAGATGGTATACTTAAAATATAAAAACAGTGGTCCCACTCGGACAAATAACACCCTCCTCAATAAAGACTTTTCAAAGACACTTTCGTGTGGCACTAGGATTAATTTAAAATGTCAATGAACCCCTGTAATAATACCATTATTTTGTGGCAGAAGGGTAGGTCTCATCTGAAGGGGACCACTGTAAAATGAATCTACTGCAAATTTAAGGTCCATGCTAGTATTTGATTGCAAGTATTTTTGTGTCAAAATTTCTTCGAATGTAGGAGCTATGGAACTATGATTGTGCATTTCTGCTACTGCAGAAACTGAGTAAACCCTTCATGCAGATAACCTAGAAAAGTGTCATTTTATTATTTTATGTACAACTGTTCACAGTGTCACACATTTCACTTCCATCGGGAATTTTTTTGAGGAAAACAATTTCTCATCGATGAAACAAAATAAAGCAATTGTCATTCAGAAACATTCCATAGAAACAGGTAAAACTAGACGCTTCCGGTCGCCTACGACCGCTTGGGTGTATCCCCCGTAGCCCTATCATCTCTGTTGCCCCAAATATATCACTGTCAAGTGTGAAAAACTAGAGCAAGGGCTAAAAAAGATTACCAGAGAAATGTTAAATCTCAAGTCACAACTGTTTTCTTTTCCCCACCAAAATTGCTGCACTGATTTTCCGAGGTTATTGAAGGTCGAATTCAAAATCACCACTGAAATCTCTTTATATGAATTTCCATTCGACATGTTTGATAGAATAACGAAAATACAGATAGATCAATCTTTTCACCTATTTATATTTCAACTCTGAATCTTTTACAAACTTGGTTCCAAGTTGAAATTCAAAGTAAAATTTGACCAAAAATGCATTTCAAGATGACGAAATTGGAGCCAGATTGAACTTCTCACCATAAGTTATATTTCGACTCATAATACATGTATGTGCCAAACATGGTTTCAAGTTGAAATTCAAAGTAAAAGTTGACCAAAACTGCATTTCAAGATGATGAAATTGGAGCCAGATAGAACTTTTCGTCATAAGTTATATTTTAACTCATAATATGTGCCAAATTTGGTTTCAAGTTGAAATTCAAGCTAAAAGTTTACCAAAACTGCATTTCAAGATGAAGAAATTGGAGCCAGATAGAACTTTTCATCATAAGCTATATTTTAACTCATAATATGTGCCAAACTTGGTTTCAAGTTGAAATTCAAACTAAAAATTGACCAAAACTGCATTTCAAGATGACGAAAATGGAGCCAGATCGAACTTTTCACCATAAGTTATATTTCGACTTATAATATGTGCCAAACATGCTTTCAAGTTGTAATTCAAAGTAAAAGTTGACCAAAACTGCATTTCAAGATGACGAAATTGGAGCCAGATCGAATTTTTCACCATAAGTTATATTTTAACTCATAATTTGTGCCAAACATGGTCTCAAGTTGAAATTCAAAGTAAAAGTTGATCAATGTTTTCATAAAAAGCTATTGTGATCAATAATAGACTTAACTAGCAAAAAAATAATGTTAACTTATTTGATCACAGCCATAAAATCTCTACTGGACAAAGCCTTCACCTTGTTGAGCCCATAAAATAAATATTTCTTGTCTTAACTATTTTCATTGTGGTCAATAATAGACTTAACATGTAAAAATAAAGTTAACTTATTCGGTTACACCCAGAAATTTCTACCGGACAAAATCTTAACCTTGTTGAACTCAATAATAATTGTTTCTCATCTTAACAATTTTTATTGAGGTCAATAATAGACTTAACTAGCAAAAAAAATGTTAACTTATTTGGTTACAGACATAAAATGTCTACTGGACAGAATCTTTACCTTGTTGAGCCCAATAATAAATATTTCTTGTCTTAACTATTTTTATTGTGGTCAATAATAGACTAAACTAGTAAAAATAATGTTAACTTATTCAGTACACCCCTGAAATCTGTACTGGACATACTTTCACCTTGTTGAGCTAAATAATAAATATTTCTCATCTTAACTATTTTTATTGTGGTCAATAATAGACTTAACTATTTTTATTGTGGTCAATAATAGACCTAACTAGTAAAAATAATGTTAACTTATTCGGTTACACCAATGAAATTTGTACTGGACAAAACATTTACCTTGTTGAGGTTAATAATAAATATTTCTTGTCTTAACTATTTTTTATTGTGGTCAATAATAGACTTAACTATTAAAAATAATGTTAACTTATTCAGTTACACCCATGAAATCTGTACTGGACAAAACCTTTACCTTGTTGAGCTTAATAATAAACGTTTCTCGTCTTAACTATTTTTATTGTGGACAATAATAGACTTAACTAGTAAAACTAATGTTAACTTATTCAGTAATATTGTCCTGTTTTCACTGAAAACTTCAGTTCTCCATTCTGAACAAGAAACCAGTGTCATTACCTTCCATTGTACAGGATATTGGAATGATCGTACATGTCAAAATGGATATTTCAAAATTCTGTAATAAGTTAGGCTGTTAACATATTAATATTTACATGATCATTCTAAAAAACGATTGGTTTCGTGTGACAGCCCTTCCCAACAACACTTCCAAATCTTATCGAAATTCATCAAAAATTGCCATCTGTAGAGCGTTCACAAGCCATGTGTCTCAAACAGGCCGTTTTCAATGCAAAATGTGTCCCCAAATGACCAATTCAGTTGCCACGGCAACCAAAATCGATTGGTGTCGGGATCTTACCATAATATATGTGCCTGCAAAAAATAATGGTGATCGGGTGAGAATTACAGCCTGTAGCGCGTTCACAAGCCATGTGTCTCAAACAGGCTGTTTTCAATGCAAAATGTGTCCCCAAACGACCAATTCAGTTGCCATGGCAACCAAAATCGATTGGTGTCGGGATCTTACCATTATATATGTGCCTGCAAAAAATAATGGTGATCGGGTGAGAATTGCGGCCTGTAGCGCGTTCACAAGAAAATCTCTGCGGGCGCGGACGCGGACGACGAAGCCAAATCCATAGTATCCGCCGAACTTTGTTCAGGGGATACAATTACTGGTTTTCCGTGAAGAGGTTCAACAATTACATATGTACTTTGAAATTTGATCATGTTCACCATCTATTCATACAGACAGTGCTATCTTGTATACGTTCACTTTCAACATGTAATGATATACAATGTACATGCGTTGAAATATTTTAGGCACACGTTTGCATAAAACTTTCGGACGGATTAAGTTATTTTTGAACATGGAACAATAATACAAACTGATAAAAGTTGTAAGAATCTTTATCACAGGTCTGCAAGTATGATACATGGTACATAATCCCAAAAGGACATGTATACATGCCATAAATACTAACACATTATATATACATCATAAAAGTTTTCCATACACAAACCAGCATCGTATACTTTTCAATCACATACACAGTGTCGTGTACCATAAACCAACGAGTGCACATTTGGAGTGTCGGTCATCAGTTATTCATCAGATCAGCACACACATTACTTCTTGCCCTTCTTGCCACCTTTCTTCTTCTTCTTGGACTTGAGGGCCTTGCGCACCTTGAAGGACCTCCAGAAAGCTTGGATAGTGGTGGCAGCCTTGACGCTGAACTGGAGTTCTCGTTCTGCGGCCTCCCGTCGCTCGCGGGCCACGCGTCGCTCCTCAATGATCTGGTTGTACTCGGTCTCCAGTGTTTTGAATCGCTCCTCCAGCTCATTCAGCTGCTTCTTCTCCTCCGTGTACACCGCATCGATCTCTTCATACTCGTCCTGATGGTAAAATGATGGAACTGTGGATCAGTTTCTTGCCTATTTCAGAAGATCTAATTTCAGAATTTCTAAACAATCAATAAATATGTGGTTTTGTACTATTGGACATGTATTACGTACCTGTCGCTCTCCCATATCTTGATCATACTTTTGGATCCAAGTCTCAACATCTGTTTCAATTTGGAATTTTTTCTGAAAGATAATGTATAAAAAAGGACTAATAGTTTATTCATGTAATAAAAATAAAGGTGAACAACATATTTCAAATTTACCATAACCATTTTCTGTTGTAAGGTAATATTGGTATAGGAAAATTTCATACCTTTCTGAGTTTCTGTTCACTTTCTCTGTGCTCAAGCACTAGATTCTGTAACTGTGTTTTGAGTTGAGTGATGTCCTGCTGCAACTTGATTTTCTTGCCCTCACTGTTCTTGACGTCGCCTGCTTCCTGTTTCTCTGCCTCAGACTTGGTTCGTCGTATGTGTTCATCGGAGAACTTCTCGATCTGGTGGAGATCGGCTTGGAGTCGTCGGATAACGTCATTCTTCTTAAGGATCTGAAAACAAGACAACAATGTACATGAAACGATAGCTATTGCAGATGATCATCACAATAGTATAAGGCAGCAAAATTCAATGGTTTATCAATAGTCCAATGCCGCATTGAGCGTTGCAACGGTTCAGTATCCTGTTCACGATTACGTATTTTATCGCGTAAAAAGTTTAGCCTAGTTCCGGTCAACTGTCATTGCCGGCTGTCAAACGAATGTGAACCGCGACTTTTGGAGTGTTTTATGTGTATTATTGTAGAAAATTAGGAAGAATACATACAATAAGTGAGAATTGAATGTTTTGCAATATAAATACCGTATAGATCTAATATCGTACATATTTACTTTCCCGAGTGCGCTTTGGATACCTGTGTGAAGTGTGTCATTAATGTGTGAGTCACTCACTCACTGAGTGAGTGTGACTGGAACCATAGACAGATAATCCTGCTGGAACTATGTGGCGCTGAGGTTTACTGGAACTGAGAGTCAGTGACTGTCGCAGACATGTCCAGCTCGGAGGTCAGTGATAACGAACTGCAGAGTGAGAATGAACTGCCGAGTCTTGAGCAGCTTGGAAAGTGGCCCAATAAGGATCTACAGAACTGGTTGTGGAGGCGAGGACTACCGAAATCTGGAGTTAAGGCACTTTTGGCAAAACGGGTGTACCGCGCCATGAGAGATGGTGAGAGTGATATTTCAGATGATGAAAGTGACGAGGAGGAGCCGGGACTACAAGTCAGACCGGCAGAGGATGCGACATGGGAACCGGCGACAGTGACCAACTTACCACCTGTGACAACCAGAGATATCGAGAATTTTTTCCTTTTCCGCAAAACCACCACTGGTATGAGAAGAAACTGTAAACGACAACTTCTCAAAGCAAAACGCTTCAGTGCAGAAAGGTATATCGGGAAAGTGGAAGCTTCAACACAAACCCCAGGCAATGACTTTATCTTTGTACGAGCTGCATGCAGGCCAAGCATGAGATCAACAGTTATCACGTGTAATGGACAAAGGTCATCTGTCTATTCCCTTAACATAACACTTGTGAAGACAACCGGAAAGGTTTTTACTGCTTCGTGCAATTGTAAGGCAGGAATATGTGGTCTCTGTTCTCATGTAGGTGGGACACTATTCACTATTGTCAATATTAGAGAGGCATGCACATCAACCTCCTGCAGTTGGAACAGACCGCCCACACTGTCAAAGCAGCCAACACCAGAAAGAGTCTGTGATATACGAATCTACAAACCAGAGAAGGCCGGCACTATTCCATTAACGAAGCCATATCCAGGAATCTTTGAGCCTTCTAGTTGTCCAAATCCTGCCTCCTGTGCATCATCATTCTTAGATGATCTTCTCGATGGACTACAGGTAGCTCGGCCTACATCCAGACTGTATAGGACCCTGCGATGTGAAGCATCAAATATATCTGATGTGCTTTCCATGTATAGTCCAATGTTCAGTTATCATTCAGCGGTGGATATCACCAGTGACAAGTGTCAACAGGAGTTCAAGGCTTTCACAGAGAAACTGAATTTGACAGCTGAGCAGGTGGATAAGCTAGAGCTGGGAACAAGAGGACAAGCCAATAACACAAACTGGAAAGTAGCCAGGACTTACATCGTCACCGCTTCACTGTTCGGCAGTAAGTATTGGTGGCAAAATTGATTTGAATGTTAATATGTCTGAAGTTAATTTGCGTCCCCCAAAATGTTCTCGTAGTGTGTGAAATTTGACCATAAGTTTATTCACCAATGTATAAAAACAATAAATTAATGTATTTTGAGTCTATTACTTGTTTTGTCTAAGTTAAAATGGAAGTATTGGATGATTCACTGTGTATTTGCATTTGTACATGTAGGTATTGCTAAGAGGAGGCCGACAACTCTCAGTGATACCCTGATCAAGACGATTCGTGGATACAGTTCAGCCCCAAACAACGTCCCAAGTCTCAGCTATGGGAGGCGCATGGAGTCGAGGGCTTTACTTGCTTACAAAGCAAGTCACAGCACTGCATGTGGTACAGCTGTCATTATTGAGAACCGCGGCTTGAAGGTACACGCTCAGCATCCTTTTCTAGGTGCCAGCATTGATGGTTTCGTCCGGTGCCAGAAATGTGGAGATGGAGTGGTGGAAATAAAGTGCCCATACGGCAAGAAAAACCAGAGGTGGCGGAATCTCTTGCCAGTGGACTGTTGCCAGAACAGAGACTTCTGTTGTACCTGGGACTCGAATGTGGCAAGTGTCAGCTTGAAAACCAACCACAACTATTTCTATCAGGTGCAAGGACAGATGGCTGTGTACGAACTGGACTGGGCTGATTTTTTTGTATGGACAAAAAAAGGTCACGCCACTCAGAGGATTAGTTTCTGTCAGCCCCTTTGGAGTGACATGTTTGACAAACTGAAAAACTTCTATATCAGACACTTGGTTGCAGAGCTCTACACATCGAGAGTAGCTCGCAACCTGCCATTGAACTCTTAATTTCTTGTTTGAGTGCCAATATATGCTGCTGTTTGAAACATATTTGAGTGTGCAAACAAAAAAGTGTAATACATATGTTTGAGTGTGAATACCATGTCGGGTGACTGTTTGCATGGAAATAAGATGCCCAGTTCCTGGATAGATTTGTTGCTATTGTTATTTTAATAAATATTTCTATGCATATCAGTAAATATCAACTGTGTTTTGTTATTCCATATCGGAGTATCACAAATTCCATGTATCCCAAAGGCGAAATTTTCTAGCGACTTCCAGTGAATGTATATACGAAATGTAAAAAATCCTGAATAAATTATTTTAAGAATACATGTGAACTCATTAGCTCCATATAGGAATATGTGGATTGTTTGATATCAAATGGATCGTATATATTTGTCATATATTTTAAAACCCAGCTACTTAAGCATTGTATTATTTGCTCCATATCTTTGCTAGAGCCCAGTGTCAATATGCCTTTCTGAATTGCCTTCAATGCCTTGAAGTCTAATTTTAGTCAGAAACCAAAATTAAACTTTCATGGCCTTGTGTTCAAGACTTACTAGTTACTAAAGTAAGTTTGTATGTTTTGTTCCTCATTTATTCATAACATGCATTATATGTGGCTGGGAACAATGATATCATGAACACTCGTGGATGAGAGGACTTGTAGCTTAGATTATCTTCATATTCAACCATAGTAATCAGATGAATTCAATTCCATAAATACTGAAAAAAAATATGAACAAATTAAATGAACATTGCATTAAGAATGTCAAATATGAACACATGTAAAACATTTGTGTAAATATACAGAATAAACCCTGATTTCTCAACAAAAAATAATGTAGTCATAAAAACACTTCAAAACATCACACAAATACATATTGACTAGTGAGCCTGTAAATCGATACAAAAAAAAATACAACGCAACAAAATCACAGTAACTATAATATCAAAAGCTTATGTACCAGTCTATCATATTATGATAGACTGTGATATATGAAGTGATATATGAAGGACACATAATTGACACATAGAACTACAAGTATTGCTTTACTTGTAGTTCTATGTGTCAATTATGTGTCCTTCATATATCACTGATGTAACTATCACTGATAAATTAACACATTCAATCCACGTTCGTTGCAAAATCACTTCAATATTGGTTCATAGAGATTAGTCCAGCAACAACACAACGAGATGATTTGCTCGATGAGATGAAACTCTGTGAGTGGAAAAGTACCTTGTAAAATTCTGAAATTTTTTAGCTGTTCGTTTGCCATTTCAATGACAATTCTAGGCCCAGCTACTTCTTGGGTCTTGTAAAATTCGTAGCTTGTCATTTGTCTGTCTTTTCCAATGAATGGTGGCATGTTGAGGCCAACATTAGCAGGCAGCAAATCACTGATTTGAAATCCTTTATCTGCCATTATAATGTCATTTTCTTCAAGAAGAGGGATAAATGATTCACCATCTTTCTCTATTATATGCCTGTCAGAAGCTCTTCCGCCCCACAGACGTGAAGCAAACATAATGAGACCATTTGGAGCACAACCTAGACAAATTTTAACAGTATTATGATGTTTATACTCTGACCACAATTGCCACTGGGCAGAGAGTGAACTCGGCTTCTCAACAAAAAATTCAGTGCAGTCTATTACAAGTTTAACAAGTTGCAAATTAGAGAATGAACAGGGTAAGTTAACAAGAATTTGTTCTCGTGTGGCCCATGGAATCATTCCTTTGCAATGAGTTGCCATGAAGTTTATCCAAGTATTCAAGATACGTGACACAGTACTGACAGAAACAAAAAACATGTCAGCCAAATGTTCTTGCAGCAGACCCAATCTCAGTCGCAGACAACACATGGCAAATTCATCCTCCGGTCTCAGCTTTCTTTGTTTCCCTGGCTTAACACGTGTTCGACTAAGCTGCTGCTCATCCTTGAGACTTCTCTTCTGGCCATCCCAGTATCGCAGGCATCCAGCCCCATGTTTGAGGAAAAGGGAGAACATCAGAATAAATGTGGCGACGTTCGGGAAACCGGTGTAGAATCGCACCTTATCATCACTGGTCTGAACATCCTCGAAAGTCATAGATGGCAACTGTACTTGTACTCCTAATGATGAGACAAAATAAGAGAAACAAATTTAAATAATTCAATACAAAGTTGAAATTATAGGTTGATTGTTATGGCATTACTATTTATTTGTAATATTTACCTATGTCTCTCGTGTCGACAGAAGCATGGGTCTGGACACCGGAATCAGAGGTCATCAATCCAGTTTGAGTCCCTGAATTAAGCATTAAATGTTCATAATATCTTTAATATTACCTGCAAACATTACTTACAAATCATTACTCATTTCCGAATCTTGAAGCAACTGCCATCGAAAACAGGTAGTATTTTTTCAAAACTATATATTTTCATATTAAACAGGACATACTCGCATAATGTCATGACTACACCCAGACCTTTGGGTAATTTCACTCATCTGAACTAATACAGGAACTATATCGATCATACGCAGATGTAAACAAAGTATAAAAATGCAAAATGGACTGACAATTCCATGCACACCACCGTTTATCATCCTATTTTCTCATGACTACAATATATATGCAGATACAAACCGGAAAATGTGCTGGATATGAACTTTCAGGGGAATTTATGGCTTTGTTCACATTGGGGTTTGATGGATACACTTTGTTTGTTCATATGCAAAACTGGCATGATTTGTGTGTTAAAACGGATGAAAAGACAATTCGGCAAGACTTTTAAGGTCAAAATGAATATGCGCATGCTTTCTTGTCTTGTATTAGACAAGTTGCTAAAATTTAGTTTTGAAAAAAAAATATTACATACATTCGAAGGCAGTTGCTTTAAATTGACACTTTCAAATACTGACAATTGCTATAAAATTCTTAATTCATACATGAATACATCCTAGCAGAATGCATTTGTTATGGTTCTAGACTGATTTATATCAAAAAATGAAAGCATGATACATTCGATAATCACCTTTATCTTTGGGAAATTGTTCAGTGAAAGTGGGAATAGTTGCAGAGCATATATGTGATTCTGGGATTGCAGCCGATTCTCCAGGCAGAGTAGCAAGTTCTGTTCTTGCAGAATCAGCTTTGACTGAAAAGCAAATATTCCTGATGTATACAGGTTATACAGTGTGATATTTTTATCTACACTACTCAAATAAGGCCCTGATCAGTGATGACTTGTATTACACCAACCAAACCAGCATGTACACAAATGATATGTATTTAATTTACTAACTTTAGACATTACAAGTGATTACCACATGTCTAAACATGTATGTATATATATGTATCACCTTTCGTTTTACTGACGGATTCAACATGCTTGACCAAAGTCCTTCGCACTCTGGGTGTTGTTGGTGCTGCTCTGGTTAGAACCATGAAGTCAGGAATTGAGTCCCTCGCCTTTGGATCAACATGGACGAAATGCTGCGAACACAGTCTTGTGTTCTTGCTGACTGTGAATTTATCGGTTCTGACTGTTTTCACTTTGGAGATCCAGGCCCGCCTTCGTTCTTGCTGTTCTGCAGACTTTCCTGATGGGAAGCAAAACAGGTGCACTGGTCTGCCGTTGTTGTCCAGCTTGCCCTCATATGCTTTGCAAGCAACACAATATAGCTTGCCCCACTTTCCTATCTTCATATCCAATTCGGCCATAGCTGTCTTGTCTCAGGTAAGATCTGAATATAAAAAATACCTGTTTCAACACATAATACTGGAATGTGTATTGTACCATTCAACAGATATAGCGACATACTCTGTATGTACGGTGTAAAACACAAGCACCTAATCGCCAACCACATCTGCCATTTGTCTATATTAACCAATGAATCTCCGATTTTCTAACGATCTGCATTGGTGAAAACTTCATCTGATCTTTAAAATATGTAGTTTTTATTAGATTTGTAAAGAACGATACATAGGATATGTAGTGCCTCATTCTAAATATATATATATAGATCTATCTCTCTCTGTATAAAGGAATCGCGTGATACTGATAATGAATAGAAGGACCATTATAGGGTGCACCGTCTGCCTGGTAAATTTTTTTTTTTTTAAATATTGTCTTGTACCTAGTTTAAAATCATGCCAATATCCAAAACAAATCTCTGTGCAAAATATTATAACTTTATTCCAAGTGCTATGTGGGCCACCACACATTTGAAAATCTCGTAAATCAGCTTTTTGGACCGCATTTATTCATCATGTGCATATAGGGCACAATTTTGATATGATGAAAATATATTCATACTCGGCAGTTTAACACAAGTTAGTGTGCTTTCGCTAATACTATGGTCACCAAAACTGCTTAATTACATGTATTATCATAACATCACCAGTTCATTGTCAGTGTCAGTCAGCGTATTTCACTCTGGTTCATCATGTTCATCGCTCAGTTTACGCTTAGCCTTGCGGAGATTTGGTGTAATTTTCCGGTTGATTTCGACAACTTGCAATGTATCTTGGTAGTGCTCCTCACTACGTGCAGATGTGATGAAATCTGAACTTAACTTTACACCCCTTTCTGCAACATCATTCACAACAACGATAGCCTCTACACGAGCTTTAGCCACCACAAAGGATCCTTGATTCGACCACTGTTCGACTGTGGTCTTCAGGAAACTATCATCGATTTGTAGGATGCGGAATAGATACCAGGAGTCATGTCCAACAAGATGAGCCAGTATTGTAGATTCATCAATCTCGTTTGGGAATTTCGGTTTGCCATAGCCAGTTCCATACCGATTTTCAGGCCGATCTGGGCTGCACTTCAGTGCCAGCATCTTGTTAGCAAGTGCTTGCCGCTCTTCAGCTGGTGTGTTGTCACTGAAAAGTGCCAAAGGCACCATCTCCTGTGTGAGGTACCACAGATGATTCTGTAAGGCAGCCTTAGCACTCCTGGCAATTTGACTGTGGATGCTTGTGTATTGGATCAGGTGCTTGAACAGGATGAGGTCGTTCCAAGGCGCATCTACGGCTGACTGACATGTAAACCACCACTTCGAGTACACTAGAGTCACAAAGTTAACAAAGTCTCTCAGCTTCTTTGTCTGTTGACCTATTGTAATTGTGCCTTTTGGAAGGATTTTGATGTGTTCCTCTAAGAGGCATATCTTGATTGAATAGAGAAGTTTCGCCATCCAGCGTGCTTTGTGCATCGCTCCTGGTCGCTTGAAGCTCACTGGCTGCTCAACCCTCTGATCTAAGAAGAGTTTGCAAAGTTCTCCAAACTCCTTGTAGTCTCCTCGGTGGAACTCTATGTTAGAGTCAATCAGTATCAATACATCTCTCTTCAAAGATTCAATGAAGGAACTGTCTGATTCATTGTCTGTCGGCATCTCCAGACCTGACAAAGTTTCTCTGATATCCTCATGAGGAACCAAGCGATAGTTCTTTTTGTATCTCATGAACAAAGCAATTTCTGGGGACTTTGAGACCTCAATTTTTAGATCATTGAAAACATGGGTCAGCACCACTTCTCCGACATGATGTCTGCAGCCAGACCATAGTAGTGCACGTCCAAGGCTCTCCTGAATTTTGATACATGCCGCTGATAGATGTCCAGTGTTTGACGCCGTTGTGTCAAACGTCATGTTAACAATCGCATCTCTGCAATGCCAAGTGTCGAGGAGATTCATGGTGTTTTCTGCTATTATATCCCCTGACTTTCTGTCAGTGCCAGGCTGATACGCTGGTACTCCAAGCAGTTTTTTTTCACTTTGTGTGCCAATTGCAATTGTTAGACATTCCTCGGATATATTCTGATCAGTCAAGCTGGCCATCAGCTTTGAATCCCAGTGCAGGCTAGCAAAATCAGGAGGAGTCCAGTCATTCCGCTGTGAGTTGGCAATTGCTTTTGTGACTTTTCGACGAGACCTATCTGCGGTGGAATATGACAATGCTAATTTACTTGTATTGCCTCCTGACTCCTCTACTATAGCTTGTGTAAATGAAGCTTGTTCAGTTGCAGAGAGTTTCATTCTGGTTGCCAGCGAAACGATGTTTGGCCTTTTCAATATATCATGGGGAATAAAGGCATCAGTCCCTGTCCGAACTGTTCGACGATGACTTCGGGATGATTTTGTGGTGCCTCCTGAGCTTCCTACAGATGGTACATCTTTGTCAGAGTCGCTACTGTTTTCCGAATCAGATATCTGGTCAGATCTCACCACTTGTGATTGGACTTGGAGTTCTTGTTGGCATTTTTGCATCCGTGCTTCTGTCTGTGACAAACGGAGCCAACGTCGCTTGAGTTGTCCATCAAGTACCATATCTCGTGCTCCAAATGATGCTTTCCTATCGTTTCTCATAGACTCAAGAAACATGAGATCTTCCTTATTCTTCAGTTTCTTGTCAACGTCATGGGGCCACAGCACAAAAGTCTTGTTCAGCTTAGTTTCCATATCTTTTAACTTCTGCAACACAGACGGAGATGTCCTGCGTTTTACTGGGATGGCTCTGATTTTGTTGTTATCATCAAGTAGCTGTATTATCTTCTGACATGCTTTGATTCCCGAAATCATTGGGATGTTCGCTTTATCGTAGAAGACAGCTACTTTCTTCAAGACGATATTTGCTGCTTCCCATTTAGTTCGGTTGACAGAGCCTCCGTCGGAAAGATACCACATGACACACCTTAAGACCTGGAGACAGTTTGGTAAACGTGGTCCAGTAATCACAGAGTCACCTTCACAAATGGCACCACCACATAATCCAAACACGCTTGCAACATGACGAGTAGTTGGTCTGGATTGAGCAGATGAAGACGTTGAGTGTTGATCATCATCTTTTAGTCCAGTACATGTATCTTCATACGGTCCGGCATTATTAATTTCATCACACTGATTGTAATCCATGATAAGGATGTGGTTTTGTGTATTTTAATACAAAACACAGGACCAAAGGAATTTACTAGGAGCCAGTAACAGTCAAGGAGTCAGGAAACATCAAGGGTCAGGATATTAATTTGACTAGATCCCAACAGACATTTTATCAGACAAACAAAGAAATGTGGGGTAACCATGGTAAATCGGTAAGGATGTTCTTATAGTCTGCTACAATTAGAGTAACCATAGTAATGGGATGTTCTTTAGCCTGCAACATTCAACGTTACCATGGTAATGGGATGTTCTTTCGTCTGCATCATTTAAAGTAACCATGGTAATGGGATGTTCTTTAGTCTACAACATTTAAAGTAACCATGGTAACAGGATGTTCTTTAGCCTGCAACAATTAATATAACCATGGTAATGGGACTTTTTTTTAGTCTGCTAGTCATTAGGAGTCAGTCCATGCAAATTTGGTACATTGCCTGACCGATAGTGAGACTAAAGTCCACAAACATATATTAAGATCTAAACACACTATTTCAGTATCCATAGCATCAGTAACAGGGATCGATTCCTTGGCGCCTAAGCAACAGTCAGCGGTATAATGTTCGTGAGTCCAGTACTGTGACTATTATCTTGATTAATTACTGTGAATATTATCTTAATTACTTTGTTGAAACATTAAATGGAGGTGAAAAGAAATCTCCCACATGAACCTCATACCTAATAACAGTGGAAATGAGTCATGTTATCATGGTCATCATGTGCGGAAAGACACGCTTTTTGGCCATTTTTGGTCATTTATAAAACCTCATGGTGGCCCACCTAAATATCAATATATTTAAATAAGACTTTGTAGGGATGTTTTTATGTGCTATTGGAATGAAATAAACATAGGTACAAGTACATCTTCAAACCTTTAGGCAGACGATGCACCCTAAGGACCAATGGGGATAATTTAGACACTTCCTATATATTTGGAGAGACGTAAATCAAGCAACGCCACAAAGATTTTGTGAAACTAATAACACGGCGTCAGTGTGAATACAGTGACTACTGTATGACTGGGCTTTTGGGGCCAATGGCGCCGTTGGCGGGCGATAATACGGGTTTTGATTACTACATGACAAAGTTTCCTCATCACTATCGCAAACTGAAACTTAATGATTACCAAAATAGCATATATATACACAATATCCACTAAATTGTTCATCCCAATATAAATATATGACGGCTTTAGTGATTATACGCACTGTTTTCGCTCGTACACAGAGAAAAAATAGTTCGAATTTTCGATGCGACCGGAACTGGACTGATCATTGCGACACGTTCTCGCTGGCATTCTCGGTTCCGTTGCAACGCCTAATGCGGGAAAGGCGTATTATCAGTGATAATCAGTCACATATACGTTTCCAGTGGTTGTGAAGTTGTGATATATACCCGTACATTATAAATTGTATTTTTATATTTTTGATATTCAACTGACCTCATTGTCCTTGTCCTCGATTGCAAGCTGCAGTTCCCCCTCCAGTTTGACAATCTCGCCTGCGTTGTAACGCTCTCTCTCAGAGATCTCCTTCAGGTACTGGTTCCTCTCCAGCTCCTCAATGGGCGTCGTGAGCAGCATGTTCATAATGATCTCCTTCATGTCGCTCATCTGATCGATCAAGTCCTCTGCTCCCTCCGTCTTCTCCTGATGCTCCTTCAGAACGGCCGTCATGGCTGCAGGGTTCAGACTAAACCCTCTTAGAATGTTCTTGCATGATGACTGCATCTGTCTAGCCACCAACAGCAGGTTCCTCATGGCATTGTCCGCTGTACTGGAGGTACTGGCGGCTGACTCTGGCCTGGAACCTAAAGCCCCACTCGCTTGAGATGCAGCCCGATCGTCGCCTTCAACCTCCTCACTCTCCTTATTGTTTTCCTGCTCGGCCTGAGCCTGCGCAGCTTCAACTTCACGCTGGCGCAGGCTATCTGCCTGAGCCTTCAGTTCTTCGAAGCTCTGTACTATAACTCGATGATCCTCCAGGAGCTTCACCAAGTCTGTACCAAGTACCACACTGAACCTCTCCAGGTTTTCCATTACAAATGGTAGGGCAGATACAAGATCCATCCTTCGAATGGTCTCGACCAGGACAGCCATGATTCGTTGAGACTCCAGTGTGGAGAGTTTTTTGCGGGCCGGCTCGAGTGCTCGCTGTGGGTCCAATGTCAGTTTACCCTTGCGGCGACCTCCGAGCGGAGGGTGAGGCACCATATTGATCGAAGATTTTGTCTGTAGCTTCATGTGTACAGTATCCATCTGAGGGACGGTTGTTGTCACAGTCTCAGTCATTGTGATGTGTTTGTGTGTTCCTCTGAAAGTACAAAATTAGTTACACATATATAATCTTCATGTGTACGCCTAATATTACAAACTTGTCAAAACCATCATTGGGCTACAGGGAACATGTTTGCAAATTGAATTTCCCGGCCTCAGTGGACAAGAGAACTGTCAAACAGATCTCCAACTTGTTCACTTCCAAAAGGGAGTAAAATTGCTGGATTGCATGCAGGATATTGTGGGCCATCTGAGACATAGCCTAGGCAGGGATTGGACATGCCTTTATGACTATATTTGGTGCCCAAAGGGTAAAATGTACCAACTGAATAGTCGTATCTAGGGCTACCCTCACCCTACCTACCCTCCAAGATCCTCCCTACCCAAAAAATTTCATTGTGATTTTTACTGTGCCAGGGCCCATTCGGGGTTCGCCCAATTTGGTAGTCAGCATTCCTATTAGCTCGGCTAGTGAGATACCGTATCCCTTTAGCTCACTTGGTAGAGTGTTGGACTACTGTTCGTGGGGTACCGGGTTCGAATCCCCTCTCGGTCAAGTGGATGTTTCCGAACAAAACGTCGTAGCTGTCGGCATATTGTTACTATAAAGGGATATATTTCATGGTTTGGTGCATGCACAGCCAACTATACACAGCATACACCACAGATGTCAAATGCGCATGCCCTAACCAGTGCAGGGAAATACTCCCCGGCGGGGACTATATCACGATATGGCCAAAAAATCTGGTGAAATCCGCCGTGGACCGCCCCCGATCACCGTAGCATTTCTATAGATAACGTTTTGACGTTTTCCTATTTCGTTATATAGGCCAAATAGACTAACTTTTTTGTTTACACACCAATCTCTCCAAAAATTTATACCCTATTAGGCGAGTATAAAATAACACTCTTGCCAAAATTTAATCGAAATATACGAATTATTGACGGATTAATCGCCGAAAAACCACCGCTCACAGACCAATGACGCCGCCTATAGATATAGGCCTAGTATAAGACTGATTCTATAGTCGGCGTCATTGATCTGTGAGCGGTGGTTTTTACGCGATTATTCCGTCAATAATTCGTATATTTCCATGAAATTTTGGCAGGAGTGTCATTTTATACTCGCCTAATACAGGCTAATAGGATATAAATTTTCGGAGATATTGGTGTGTAAACAAAAAAGTTAGCCCATTTGGTCTATATCTAACGAAATAGGAAAACGTTATCTATAGAAATGTACGGCGATCGCCGGGGGCAGTCCACGGCCGATTTCACCAGATTTTTACTATGGACGAGATAGGCCAACTTTTTTGCTTCGCATCCAATCTTCTCGAAAATGCATCCTTAGTTAGGCGGTCATAAGATAATATACCTGTCGAAATTCCATCGGATTATCTCAAATATTGACTGAGTAATCGCCAAAAACCCACCGCTCACAGACCAATGACGCCGACTATAGTCTAGATCATGATAGATGGCCGTCACTCATTGATTGAGTACAGCTGTAAACATTCAATATCGATTACGGATTGCATAACTTACAGTATACCTTATAAATATTAGTGATTATCGCATTTGTTTTACATTTTCGTTGCGACTTGTTTCAAACTTTTTTTCTGTCCCTGTTTTGCAGAATCCACGACGTGCCTATTTGCATGGACTTTGTTTTGTGTATTAGCGCATACAAAATAGGCCTCTATTGTTTGAAATTGCCTATTACCAGCTGATTACAATCCAGCGTATTGCAATATGTTTGTGGAACCATCTACGAATGAACTTTTTACTAATATATTAAACAAGTAAAATATGGGATAATAGTTTTAATTATCCCGGGTGTACGAATACGGTAACTATGGAACTACTTTATTGTTGTCCTGAATTATCGCCCACCAAAAAGGATCGAACATTCTCTATACCTATCAGCTGTGCGGTTTCTATTCTATTTTTTTTTCGTAAATAAAATATCATTCATTATTAATGAATGATTAATGTGAAGTTTATCGAGGATCACTGCGGATTGCCGCTACCTAGGGTCACGGCGGGCGTATAGGTAATTACTAGAACTATAACCAGGTAACAGTCCGCCAAACAAGTCCGGCCGTCATACATTACCCCTGGAGACATTTCATCACTGTAAACGTAGCCCGCTGTGACCAGACTGAGCGACGCTCCGCGTCGCTCAGGCTGGCTGTGACTAGCCCGGAACAACATCGGCGTGGCACCCGGAACCCGCGCACTTGGGCGTGTTGCTGGCCGGCCTCGCCGACGGCACTGCCGCGGGGATAACCCTGTACAGCCCGACGGTCTGCCAGAGCCTGCAATGTGTGTCGCACATTCCCAGGGCGAAGGACTACCGTTCCAGGGGGCGTGCATCCCCGGATCGTTTCTAATCTCTCTGCCCGGATGTAGCCCCAATCCTGGGCCCATAATTGGAAATTACCCAGGGGTCCTCGCGGACCCGCTGTAGCCAGGAAAAGGGGACGGGGAGCACATGGCCGTGCTCGCCGTCGTCCTCTCGCCTTGACTGCTCTGAGACAACTCCGAGTAAGCAAGACGGGCTGGCAGCTTATATATATAGCTGCCAGCATGCGAGAGCGAGGGCTGACGTCAGACCATTGTTACAGTATAGTGGAGGTAGAATTAGCAGTGCGTTGCTAGGCAGCGCACGGGCTTCGAACTTGAAGCGGCCAAAATAAGAATAGTGTGTGAAAAGCCCAACTCCTGTCGCAATCTTTGGGCAAAATCGCCACATTACCCCGTTATTACAATGTTGGTCCCCAACATTCTCCGCCTCAGCATAAAACCCATCGAAACACGAAGGAAGCATCACATAGCGGAACCAGAAGGAAGCAAGGTGAGCGGTACCCGAAAGTTGTGACGCAATATAGGAAGGTCATCCGCCGAAAGGGACGGTGTGCCGAGACTTTGGGATACAATTACAGTTAAACTTTAAATTTAGAAATTTTGTAAAACGACACATTGGTGATCGAAAATGGTAGTACCTCCAGAAAGGGGTTGCCGGTTGCCCTCGCCAACTGGCACCTCAGATCCACGGGGACCCAGCCGGGCAGAGCTGTGTGGAGGGACTCCGGGACATCACTGTCTTTCCGCAGTGACGAGGCTACCTTAGCCTTCGTCCATGGGCTTGGCGCCCTCGTCCTCGCTGTCCAAGGAAAAGAAGGACGGCGAGGATAAGAGCACGAAGCCAATGGACGAAGGCTAAGGTAGCCTCATCAGTCGCTCCCCGCGGCTCCGCCATTCACTCATCTACAAATCTATCGATATGGCCACAAAATTCAAGTTGATCTGTCATTCAAGCAAAAGTTATGAAGGAAAGTGATGGCAAGAATAGCATCATTCTTCAGACGAGCCATTTAGTGTCTACAGACCACTTAGTGTCTGCGTGCTTGAAGACATTTTGATATACTGTGTATCTCGAATTTTGAAACATGCGTTTGCATTATTACACATATGATATAAGTTTGTTAAAGTTGGAATCAATTTTAAAATCAGCCAAATTTAGCGATATTGATTGTCACGCAAATTTGAAACTACATCTCGAGAGAGTCAGGAATATATAGGAAATAGGCACAGTTCGGCAACAGATACTCAGAAAATTGCCGTTAATCGTGCATGAAAACAGTGGATAGAGAATGATCGGCCTGCCTACATTGCCGGTTGCCACAGTATCTACACAAATACCAATGACGTCACGAGACTGTGTGTAGAAATCGCTCGCAAGGCGGGCCGCTTTGAGGAAAAAAGTGATTTGAATCTTGATTTGACAACTCAATTTAGGCACGCAATACACATTTTCAGACCCAAATTTGTACGATATCCCATTCTATAGACAAAATAAAGCTACCGCAGAATGAATAAATTTTGTCAATTCTAAAAGTGATTATAGCTTTAAACAAAATGCTATTCATATAACAATATGTTTTTTTACACGTACATATACACGTACAACGTGTATAATATATATGTTGGTTTTCGCTTGAGTTGACATCAGACAAACAACATATGGTGGAAAGGTCGTATATCAGATTCCTATAATGTGGCCACTCCTATAATGTGGCCAAATTCATTGGTCCGAAGGGTGACTACATTACTGGAGTTCTACTGTATGGGAGTTCTACTGTATGTCATTAGCTATTGCTGCCGCACTGGCGGTCAGTGACGATAAATTTATCTCCTGAGGATAGAAATTGTATGCAAACTGACGGAAACCAACCACTTGTGGTTCGAACGAATATGATCAGTCGGAAGCAGCAAGAAAAAATAAATTTACCACCACTCTCCAACCTTTCCTTTTGAAGCATGGTATACTGCCACCGCCAGCATGCAAACAATCTCCTAAACCCCTCTTGCGAAAGCAGAAATCTCCCGATTTCTAACTCTCTAAAGAGATATATCACTAATCTTATCTCAGTGTGTAATTGAATGAGAAAGAATATCATTTCCACGGAATTGCCAAATACTTTAGGTTTAAATAATCCACCCATGAATATGGGAAATATGGGAATCACGAAATATGGGTAAATAAATATAAACAGTCCCATGACCGAAGTTGCGCTTACAAGGCGAATGCGTATGCCCATTGTAACCCTACAGACATCTGTGCGCCCTATGGGCGTTAGCTAAGCGCCCACTAGCAACCACAGTGTACAATAAGGCCACGGAGCAATGCACCGTTCAAATCCAGAGCCATAAATCGATCACGGGAGTGCGGTTCAACAATACGAGTAGCCGACAGGTCCGTAACCTCAATGGTTAGGGGGCAAACGGTTCATGCCGGCACCCAATCTAGAGAACCCTGAATATGATGAAATCAATAGCCAGTGGTCGTCCAGAACCAAACAATCACCATAGCATGGCATATTGACCTTATAAAATGTGACGATCGGGATTAAAAAACACAAAGTATGCTACTCAAGTAGAATACAACTTCCTTCTTAGAAGGAGGATCTGGGTTCTGGTTATTTCGGCCGGACCGCGTTATGTAACATGCAATCGGGACGAAATAAGCATCCCCCACTGCCACGGTCCACGCAAGCGCGGGCTTAACGACCGGTGCATTAAAATTAATGGTAAAACGATTCCTGCCATTATAAACCTTATACTACTATATATACCTAACTTTAGTAGTGGCGCACGGGTGATGACACACCGAAGTATGTCACCTAAAAGCGTCCAGAGCACCGGACAAGTCACGCGGACGAGACGCGTACATCAATCCTCACATCCGGACACTAACCCCGCATCCGCATTACCATGGGAAGGGCGCATCCCCAGTAGCGGACGAAAATCCCAGCCTAAGTGTGGCCATATCAGAGTCTGTCCCGGGACTCCCGGGCGTCCGGCAAGCTCCAGAACCAGCCGGAGTCTTGCCAGACACCTTGTCAGGACGGCCGCAGCCATCCGGACGTTCGTCCGGTTCAGCATCCTGAAGGATGAAAGGCCCTCATACCGTTTCAAGTTGTCTATGTGGACCACCAAAACTCTGTCCAGATCGGAATCCTGATGAATCCGGTAGTCCACCTCGGTCACCTGCTTCAGTACGGTGAACGGGCCGATACACGGCTGTGCAAACTTGTTGCCCTGTTTGACCAGTGGTTAGTAATAGTGCACCTTGTCACCATCCGCAAAAGCGGGCCTACCCTTAGCATGGGCGTCATAGCCGTGCTTCTGCCAGATAGCAGACTTATCCAGGCTCGCCAGAGCACAGCGAACCCACTCCATGTACCCGGTTCCGCACTGTGGTAGAGCGCCGGTTTCGGCCGCAGTTGGATACATAATATCCACGGGCAGATTGAGTTCCCGGTCGTACAGCATCGCATGCGGCGTCACCCCGGTGGAGGCGTGGACCAACAACCTATACGCCATCAAGACATACGGGAGGTGGTCATCCCAGTTGTTTGCACGATCGTTTACGAAGGTCGCCAGCATATTCAGGATAGATCAATTGAATCGTTCAACCTGTTCATCAGGCTTGGGCCTGTAGGGGGTGGTCCAGACCTTGGTGCTACCCAGCATCTGTGCTAGGCCCTGGAACAGGTCACTTTTGAATTCTGTGCCCAGATCCGAGTGTACCTGCTTAGGTACGCCATGGTACACCACCGACCTATTTACCAGTAACCGAGCCCCATCGTCCACAGTCTGGCATCGGCATCGGTGTACTTGGTGAAATAGTCCGAGATCACCAAGATGTACCGGAACCCATGCGGAATAACCCAGTGAGTATCCATAATATCCAAGGCGATTTGGTCAAATGGCGCGCCAGCCTTAACCGTGGTCAAGGGGTGGCGTCCAGGAGCTGGAACTCCTTTGCGAGTCTGACACCGCCGGCAAGCTGCACACCACCTCTGCATGTCCAAGCCACTGCCAGGCCAATGGAAGCCCTGTTGCAGTCGATGAATGGTCCTCCGGATTTCTAAATGACTGGTCACCCGGAGGTCGTGCAGTTGGTGGAGCATTTCTTCGTGCAGCTCCACCGTGAGCACCAATTGCCAAATAGGGGGCAGCGGGCACAGAGGCTCATGACGCTGCTGAAGTAGGCCTTCCCGGAGGGCAAGCCGTTCCCACTGGGAGACTAGCGATTGTGCCTGCTCCTTGTAGGTCTTCTGCTCAGCCTTGGAAGGTTTCTGTTCGACCTCGAGGGCCTTAATCACTGGCGCCAGGGCGCTGTCCGTCTTTACCACAGGGGGCAATTGCAGCTCGTATTCAAACTCATCCGAGGATGCGGAGGGTACCCATGAGGAGTACACCGCCGGGCTCGAGGAGGACTCGCTCGAGCTGAGTAGCACATCCGATTCATACACAGGCCAGTTATGTCGATATCGGCGCATCCACATAGAGGGGTGCACTCCTGTTGCTCGGGCCGCTGTGCTGTTAAAGGGTGTGGCGGTCTGCAGCCTCCCCGGAAGGTCCAGTTCCGACTCTGAGGAAAAAACTCGCCACGCTGGAACGGTGTCATTCATGCGCAGTCCCGATTCTTGCACTTGTGACAACGTGACAGTCCATCAGCGTTGCTGTGCAGCTTTCTGGCGCGATGCTCAATTTTCATGTCATACTCCTGGAGTTTGACGAATCACCAAGCCATCGGCCTCACTGTAGTCGAGCAGCAATTGGTGCTCACGGTGGCTGCTCAACTACAGTGAGGCCGATGGCTTGGTGGTTCGTCAAACTCCAGGAGTATGACATGATACTCACTGGGCTAGGCCTATCGTCCACAGTCTGGCGCCACAGCGAGTAGGCATCGGTGTACTTGGTGAAATAGTTCGAGATCACCAGGATGTACCGGAACCCATGCGGAATAACCCAGTGAGTATCCATAATATCCAAGGCGATCGGTCAAATGGCGTGCCAGCCTTAACCGTGGTCAAGGAGTGGCGTCCAGGAGCTGGAACTCCTTTGCGAGTCTGACACCGTGGGCAAGCTGCACACCACCTCTGCACGTCCAAGCTGCTGCCAGGCCAATGGAAGCCCTGTTGCAGTCGATGGATGGTCCTCCGGATTTCTAAGTGACTGGTCACCCGGAGGTCGTGCAGTTGGTGCAGCATTTCTTCGTGCAGCTCCACCGTGAGCACCAATTGCCAAATAGGGGGCAGCGGGCACAGAGGCTCATGACGCTGGTAAAGTAGGCCTTCCCTGAGGGCAAGCCGTTCCCACTGCGATTGTGCCTGCTCCTTGTAGGTCTTCTGCTCAGCCTTGGAAGGTTTCTGTTCGGCCTCGAGGGCCTTAATCACTGGCGCCAGGGCACTGTCCGTCTTTTGTTTCGCAACTAGTTGCTCCGGAAAGTAGCTGCCTAAGTAGGTCGGTTCCTCATTCATCACATCTGGCTGCACACCAGCGGCCATTACCACAGGGGGCAATTGCAGCTCGTACTCAAACTCATCCGAGGATGCGGAGGGTACCCATGAGGAGTACACTGCCGGGCTCGAGGAGGACTCGCTCGAGCTGAGTAGCACCTCTGATTCATACACAGGCCAGTTATGTCGATATCGGCGCGTCCGCATAGAGGGGTGAACTCCTGTTGCTCGGGCCGCTGTGCTGTTAAAGGGTGTGGCGGTCTGCAGCCTCCCCGGAAGGTCCAATTCCGACTCTGAGGTAAAAACTCGCCACGCTGGAACGGTGTCATTCCTGCGAAGTCCTGATTCTTGCACTTGTGACAACGTGACAGTCCGTCAGCATTGCTGTGCAGCTTTCTGGCGCGGTGCTCAATTTTCATGTCATACTCCTTGAGTTTGACGAACCACCAAGCCATCGACCTCACTGTAGTTGAGCAGCCATCGGAGCGAACTGTGATCAGTCTGCAACCAGAAATGCCGCCCCAACAAGTAACGCCGGAAGCGGTTGGTCATAGTTATAATGGTAAGGAGCTCGCGGTGAGTCGTGCAGTAGTTTATTTGAGAGAGCTGAGAGCCACATTCACATGAGCCACAACACACTCTTGCCCATCCACGACCTGTGAGAGGACACCGCCGAGTGCAAAGTTACTCGCATCCATGTCTAGAATGAACTCCCAGTCGGGGAGGTGGTGCCGGAGTACAGGTGCTGTCACCGAATCAATGTGTCACCGGGGCTCTCGGGTGGTCCGCAAAAGCAACCTCCTGGGAAGCCTCTTAGACAAAATTGGCGCCCTTTCTTGTGAGGATAGTAAGGGGGCGCGCGATCTCTGTGATGCCTCGAATGAACTGGCGGTGGTAGCTCGCGAAGCCCAAGAAGGACGGGGCCAGTGCTGTATGGCCTCGATCTTCGCAGGGTCAGGTCAAACACCTGTACCTGTCACCATGAAGCCCGAGTACAAGATCTCCTGGGCAAAGAGCTTACACTTGTTAGGCTTAAGTTTAAGGCCTGCGTTGCGGATGCGATGAAGCACAATATGGAGGTTGGTGAGTGTTTCCTCAAACGCCTGGCCGAACACAACGAAATCATGGATGTACACGATACATCCCTTCCAGAGGAACCCTGTTAGCACCATTTCCATGAGGCGTTCTAACGTCGTAGGGGCATTGCAGAGCACGAACGGCATTATCATAAATTGGTGGAGCCCGTTCTTGGTGACAAAAGCTGTTCTGGCTCTATCACTCTCGTCCATCTAGACCTGCCAATACCCGGAGGCTAGATCTAGAGCACAGAAATTGTGTGACCTGGCCAGGGCATCGAAGGTGTCCTCAATGTGAGGGAGAGGATATGAGTCCTTCCACGTGACATCGTTAAGCTTATGATAATCAACGCAGATCCTCTACGAGCCGTCCTTCTTCTTCATTATAACCACAGGACTGGTCCAAGGGCTCTCACTGGGTTCGATGATGTTCAGTTCTTCTGCACCTCCTCGTCAATAACCTCTTGGTGCATGATAGCTGCTCATCATAGATGCTGTTTAATCGGACGCTATGGAGGTCGATGTGGTGTTTGGCCACGTTTGTCTTGCCAACTGCACCGCACAGACTCATGAACACATCCGCATACTGCCGGAGCAATTTGCGGACAGCGAGTTGCTGAGCATCATCCAGCCGGTCCTCTGGAACATGACGTTACTTAGGAACATGATCATCCTCGGCGGCCACTTGTGCACAGGCCGCGTGGCAAACGAGGTCATCAGGGAGAACCCTATTAGACGCTGTGAGTGTGCTAATTGCTGCTACACTCCCGTGACGCAGTAAACCGGACCGTCGGTGGGATTCATCACTAGAATTGGACTTGACCAGAGCCCCACCTAGCGCGAGTCCCATATCCCAGGCGAAATTATCCACAGGTTGTACTATACAGGGACGACCGTCTAAAGGCATGCGCAGATGGCGCGATCGCGCCTCCACGATCATCTCATGGTAGGGCAGTTGGAACGACAGGAGGGTCCCGCTCGGAAGAGGTAATGAGTATCCTCCCCAATCCGGAGTTCGCCGGAGCAAATGTCCGCGATCACCTGGTGGATGTGGAGGAAGTTCATTCCAATAATTCCAGCTTCACTGATATTCGCCACGATCGCCTCTGCCATATACACCTTGTCCCCAAGTGTAATTGGCAGATCGATCAATCCGTGGATAGGGATGCAGTTGTAACTGCCCCAAAGAGCTTGTAACTGCCGGAATCCCGCAGTGGACTCCCGCTTGTAAGTCCCCGTGGCTACGAGGGTAATCTGTGAGCCGGAATCGACAAGGAATTGCACCAATTCCCGCCCAAAAGACAAGGGCAGGTACCAGCATGGGCCCCTAACCAGCACACACGTTGGGTGACTCGACGAAGAGTCGCCCGGCGCACTAGGTTCCACTGAAGAGTCCTCTGATCCTCAAGGACCACTCCCGGAGGAGTTATATCTACTTGAGAATCATCCTGCTCGTCCGCGGGTGGTGCAGACACAGGCGCCACAGGACAACTGTCTCTGGACGCAGTGTTGGCTGCCACCACATCCGCCTTCGATTTCCTTCACACGGAGGTCGGTGTTGCTGTCCCAAAGGACCTGGCACCACTCCACTGGGGGTTTGGGTCCACAGCCAGTTCCCGGCGGGCGGGGAATGCCCATAGAACCACCTGCGATGCTACAGCAGGAGGAGGTGCAGTGGCCTGCGAGGGCACAACCGAGGCTGGAGCCGGGGCGGGAGGCATCTGTCTAGATCTGACAACCGCCTCTATTGCAAGCGCCGAGTTGATGGCCTCCTCCATCGACCGTTTCTCGTGGGCGCCCAGGGCATACGAAATGTGGTACAGCTGCACGTCAATAAACTGGTTGATCAGCATCGGCTCGCGGGGACATCCGGGTAGGCTTCCCGGCCGAGTATGCGCAGGTTAAATGCATATTTGCTTATGGACTCTGTCGCCAAGTGGTAACGAATTTTGTAGTCTGCCAGACGAGGTCTGGCTGATACATGGCTCATGATCAGTATTAACATCACAGCCATGTATCCCAGTGTGTCAAGACCGAGAGCCATGGCAACGGCTTCTGGCATACAGGGGCCTATATACGAGCACATGGCATGTTGATTGCCGGCCTGCTGACGGTCCACCATAAGGGATTGAATCCTGGATAGCCTGACGGACTGCCAGAGCCTGTACTCACCACCCCAGGGTGAAAAACTGTCAATATAGTCGCGTGAGTGCCAGATCAAAGTACCCCCCTCCTGGGTCCTTCATGAATCATCCCTAGGCCCAGTAGACCCTCTACACCGAACTAATGGAACGGGAGTCGCACATGCTCATGCTGTGCCTCATCGTCGTCCTCTCGCCTTGAATTCTCAGAGACAACTTATTGAACTAAAGCAGGCTGAGAGTATTTATACACAGACGAGTGTAACGTCACATAAATGAAACAGTGGAGTCGAAGAAGCCAAGGCGCCAAACTATGGTGTACAAAAGCAGCAAAAATTGCCACATTGTGATCGAGATTTTAAGAGCTTTTAGAAGTAGGCTAACTCCACCTGAAAGTTACCTCCTTCTTCAACGTTTGCGATAATGGCACTGTGATTTGATGCCCGTTGCCTAGGGCGCAAGCACTCCGCACTGCGGCACAGTCATGGCACAGGCGCAGTAATAACTTAACTATGACCAGATACTAGTCTGCTGGACAGCACCATCCCGATAAGTAACATTAGACATTGCGTCATCATTGTTATGTAGCCTGGTTTGTCGAGCCTGAGAGCTATGGGAGTGGCATCCTGGAACATGATGAGGCTACTCAGCCTTCAGCCATCTTGCCACCGGCCTTTTCTTCGAATTACGACAGATTCCTCTTCCGCAGTGGAGGCAGTAAAGCATACCCACTGGGAAACGGAGGAGGGAGCTCTGGCGGTGGTCGTTAGGGTTTGTTGGTTGACGCCTCCGATGACGCCCCTGGCGGGCCTGCCTGGATGGATGCGGGGAGAACCACTGCATCTAAGTGTGCTATCGGGGTGAACATTTCTACCCGGTCATGGATGTGCTACTGTCTGCCGGTCTGTTCACCCCATTTCTGGACTAGAATGGGGTAGAAAACCAGCTCGAGAGCTACGTTCGAACGGCGAGCATTGGCCTGTCTTAGGACAAAGGGTCATTGACACCCTCTTGCAGGCGAGTCTGAGCAAGCAGTCGCTGCATTTCCGCTTCTACCTGGGCAGGGACGGAAGTTGGCCTGTTCTCGCTGCCTCTTTACCTCTTTAGGCCATTCCTTCATGGAAAGCCTGCTGCTCTCAGGCGGCGGCAAGTTCAGTAGCTTTCAAAGCTACGCTGGGTCCCTTCCATCAGCCTCTGGTCGTGTGTCATTCCGCAGTGATTGAGCCTGCACCTGCCCCACACCCGCAAGTACATGCAACCCGCAACAAACCCGCAACAAAGACAACATAGTACTGTAGATTAACTCAGCCATGTTGTTGTTTATATCTGAGTGAAACATCAGATATTTTTCATATCTACATCCATGTGAAGCCCACTCCGACCCCTTCCAACAGTTTGATCCATATTTTAGTTACTTCAAAAGATCCAGAAGCAAGATGTACCCTATGCATAGACTGGGCAGTGTGAATACAATACGTGGCTTAATCTCCTTTGTCACAACGCACAACCAGACAGGTCTATTGTTCTCTGAAGTCGCTCACCATGACGTGTGGATTACCACTGCATACAGATATTACTTCACCATTAGCCCGGTAGTTTCCAAAATGGAATATGCCAAAACACATGAGATACATTGTTCTTTGAACACCCCCCCCCCCGCCAACATGTTAATTAACACAGGGCGCTAAAAGCCTCTCAAGAGACCATTTGCATATTCGTCTGAACTGTGTACATGTATTGATTGCCTAATTGACTAGGGTGTTTTGACCCAAACGTTAGGGGCAGATGCCATAACGAATCCCAGACTAGCGCACACACAGGACGACTCGGTTGAGAGTCGTCCTGGGCACAGGGCTCTGATTACCAAATCCTCGTTGTCTGCCTCAGCAACGGAGGAGCTAGACGGATCCTCAAGGACCACTCCCGGAGGAATTATATCAACTTGAGAATCATCCTGCTCATCCTCAGATGGTGCAGACTCGGGGGCCACCTCGGGTCTATCCCTGGATGCAGTGTTGGTTGCCACTACGTCTGGGTTTTGTTCCCCTCATGAGGGGGGCGATGCTGAGGGTCCCGGAGGACTGGGCCGGAAGGAAGAGTGCTTAATTCATGGCTCAGGCATCTTACCCTTGTAGTCACTGGCCCGCAGCCGCTCCAACAGGTCCAGACACTGAAGCAATAATGGACACTATTTACTACAATAGTAACAGGGCCGGTTGGCATTCGGTCTGGATGTGAAGGTGCAGGAATCTGCGGGACTCGATCCTGGTGAATATGCAATAATCTGCACAGCACTGAGATCATACTCTTCCTCATCATACTCATCCGAGCATGAGGATGAAGCAGCGACTGGAACTGCTTGCACTGCCATCGCTGGTTGATTGGCTGGTGTATAAACCTATAGCATAACATAGCATGTTCCCGATGGGCCAGAAATTGTCATGGGACCACCTGAGATGCTGCCACAGCAGGAGTTGGTGCTGCAGTACGCGTGGGGAAAGCCTGCAGACAGCAGCACGTCGCAAGAAGAGAAACAAAAAAATGCAGATCTCAGAGAGTGTGCAACTGGGTGTGGTACTACTATACTCCAGACATGAGAAAGAAACTGAAGCCCAGCTAGACAGGGTTGTATCTTGTGGTAAACTTAGGTTCATCTGTCAGTGAAACACGCTTTTTGGCCGTAGTTTTGTTTTGGATAATGGAATCAACCAATGAAAAAGTTAGCAATCTACCTCAATGTTAAATTTCAGTCCAAAATGGGAATTCGATCAAATTCCGGGCTTTTATGATGTTTATGCCAGTACAGGATGAATTTACTGCGTTGATTTGAAGTCGTTAGGCATAGTCGCGGTGTATATTAAGTAAATATGTTTATAACTCAAATATCAGATAAAAGCCGTTTCTGTATGCAGACCCTGGAATTCCATATTGGGGCTAAATTTTAACATTGGGGTAGATTACCAACTTTTTCAATTTTTGAGATGATACCCAATTAAGACACACAAAATTTCAAGTTGATTCGATTATCCAAAACAAAACTACGGCCAGAAATTGTGTTTCACTGACAGATGAACCTAACTTTAGGAGCCAGGAATACAACCGTAGTGGAGTTACAGAGGGTTCCACAGGAACGGGACAAGCGAGTACACCAGGACTGCCTTAAAAAGCTAGTGGGGGAGACACATGCCAAGTTATGGCTAAGGGAAGAGGAGAAACCAGGTACCACGCCAGAGGAGGAAACTTTAGAAACAGAGGATGAGGACATTAGAGACCTGAGACAAAATAGAAGTACCATGAGGAAGCTGATTCAGGCGTGTGGTGAATGGAACAAGTGGCTATAAGGTGCATTGGAGCAGTAATAGAGCTGAGAAATCGGAAGGAACCAACAAGAGAACTGTAGTTCATCGGGGGGGGGGGGGGGGGGGAGGGGAGGGGGATAAACAGCGCCACTGAGGGAAGAACAGGAGATGGAGCCGAAGAGAAGTCAGGGAAGGAAGTAGTTTTGGGCCAGAAACAGGCAGGAGCTAGGGACAGCTGATGAAAGCGGATTGCTCCTTATCAGAGTCGAATCGCTCCGAGTTGGAGTATGGTCGGCTCCACGGCAGAAATTAGTGACTCTGAGTCAGAGCTGTCAGGAACAATAGAAGTCAGTAGGAATCCAAACACTGCAGAACGTGGACACACAAAGAAGTCGTCTGCATAAGGTGATAGCATGGATATCTAGATTAGCAAGAACTAAACAGAAACAGATATTCTATCAAAGTGAAGCTGAGCAGAAGACGAAGAAATCTCTGCTGATGAAGAAACAACCCAATTTGAATAGGAGGGGCACAGGGGGAACCCCTAGCTGCCCGAAAGGGATCAAGAGGAGGAACCGGAGGAGTCCTTGCAAGCTGATGAATTAGTGGGTTTCTGGTTGACGAGGTTGGGGGCTTGCATGCATTGCTGGAAGAAGAGGGACTGCGGGACTGATGAAGAGAGGACGGCAGCACAGTGCTAGGCTGCAGCTCGAGGGAGGCCAGGCCATTAAGGTGTGATTGCACGTAACTTACCGGTGACTGCACTGAGGCACTTTTCCATTGACTTATAATGGGAAAGTAAAGGTAACAAAATCACCAAAACAATACAATCCCCTGACCTTAAACTTGGCTAGCACACACACATATACTTATGGATGATGAACCGAGACATGGTTTCATAAATGATATCACGAAAGCTGTGCAATTTGATGATTAGATAAATCATTTTATACGTTTCACCAAAACGAAGATTCGAGTGTTCTGCTTGACAAGCACTGGCGGTTGCATATATTTATTCCTTGTTGTCGTCAAAATAATGAGAATATCTAGGGCTATACTTTCTGTGAGATGAATACAATGAGCTGAACATTCATAATCCCAAACACCTCGGTGCACCCGAGTGCATATCACCTGTGAGTTTTACTGGCCTCACTAGCTATTTGCTGCACAGCATAATCCTTTCGATCGCCACTCTTGTGAGTGTATTTTGTAGACTGAGAAATAGGTCGGAAAATGACATATGAAAACGATGAATTTAACAAATTTAACATTGCTTAGTAAGAAACAGAGTCTCGGTTAGTAATCCTTGATGGCTAACAATCAGAAAGACAAAGTTTCACGTTGATTGGAAGTGTGTAAATTCATGAATTTGTTACCTTTATATTTACATTTTAAGTGAATGGACAGCTGGTCAATGCCAGGTTAATGACGACCACATGCAATCAATCCTTAATAATAGCCGCACGGGTCGGGTCACGGCAGACCCGCCAACCCAGCAGCTCTAGAGTGTGGTGGTTAGACCGCCAGCCACACAGCACCAATTAGACGTCAAGGCCTAAAGATACCTTGGAGGCATTTCGGTGTTAAGACTAATTTATAATATTTATAACATGTTTACCATGGGCTCCGTTTCCAAGATATCGACGAAAATGAAAAATGTCGACTCAGCAATTTTCAGGCCAATCATAATAATCAACTTAATCCATAATACCGTTAGACATGTTTGTTTAGGGTGACGAGTCCGAAAATAAAGTCGGTTTTGCTCTCTGACACACCGTTTCCAAGATATCGCCCAAAACGCAAAAATGCCGACTCGGCAAAAAAATTTCAGGTCAAGGTCAAAGTTCATCCATAATACCCCTTAGACATGTTTGTCTAGAGTGACGAAACCGAAAATAACATCCATTTCGCTCTACATCACACCGTTCCGAGATATCGACGAAAATGAAATATGCCAACTCAGCAGAAAAATTCAAGGTCAAGGTCAAAGGTCATCTCTTAAAACCCCTTAGACATCTTTATCTAGAGCGACGAGTCCGAAAATATTGTCCGTTTCGCTCTACGACGTACGGTTTCCGAGATATGCAGGAAACCTCAATGATGAGTTGGCGAAAACTCTTTCGACCTCTAAATCATAGGTCGTTTGACCGTATGACCCCAAAATCGATAGGGTTGTTCCCGGGTAATATATGAACCTCCATGCAAAGTTTTGCAGCCATTGCAAAGTAAAAAAAATGACCTCAATTTCATCCTCATGGACCTCAAAATTTATACAGCACTTCTACATAATATGTCTGAGCAGTGGTGAAAATTTCAAGTCGATCCATCAAGGCGTTCTCGAGTTATCTTGCGGAAACGAAAATGACGGAAGAAAAATTCAGGGTGGTGGTCACTTGTTCGACCTGTGGACAGGAAATGCTGGAGTAGAATCTGAACAGGCACCGGAAAGAGAAACACGAGGAGGTCGTGAAATACCTCAAGTGTCCGAGGTGTCCCCACTTGACGGCTTGGCTCACGAACCTGCACAAACACCTACATAACTTCCATCATGACAGTGAGAGGTGAGCTATAGCAAAAGTGATGGTTTCTTGGGAATTGAAAAAGATTACTGTGCAGTTCGAGACAATGTGGTAGTGTTCCACTAGGTACGTTGAAATACAGGGAGTGGGGCCTGAATTCTGGCCATGGGGGCTCGAGGACCCCAGGCAGCAAACAACGCCCTCGAGGAGAGCTCTACTGAGGTCGTCATTATGGTTAGAACGGAGTGGGTAGGAGCACCCGACTTCGGAGAAGACTGGGACGAGCTCTCCGGCCCACAGATACAGCCTGACCAGTCACGACGGGTCCTAGCTAGTGAGACTACAGGGATCCTGGAAGTCTGGAACAACCCCGAAGACGTCCTCAGAGCATCCATATTGGGAGCCGAGGGTGAGTCTCAGGCATTACGTACTTGTACGCCCCTACCTGGGTGCCTATGAATCACCAGGTCGGAGACTGCTGCATCCTGCAGAAGGGCTGAGTCTGAAGATACAAGTACACATGGGCAAGCGGATACCCAGGTGGTATGAGGAGGAATTTGACAACTCGGATTCACAGACAATCTCAATGATGCAGCAGATTACTAGGAGGGGGCATAATAAGTACAGGACTGCTATGAACCAGCTGAGAGTGGAACTGCAGCGGTGGCTACAAGAACGGGACAATCACCACGGCAGCTATATCAGCCATAGTTTGGACGAGGGAGAAAACGGAATTTCCACTTCCTCTAGACCAACGGAGGAGTCATGGGACAGGCCAGTGCCAGTGAAGAGGGAGACGCCCCATTTCCATAGGGGACGTCTTGATCTTGATCAGGCCCAGTGAGCACACAGTGTCCCAGGCCAACACAGCGGTTGTCGTGACTAGTAGTCAGACAGTGACTACAGCTCAGGAACAGGTGGATGGGACTCGAGAATCCCAAGTGATGTGACCGTGATAGACTCCACAGCAAGACAGGTTGAGGTCAGTCCGACTCAATCTACCGCTGGGGTTAACCCAACCGAGGGGAGTCCCCACCAATGGTAGGCTGCGCCGAGCACTCCCAGGGTGGAAGAGGAGGGTGGACGATTAAGAGCGTCCAAGGTGCCCACGGGGATTTGAACTGAGCCATCAACGAAAGGCGCTGGGACAAATGATGCTAGAACCAACAGACATTAACTTAGATGAATTACGATGGGACATTAGATCGTTGAATGTGCCCACAGAATTGGCTACATAGATGAATTACGATGGGACATTAGATCGTTGAATGTGCCCACAGAATTGGCTACATTGGGGGTGACGGATCTGCAGAATTTCCTGAGACGAACAGCCGACCTGTTGCAACGTTATGACCATATGCGCACAGGCCCTTCTGTGCCCAGTGCCAGATCATTGGTTGTGCATGGAGGCAGAATGACGGGTGAGAGAGCAGGCTAGCATGTGGGAGGATCTCCTGCAGCAGGCGAGGTAATTGCTCGTCCAGTCGGAGGTAGACCTGGAGGGACGAGAACACTGCTTTCGGGAGGTGCAGAGAGAGAGAGGGATGAACTGAGACTTCAGTTGCAGGCTCAGGACTGAGACCTGGCGCAGTTAGAGATGAGGCGTCGGGTGTGCGTCATGGAGGACATAGAGGTCTAGCTGGCTGAAGCTCAGAACAGAGCTGCAGTGCCAGAGGAAGCTCGAGCTCACAGGAAACAGGAGTTCTTGACTGGCACCCATCTGGGATGGCACCCAGGACTCCCTGTGGCATTTCTGAGAGCAATATGGAGATGATGGTCACGGAATTCATGTAGCATCTTAGAGGGTCGGCCGTCAACCCGACACCCATGGGTGCAAGCACCGCTGCGAGGGGAGTGGCCACTACCCGGACCAGACCTAGGGTCACCAGACTCAATAGGACAGCACTCGGATGCTCGTGCTTCCTCGGGACCACTCCTCTTCTCCATGGGAGATGACATTGAGAACACTGACACAGAAGTCCTACCAAGTCGAGAGAGAGCTGGGTCGCCATATGACAGGGGTTCTGCAGGCAAAACAAAAGGCCAAACTTTATTTACACTTTCAAAATTTATTCAGTAACATCCTGTCTATTTTCACATATGCATGAAATTGATGAGATAATGGGCCTTTAGCATGCAATGTTAGGAGCATGCTAGACAACTGGCCTGAAGGGAGTCAGTGCAATAGAAGGTTGTACATGTATGTGCATGTGGTACATCAGTACTTGAGGGGAGGTTTGGGGCTGGGAATCTACGAAACATTATATCTACACCATGAAGTTCGTTCCATTAGTTCTGTTGTATCACAAGTGATACTTCTTCAATCTGGTGGTGTTCATCAGATGGGCTTCGTATTCTAACACTTCACACCTCAGCTTTTTCAACAAGGCTTTGGTGACAGATCTACTGGCAGAGTCCAACATCCCAACAAAAGCATATTAGGGGATTGTCCCATGAGATCAAATACTATGTACCAGCTGAAGATTGATCATATCTGCCGCAGGGTCCAGGGAGTATAATACTATTGCACAAACTGTCTGACTGCGGGAAAAAAATGTCTTCATTCTTCAAACTTAATTGAAAACAATGAGTGCTCGCTTTCCACATTCCTACCAGCTTGCAGACATCCTGCATGTGGCGTCAAGACTTGACTCAATGTTCTTTCCGTGATCAGTTTGGACCTCCACAGGTGCATACCAAAAACGTGTACTGATTTTGCTTCTCGGTTAAGGATCAGGTATGCCCCTACATCCCCTTGTTCTACTCCGACTACTGATAAAATGTAGTTATTGTGTAGTTCTTTTGACTCTGTATTTATGCGTATATTCTGCGTCTTGTGTAGAAATATACTAGTTTATCATCGGATTGCTGCAAATGCGCGGTTTTGATTGGTCAATTCTCCGACAATACCACGCCGTATTTGGAGAGCTGTGACGCAACCCCGCGATATTTTCTGTATCGTGGGCTTCAGGCGGGTAATACGGAATGACGTTTTGGAGGGTTCCATATAATCCAATGATAAAATCGTTACCATGGACTTCAGACCCCAAAACGGCAGAATATCTGCCTTCAGTCAGCATATCCCACTCGGCCTGCGCCTCGTCCAATAATTATAACTTTTCTGAATCCCGTAAATTCTGTATTGGACTCCCCATCATCCAATATTTGTATAATATACAACTGTTCATAAATATATGCTTCCTGCACTGCCCACAGCGAAATCGAGAAGGGTCCTAGCCAGGACAATGTTGAAACCGTTTGATTACAATACTTTTGGGGCTCCGGAAAGTTCATCACCAGGTTCCGGCCCATGGTATATTCAGATAAAAGGCTGGGCTTGCAGTGCTGCACAGAACACTGTATTTTGCAGTGAATGTATTTTTGCAGGTTACACCTTGATCAGGTCACGCTTTATCTCTTATATTCCTATCAGGTATCAGGTCACCATTGGACTTGGCCAGAATCAAGAGTACTCATGCATGGCTTGAAGATACCATCACCACTGTGGCAACAATACGGAGTCAGGGAGGATATCTTTGGCACCCTTCCTCAACGTTTAACTGCTCGAAATTTACATGTATGACTTGGACATGAGGTCACACGAAGTTTCGTTTCGCCTCTTGATCCATGACCATATACCATCAAAGTGCAGCTGTATATATCAAGTTGTAATCACGCTGATGGAAGGTGCCATGTGGTTCATCGTCAAAATGTATTTTCTCGTGGCAGCTAACAGATCAGCTCCGATTTAGGTTTTGTGAGATGGTCATATATTCTGTTGGGGGGCAATGGTCATTGATCAGTTTGATATTTCTCGGAGCTGCTACATGGATATAATCCCCTACACATTGATGATTCTCGCATACCTATGGTGACGATGAGCATCCTGATCTGCTTCATCGACTGATCATGGAGTTGTTCATCTCGGTCACTCATTCCGGCATTGGTGTTGCAGCATGTCATTTCTTATTTTCTGGAGAATGTTGGTCATTGGGGTTACATTAATTTGTTCCCAGAGTAGTTACCTGCTTCATTAATTCATCGAGTCAGGCTTTGAAGCGGAGCAGAGCATACTTGTATACTTGTAACCAAGTTGTATCCTCGGACGTGGATTGAGAGTACTTTCTCAAGGGGTGGTCTTCACTGAACCCTCAGCGAAATAATGAATTTGTTTGGATTAATTGAGCTCGAGTATGGGTTATGAGCTTATAACATTGAACATTACAGTCGATCATCTTTGGGGACTTAATGTGGCATAATCATTGCCAAAATAAGAAACATGAATACACGTACGGGATTCGCTGAATGCGCAATAGTGCGCATATCCACCCGTACTGGCCCGTACAATTGAAAACAGGCGGCATTAACGACAACGTATACATGTATGTTGGTTTTACAATATTTAATTTTAAGTGCCTCAATCAGCAATGCCGACATTGATCCTGGATGGCTGTCCAGGTGGCAACTGAAAGCGCAGCGTATCACCGTATGGATGGGTGGTTGGAAGTGGTAAAAGATGACCCCCCACCATCGATGTCTTCGCAGGCTGGGCTCCCCTTGTGGGCACTGATTTTGTGTATGGGGTGCAATATCCAACAATGTTGAAAAAAAAACTATGTTCATGGAACATTATTTGCTAAAACTAAAATCAAGTAAAAAAGGTCCTTGTCAATGTATGGCCGTCTGACTGATTAGGAACTATACATGGTATGATTGTTACTGTAGATAACAATGTATGATGTATGATTATTACTATAAATATGATTTATCATTGTTACTGTAGATATGATGTATGATAGAAGTCTGATAGCAGGCTCAGGGGTGATAATAAATACGTGAAACAAAAATAACGATGAGTATTAGCATACTTTCAATATTTTAATCAGTACAGGGGCCGAATAATATCTAACAAATGATACAATTCGTATTTTTTTTAACAACTGGTTCCAAACATAACGAAAGGTTAAGGTAGCATTATATAATTGTTTTGAAGTATCGAATCACCCCGTAACATGTCAATTATAACTTCGAATTTAATTCAGTATGATTGTTATGAAACTGAGTCCCAGAAGAGCCACTAGTACCATGCTGTCTTGCTGGAGTCGTCCCACGCCACCGAAGCAGTCGATGTAGAGCAGCTCATTGGGAGTGGATGCTTCAGCAGGCAGCAGCGTCAGGGCTCCACTCGTGGCCTCAGAGAGGAGCCAGGTACTGACAGCAGACGGTGTGGGCGCCTCGGTCTGCCCACTCAGGTACCTCGCGACCACCCCAGTAACGTGAGGGGCCGCCATCGAAGTGCCAGACAGCATGGCCAACTGCGCCGGGTCGTCCACTTCTATGTATGTCGATACGATCTCATGTCCCGGAGCGAACAGGTCCACGCAGGTACCGAGGTTCGTGAAGAAGGCGGCGGTGTCGGACAGGGTGCTTGCGGCCACGGTGACAGCTTGTGGAACTCGAGCGGGTGAGTAGTTGCAGGCGTCAGCGTAGTCGTTCCCCGCCGCCACGACGGCCGTCAGTCCATTAGCGATGACATTACTCAGGGCTTCTTCCATCATGGGCGATGTCCCGTTAAGGCCCAGAGACAAGTTGATAACGGCTCGGGGTTTGGAGACGGCTAGGTTCATCTTGTTGTAGTGATCTGTCAACACCCAGTCCAAGGCGTCCACGAGGCCAGCCGTTGTGCCAGAACCATCCCCATCTAGAACCTGCATACACCGTACATGTAATGTATACACATGTAATGTCCAAATGTTGTGGGCGATACATTTTATGCGTTCCATATCAACGAAATCACTCACTATTGTTTCTTAAATATTCACTCCAGATCTAAATTGCATGCAGACCCATCCACAGTAGCCTTTCCACAGTAATCGTCAGCTCACACACTTAGCTCACATAAACCACTCGTAGGCCTACTTGTAGTCTTATTCTCAATACCGATAGAAGCATTCATAATTAAACTTGTTTGTTCTTTCAACTCCTGTTTTACTATGGACTCACTGGACTCACAATCAACATCCAACAAATGCCCAGGCATTGGATACTAGTATATAAAAAAATATGTCATTTTATACCTTGACGGCAGTAAGGCGACTGTTCTTGGCCACACCCCAAGTCATTGCCCCGATCGTGCCAGCGACGTGTGTGCCGTGGCCGTTCAAGTCGTCATCGCCGTCGGTAATGTTGTACGCCGTATACCCGTGCACTGCCCGGCCTTGGAACTCCGGGTGTCCCAGGTAGATGCCCGTGTCCATTACGTACACGTCCACGTCCTGGCCGCCAGCCGAACTCGAGTGCTCATAGACCCCGGTCGGGTTCACCACGGCATCTATCTGGTCGATCCTGTCCAGTCCCCAGCCGTACACGTCCACCTGCTGTTCATGGCAGGCTTCCTGCTGAAGTGCGTAGATCCATTTGTTGGGCTCCACGTATCTCAAAGCAGCAGAACATTAAAGTTAAGTTGTTGATTGAATATGACAATTAAAATGGATACTATCACCAGCATAATATGTAATGGTGTGTGTGAGTTCCCCCACCTGATTTGAGAGACGGCTGCAACAGCCGCCTCGACGTCAGCTTCATTGCCCGTGAGCCAGAGGGCCTTCAGCGCACCGATGGACAGACTCCGGACCGTCCACAGGGAGAAGTCAGCAGCAAGGCGGCCACTGACGGTTTCCAGGGACAGGAGTGAGGCACTCTCCTCCAGGACCGCTATGAACTCCCCGGGCACTGGCTCGGATGTGTCCAGGCCTGGTGCAAGGAGCCCCACCTCGAGCACGGAGCCATGGGAAGCCCGCGACAGCGAGAACAACAACCAGAGCACGGAGACAAAGTTCCTCATTGCAGCAACTCGATCAGCGTAAATGGCTGATCACAGTGACCATTAAGATGTATATCGTAATCAGTGAACTATATATCTGTGGTCACTTGAACATCGCAGTGATTAATGACATGTTCGACCTGGATGTTTTTCAATACCAACATGGTCGAAATTTACTGAGTCAGACCAAGGTCGTATTTTGCATTTACCAGTCTATAAACATGCTAAAGCAATAAAGATAAGGGAAAGTTTTGAATACCGTAGGCCCTGTTCCACTGATCAACATGTTATCCCACATTGTTTAGTACTTTCATTTATACTTTAAATTAACCTTATATTGCAGTATGTTGTTTATCTTGGGTACTAAATATTCCCAAACACGCTTAGCCATGTCCGATTATTTTACAACACACTTAAGGGCAAGTATAGATGGAAGTTTGATCACGTCCACATCTTCATCCTTTGAGCATTAATTTAACCAAAGCAAACGTTGTCTTTTGTGTGAGAAATTAACTCAAGATTAACGGAAAAATGTCATATATTTATCTAATTTTCCCCCCAATCACCATATGGATTCCTATTAGAATTTGTCAATATCTACGCTCTAACCCCGAGCATTCTAGGAATACAGGCTAAATTTTTCAATCCATTTTTTTTTTTCAAAAGCAAAATTTATTTCTTTTCAAACACATTTTCACACATAAGGTGCGAATCGGGCCAGTTTTACACATTTTGACATCTCAACTCGGTGAGAAGTCATGGCAACTGTTGTGTATACCTTCCCGCCAAAATTGACCCCTCATTGAGTATTATAATGAGTATTCAAAATAATATACATTTTATACTTTCTACTATACTCGAGATTTTGAGAAAATGGCTGCCAAGTCCCAAAATATGCATTTTTGTCAAAAACAGCATAATTTTTGAAAAACAAAATAACATGAAAAAAAATCTCCCTTTTGAATGAGGCTATTTATGTGCAAAATTTCAGGAAGATTCGACAGTGTATAAACTGTAAAGATAAAAATGTTGACGTGTCATGCCAATAGGTAGTCTCACCGTAGGCTTGGTGACCTAACAATGTTTTATAACATTCACCAGTCACCAAGAATTAGTTGTAACACACATATATTTTCGTCACTATACAGTCACCTTCAAAGTTTCTTTTCTCGGTTGTATTTTTGAATGTGTTTAATATGGTGGCTGATAGCGTCCATCTGACAATCTCGCTCCCTCGCGGCGAGAGAGCGAAGCGAGGTAGCGAAAGAGCGATACGAGCGCACGATACAGCGATGCGAGGGAGCGAGAGAGCGATGCGAGGATGCGAGGGAGCGATGCGAGGGAGCGAGTGAGCGATAAGATAGTGACATAAATCCACCACGTTTCCTCGCATCGTTCTCTCGCTCCCTCACACTCTCGCTATCTCGCATCGCTCTCTCGCTCTATCGCATCGCTATCTCGCTATCTCGCATCGTTCTCTCGTTCTCTCGCTCACTCGTTCTCTCGCTCTCTCGCTCCCTCGCTCTCTCGCAATCTCGTTCTCTCGCTACCTCGCATCGCTCTCTCGCTCTCTCGTTCTCTCGCTCTCTCGCAATCTCGTTCTCTCGCTACCTCGTTCTCTCGCTCTCTCGCTCCCTCGCTCTCTCGCAATCTCGTTCTCTCGCTACCTCGCATCGCTCTCTCGCTTTCTCGCTTTCTCGCTCCCTCGTTCTCTCGTTCTCTCGCTCTCTCGCTCTCTCGCTCAATCGTTCTCTCGCAATCTCGTTCTCTCGCTACCTCGCATCGCTCTCTCGCTCACTCGTTCCTTCGTTTCCTCGTTCTCTCGCTCATATGACAGGTCACAATAAATTAATCCGTTCTAACGATAAATTTCTCGTTATCACGGGTTTTTTTTTTCTATTGTTCAGATGCTATTTTTTTATTCGTTACCACGATATTTTTCGCGCACACGAAAAATAATCACGTCCACTCTGCTGCATTAATATTTATACATGTATACCTACCAGTGAATATGTTCAAATATTATTTATTGCATATGGTCAAATATGATCAGTTAATTCTTTACGGCAAAACTAATCTCCCTGTACATATTCAAGCGCAAAACATATGACGTTCAATGCCGAAATAACGATTTATATAAATTTGTATAAATTAACATGAATAGATGTTGTTGTTTTTCACCATCTATTTACCTATATACCCCGCCCCTTTCCTTCGAACAACGCACACAATAACCGATGTCAACAAATTATGATTAAAATTATCTATTGAACGTTAATCTTACAACAATTTTGTGTCAATTGTGACAAAAACAAAGTTGTAATTGAAGTGAAAGAATATATCTCTGTTCAAATAAGATTCTGATATCGGAACTTACATGATATTTCTGTAACTACTGATATTTAATGAATATTCTCAATCTGAATTAAATATGTGAAGATTTTATGGTTAATTCTTATGTATTAATATTATAATTTCGTCGGATTACATGTGTATTTTACAGGCCCTATATATCATATTTGTACATGGTTCAAGCATTTAGATTTCGCTAACGGCATCTACAACACATACATATAATTTGCACATGCTCCGATCCTACAGCCCAGAAGATTGCGTAAGAGAGCCTGGTGAGTGGATAAGGCTCGCTACCACGTGACAGTGATATAACCAATGAGGTGACTTGCAGCGGATGAAGGTGTAGACTGGGTGGAGGGGGTGAGGGTAAGGCGGCTAGGTGGGAGGTGGCGGTTCACGGATGAGCATACAATACACGTACTTCAAATAACACGATAATCATCACCGTTTATTGTGATATTATATCATAATAGAGCACGATATGGAATTGTAATTTTCGAAACAATATGGGACTCATATTGCATAATTTTACAACTTAATCGCCTATGCATACAGTGGTTTTCAAAGAATAAACTGTTAAGTAGAAACTATGTAAATTTCAGATCAATATCATCTATTTTTATATGTCCTACAAGGAAACTGGTATGACAGGGGCGTGTCCAGGGAAGGGTGGGTACAGTCCGTACGTGCTCCTTCCCTTCCATTATTTCTGTACTTGCCCATGAGCATTGTAATAGCACTGACCATGTCGAAAATTTTTATCAATATCATTAAAATATACATATAAAAGTTAGCTTCGTAGATGAATGTACATGTACATACATGGTCGTATGTATGATTATATTAGAACAAAAAAAATCATCGTGTGAGTTCTCAAAAGTGCGTTTTATCTGTATGCTGAAATCTTCAGTTAGTTTCTGATACTGCATACCTGGTACATGAAAATTAGTTTCTGCATACGAGACAGCGAGGGAGCGAGAGAGCGAGAGAACGAGAGAGCGAGAGAGCGAGAGAACGAGGGAGCGAGAGAACGAGAGAACGAGAGAGCAAGAGAGCGAGAGAGCGAGAGAACGAGGGAGCGAGAGAGCGAGAGAGCGATGCGAGGAAGCGGGGTTGATCTATGTGAATATCGTATCGCTCACTCGTTCTCTCGCATCGCTCTCTCGCTACCTCGCATCGCTCTCTCGTTCCCTCGCATCGCTTCCTCGTTCCCTCGCATCGCTCTTTCGCTGCCTCGCTTCGCTCTCTCGCCGCGAGGGAGCGAGATTGACGAATGGACGCTATCAGCCACCATAGTTTAAGGTTGAACACATTCATGAATGTAATTTATACATATATGTGCCAATGTGCCACAAAGTAATTTAGAACTCTTTCTAGGAGTTTAAAGTGCATAATTCAACAAATGTGGTTGAATCCATTTTGCACTAATTTTCAACATGACCGCATGTAGTCCTCACATATCTGCCTGGAACCTCCATTCCGAAAACCACGGATGTGATTCTTCGATCAGTTCTGCTAGGTTAGACCTTGGCCGATTTCGAGACATTTCAGCGATATCTGCCCATGAGTTCTCGATGGGGTTTAGATCTGAACTTTGTGATGGCCATACATAGCACTGGTGCCATTGGACTCTTTCCCCTCGGCGACGAGGTGAGAGCGATGGCAGGGTGTGCTATCAATCCTGCACGGGGGTTTGTCTCCGTACCCGAGCACGTACGTTGATGGCACCAGACTGTCACCCAGGCTGCCCCTGGCTGTTCCGCGTCCATTTGATTGTTTGGAGCAGACCAACCCTTCTTGAATGACATCACCGAAGTTTACTGTTTCGGCGTCGATGCTCTGTGGAAGGTACTCCTCCACAGCTCTGTGGCGGACGTGGAGAACCCTATCGTCGGAGTAGAGATTTTAGTTTGGAATCACCCGTGAATAAAACCACTGCCCAAACCTCTCACGTCCAGACCTCGTACAAAAGTCGAGCCTCATTTTAGGCTTCCCTCTGGTCACTCTGCCATTCTATTAGGCTGCTTGCAGACATTATCGCACTGTTGTCCGAAAAGCACGACACCATGGTCGTTCCGAAGTGCCTTGAACTCAGGAACAGTGGTCTGTTCTGCACGCAGTGGCATACATACCAAGGCCTGGTCATTCCTGGCAGTGGATACGGCAGGTCTTCCCGATCTTGGACGGTCTCCACCATACCCCGTACATCCGTATCTGACTATGGCAAGCCATAAAGCTGTGGCAAGCCTACCCTGCGAAAGTTTCCAACTCCGGCTGCTACAACCCTCAGACTATTTTCTTGCTGATGGAGTCCGGTCAGTTCAGCCAGTCAGGAGCACGTTGCACTGATACTATTTCGACGCCCCAATTTTATAACCTCATTGTCATTCAACGAAAGTGGTGTCAGTAAAGTGATGTGAATAACAAGTTTCTGAAATGATTTTTGAGAGTCAATGATTTGTGTGCATACATGTAATCTTGTGTTGTAGCTGGAATACTGTTATAATGTTACTGTTAGCTAGAATACTGGCTAATATCTCACTTATTATGAATTTCACAGCTTAGGATTATATAGTGAACATTTAGGGAATGATACCTGCTGAATATTTTGGTGACCTTGAATTTGACCTTTAACCTCATTTTCCAGGTCAGAGAACAAAATGGCTAATATCTCGCTTATTATCGACTTTACAGCTTAGGAATCAACTGCGAACAGGAAATGATATATGCTGAAGATTCCCATGACCTTGAACTTGATTTTTGACTTTATTCCCAAGATCAGATCACAAAATTATATCTCACTTATTATCAACTTTACAGCTTAGGAATCAATTGTGGTCAAACTCCAAATGATATATGCTGAATATTCTCGTGACCTCGACTTGACCATTGACCTTACTTTCAAGTTTCCTTTGACATGATTTTCAAAGTGACAGGACAAAATGGCTAATATATCGCTTATTGACTTCAGAGTGTGGGAATCAATGATGGACATATAGGAAATGTTATACGCCAAATATTCTGACGACCTTGAATTTGACCTTTGCCTTCATTTTCAAGGCCACAGGACAAAATTGCTAAGATCTCTCTGATTATTGAATTTACAGCTTAGCAATCAATTGCGGACATGATATATGCTTAATATATCATGACATGATATATGATATATGCTTACATATGCTGAATATTCTCTTGACCTTAAAGTTGGAATCAATTTTAAAATCAGCCAAATTTAGCGATATTGATTGTCACGCAAATTTGAAACTACATCTCGAGAGAGTCAGGAATATATAGGAAATAGGCACAGTTCGGCAACAGATACTCAGAAAATTGCCGTTAATCGTGCATGAAAACAGTGGATAGAGAATGATCGGCCTGCCTACATTGCCGGTTGCCACAGTATCTACACAAATACCAATGACGTCACGAGACTGTGTGTAGAAATCGCTCGCAAGGCGGGCCGCTTTGAGGAAAAAAGTGATTTGAATCTTGATTTGACAACTCAATTTAGGCACGCAATACACATTTTCAGACCCAAATTTGTACGATATCTCATTCTATAGACAAAATAAAGCTACCGCAGAATGAATAAATTTTGTCAATTCTAAAAGTGATTATAGCTTTAAGGATGTACTCATTCTCAAATTGGCAACTCAACTTACAAATACCTTGTGCTGCAACATAGGTTATATAATTCGTTGTGGGATTGTTTGTGTTTGTAATTCATAGTGGGATTGTTTGATGTCGTCAATACATGTACTGTCTGCATGATTAAACTGTATTGCCATTAATTAAGTCCACTAAAAAAACATCCACCAAAATAATTTCTTTAGTGTACATGTATCATATTGACTTGAAGAAGAAACAAAATGTTTTAATTTTGCACAGTCAAAGATGTTTGATAAACTACAACATACACAATCATGAAGATTTTGATCATGATTACAGAAAAAAAATCATACAGTTAATGTTACTAAATGCAGTAGTTGTCAGTCTTGCACTGTCAAGATTGCTGTATCTTGGCCCACTGTTCTGGGGTTAGGGTTTTCTGGGAAAATGCATTAGTCGGGCATGTACGGGGGGTCCCTTTGCACCCCCCCCATGATCCTCCAAAACCAACTTTTTTCTCAAGGTTTTTTAATACTAATAAACATTACATATGTCTCCGGTTGCGCATTCATTGCAAAAATTGGTTTTTGGGCCATTTTTCAAAATGGCCGCCCCGCGAAATCTCGAATTTTGAGATTGCTTCACTTTAAGCTGCATAGGTCTACAAAATAAAATCTTTGTTACCTTTTGCTGCTCATTGTAGGGGCCTTATACATTGTACATGAGAAAACAGTGGTTAAATAAACATTTATAATATGAATATGTATATATATCCAAGATGGCCGCCAAATTTAGATAATTTTTCACTAAAATGTCCATAACTTCGGACTGAGTCAACCTAGGATGTTCATTTTGGGGTCTATACCTAGGTTTTCATATACAGGGAATCCATTTAGACCAAAATAAATACAATCAAGCTATTCCTTTTGATGCATGCATCCAAGATGGCCTCCAAAATTAGATAATTTTTCACTAAAATGTCCATAACTTCGGACTGAGTCAACCTAGGATGTTCATTTTGGGGTCTATACCTAGGTTTTCATATACAGGGAATCCATTTAGACCAAAATAAATACAATCAAGCTATTCCTTTTGATGCATGCATCCAAGATGGCCTCCAAAATTAGATAATTTTTCACTAAAATGTCCATAACTTCGGACTGAGTCAACCTAGGATGTTCATTTTGGGGTCTATGTCTAGGTTTTCATATACAGGGAATCCATTCAGACCAAAATAAATACAATCAAGCTATTTCTTTTGATGCATGTACACCTGCACACATGGTACACGCTACAAATTCATTTAGATATCTCTCGAAAATAGCCCCCTTGACACCCCTATGGTCTCAATTGTGGATCTTGCTTGGATATTTCTGATAGAGACTTTTACTGATTTGCAATCCCAATAAATCCTTAAACAAATAGAGCTTGATTTGATTAGTTTTGTTAATTAACAGATATCCAAGATGCCTGCTAAACACACCCCGAAAATTCAAGTTCGTAACTAATTGTGCTATAAAGATGTGTGATACTTACTTTCAAGGGTATTTTGGTATGTAGATTCCATTTTTGGTGTTATTCTAGCTATATAATATCAATTTAAAATGATAACCGCATCTCATTGAGATGGAAAGCAAATAAAAACATATTGTTATTTGAATTTATTCATACACTTATGCATTACGCATTAGTCACCAACATGCTTGGGATACTTTTTATATCACAAACAGAGAACAATAATGTAGAATATCTTCATTGGCTATCTTAACACATGAACATGATGGAACATGGTACTATGATATTGGTACTGCTATATTGGCTGAATTGACATAATAACTGATGATGTCTTCACCATTGCCCTGCATTCTCTTGCAGTACAACAACGTTGTCTTGAGCTGTCCGACATCATACCACTCAACATCCTCTATCTCAGTTCTGGAAAATTCTACATCACTTTTGCCACAATAGTCTCATTTATTGATCTAGTCTCATTCATTGATCTAGACACACCTTCGTGTACGGGTTGCCACTCTCCTGGGGCTGAACAGTTGTAATGCAATTGATGTCGGACAGCTCAAGACAACGTTGTTGTACTGCAAGAGAATGCAGGGCAATGGTGAAGACATCATCAACTAATATGTCAATTCATCCAATATAGCAGTACCAATATCATAGTACCATGTTCCATCATATTCATGTGTTAAGATAGCCAATGAAGATATTCTACATTATTGTTCTCTGCTTGTGAAAAGTATCCCAAGCATGTTGGTGAGTAATGCGTAATGCATAAGTGTATGAATAAATTCAAATAACAATATGTTTTTATTTGCTTTCCATCTCAATGAGATGCGGTTATCACTTTAAATTGATATTATATAGCTAGAGTAACACCAAAAATGAAATCTACATACCAAAATACCCTTGAAAGTAAGTATCACACATCTTTATAGCACAATTAGTTACGAACTTGAATTTTCGGGGTGTGTTTAGCAGGCATCTTGGATATCTGTTAATTAACAAAACTAATCAAATCAAGCTCTATTTGTTTAAGGATTTATTGGGATTGCAAATCAGTAAAAGTCTCTATCAGAAATATCCAAGCAAGATCCACAATTGAGACCATAGGGGTGTCAAGGGGGCTATTTTCGAGAGATATCTAAATGAATGTGTAGCGTGTACCATGTGTGCAGGTGTACATGCATCAAAAGAAATAGCTTGATTGTATTTATTTTGGTCTGAATGGATTCCCTGTATATGAAAACCTAGATATAGACCCCAAAATGAACATCCTAGGTTGACTCAGTCCGAAGTTATGGACATTTTAGTGAAAAATTATCTAATTTTGGCGGCCATCTTGGATGCATGCATCAAAAGGAATAGCTTGATTGTATTTATTTTGGTCTAAATGGATTCCCTGTATATGAAAACCTAGGTATAGACCCCAAAATGAACATCCTAGGTTGACTCAGTCCGAAGTTATGGACATTTTAGTGAAAAATTATCTAAATTTGGCGGCCATCTTGGATATATGGACATATTCATATTATAAATGTTTATTTAACCACTGTTTTCTCATGTACAATGTATAAGGCCCCTACAATGAGCAGCAAAAGGTAACAAAGATTTTATTTTGTAGACCTATGCAGCTTAAAGTGAAGCAATCTCAAAATTCGAGATTTCGCGGGGCGGCCATTTTGAAAAATGGCCCGAAAACCAATTTTTGCAATGGATGCGCAACCGGAGACATATGTAATGTTTCTTAGTATTAAAAAACCTTGAGAAAAAAGTTGGTTTTGGAGGATCATGGGGGGGGTGCAAAGGGACCCCCCGTACATGCCCGACTACATGGATTGTCTTCATTTCTTCATCCAGAATTTCAAAAATCATTCTGCAAGAAAAATATATCAAATCAAAGCTGTGCATTATAATGTGTATGGTCTTAGTAAATATATACCGGTATATGTTCCATTTCAAAATCGCAGTGACTGTCTCACCTCTGTCTTTGAACAAGGGACTTTCCCTCAAATTTGCTGGAGACAATGATGCTACTGAATCTCATGCCACAATCGTTGGACGTATCTTCAACTTGCTGCAAGTTATATTAGAAAGAAACAATTATATTATCTGGGGATAACCACTGACGAAACGAATTGATTATCGTGTTTTAGACATCGTATCATAACGTCCATAATGGCTATTCCTATGAAGCAACGACCTGAATCCTGATACACGTACACATCATGTACCACTAGCAGACATTACAGTTGCAGACACGAAACCAGTATTAGGCCTACGAATTTAGGCCTATCCGTGACTTTTCACTGATTGCTGAGAAGAGTTGTACCGGTAGGTTTGTTCAATGTGTAAAGTGCTCATGCCTTTTTACATATGCCAATAATTGATAATGCAATTTTTTGGTGATGATATTTCGAAAGTTCCACTCCTTATCAGAGGCTTGTACAAACTCGATTATTGCAGTGGTGCCACGTTGCTCCCGGTATTAGGATTTTGGCGAAAATCAATCAGCCTACACTGGGTTGTCGACTTTCGTGAAGGTAGTTATAAACCCTTCATTCAAATGGATGTACATGGTAAATGATACATCTAGTTTTCACACAACCGATGCATAGGGGGGGGGGGGGGGGGCTTTGGGGGTGACGGATGCAATCGGGCATCATCACATAGAGTGAAGATGCTAATCGTAAAGTGGAGTCCCAAAACATAAAGTAAAGGTCCAAAACGTGAAGTGAAAGCAGCGTTAAATCGTGAAGTGAGGTCTATAACACAAATCGTAAAGTGAATGGTTGAAACTAAAACGAAATAACATCCAAATCATACTAATGTCGCCTAATCCTGGGCCCAAATTTTGACGGGATCTCAAATTGTCTAAATATTTTTGGATGTGACTTACCATTTACACCTTTTGAATAAAGTCTGTATGGCATTTAACCTTTCAAGCCCTTGGGATAACGTATTTTTTTCGTTTTCATTTATTTACGTGACAGTGTGTATGCTTCAAGTCTCAGACATATGAGACAACTATTCACTTTACGACTGTGCCTTGAATCCCTGGTTGAAGCATATTTTGATTATCCATTGGGTTGGCAAAAACAATATATGGGTCTATAATACATGTGTTTTGAGCCGCTTGAAGACCCCCCCCCCCCAAAAAAGTCACATAATTTTTGGGTTTTTTCTTTGGGAGGGGGGGGGGGGAGAAGGGTGGTTTCTCAGTAGGAAATGTAAACTTCCAGAATACTTCAAAATAGAGCTCAAATGGGAAATATATATATATTATGGCGACTCCAATCATGACCTTGAATTTGATCTTTAATCACCTTGAGGTTAAATTGGGCCTACTGACAAATAATGACCATTTTTGGAGTTGTCTCTAAATCTGTTCGTATTTTTCCCCTAAATTGCAAAGGTAGGCCTACCCACATGTAGGCCTAGGCCATCGCCATCCTTCAAATTTATGAAATGAAACACAGTTTATTGCTCTAATTCTCTATTCGCCAGTGTGCTCATGAATAGTCGAACAATATCGTATTCTCTGAGGGGCGAAGCTTGTAAGCTCACATGTCAGCTTGCCCCTCAGAGAAGATGATATTATTTTTTTTGGTGCTTTTGAAGTTTGACAATTCACAAAGTCTGTGAGAAATTTGTGAGACTTTTACTTTTACTTTATGATCAACTGATCATGATGATATAAGAGCTGTGAAGGCCTACATACATGACATAATCATATGCAAATATAACGAACTCACAAAACCACCGCCCTCCTCCGCAAAACCACGCGCGGAGGAGTGATCACGTTCTTGCGGAGGATCGATCACGTACTTGCGGAGGATCAGCCACATGCTTGCGGAAGACCAGGCATGCACATGCGCAGAACAGCTTCCGGTGGATAGCCCAATATAAAGAGGCAGTTACAGCTCTATGAGAGTCAGTCGGGGCAAGGTACCAGAGGAGACACATCACCCTGAGACGGTTCTGTCCTCATTGGACAGGCGAAGGAGAGGACTTAGACTTTCGTACCTCCGCACATCTTGACCTCCGCAGTGCGGAGCCCCAGACTCCATGTACGGGAAATGTAACGGGGAAGGGTGCGGGTCCCAATGATGACAATCGTATGAATCCGGTCCAACGGCCCTTCAATATATGAACCCCGACCCTCTTGACTTACAGCTGACGGCAAGGCGGCGATCTCTTCTTGCACAGTGGTACAAGCGTGAGGGAAGTCCTCTGCAACCCGCGGACCTGTGAGGGACGTCCCCTGATGTGCGGAGACACTCCGTCTGCGCAATAGACGAACCTCCGCACTCGCGGACTTGTGAAGGAAGTCTCTGACGATACTCCGCACCCGCGGAGTTGCAAGGGAAGTTTCCTGACGTGCGGAGACACCCAGTCTCCGCAGGTAACGGACCTCCGCACCCGCGGAAAAGGGAGGTGAAGCAGACGTGCGGAGGACCCTCCGCAAGGACGAGGGAACTCTGCGGAGCCACAGGACCTTCACAGCATGGAAGACCTCCGCAGTGCGGAAGATCTCCGCAGAGACAGAGGACCTCCGCAGAGGTGAAGACCTCCGCACAGACGACACCTCCGCGGAAGACGGCGAGACAGACTCCACAAGTACATACCTCCGGAGACGGACGAGTTGCGGAGCCAGGGAACCTTCGCCTCTGCATGGACTTCGCGTAGGAAAAGACTTGACACTAGTTCTGATGCCTAACGTTAAAGCAGGGTCTTTGTCTAAACCTGGTCACTGTGTAATTTGGGAAACATTTCATATATTTTGTGAGTGGGTAACTCGTCGTATTTGGTAATAAAACCCGTGTCTTTGAATTAATATGTCTTCAGCTCTAACCAGAGAAATTGCGGACGTCTCACCAATAATTGTCTATAGCGCTCGGACACAGAGACGAGAGCACAGTCACATGTTACTAAAAATACCCCGTTCGACTCGCTTTTTTGACATTAGAGCGTTGGGGGCGAAGCCCCCAACCCTCTACATGTCTATGTGCTGACTTCTTTATGGAGGTTTCATGCCAACCTATCGACGCACGTTTCGGCATGTAAACGTTTAGACACCTACTTCAAATGAGGATTTTCTTCGTCCTTGACATAAAATCTCTCGAATTGATGGGAAACTTGGCCTATTCCACAGATATATCAGGCATAAATCGATGTGTTAGGTTTGAGAAAATTACGTAAAATCCTCAAATTATCCAAAAACGTCCAAAATGGCGGAGCCGGTGGAAATTGACGTTCCCAGAATGCAAAGCAAATTTTACCACAATTACGCGTATTTTGAAACAAAATTTTCTGTTCAGCCATTCGTGCATGCATCTGGGCACCTGCATGTGGGCATCTTTGGCGTTATGAAGTAAACACAATGATTTGTCTGCAATGCCACGGCTACATTTACCGTAATTTGACGTATTTCATCACATGACAATAAAGCTGGTGTTCCGTGCTGGGTTGCGATGCCTTTTTATTTTAAACTGGTCTTTTACTTTGCCCAGTAAAGGCATGTGTTAGGCTATATCTGATGATATCAGATGCAGATACTCCTCACATGTTTTAGGGATATCTTATTGAGGTTCCATATCATTTAAGCAGGCGTATCTGTTCCATTGATCGATTTTAAAATAAATGGTTACTTATTAGGAATATGATTGAAGTAGGCCATGTTTTTCATCCTAATATATGGAAATGAATTGGAATCATGTAGGGGGAGGAAATGATAGCTTCTGTTTTTTTTGGTTTGTTTGGTTTTTTTTTTTTTTTGGGGGGGGGGGGGGGGGAGGGGAGAGGGTAACGTTGTATAAGATACATTCAGGTGTCGTGGTGCTGATGACGTGCTCGAGCTCTAATGTCGTCTCCCGCAGTTAGCTGCATTTTCTTGTCAACCAAACAGTGACTTTCGGAAAGTCACTGTTTGGTTGAAAAAGCGAGTCGAACGGGGTATTTTTAGTAACATGTGACTGTGGATGTAACTAACTTACCACATGATCAGCGTCCAATGCTTTTTGTATTTTATCTTGCAAGAATTGTGCAGTGTACATCGCCATACTGACAAAATCTGGGCAGAAAATGCAAGCAAATTATAGGCCTAATGAAAAGATGATGGAAGTGACAATGACAATGTGCACGTTTTCCGTTTGTTTACAAACTAATTCAGTAATTCACACATGCATGTGCTCCAACATATAAATAAAATATCCGTTAGAAGGAAACACACGCATTGAATTGCTGAATGAGGTTATTCTAGCCCTAGATACGACTATTCATTTGGTACATTTTACCCTTCGGGCACCAAAATATGAAATGTCGTATCTAGGGCTAGGTTATCCCCACGACTCTAGCTATCGGAGCGCTGGTTATCACCAGATCTACAATGCACTAATTATCTACACACGATTTATCAATAGTTCAGGGAAACTCAGGATATCGGGAAATAACAGAACATTTCAGCTGGGGGTCAAACTACAATTTTCTTTCATGCTTCGGATTTAAAACTGCATGTAGGCCCTAGTACTATCTAAAATTAACCTCAAACTAGACGATTCGGTCGCCAACGACCGCGTGGGTGTATCCCCCTGTGGCCCCATCATCCCTGTTGCCCAAAATATGTTACTAATAACTCAAACAAAATATCATACGGCCAGAGCAGTGTGTTTCATCGATATCAGTATTGCGGACCTTAAAGTACTACTAAAGTGCAAATATGATGTGAGCTTATATGAAAGATCTCATTGATCTGAGCAAAATGGTTTTCACGGCACGTAATTATCACAATCCGTTAAAAAGTTACGGAACTTTGAAGACAGAAATCGGCAAATTTGCTTTTTCAAATTCATTCAGCTAATTAGTATGCAAATGAGATATTCATGACGTCATCCGGGGAAGCTGTTTTAATTAGGTACTTTAATATGTATTATTCATTTATTTAGTGTTGTGATTATTCATGAAAACTTATTCCATTCAGTGTTCAATATGAATAATCAGTGTTTTCACTTTCTAAGTTGTTGTCAAGGCAACCAGTTACCTGGTATGGCCCTTAGCAACCATGGTTGCTAGGGCCAGAAACCCACTTATAATAGGGTATGCATAAATAAAGACGGTGCCGACTCGAGCACTATATTGATTTAATTCATAAATAATCGACAGAAAGTCTGCAGATAGCTTGACTTGGCAGTCAACAGCCATGGCAACCATGGGTAACTAAGGCTCTTGTGAAAGACTGGTAACCATAGCAACAGTACAGTTTGTGTGGATATTGATTATTTGTGGTACATAACAATATGCACTAGCCAGATCGTCAGAACCTTAAATGAGAAACATTTTTTTCATGGCCTATAATATACTAATTAAAATTTGTTCCCCTCATGACGTCATGCATTCTCATTAACATCTAATTTGCATATTAATGAGTTGCTGAAACTTTTCTGTCATGTAGTGCCGGAATGGCAGTTCCAAATGGCTCTAACTTTTGAACGGATCGTGATATTGACATACCGTAAGGACCATTTTGCTCAGATCAATGAGATCTTTCACATGAGTACACATCATGTTTGCATGTTACTAGTACTTTAACAGTATTCCGGACATTAACTATTTCTATTCGATGCAGTAACACTCATAACAACTAAAATATTCATTAACTTATTTTTTCTTAACAAATACTTTCCAGTAGCTGGTCACAGGAATGGAATGCGAAACCTCTCCCAACATTATGGGTACAGCCATGAAATCTCTACTGAACATAACCTTTACATTGTTGAGCCCAATAAGAAATGTTACATATTTTAACTTTTTTTATTGTGATCAATAATAGACTTAATTAGTAAAACTAATGTTACCTTATTCAGTTATAGCCATGAAATCTCTACTGGGTAGAATCTATACCTTGTTGAATCCAATATTAAATGTTTCCTGTCTTAACTAATTTCACACCGGTCAGTAATAGACTTTACTAGTAAAACTGATGTTAACTTATTCAGTTACAGCCATGAAATCTCTACTGGACAAGACCTTTACCTTGTTAAGCTCAATAATAAATGTTTTTTTGTCTTAACTATTTTTATTGTGGTCAATAATAGACTTAACTAGTAAACCTAATATTAAATTATCCAGTTACTGCCATGAAATCTCTACTGGTTAAGACCTTCACCTTGTTGAGCTCAATAATAAATGTTTCTTGTCTTAACTATTTTTATTTTGGTCAATAATATACTTAACTAGTAGAACTAATGTTAACTTATTCGGTAATATTGTTTTGTTTTCACCAAAAGCATCAGTTGTCTATTCTGAACAAGAATCCAGTGCCATTCGCCTTCATAGTACAGGGTATTGGAGTGACCACAGACGTCAAAGTGGGTATTTCAATGGTCGTAATAAGTTAGCCTGCTAACTAATTAATATTTACTTGATCATTCTGAAAAACAATAGGTTTTGTGTGACGGTCTTTCTCATCGAGCCTGTGCGATTTCATCATCATTCATCGAAAACTCCCACCTATAGGGCGTTCACAAGCCATGTGTGGTAAACAGGCTAATTTGAGCACAAAATGTGTCGCCAATCGACCAATTTGGTTGCTATGGCAACCAAAATCGATTGGTGTCGGGATCTTACCATAAGACATGTCCCTATAGAATATTATCAAATTCGGTTCAGATTTGCAAGCTGTAGCGCGTTCACAAGAAAGTGTCTGCGCGCGACGATCGCAAATCCATAGTATCCGCCGAACTTTGTTCGGGGGATACAATAAACCATTATGTTAAAGCTGTAATCACTTTTAAAATGTATTAATTCTGTGGTAGCTTTATTTCGTCTTTAGAATGAGAAATCGTACACATTTGGGTCTGAAAATGTGTATTACGTGCCCAAATTGAGTTGCCAAATCAAGATTCAAATTCGGGTCAGTCCATCTCGCATCAATTTTTCCTCAAAGCGGCCCGCCTTGCGGTTCTACGCACAGTCTCATGACGTCATTGATATTTGTCTAGATACTGTGGCAACCGGCAATGTAGACAGGCCGATCATTCTCTATCCACTGTTTTCATGCACGATTAACGGCAATTTTCTAAGTATCTGTTGTCGAACTGTGCATATTTCCTATATATTTCCGGCCATCTCGAGATGTACTTTCAAGTTTGCGTGACAAACAAGAATGCTGAATTTGGCTGATTTTAAAATTGATTCCAACTTTAAATTACTGTCACCCAAAATTCCTGCGCCTGTAGTCCTACGCAAATTGCCTCGTAGTCTAGTCGATTTGATTTGAACAGAATTTTTTTTAGTCTTCTGACCCGGAATCCCCAAAAGAGCATACATGTAGATCTATCGATCCTATATGGGCATTGAACATGAAGAATTTTCGAAGTTGCTTGAATATATATGTTTCCATTTCAGGCGTTGAAGTCTATTGCCAACTTTTTCAGTTTTAGCAGAAATACTCTCGTTATGTATTTCTGGTTTTAGATATATCTGACATTAAAGTCTAACTCAAGTCAAATGAATTCCAATTGATCATGTTATGTACGATAGAAAATGCTAAGGGTAATATGTTGGCTTTTACATAACCTTGATATCTTAAACCATTCTCGAGATGTTACCAATTTGTGTCAAGTTTTTACTTGATTTTGAATTTGTATTTGAATTGTGAAGCTCATTAGCTATTATAAAGAGTATTCATTACGTGACACGAGTAAGTTGCTTTATTAACTACTTTTAGAGCCTTATTCTGGGTTATTCGTGCATAGTTTTGCTGAATAATACGAATATAAACTAGATAATAGAAAATATACCACACCATGCCAATAAAACATGTAAAATATGACAATGTATGTGCTCTTTTATCATTCAATAACCAAACGTTGAGGGCGACGGTAAAAAAAAGTATAAAAAACGAAGTGACGCACGGTATTGTGACGCACACGATTAAAAAAAAAAATTAAATGATGTGCGGGGTTTGGAGTGACGCGCGCGATAACCAGAAACATATTTTTTTGGCCTTGTAGCCTATTTCTGATAACTATTTCACCAGAGTAGTAGGCCTATTTGAAGAATAAGTGTACTGAGTAGTGTGTCCTGGACTAGTGAGGGTCCTACATTCATGGTTGCTATGTGCTGGTTCATACGACCAGTTCTATGATACGATGAACCTTTTCCGATAGATCTAAGCACCAACATTCACTCACATCCAACATAATTGTGAGTTGGAAATTGTAGTTTCGTAATTGTTACATTTATCGTCTCGCTGTACGATTTGTACACTGTAACGGAGATTATCATTCATAGTTGGTTTTAGATTTCTTTTTGCGTAGGTTCAAGACATAAACAAAGAAGCCGAAACAGAATACTCTGACTGGTCATTTACTCGTTATATTTACATTTCTCGTTTTCAAAGAATGAAATGATGGATATACGATCACAATTTTTGTGTCTTGTAATATTTATTTCAAAATGTGGTTCGACGGGCACCTGTCAACACCCACAATACTCAGACATTGCACTCAAAAGTATCACCTATTTGAATTCGAAACTGAAACTCAACTTCAAGGAATGGGAAATCGGTGTTTTGTCTGTTCTGCAAAGACGACTGCCGATTGACAGCGATAGAAGAAACCTGACCCGAAAAGTTAAAGGAGCAATCTTTTCTATTGTTTATCCTACTCCTTTTAAATCGAAGCCCAATCTGGCGGCATTTGCTGGAAATGTTCTCACCGAAATCTTGGACATGGACCCGGGCATTGCTGACACGCGGGAGTTCGTGACAGTCGTCAGTGGCGGGGCTGCCATGAGAGGCGTAGTGCCGGTGGCACATCGATACGGGGGTCACCAGTTCGGCAGCTGGGCTGAGCAGCTAGGGGACGGGCGTGCTCATCTCCTGGGCGAGTACACCAACTCCCGAGGCGAGAGATGGGAGCTACAGCTCAAGGGGTCCGGATTGACCCCCTACTCCAGGAATGGGGACGGCAGAGCAGTCATACGCTCGTCCGTCAGAGAGTTCCTCTGCAGCGAGGCCATGCATCATCTCGGTATATCCTACATATACACACTCAAGATACATATGTGAATTAGGCCTATCTACAACCATTATCAACTGATTATTATCTGGTGTTAGCTCTAAATAGGACCTTTTCCCGACCGTTGACTGTTTTTCAATCTTAGTTGACAATTATGATACTAGATCTGGTATCAGCTTTATAAACAGTCACCGGTCGGGAAAATGTCCTTTTTGGGGCTATCTGGTGTAGAGATACATGTACACGATATACATGTAATATTTTTAGCATTTATTAAGGTAGTCTACGCGACTGTATCATAAATAGGCCTACACAATGAATATAGTGAATACAGTTACATTTAATTTTGCACCGATCTTGGCTACATTTTATTCCAACAAAAGTGCATGTTTATGAAGTGGCATATATTATATACATGTAGTATAGGCCCCAACTGGGTTCTTGCGTTTTGTGTGAGTTCAACGAGTAGATAAATCCACTTAGAGTCGAGTCGGGAAAGCACATTCAGAGTTTCACTGGAAGTAGAATTATGGATACTCTCGATCATATACATATCACGAACTTGCGCTCCGACCAGTAAAAACGGACAAATATCAAAATAATAGCCGATCAGTCAATTATGGAATACAAGAAGTAAATGAATAGAACTTCAACGAGCAATACGAAGTGAACTACATGTAGGCCTATCATCATATACCTCCAAGACTATCGGAAAGGACGATAGTGCTAATTCAGGCATTTCTTTATATGATTGGTTTATCATTGATGCTAGCCAGACGATATATGACATACATACAACAAATTCCAGCAACACACCAAGCTGTTTTAAAATTTATCTGTTCGATCTTAACTCCTTGCTTTATTATCATTCGTTAATTTCAGTAGGGAATTCCCTGGTGCATGGTGTTAGCCAAGCTATAATGCTACCATAAGCATTGAATTTTCTGTAAAAAGCATCATAGGAATGCGACCTCTCGAGCCGAGCCCCACGATTACATTACACCAGAAACCAGTTTCTGATTACACTGTTATATTCAACGAATTTTGTATTCCATTATAATATAGACGTACATCGTGCATTACAAGCTGTAGACAGGAAAACATGGCATTATTACCCCCGAATATATACTATTTATATATTTTTTAACATAAATATGTCAAAATCACATAAATACCGAAGATTTTACTCATGTGCGGTTTATATGAACAACCTAACGTAAACGGGCAAAATGTGTTATTGGCCTGAAATATAAGCAAAATATGAAAACACTAATCTTCAGATGCTAATCCAAATGCTAATGTACGTTACATGTAGTTTATTGTCCACATATTATATCTACAACGACATCCCCGTAAATGTAAGTACGTGTAATTTGAGCAAAAAAGCCATGTTTCGTACCAGTTTGATGGATACATGTACATTGTGTTCGTTAACTTCTTTTACGAAACCAGTAAAATTCCTTTTTTTCAAATGGGCAAAATCACCAGAAAGACTGTGTCCCATGACACTAATGGGGACATGGTTTATAGTTTGACGCCCAATCATATTTCTAGTATTCATACTTGGCATCATAAATATTTGTGTGTTTGTGTGTACATGTATGATATTGAAAGCAGTTTCTCAGCAATATTGTTAAAAGTTGCACAATGATGAAGATAATGAAGGAATCTTAAAACTAAAGAAAACACCCATGTGACTGTATAGACACACAATCCAAAGAGTTGTAACCTCGTACAAGTTTTATGTATGATTTACAGGTATACCCACAAGCAGGGCGGCGACGTTGACGGTGAGTGACGAGCTGGTCACGCGGGACCAGTTCTACAATGGGCGCCACCGACAGGAGCGCACGGCCGTTGTGTTGAGACTGGCGCCTTCCTGGTTCAGGTTCGGCTCCTTCGAGATCCTGGCCCGAGACGGCGAGCTTGACCTGCTCCGTACACTGGCAGACTTCGTCATCAAGCAGCACTTTCCCCAGATCGAGAGCGATCACCATGACAAGTACCTGGTGCTCTTCGACAAGGTTGTCGAGCAGACGGCTCAGTTGATCGCCAAGTGGCAGAGTGTCGGCTTCGCACATGGCGTCTTAAACACGGATAATTTCAGCATTTTATCGATAACGATTGACTATGGCCCGTTCGGGTTCATGGATGAGTATAATCCAGGGATGGTACCCAACACCTCAGATGACGAGTCCAGGTACAGTTATGAAAACCAACCGGACGTTGGATATTTTAACTTGGCAAAGTTGGCAGAAGCTTTGTCTCCTCTCCTCGATTCCAAACACCGAGTATCTCTCAGGTATGTTCTCAACGGGTATGCGGACAAATACAAGGCGGAATTTATGAGAATCTTCAGGAAAAAGCTAGGTCTTTCTGAAACGAGGGGAAAGGACGAACATCTAGTTGCAATGCTCTTGAAATTAATGGAAGAAACCCGTTCTGATTTCACAATGACATTCCGTCATCTCGGAGAGTGCGACTTGGTGGAGCTCATTAATGGAAGCGAATCTGACACATACCTCTGGGGCTTGAACAGATTGAAGAGTCATGAAGACTTTTCAGGCTGGTTAGAACGGTATTCACAGAGACTTGAGGAAGAGGGTCAGACTGACAGTGGCAGACGCATGCTCATGAACAGCGTCAATCCGCGATATGTCCTCAGGAACTGGATTGCTCAAGAAATAATTGAGCTGGTGGAGGCTGACGAGTTCAGTCGACTGCACGAGGCTCTGGACATATTCAGAAAGCCGTACACGAGGCAGCAAGTGGCCGAGGATCTCGGGTACGCTGCTCCCCCGCCGTCCTGGGCAGCACATATCAAAGTCAGCTGCTCGTCCTGACTGTCACTTATGTACACATAGACAGCAATTACTGGTCCCTGGCTAGGTTAGATAGATGTAGTACATGTACTGGTCCTGCTCGCTGTCACATTTCCGCGATCTCATATTTCAGTGATAGATAAAAACTGTTGCACATTCTTATCCGGGTTCATTTATTTCCGCACATTTTATTGCTAGCTTGTCGTTGTTTCTTGGCTGTTCATGGCAGAAATCGAAATAAAAAATATATTACGCAAGTGTTTCATTATTCTAGGCCTATAAACTATACTTAACTTTGACTATTTTAATAAACCTTTAATACTGCAATTGCAATTTTTTTTTACTGGCTAAATTACGTAGGACCATGAAAAAAAAACTTTATCTCGATATATCGAAATCTTTTCTCGTTGAATCGAGAAAATTATGTCATTATATCGTGATCTTTTCCTAGTATTAAATATCGAGGTAATTTCCCATATGTACATCCTCATCCTCAAGGATTTATCCCTACATGTAATCTCACTGTGTATACAAACAACTCGGGTTGCATGCCATGCTGTATCATGTGCAAATTATGTAGGGGGCAATTGGTGTAATATCGGCCACCTTTATTACAAGCGCTCTGGCGTTCATTTTCTTCAACCTTTCAAATAGGTGTATTTTCATTTCTAAAAATAGGTATTTCAGAGATTTATCACACCTATAACATGGAAATATATTATGCTGTAAATCATATAAATCCTTATGTCGTTAATCCTGTAATTCTAACATGACAATTATCTCGATATAAAGATATCGATACAAGAATAGATATCGATATACATGTAACAAGGTGATTATCTCGATATTACGAGGGAAGATCTCGATATAACTGGATTAATTGATGTACCTACCCTAAATTAGACTTTTCCCAAGGTAACTACAAATATAACATTTGGTTACAATTTATTATATGATATCACGCGATGACAACTTGTGGTTTAACCCCCCCCCCCCCGCCCCACCACCTCCCTCCTTCTCGCCCTGTGTGTTGGTTCTGTTTTCAAATAGCATCCTGTCTTGGTATAAACAAGTCGGTCTGTAATGACAAGCACTAACAAGGCGCCATACATTCACATAATTCGTCTTCCTGGACCGGTTCACATTACACGGGCCATCCCCTGGCCTTCTGACAAAAGTTACAGCTTTGCTGACTACATCCAGTACGATTTGTGGCATAATTATTTCTAGAAGTACACCCCCCTTCCTGTCCTTGTTCCCATTCACAAATTGTGAGAGAACTTATACATGCATACATAGCCTACAGATAACATCATGAGGTCACCCAGACATGCCTTTGTGTGAAACAAGGGTTCGCACAGTACATGTCCATGTAAAACTTACATCACTGTTCAGATAAATGCTTTGTGAGACTTTCAAATACAGAGGTACATCATGAACAAAAATTCCCGAAAGTAACAGGCAATATTATCTCTTCGAACTGACTGCATAATGATAATCGTGCGACAAAGCTTTGTGGGTAGTTAACTCATCAGTGAACTATAAATTAATTTCTTTTCTATGACTAAACGTCATTACATACTAGTATACATGTATTGGTACATATTACGATAATGAACATACATTATACTTGGCAATAATTATATTGTTCAAGTATACATTGTGCTAGATATAATACCATGCAGTTGATGACATGTCATGGGTTTGTGGCACACAGGCGAACAAAATTATATATTTCTATAACAGATGTTGGTGTTTATTCGGGTGTTGTGTTATCTTTTTTTTCTTCCTAGGCCACGAGATTTCCCCCCTCCGTTGGGTGTCAGATAGGAAGGCAGGCTTGCGTGTTCCATCCTTGCTGCGAGTGCCAGACCGCGGTTCGCAGTCAGTGTACCACGACCACGTGTATTTAGCCATAGTAGCGAGTGGTTTGTACTCAATCGCGCGCCAGAACAGCGAACATCCCCCTGTCTCCGCCCGGCTCGGCTTCATTGATAAAACGTCGCGGGGCGCTAGCTTCGTGGACTAGACTGTTGACCCGCCAAGCAACGCTGACAAAAATACGAGAGAGAGAAAGAAAAAAAAACCGAGAAAAGTTTTAAAACTCTGCATTTCCGTCGTGAGCTTGTAAGTGAAGACACGTGAAAGTAAAAACAGCAGATCCACAGAATACAAAGAATAACCCAAAGCAGTAAGTACTTTTATAAATACATGTGATTAATGCATCTTCTGTAATGCACAAATTAGAATTTTACATGTTTCTGTTCATATCGTTTTACTATGGGGCATTACCTGTACATGTACATGTATGAGCCTATATTTACCGTTATGTATATGGACACACGTGTGGACCCGTGGTCTTTGTGAGGAGATTTCTCCGTTCCTCCGTAAAATGAACTGGTGGCTATAAGAAGTAATTCACATGTGTAGTTATATTTTCGTTTATGAAGGTATGGTTAGTACTACGGTATGTTCGTATATGTACGTATACATGTGGATCAACGAGGTCATGGCGTTTTCCAATTCCATGCTATATGAACTGATGCTCGAAATATTTGAAATACATGATTCAGCATATATATGACCAGTTCATGTGATAAACGTGGGACACATACAGATACATGTATAAAGGGTGGAACGAGACCTTCTGGAAATCCTCGTCAGCACGTATTAATTGTGGCCGCTGATACAACAAGGAAATGTACAAGTATGGCCATCTCTGTACAAATGGTTGTGGTGGGTGTTACATGCATTACATGCCGAGACCACTAAATTAAACGTAATACATGTTTCTACATATACACAACACATACACAATGTATTCATGTACGTGGGCATATATGACTTTCAGAGCTAACTAGTGCAGGAAATGAAACCACTTAATTATCAGAGTGAGGACATATGCGATTTGCATATGCTATTCACTACAAAGTGATTTGCCACTTCGCAAAACTGCTCATCTAATGGATAAGAAAGGTTTATCAACGTGGTATGTACACTTCGAACTTACAACTGATCGTTTTTATTATTTTTGTTTTTTCGGGAACATGCAAATATTGAACATTTTAAAATTAATACATCAGTGTCCCGCAGCAAGAAACCGCCACACCATATGGACGTGCAAAACTTCTGAAAGGGCAAAAGTCGTGGATTGATACAAGTGTAATTGTTTCGAATTCCATCTGATTACTGGTAAATCCACAGTGAAGGGACTTCATGTACACATAGGCTATACGAAACATGCGATATTAAAGTATGGGACAACTTGTATAGTACTGTATGTATAATGGTGTTATGAATGAACTCATAGTGAATTCCGGTCATTCGAATGATATACATGTCATAAGGTATAAAAAAAACTAGTTTTGTGAAGATTTCAAATTAAATCGGAAGCATACGACGAATATCAATTGATTTATATGATCGAAAATTGCCCTTATATGTTTCTGGTCTGGTTAACAATAATGACATGTTCCCGGTATACCATAACTAACCATTATAGCGTTGCGATTTTTTCCGTTTTCACATGTGACACACATTTGCACGTCAAAGACTTTCTTGAAATTAGCCAGAGTTTGTGGTAACTGGCATTGTGCCTAAGAAAACATTACTGTCGTACGGGATAGGCTGACTCATCCCTCTTGTCAGGGGTGACTTCATATTGTAGCAGTGTATGTAAATGTGGTAACTTGAACGCACCCCATGCTAATATGGTTGTCGTACAATATGCAGCATTTGATGCGTGAAAGAGCCGTCACCTGAGGCACATAGGTGCTTCGTATACACAGGCCTATGTAAAGATTACTGCACGTAGACCCCAATTGATAACAATATCACCTTTATAATATTAGACATTCGTGGGCGCTTGACGACGACTGGAAGTGCGGGGTGGGTGGTGGTGGTGGGGGGGGGGGTGTGGTAATGATGAGAATTTAACCGGTGGGGGAGGAGGTCTTCTACCGTTCTATAGGTATATATTATCTAGATTTGAGATGCTTATGTTCTGAGCGAAGTGTCTCATTGGTAGCCGTATGTCGTCTCGAGTGAAGTGCAAACATTTACCATGTCAACACATCAGAACTCTCTAGATATTTATATATCCGCGCTCACTTGACGAAAGTGTGCGGCCCATACGTACGTTGGACCATTCGTTTGGGTGGACATGTATAAGGTAATTATCAAGATAGTACACGATATATGTTTTTAAAACCTGTACAATAATTCGTGGTGGCTTTTTAGAAACTTCTCTCACACGACCTAAAACTTGTAATAGTTCTACTCGGGTCAGAGCGTTTAAGTCACTTTAAGGAGGGTGTACAATGTACGTTGAAGGAGTGGGCTCAGTCGGCACACGATGAAGAGGGGTTGGCGTGGAGGGTCGGAGTCTATATACGTACTGACCCTATCTCCATAACATAGCAAAACAGGAAGTCACCACTTGAGCCCCTCACGGGTCCAATCACTATCTCTTCGCGCCAAAATTCGCCGGTCCGCCAGGAGTTTGGACCGACGCTCTGCATGGGTGTCTCTAGTTACTGGTAGATATAATCGTCATCAAATACGAGAAATGAATGTACACGAAGTGCGACAACAAAAATACAAATTCTATGTAGCCCGCTATGTCCATTGGAGTTTAGATTTTGTGTAAGTAGGCTATACGTCATTCATTCAGTAGTATAGCTGGGTACAGAGATGGGTGCATGTACCGTGTGCGCCTCATCCGAGGATCATGGGAACACGCCGTACGAAATGAGACTGTGAATTGAATTTGTGAAATTAGCCTCAACACTCGACTCACGCCGTCAACGTATGGTCATTATACAGCGGAAGGGCCTAATAATTTATTATCATAATATATTATCTACCGCGGTGGTTGTTATCCGAATATATATATATATATGGTTTCTAGAGAAGAAAATCACAGGATAATGGATAGACACTGTGTGACATATCCGGTGTTGAAATATCTCGGACAACAATTGCTTTCGAAGGATAGATTGCCTGGTTAATTACATAAATGTCTGTTTCCTGTGGTACGATTAGAACATCCACTGTGGCAACATAATGACTGTTGTTTTTGTAGCGCTGTGAATGTAATAAGTGGGCTAGTTAAATCCTATACAATTTGCTTGTATGATCGTGAGTAAAACCATCGTTTATTTCTTGTTTTGTGTCATTCAGGGATCAAAACACGACCAGTCTGGATGTTGACAAAAGTTTCGAAAGTGGAACGAATCCAGAATGGGTGTGGATGTAACATCATGGAGGATAAGGATCGGACAGTTCAACGCTTCAGGCCCAATGGCATCGGTTAGACCAGAAATGCATAAGCCATATGTATTTCTGGTAAGACGCACAACTGCCCGGGAACTCTATGACATCTGCGTCTGCATCTTGACTCTCGTGTCGTTCTTGGTCCTACTGTTAGTGATAAATGGGAATGTGGAACTGAATCCTGGCCCAAGGCGCCATGACCTGAACCCCAGTGCAAGGCACCAGGAACCGTTGCGCCAGCCTTTCGGCTTGGGTAGCCCAGGAATGGACCAGGTTCCTGAGCGACCTCCTCGCGGACCACCTAAAATGCTGGTGCCCATAACCCAGCCGTCTCCACAGCTTCACCAGAAGGTGCAGCTACCCAAGAGATCACCTTCTAGTAATACTGAGAGACGGTATGTCCCAGATCCCACTACAGGACTTTCTCCGAGGAGACACCCCAGCACCCTTCGACAGAGTCGAGGTCCTCCTCCAGATCCACTGCAGAATGCATTCACGAGAGTAGATCAACTCAACAAGCTCGTGGTGCCTCTAGACATGCTAGAGCGGCTCTCCACTGCAGACTACTGCTTCGAGATGCCCTACGACTTTTCTTTGAAAAAAGGAAATGCCGAGTATAACAACCAGATGACATCAATTAGCTGTATTATCTGTGGACTCTTGAATGGCGCTGGTGGATACTTGTTCATCAAGGGGAAGAACCATCCAGAGGCTAACAAACACAAATGTGTGGACGAATGGCAGAACAAGGTGAGAGACCACCTGGAGTTATTCGTCCCCAAGAACCTGTTCGTACATAGCGTCATTTTCCACAAGTTCTCCCAAGGATACGACATCGTGGTCCACGTGAAGATGTCACCAACTTTAGTCACCTATAGAAGTAACCTACATTGGCGAAATGGCACTTCATCGCTGGACCTGCGAGAGCATTCAGAGATAGCGCTTGCACTGAAATCCAAGAGTGGGGAGAAACTTCCTAGCTTGGAACATGTAGACAAGTCCCACAAATACCACTACGACCAGGCTTTCGATGGAGATGAAACCAGAGAACGCGAGTTCAAATTCTATGACACCACAGACTTTACCCAATTGTGGAACAAAATGTTGCAAGACAAGGTAAAGAGTGGGCAACTCAGCACATTCGAGCGTACCTTGTTTGCTTTTGCAAACATGAAGAATGGTGGCGAGATTCTGCTTGGTGTTCGCGATGACGGCAAAGTCCTAGGTCAGGTTCTGAGTTCATCTGAGCGCAGAACACTTCGACAAAATATAGCAGAGTTGATGATTAAAAACACCGAGGGTAAAAAGAGAATCTGGGGCTCTTCCGATTACGTACCGGTTGAAAATAATGACTGGTTTGTGCGATTTCACGTCGTGACAGGTCGTAACTGTCCAAACACTTCTGAAGACAGATTTGTAGTTCAAATATACATGCCACCTTTTCGGCACTGTGTTTTTAGTGCCGAACCCGAGTGTTACTCTTTAGAGTACAATGGATATCTCAGAGTTGTGGCATTTGAAGAATGGATGAAACTGATGTCTGCTACAACTCAAACAGTGAATCTTGTGTTCACAGAGGACCACACGTTTCAAATTGACAAACTTGATGGCAGCAGTGATAAAACTCAGCAGTTCCGATCAAGCTATGACGACGCCACAATTAAAGCACTCGCCAAAGAACTACACGACTATGAAAAGCTTGATTACGCTGGAAGTGAATCAAAGACGCTAATGTGGACTCGAGACAGTGATGTTTGGAGCAAGAGTCACAAAAATGAATTACGCTCAAAGCATTCTAGATCAGGAACAACGTGCCATGAACTACTGAATCCTCAACAACCAATGAATATTCTGCCCAGTCGCGAAATTTTGGACTCCTGTCTCGTGCCAAGTGCACAAAAAATGTCAACGGTATGGGATTTCATCTCAAAGAACTATGCAATGAAGACTACAATTATCGGATGCAGTGATCTGTGTTCAGTGTTTCCAGAACTCAAAAGGTTGAAGACACCACAGAGTCACGTCGCCGACCTGTTTCTGATGTCAGAGAACAGTGATTTGGCTGTCTTCACGATTTGCTCAAATACATCAATTTGGCACCATGAGCAGCGGGAGTACGTGCTGAATGCTGTACGGATGATGAAGAAGTCCATATTGTCTTGTATGTTCAAGCATGGACTGACGCCGACCTCGACTGTGACGGTTGTAGGATACCTCTGGGACCTGGATTCAGAAATTGTAAAAATGCGGGAACCGAAACAAGATGGCTATCGGGAAAGGTATCCATTGCAGAAACTCCAGTTGGCACTGGATGAGATGATCTGCAGAGGTGACAAGTACCTGAAGACGAGACTCGACGAGGAGATAACAATTGAGTTAACCAGAAATCAGATGAAACAGTTGCTGGTTGGATACTTGTCGAAGGTGACTGTGTGCCGTGGCCCACCCGGATCTGGCAAGACAGTAATGTCTCTTTATATCTGTGATAATAACCTTCAATTGAAGACGCACACCAGAAAACAAATGATGTACCTTTGTCCAACCAAACCCCTGTCACGGACAATAGAGTATCAGGACAAGTGTCGGGTGCAGACAGTCAAAACCGGGCTTGAATTGTTTCGTGCCATTGAATCGGGATTCAAAGAGGGAGTTCGGTGCTTCATTGTGGATGACATTCAATATATATCCTGTGAACCAACCCATTGGTTGGATATATTCGACATCATCGATACTCCAGATGCAAAGGCCCAGCTGTACTTATTCTTGGACTCCACGTACCAGAATATGTTGTCATATGATTCAGAAACAACGATCATTAATGCTCTGGATCAATATAGAAAACACCATCGCTACTTCTCATATGCGGTTCCACCGCCACTGTGTGAAATCCTAAGAAACACTCGCGTGGTTGCATCTTTCTTCATGGCCAACGTCAAGGATGTGAAAGCGAAGCAGGACCTGAAGTGTAACCACGACTGGACAGGAGACGAGGTGACGGTCCAGACATGCGGGGATCTCCTGACGGCCACAGACAACCCAGTGATGGCGCTTGCCAGGGAGATTATCAACGCTCGGAGCTGGGCGTACAAACACATGTATACCCCGAAGGACACGGTGGTGTTGGTGGATGCAGACGGCCAGGGCAACGCCAAAAAAATCGTCAAGCAGCTCATCTCTGTGTTCAAGAAACACAGTGAATTTAAGGCTCACACTGCGGAAACTGTTCCTGTCGAAGGAATTGTGATCGATGAAGTTAAAAACTTCGTGGGCTTGGAAGCAAAGGCTGTGATAATTGTACTGGCGGATCAGTTCGACAGATTACAGCACTTCCAGAAAGACACCTACCTGAGTTTCCTCTCTTCCAGAGGTATCATGAGAGTGGCCTTCTTGTTACAGAACCTCAAACTTCCCGATGTCATCAAACACATGAACTTCTCCGAGGAAGATATTTGGGTTAAGGTACGTTTTCCACAACCTGGAAAATCTGCCAGAAATAATAGCACACCATGTATACATTACATGTAAAATATTATTCATCATTTATTTACTACACGTACTGTACTTTCATAATTCTTGCTTTTCAGAGATCTTATGAATTGCTCACAAGGATGAAACAACTTGCCACGCCTCAGGAGGAGCTGGAGGCGCAGCACTTGATAGAACGCAATGTACCAAAGACTCCTCATTGGAAACATCAAGTGGTGAGAATGGAAAAAACCGCTTACAATAACTACAGCTGTACTCTGGAGGCTGAACTTTATGGCAGAGGCAATCCAGAAACGAGACAATAATAGGGATGGTAAAGCCATGTGATGTAACGGTGTGGTTCTGTTGACAAACAGTACACCTTTCGTTCAATTTGAGTAGATTCCATTCAGAACGCAAATTAGTCAGGTAACACAAAAGGTGTATATTTGTTTGTCACCTGAATCACACCGTAACATAGCGTGGCTTACCAGCCCTACATGTATCTGCAAAATTACAGGCTTCGATCTGAGAAAGTGAGAGATCGATTCACCATTTGTTGTTATGTTTATTCTTTAGGATTTACTCTCGGTGAGTCGTAAACTGCGTTCCGTCTTCTCCACCGGTAGTTCCAAGGAAGTAGATATCTACATTGTCAAGAATTTCCTACCCGTGCAACATGACTATTGTCGCGAAATGTGGGTAAGTAATACTTACAGACAACATCATCATAAAAATCTAATTACATGCCTAATATGTAAAATACATGTACCGAGACATGTACCGAGACAATTGCAACATTTCAGCTGGACGACTTGAAGTCGCAGCTTAAGAAGCTCGATGTTCAGAAAAATGACCTGGAAGCCTGGTGCACTCGCAAGGTTCCTGTCCATTTCATGAATGAGATCAAAACCTTTTATGTAAGTATGATTTGAAATGAAATACCACCGACTCTTTGTTTTTTATGACTACAAGCTTGCTCCTTACGGGTTTCACATATTTTTTCTGTGTTTCAGTGGTCACTTGTTAAACCGAAGATCGTCAGCTATGCCAACCAGGAGCAGCCCGAGGATTTGAACCGATGGATAAGCCGCTATGTGCCGAAGTCCTGGCTCTCGGGGGAAAACGTTATCCCCGTCTTCAGTACGTTGTTCTGTGACAACATCCTCAAGTCGGAACCGACGAAGGGTATCAGGATGATAGCAGAGGTGATCCAGGAGCAGTGTGTGGAGAGTTCCAATGTTGACATCCAGGTGAAATTGCTGGAACAACTGTGCGAGAGACTTCAGCCCGACAGTATCGACCTCCTGCTGTACCCATTGGTTGACATCCTACTCAAGACTGAACTGGTCGGAGTCATCGCCTTCGACACCTGGTACCGCTCGTCCAACATCACCAACAACAACATGACTGCTGAGCACTGGAATTCCAGGGATGCCACAAAGTCATTGCATCAGAAGCTATGCTCGGTATGTCATGCAAACAAGTGTATCACACATGCAGGTATGCTAATATTTTCATCCATTCTGTAAACTCGTCGTCATGAATATATGCATTTGATGTTTTGTAGGTGGAAAACATTTTGAAGCTATGTCACCACAAGATCACCAACAAATATCACCCAGAGAAGCTGACCTGCTGGTTTGAGCAGAATGTCAGCGAACACTTACACCAAAACCCCCAGTACGTGAGCGCAATTACGGCAACCATTGTCAAAAGCGCGCTGCAGGGCCAGAAGGTGGACCTCGTCCAGCTTTACTTCAGTTTTGTCTCCGAGTACCTCCGGACCCCACCGAAGATCCAACGTGTTGTCTTACAGACCGTCTACAAGACCGCGATGGAACAGGGCCGCCTCAACGAACTGCTAATAATCGTGAATGTGCTCTGTCAGTACAACTTCGTGGACGTGGAGGTTTTGCGGGATTGGGTCGATTCGCTGGGAGACTCGGAACTAGCACCCGAGATCAGCACACTATACGAGGACTATCACAATAAGAGGGTGAGTACACGTATCATCATTCCTGAACTAAGAAGTCATCATAACGTTGTACATGTATATGGTCATGTTACGTTTTACGCATATTCATGTGTGTAACTGTACTGATCCATTCTCCCATGTGTCACACACAGGCCCTGACGACAAGAGAACAGATCTTGACGAGTGTTAGTGGTTCCGGGTCAGAAGGTGCTGAATGGCTCAAGCCGGACCACGCCTTTTACTGGCATGACATGTCCCATTACCAGAGTCTCGTGCTGGCAACAATCTGCGAGATCATTATCCAGTCCCCGGGCGATCGCAAGCGGATACTGCACAAATGCAACGAGTTCTATTTGCCGGCCGTCAACAACAAAGTGGGCCTACTGTACTCGCTACAGTGCATCATGTACTATAAAGACTATGCCACTGAGTTGATATACGAACTGTGGACGCTAATGTTGTGTGGCAGCAATGCGTCTGACAAAGGCCACTTCTCAAAGGAGGTCTTCCTGGAATGGAGTTGCTCAAAGTATCCCCTGCGCTCCGAGGGCAGGGAACCAGCCTTGGAAGCATTTAAACTATTTAGCACGACCTCTGTTTGGATGAACAAACAGTAAACAGTTGTTGTTGAGCCTAGATGTACATTACACTATTGTTCAGATCAAAAAGTTTTGCTTTTGGTCGTGGAAATGTAGTTTAGTGCAGAGCTTTTACTGCTATATGTTGTAGATTTTGATACAATCATGTTTTAGATCTAGAGTTTGTTTCATATTTATACACATTTTTTATAACTGTTTCTTGTTTTATTGCTTAATACGTGTACAGTGGATGTATTGTACCCTGTGAAATTGTGTACAGTGAGTGATTAAGTGATTGTTATATAGTTGAAGATAGCGCGATGTAGTCACTTTGACTTTTCTTTTCAAAATGATTTGACCGGATAGACGATTTACACTTTCCTGTACAATTCTAGTTGAGAATCTACCGGTGTCATAATACTGATATACATACAATCATGAAGATGGCTACATTTTTATCTTAAAAGATAATGCATTTTGATCAGGTGCCCCCGATTGTGAGACGATCGATCCATCTTTTGATATTACCTCATTTCTAAAAGTTGTTTTTGGATATACTTTTGTAATTAATAAAGAATATGCACTGTGTGACTATGTTATTCTAATTATACACATACCACATATAAACATACAATACACATCAATCTCTTCAGAGAACCCCGAATCCGCTAATTAAAACTTTTTTTTCCTGGGATGAACTGCCAGTTTGACTCTATTATCAAAATGGCCGCCTACGATTTCGGCCACATACCCAAAGTATACAAGTTTACTTATCTCTCATCATATAGAGTCGAATTTAGTGTCGAAATGTATGTTTTTCATGTCAATGAATTCAATAGAAATGGTTTTAATTGCATATGAGCAGCAGGTATGGCTATTGTCTTATATACAGCGTATCTATGGGTATTATGCATAAAGTAGAAAAAAGTCACTGAACAGATTTTGAGAAAATTGTCAAAAAAGACCGGAATTCGGCATTTTTCGTCGAAAACGGCCGCTATTTGAATCAAACGATTCAATCCAAAAACAAAAAATAGTACCGTATTGAGATATTTCATAAGGAACATTTACAAAAAATTTCGGTAAAGTTAATTCGACAGATTTCAAGATATCGCGCTCACAAGCGGACAGACGGACGACGGACGATGGACGGGCGCCAACTGACGAAGCTTATCGGGCCATACATATCTGGGCAAAGTCAAAGTTCATCCTCAATACCCAAGACATATTTGTCTAGGGCGATAAGTCCGTAAATAAGGTCCGTTTCAATCTACGACACCCCGTTCTAGGTCGAAAAGTCGTTTGAGCATATGACCCCAAAATCAATAGGGTTCCTCCCTGGTGACATATATGGACCTCCATGCAGTTTTGCAGCCATTGTCTGAATAGTTTTGAATGAACGCGCGAAAACTAAGTCCAAAAATTAACATCGATATTATCCTCACAGACCTCGGACCTGGCTCCAAAACTATAGCACATCTATATTATAAAATGTCTGAACAGTGGTGAAAATTTCGCGCGGAAACGAAAACGGCGGAAGAAAAAATAGAGATACATAAACAAAATTCTGACAAAACCATGAAGGCATTCAAGAAATGCATTGATAAAATACAGGTTACATTTGAGGGTCAATTCTAAATGCGAAACTCATTTCTACATGTATCCAACGGCATCAGACCTACGTGTAGAATATTAATAGTTAATGCGAAGGACACCATAGTTACATGTAAGCATACATTGGCATAATCGAAGAAACATTTTTTTTTTCTCAATGTACCTTTAGAGTTTAGATGGTGACGCTAACCGCGGGCAATTTCATCACGACACATGCTCGACACGTTGTATAATATATTGATGCTATACAAGTAGCTGCAGGAACATTATACATTACTTCCAGGAAAGTTTTCCAGACTGCATTACGGACCGATCAGACGCCGAGGGCGGGGGGGGGGGGGGGGGGGAGTGGAGGGTGGTGATGGCGGGTTGAATGTTAGGGCCTTGGGGGCATGGTATAGGTAACTTCTCCACCCCGAATACCCCTGGACACATATTGTACACCGGTAATTCCCTTTCCCTGTAACCCTCTGGCGGTTATTTGAAACAACTGTATTTATATCATTAATGGACTGTCATGTTTTTAGACAGCAGGTGCAGTTTCATTGGCTGATTTCATGCACGTGACGGATAATGTATAAAATAAATAGTTGACTATCACCGCATGTGCGTATTCTGGCTTCATCTTGCGAATGCGCTACTCTGGAATATATGATGTGATCGAGAAAATCTGGAAGCAAAAGAAATACAGTTTGAAAAGTTTTCTTTAGTTTGAAAAGTTTTTAATTTTTTTTTCTCATTTCTGGCCATATCGTTTCAATCGCAATAAATTGCCCAACCACATAGAAGACGAAAAACGCGTCCTGCCTAAGTTACATTAACCGGCGGAGATGTTTCGAGTGGACCTGGCCGTGATGCTGATGGTGCTGTGGAGCCAGACGGAGTGTCGGGTGTACAAGATGGGGCTCCTGGCTCCCATGAGCCGGGATTATGACTTCAGCGGTCTGACCAGTGCCAGTGCTGTCAGTATCGCCATAGACGACATCAACCGAGACCCAGACCTCAACGCCAACGGCCAGATCGAGCTACGGTAAGGACATCTCTAGTTGTCTGGTCCACATGCACGTGAGATGAGTATCACAGGTATATTAAATAGCAGAATTTTCTTTTCTTCCGACGTTTTCGTTTCCGAGAGATAACTCGAGAACGCCTAGATGGATTGACATGATATTTCAACAGTGTTCAAACATATTATGTAGATGTGCTGTATAGTTTTGGAGCCGGATCCGAGGCCCGTGAGGATGAAATCAATGTAAATTCTAGGAGAAAAGAGGGTGAATCTTTTGTTTGTATCTAATATTTATCTTCTTTCGAATTATGCTTTACACCGAAATGCTTCCAAGGCATCTTAAATGCTATGACGTCTAGTTTCTTATAAGTTTCTGGTACTTCTTGTATTATGAAAGTACATGTATAGACGTAATTCTACATGTTCATTTTGAACAGATCATTTGCAATTTCCACTATTTAGTTCCAGAATGATATCCTTGTTACTCATCATGTACTTTGGAACATTATTCGGCCTGCCGGAAGACCCGGCCACTGTCATTCATATTAATATTAGTCGGGCATGTACGGGGGGTCCCTTTGCACCCCCCCCATGATCCTCCAAAACCAACTTTTTTCTCAAGGTTTTTTAATACTAATAAACATTACATATGTCTCCGGTTGCGCATTCATTGCAAAAATTGGTTTTTGGGCCATTTTTCAAAATGGCCGCCCCGCGAAATCTCGAATTTTGAGATTGCTTCACTTTAAGCTGCATAGGTCTACAAAATAAAATCTTTGTTACCTTTTGCTGCTCATTGTAGGGGCCTTATACATTGTACATGAGAAAACAGTGGTTAAATAAACATTTATAATATGAATATGTATATATATCCAAGATGGCCGCCAAATTTAGATAATTTTTCACTAAAATGTCCATAACTTCGGACTGAGTCAACCTAGGATGTTCATTTTGGGGTCTATACCTAGGTTTTCATATACAGGGAATCCATTTAGACCAAAATAAATACAATCAAGCTATTCCTTTTGATGCATGCATCCAAGATGGCCTCCAAAATTAGATAATTTTTCACTAAAATGTCCATAACTTCGGACTGAGTCAACCTAGGATGTTCATTTTGGGGTCTATACCTAGGTTTTCATATACAGGGAATCCATTTAGACCAAAATAAATACAATCAAGCTATTCCTTTTGATGCATGCATCCAAGATGGCCTCCAAAATTAGATAATTTTTCACTAAAATGTCCATAACTTCGGACTGAGTCAACCTAGGATGTTCATTTTGGGGTCTATGTCTAGGTTTTCATATACAGGGAATCCATTCAGACCAAAATAAATACAATCAAGCTATTTCTTTTGATGCATGTACACCTGCACACATGGTACACGCTACAAATTCATTTAGATATCTCTCGAAAATAGCCCCCTTGACACCCCTATGGTCTCAATTGTGGATCTTGCTTGGATATTTCTGATAGAGACTTTTACTGATTTGCAATCCCAATAAATCCTTAAACAAATAGAGCTTGATTTGATTAGTTTTGTTAATTAACAGATATCCAAGATGCCTGCTAAACACACCCCGAAAATTCAAGTTCGTAACTAATTGTGCTATAAAGATGTGTGATACTTACTTTCAAGGGTATTTTGGTATGTAGATTCCATTTTTGGTGTTATTCTAGCTATATAATATCAATTTAAAATGATAACCGCATCTCATTGAGATGGAAAGCAAATAAAAACATATTGTTATTTGAATTTATTCATACACTTATGCATTACGCATTAGTCACCAACATGCTTGGGATACTTTTTATATCACAAACAGAGAACAATAATGTAGAATATCTTCATTGGCTATCTTAACACATGAACATGATGGAACATGGTACTATGATATTGGTACTGCTATATTGGCTGAATTGACATAATAACTGATGATGTCTTCACCATTGCCCTGCATTCTCTTGCAGTACAACAACGTTGTCTTGAGCTGTCCGACATCATACCACTCAACATCCTCTATCTCAGTTCTGGAAAATTCTACATCACTTTTGCCACAATAGTCTCATTTATTGATCTAGTCTCATTCATTGATCTAGACACACCTTCGTGTACGGGTTGCCACTCTCCTGGGGCTGAACAGTTGTAATGCAATTGATGTCGGACAGCTCAAGACAACGTTGTTGTACTGCAAGAGAATGCAGGGCAATGGTGAAGACATCATCAACTAATATGTCAATTCATCCAATATAGCAGTACCAATATCATAGTACCATGTTCCATCATATTCATGTGTTAAGATAGCCAATGAAGATATTCTACATTATTGTTCTCTGCTTGTGAAAAGTATCCCAAGCATGTTGGTGAGTAATGCGTAATGCATAAGTGTATGAATAAATTCAAATAACAATATGTTTTTATTTGCTTTCCATCTCAATGAGATGCGGTTATCACTTTAAATTGATATTATATAGCTAGAGTAACACCAAAAATGAAATCTACATACCAAAATACCCTTGAAAGTAAGTATCACACATCTTTATAGCACAATTAGTTACGAACTTGAATTTTCGGGGTGTGTTTAGCAGGCATCTTGGATATCTGTTAATTAACAAAACTAATCAAATCAAGCTCTATTTGTTTAAGGATTTATTGGGATTGCAAATCAGTAAAAGTCTCTATCAGAAATATCCAAGCAAGATCCACAATTGAGACCATAGGGGTGTCAAGGGGGCTATTTTCGAGAGATATCTAAATGAATGTGTAGCGTGTACCATGTGTGCAGGTGTACATGCATCAAAAGAAATAGCTTGATTGTATTTATTTTGGTCTGAATGGATTCCCTGTATATGAAAACCTAGATATAGACCCCAAAATGAACATCCTAGGTTGACTCAGTCCGAAGTTATGGACATTTTAGTGAAAAATTATCTAATTTTGGCGGCCATCTTGGATGCATGCATCAAAAGGAATAGCTTGATTGTATTTATTTTGGTCTAAATGGATTCCCTGTATATGAAAACCTAGGTATAGACCCCAAAATGAACATCCTAGGTTGACTCAGTCCGAAGTTATGGACATTTTAGTGAAAAATTATCTAAATTTGGCGGCCATCTTGGATATATGGACATATTCATATTATAAATGTTTATTTAACCACTGTTTTCTCATGTACAATGTATAAGGCCCCTACAATGAGCAGCAAAAGGTAACAAAGATTTTATTTTGTAGACCTATGCAGCTTAAAGTGAAGCAATCTCAAAATTCGAGATTTCGCGGGGCGGCCATTTTGAAAAATGGCCCGAAAACCAATTTTTGCAATGGATGCGCAACCGGAGACATATGTAATGTTTCTTAGTATTAAAAAACCTTGAGAAAAAAGTTGGTTTTGGAGGATCATGGGGGGGGTGCAAAGGGACCCCCCGTACATGCCCGACTATATGTTTCACTGCACGGGGACATTGCGATATGTTTTTTTGCAGCGTCGTAGCGCGCGACTCGAATTGCTCGACATACTTCTCGAGAGGCCAAGCCGTCGACATGTTGTATAATCAGTCTGTCGACATGTTCATCGGGCCGCCGTGTTCCGCTGGTAAGTCGGGACCTGTGTAGTATATGTCCGTCGACGTGTACTGGGGACGGGTACATAGTGAAAAGGGCTCACAAGGCCAGTGCTTTTTCTGTTCTAGACTTCCAAGCTTCATATCACCAAAAAAATATATTGGCTTGAATCGTCCAGCGAGACATTCTGGGATTTGTTCAGAGACTTGCGACAGAGACAGAAATGGCACTCGTCCTCTGTGCATGTCGAGGTGGCTTTGGTTTGGGTGATGTGGCTCATTGTGTGTTAAATCGTTCTAATTCAGTTTGCTAGTCCGGGATTCTGGATGTAGCAGCAAACTGGCCCTGGGCCAAGCTGCTGATATCCTATACAATCATTCAATAGATGCATTTATAGGCCCTCCATGCTCCAGAGGTAGGTCACATTCGAGGCGCCGAAATAAGTAAAAACACATGCTTGATTGATCTTAGCAATATTAGGGTGATCTAGGATCATTATTAGGCATATTACTTCAGTTCTTTCCAAGCAGCTACCACAAATTTGATCGAGTAAATGCTCATAGATATTTTATTCTGTAACAACATCGCGATCGAAAATATACTAAGCCAATATTACTGATATACCGTCGCTATCGTCCAAAGCAACAACACTAACACAGTTATCCATAACGACTCATCTGACACTCGAGCTCTGTCCGTGTTGACAGCCTGTCGAGCCGTGGCTGAGGTCGCCTCCTACTTTGACGTGCCTCTTGTCAGCTGGGTGGCCACGGACCCAAGCATGAACGATAAGTCCGTGTACACGACGCTCTCCAGGACCCTGGGGCCCTTCAACAAGATGGGCGTCTTTCTACTAGAGATCTTCCGACAGTACGACTGGCGCCGAGTGGTGGTCATCAGCTCCAACTACCTGCTGTACTGGGACGCCGCCGTGGCCATCCGCAATGTCTTCGACGACAGCAACGTAACCATCGCTTACAGTGCGACCTACGACAGGTTCCCAAAGCCGGCCTTCATCCGTCAGACTCTCATGAAAACTCGCAGGGAAGGTCGCAGTAAGTATATGAGGGACACAATAACCTACATGTACACAACACCTATATGTACTACTCATCGAACACATGTATATTGGTTGCAACAGAATACGACTTTCCTGTGCATTTGAGTGCTTGGCTATTTAAGTACAAGACCAGGACATTGTTTATCATAATCTGAAAATGTCCCGACAGTCGTGATCTTGGTGAGCCCGAAGGAAGATCGGCGCCGCTTTATGCTGCACGCCCTAGAGCTGGGAATGTGCGAGGGAGACTATGTCTTCTACACGATCGACATGTTGCCGGACGAGGTCAACCTCGACCCCGAGTCCGTGTGGAAGGGCAACGACGGGCGGGACAAAGAGGCCAAGCGAGCCTTCGAGGCCGTCTTCCATGTGAGTGGCCACCGTGTTACGCTCTCACTGATGTTTCTGGAGATTCACGGGGATTGTGTTTGTCCGATAACAATTCTAATTTCACAAATATAGGTATCATTGACGGCACTGACCGGACAGCAAACGGACATATTCCGCATCGAAGTAGCAAAGCGCATGCGAAAGGAACCTTGGAACGTGACTCTGGCTACGAACGAGAAGGTATTCCTTATCGCACTGTCATGGTAACATTTGGCTGGATCACGATGGCGAAACAGAGGTCAATGCTTCATTTTCTTGTCCCATTGCCGGTTCAGTGTGTCCTTATATCAGTCTATGGTATTTTATTAGATAACAAATGCATCCTTGTTTCTTCCCTGGGCATCTCTCATATCAACATTTGTCCAAGAGAACTCGGTGACCCTTGCTTCTGATTTTCCAATTTATCTCCCAATTTTCTCCTGACGACTATCGATAGTTACCTGCTGATTTTGTCCAGGGCAATAAGTACGCGGCGTTCCTGTACGACGCCGTCAAGTTGTACGCGATGTCGCTGTCGGAGACGCTTCGCAAGGGTCAGAACACGTCGAGCGGCGAGGCGATCGTCCGCAACATGAAGGGCAAAGTGTTCGACGGCTATAGCGGTCGCGTGGTTCTCGACCAGAACGGCGATCGCGAGCCCAACTACTGGGTCCTGGACATGGACCCCGAGACCGGAGTCTTCGTCCGACTGGCCGAGGTCCTTAATGAGGACGTGGGACAGCGGGTCAGTGCATGGTGCTTTGAAAAGCCCTGGAAGCCAAAGTAACACAATGTCATTCAGTATTTGTAAATCTGAGCATCAATTCGTTAATATATTTGATGGTCATACTCACGCAGGTTTTCCGGAAGGACATCAGGCCGCCGAGGTGGCCGAGAGGTCTGGTAGGGCATGAATACGCTCCACCGGACACGCCGCCCTGTGGCTTTTACGGCGAGCTGTGCCAGACCAACAGAGGTGGGTCAAAGAGCAGAACAACAACAACACTTTTACTGTTTTACAAAAGCAGTACCGACTTTAATATCCCTCTCTGTCTTTTGCAGTGGCCTCGTGGATCATTATACTGGCGGCATTGGCATCATTTGCACTGGTCGTGACGGGTTTAATTCTTGGAGTTGTGTTTTATCGGTGCGTTTTCAATTTTTGTATTTTCGCTGTTATAGTATGCATTCAAGTTGACACTCTATACAGGTTGATGTACATTGGATAGACCTTTCTTATTCGCAGGAAATCCGTTTTCGAGAAAAATATACTTGTACAGTCTTGGAGAGTACAGTTTGCTGATATTGACGTCATGAATCAGAAAACCAGATCCAACGAGGTACATGTAAAACTTACTTGTTGGTGTCCTATTTTTCCAGATAAAGACCATACGGGTGTTGGCCAATTCACGATTAAAAAACAAATTATCCCGTTACATAGTAACGCCAATTCTGTTGAATAATGTTTTAGCAATACCGCGAGCACACTTCTGTGTCATTGTGCTTACAAACCCTGTTGTGTCGATGTTATGTATCATTGTGTCCTGTTCAGGGCAGCGAGGCAACCTCACGGTCGGAGAGCGCCCACGAGTCGGACAGTGACGCCGACGCACCGCGCAGTGGCAGCCCGCTCAGCTCGTCCGTGAGTGCCAGTCTCACGGCCACCGACCGCAGCCTGCGCTCCATCGCCAGCTCAGCTGTCACACAGCAGCAGATCTTCACCCACGTCGGCAATTACCGTGGCATGACTGTCGCCCTCAAACACATCCGCAAGCAGCACATGCAGCTCAGCCGCACACTCATGCTCGAGTTCAACGACGTCAGTCATCCAGCTCAACCTACAGATCGAACTATAAATTCCCTCCTATCGAATAAATATAATACTATTTTCCTGCTGTTCTGAAGGCAATAGATTTTATCACACTTTTTTGTCCATTTCCATCATGATAACGTCGTCACATGAATTTTTTTTTTGTAAACTGTGCTCTTTACAGATGAGAGATATCTCACACGACAACCTCAACATCTTTGTCGGCGCTTGTATTGATCCTCCAAACATATGCCTCTTGTGGAATTACTGCCACAAAGGTAGTATACAGGTATGGGAATATACAAGTAATAAATACCTCTTAATTCATCAATTATACCTTCGTGAACCTATATTGCAGAACTGAAACTTATCATCCTAATTGTTTAGCCATTCACGGCATTCAATGCCACCAACCTTCTTCAAGAAAGATTTCAGAGTTAGGATAGACACAACCACACGACATACATTTGTGCAATTTCAGGACATAGTCATGAATGATGCCGTGAAGTTGGACATCAACTTCAAGATGTCCTTCTTGACCGACATTTGCAAGGGCATGGAATATCTTCATAAATCTCACCTTCACTCCCATGGCAACTTGAAGAGCTCCAACTGCCTCGTGGACGCTCGTTGGGTAGTCCGGGTAAGGCGCAATATAATAATATATAGGCTAATGATAAGTACTGAGTGATGATACGTTACATGTGAAACCAAATCTGAAAAAGATATCTCATGGGTTCTGATGTTATTACATGTTATTGGCTATGTTCGTGCAGATCACAGATTTTGGCATGCCAACGATCCTTGCCGGACAGGATCAAACCAATGATGACATGGACCTGTACAAAGGTATTGTTGATTGTAAATGTATGGTGGTCTAACCTTCAACATTTTTAAACAGTAGCTATCTATCATGTCGGTGCTGTGAACTTTTATCTCGGTGCCACGTGCTGCAGGTAAGCTGTGGACGGCCCCGGAGCTATTACGTGAGAATTTCCCGCCGCCCCGTGGCACCCAATCGGGGGATGTGTACAGCTTCGCCATTGTCTGTTATGAGATCGCCACTCGGACCGAACCCTACACACTTGACACCATGACTCCCAGAGGTCCGTGATCCTCACAACCATAGAATCTAGTAGATCGAAGCGATGTTATTGAACTTATATCTGGAAATGATAATTTTCCAGACGTTGTGAACCGAGTGCGCAATGGAGAGAGCATTCCATTCCGACCAAATTTGAGTGATGTCCTTGGAAGTAGCGAGTTCGAGCCGATTCTAGTGGAGATGATACGGAAATGCTGGCATGAGAACCACGAAAAGAGACCGTCCTTCGCCAGGATCCGCGGCACGCTGAAAAAGATGGGGAATGGAGAGTAAGTTCATCAGCGATAGGACAAACTCACACTCAGACGAGTTGAACCAGTATGTTTAGGTACATTTACAGTACAGACATTCCAGGCGTGATGTGGATCAACACTGTGGTTAACACATCCCTTTGTGGTACAACCGGGGGCCCGACCACAGCAAGCAGATAGATTACATGTATTACATATAGGACCAGCCTGGACGACCAAGAATAGTCTATACTCTTGGGCCGAGTGCGAGTACATGACTGTACGACTGTGTTTGCAGGGTACGGATCATGGACAAGGTACTGGAGATGATGGAGGTTTACTCTAACAAGCTGGAGGAGATCGTCTCCGAGAGAACCCAGCAGCTGGCCGTGGAGAAACAGAGAACAGACGCTCTTCTTTACAGGATGCTACCCGCGTACGTACACGTCTATCAGGGATAATCCTGCAAGTGTGTCTGTGGGTACATTATTTGTTTTACAGATTTATACCAAAAACACACACGAAGAGAGTTTTCATTTTCAAATGCACAAAGTAAATATTGCTTTGTGGTCGACTCCGGATTCAGTTGTCATGCGCTGAGACCTAATACTCGTTTTACAGAACGGTTGCAGATCAACTGAAACTTGGGCAAGTCGTGAAGCCAGAGAAATACGAACATGCTTCTATTTATTTCTCCGATATTGTTGGATTTACTACAATATCCGCAGATAGTAACCCAATGCAGGTACATACTATTTCATCTTGCTGAACTTGCGACCACAAAGTGGTGAAAAAGTATTTAATATGTAAAGTTCATTTATAAAATGTATACATAATTTTCATGTATTGCACATAACATTTTTCATTTCTTTCCAGATTGTGGACTTCTTGAATGACCTATATACATGTTTCGACGATATCATCGCTCAGCATGATGTATATAAGGTAAGCATGTGCCCCCATCGATTGGGTGCTCAGTGTAGCCGTGTGAAGTGTTGTAGCTACACAAGTTGTGACACCACAGTTATAACGCACAGGTGTTGGTGCACAGATAAAGACGGTCGGCGACTATCCAATATTGGGGGTATTACCGCTTTATCGTGGGGTCGCCGAACTGTACATACATATTGATGTCAGTAGTGGAGAAGAATGTAAATGTCATATTTCGAACCATAGCTATGTAAAATGTCCTGTACCGCGCCTGTACAACATGCAGGTAGAGACTATCGGGGATGCGTACATGGTGGTGAGTGGGGTGCCCGTCCGCAATGGTACTCGTCACGTGCAGGAGATCGCTAACTGTGCCCTGGATCTACTCAGTGCTGTCACACACTTCAGGATCAGACACCGGCCACACCAGCAGCTCCAGCTCAGGATCGGTAAACTCTCTCAGTGGGGCAGCTGTACTTATATAGCTGATATAATAGTATACACTGGTATGTCAATGGAATGTGCGTCCTAAGGGATCTCGATATTCAAGACGGACTATATTATACGTGCATAACATACAGGTTTACACAGTGGTTACGTGGTTGCCGGGGTTGTGGGTCTGACCATGCCGAGGTATTGTATGTTTGGTGACAACGTCAGCATGGCCTCCAAGATGGAATCCAGCGGCAAACGTAAGATACATGTCTATAATGTACAATCCTGCCATGCCATTATATTTCATTGTGCATGTACAATCCTGCCATGCCATTATATTTCATTGTGCATGTATTTGCATACATGGAAATATTGATATGGGCAGTATTCTAACAATAGCATACATGTATGATGTTACAGCCCTGCACATTCACATCAGTAGCGAGATGCATCGCGGTCTGCTGGGGTATGACGGATACCAGATGACACTCCGGGGAGAAATGAGCTTTCGGGTAGGTCGGCCTACATCTACATTGTATAGGCGTGTTGTACCTACACTAATTATTCTGGAATGTGTTTTTGTGTAACTCAACTTGATTGTCGATTCCGTGTAACCATGCGCCCATTCTGTCTTACAGGGGAAAGGCTTCCAGAAGACTTACTGGTTGCACGGAAAGAGGGGATACGCCAAGCCACTGCCCTTATTCACGTCAGTTTTGTCGATAGTCTGTCGATATTTACCTGCTTTGTTTTATGTATTATGTAATACTTTCATGCAACTGAATCTCAGGTTTTGAGATTTTGTGATAAGCTATTTGTTTACTATTTCAGGGTTGAATGATTATTAGATACATCTTGATGGAAACGCACCTGCCCTGACAGAACTATGTTGTGGATGAAGCCATAAGTAGGCAGAATAACAAATGCATACATGTGTCAGAGCATCTGGCCAAGAATGATCGCAACAAAACCACATAATATATGGTGTTCACTGTTTTATTGCTGAAGCTCGATGCATATATATGTAAATACGCCTGTGTCCAATATCAGGTACTATTAATAGTAGGCCTAATTGACAATTGTGAGTGAAATGTTTTGTTTTCGTTGTAGCTCTATTTGTAATGCTTGAATGTAGTCAAGATATATATTTTTTTGCCATTCAATACAATTGTTCCAAATGACAATTGGACACGTATTGGCTAGTTGTGAGTTGAGCCTATCAAGCCTAAAAGCACGAGTGTCATATTTCGGGTATATCGATTCTGTTATTATCGCGATTATCATGGACTTATGTTATTGAATGGTTATTACTCCTCCAAGTCAATAAAGGAAAAATATGGAGCACATGAACAAATAAAAATATAATGCATGTAGATTGGCTATGGCCATTGAGAAAGGTTGTGTTATATATAAATATTCTACCACCATGTCGATACATGTATGTTGCCGTTTGAAAAATAAACACGATTGACCACTCTACGTTTTGCAAAACCTTACGTCTTTTGGCCCCACAAATGCAGTGCAGATTTTGGTGATTTGCAGGTTTCTGCGTCCGGAGTGATATCCTTTGTCTAGTACGGTCTAGTCAGTAACTAAGACCATGAGCAGTGATGAGGGTCATGACATGAGTAATAAACCAAACTTTGGTATACAGTTGTGTAAGTTCGGCGACCCCACGATAAAGAGGTATACCACATTACTGAAATGTCACCGAATTGTCTTATTAACCTGCCAACACGTTCACGCTATAATCGTGGTGTCACTACTATGTTGCCACCACGTCATAACGCTAAACTGGCATCCAGCGATCCAATTTTATCCGAGGTCTGACTGTCATTCAGATTGGATGTCGTCGGAGATCAATTAGGGCCTATAATTTCACCAGTTATTTCTTCATAAGATTTCTCTTTAAGATTCCAAGTATATCGCAGAACCAAATTATGACACATCGTACAATAAATATACTAATCACACAATCCTGCAAACACTTTACGAGGCAAAATGGTCCTTTTCATTGAACATAATTTGGAATTCATGAAAATCGCAGTAATTTCTGATAGTGTATACAGTATTACCTTCCAACAGAAGCGTTTGGCACACCGAGAAATGGTTGCTAAATTGTATCCAAGTTTATAGCGAACGATCTACATGTGGATCTATATCCCAACGTTGTGTCTGAAAATGGTAAACCAATATATGCACGTTACATGTATATATAGGCCTGTGGTTGACAATGTTTGATCGAGATACTGGCGGACAGTGAACTTTGCGTTCGCGTTCTCAAGGTCATCTCATGTCATCAAGGTGAACACAGGATGCACCATAACAGGCTGATTTATTGTACGAGTCACCAAAATACTATACCCCAAAACTACATGTACGTGTAGACTAATGCTAATCACACGAATACGAAATATATGAAGAAAACATAGCACCAAGGGTGCTGTAGCTTACCGGCAATCATGAGAATCATATTCCAACATATAAATTGTGACACTGATGTTAAATTCTATTGTTAAAACATGTTTGTAAATGTTGCTAGAAACACATTTTCTGTATGGACTATAATACAAAATCAAGTTACATCTTGAAAGATTTTTTTCGTTAATGACATATTTTCATAGACCATCAATTCAAAGGCAACAAAACTTATACACATCACAAAGGTACATAGGGAGAATCTTATGTATTTCGAGGAAAATTGTCTGAATAGATTTTGAGAAAATGGCCGCCAAAGACAAAAATCATTGTTTCCTTTGACAAAAAAAAAGTCGTTTTGGCCTTCCAAGACCATATCCAAGGTCACCATTCAAACCGCAATATATGATTTCCCATCTGAATGTGCCAATACTTAGGTTCTATCTTAAAGTGTTCTAGAGTTTACCCCGCAAAATTCCCATTATGAAGGAAAAATTGGGTGAAATTTTCTAAGTCCAAAAAATCTTTCAATGGCCAGTAAATAAAAAAAATTTTTGCTGGAAATGACTCAAAACGAATATTGACTTGATTTCGGACAAATTTTTTTTTTTCGCCTACCTGTCAAAAAATCAAAATAGCTGCCCCACGCAGACCGTCACTTCAAAGGCAACAAAACTTATACACATCACAAAGGTAGTTAAGATATATGATTTTGAGGAAAACTGTCTAAATAGATTTTGAGAAAATGGCCACCAAAGACAAAATTCTACATTTTTTCGTAAAAAAGGTCGTTTTGACCTTTCAAGGTCATTGAAGGTCAAATTCAAGGTCACCACTCAAACCGCAATATATGATTTCCCATTTGAATGTGCCAATACTTAGGCTCTATCGTGAAGTGTTCTATGAGTTCACTGCGCACAGCTCCCATTATGAAGGAAAAATTGGGCGAAATTTTCTAAGTCCAAAAAAATTTTCAATGGCCAAATTTTTAAAATATTTTTTTTTCGCTAGAAAAAAATGGCTCAAAACGAATAGTGACTCGATTTGGGACAAAATTTTTTTTTTCCGCCGACCCGTCAAAAAATCAAAATTGCCGCCACACTCAGACCGGCGATTCAAGGGCAAAAAAACTTGTACACTTCGTTCAAACGAAGTAGTACTTCGTGCAAACGAAGTAGTACTTCGTGCAAACGACTTAGTACTTCGTGCGAACGAAGTAGTATTTTTTTTCATCATGTCCTATCAGGGGCACTGTATACATGAGAGGAATGTTTTGAAACAAAAATCTAGTACTTCGTGCAAACGACTTAGTACTTCGTGCGAACGAAGTAGTATTTTTTTTCATCATGTCCTATCAGGGGCACCGTATACATGAGAGGAATGTTTTGAAACAAAAATCTAAAAACTGATCAGACAATTTTTGAGAAAATGGCCACCAAAGTCCAAAATTGGCAATTTTTCGTCAAAAATGGCCGCCAAATCGGCAAAAATGATTCAATAAAAAAGAAAAGAAAAAGATATATGGCCTAAGATATTGGCCTAAGGTATGTTCTGACAAATTTATGGGGGAATTCATCATGCCCCAAAAAAGTTACTGACCCGGACGGACGATGGACGACGGACGCAACGCCATGCCAATAGGTTATCGGACCAAAGGTCCGGTAACCTAAAAAGATTGCGTCAATTATATATCACATAGGTACGGTGGCCCTATGCTGCCAAGTAGTTTATGAACCAATCCGCCAAGTTTGAATTCCAGAAAGAGTTACCACCGAGATTGTAAACCATTGCGCCCAGTTTGTAAACCAATCCGCCAAGTTTCATTTCAAGACAGAAATTTTCAGCGAGTTTGTTAACCATTCCGCCGAGTCTTTAGCACGGGCGGAAACGTTTAATTTTAGCATGGCACAAACCTTTCTAGCATGGCACAAACCTTTCTAGTTCCAACGAAACTGGGTGACTGACATTGTCCCAGGGTTGCGATGTAACTAAAACCTTTCTAGCATGGAATAAACATTTCTACCGGGGTTTTCCGTAATATGGCCCTGGGCGATTTTTCGGAAAATGGCATCTCACCAAATAAAAATCGAATCCGAATTATGGCCCATGAGTGATCTTTCGGAAAAACTGTTTTTTTTCCCCACCAATACATCCCAAAGTACTGAATATATATGACTGATGTATGTTTAGTTTGATTTTTGAAATATATAACCAATATCGGTGCCTGTACATGCAGACTAAGGAAATACACATACCTCGGTATACTATTAAAGTATAACTCCTCAAAATTAATTCATGCTTTCACGGAACCTCGTTGTTTTTCACCGTTGTCAAGAGAGTAACAATTTTGTGTCAAGTTCAAAAGTAGGCCTATACTTGGATTTTCGAGGTCATCACCACGTCACATGAGTATATTGTTTTAATGAGTTACTTTCAGAGGCTCTTTCTGAATTACGTGTTCATAATATCGCTGAATAAATGCCGCTATGACAGTATTTCATGTCAAAACTCGGCCCACGTTTGAAGAAATATCTAGATGTTAAAACAGCCGTTTACATTTTCATCGAAATATGATATGAAAAAAAAATCACACGGCACCGAAAATGAAAAAAAAATTGAATCCGAATTATGGCCCATGGGCCATCTTTTGGGATTTTATCCCGAAAGATCGCCCATGGGCCATAAATCGGGTGGGCCATATTACGGGAAACCCCGGTAGAATGGCGAATACGTTTTTAGCTTGGCAGAAACCTTGGTAGCATGGCGTGAACTTTCTTACCATGGCAGAAACTTTTTGGCACGGCATAAACTTTTTTTAGCACGGCATAAACTTTTTAGCTAGGCACAAACCTTTCTAGCAAGGAATTAACCTTTCTAGCACGGCGGGAACGTTTATAGCATGGCAGAAACCTTCTTAGCATTGCCAAAACCTTCTTAGCTTGGCAGAAACATTTTAGCACGGCATAAACCTTTTTAGCCTAGCACAAACCTTTCTAGCACGGCACAAGCCTTCCTAGCATGGAATTGACCTTTCTAGCTTGGCGGGAACGTATAGCATGGCAGAAACGTTTTTAGCTCGGTGAAAACCTCCTTAGCATGGCAGAACTTTTTAGTACGGCATAAACTTTTTCAACACGGCACAAACCTTTCTAGCATGGAATAAACTTTTCTAGTAGAGAATAAACATTTCTAGCATGGTGGAAAAGTTTTTAGCATGGCGGAAACTTTAGGTTGGCGAAAACCTTCTCAGCATGGCAGCATAGTTAATATATAGGCCTTTTTTGTCTGTACAGCATTTCCTCAATACCTGCTTATATTTTTAAACGAAGACCACGTGATCTCAAGCACTGACCCACATGTATGGTCGCCCCCTGTTGAGAACATTTCCAACATGCTAAGAATGTATATGCCGTGCTTAAAAGGTTAGTGCCATGCTAAAAAGGTTTATTCCATGTTAAAAAGATTTTGCCATGCTAAGAAGGTGTCCGTCATGCCATAAACATTCTCGCCGTGCTAGAAAGGTTAATTTCTTGCTAGAAAGATTTGTGCCGTGCTAAAAAGGTTTGTGCCAGCCTAAAAAGGTATAAGCCGTGCTAAAAAGTTTCTGTCATGTTAAAAAGGTTTGAGCCATGCTTTAAACGTTCCCGCTGTGCTAGAAAGGTTAATGCCATGCTAGAAAGGTTCGTGCTTGCTAGAAAGGTTGTGCCGTACTAAAAAGTTTCTGCCATGCTAAGAAGATTTTCGCCAAGCTAAGAAGGTTTCCGCCATGATAGAAAGGTTAATTCCATGCTAGAAAGGTTTGTGCCGTGCTAAAAAGGTTTGTGCCTTGCTAAAAAGCTTTATGCCATGCTAAAAAGTTTTTGCCACGCTAAGAAGCTTTCCGCCATGCTATAAACGTTCTCGCCGTGCTAGAAAGGTTAATTCCATGCTAGAAAGGTTTGTGCCAAGTTCACCCCCTGTTCGCGGCACAGCGGTAAATCAATTCTTGACGTTATCGGTTTTAAATTCTTGACGTTATGCACAAAATTCTTGACGTTATGCGCGAAATTCTTGACGATATACTTTTGTGTAGCCACAGAAAGGACCATTGAGTATGTTTAATAATGAAATAAACCTGATATGGAACAATTAATATCGTGATAGTTATGCGCACAGTACGCAGATACTATATATCTTGATATGTAGTCCAACTGTCGATTCAAGCACCATTGTAAGTAATATACAATGAGCGTTCGATTGTTAACGCTAAATATTATTCTCCAGCTCTTGAAAAGGCGCAAAAAAACGGTCAATAAGAATACGCAATGACTATTTGATTCATCAGTAATTTGTACAATGATGTTACATGCGAAAAAAAAGTGGTTATTAATAGTGAAACCTACGCATCCCCAATTTTGCACGGCGCTAAATTATTGACGTTATGATTACACAAGTTCGTCATGCTTGACGATATTGGTTTTTATTGATTTAAACATATTTATAAAAGAAAGAAAAATGTAATTATAGTCTTAAAAGTATTTAATATATGTTGACGTTTAACCTGTTATAAAGCGTCATGGGGCTACATAAACAACCGTGTACTCCTTCCATGGCCTAGAAATCTATATGTGCGCAATAGAAATGTTTTTCCCAGCGTGAAGAAAGTCCTTTAGGGTATATGTGATTGACTGATGGTCGTTGATATCACCCTATATGTGATCACCCTATCACCCTATATGTGACTCTTCTAGATTCAGCATATGCCTACATTGGTGTAAATTTCGCGAATTTGCAATAAAAGCCGAGACATTCCGGTAATCTCATACAAATATACTGCTAATATTAATGTCTTAAATTTGGTGACAAAAATTAAGTGATGTTTTGAATTAGTTTGCGGCTGGTATGCGACAGTTCCTATATTTATTCTCCCGCCAGTTATTTATTTCGGACCTCTCCAAGTATACTAGTAATCAATTTGCGTTATATAACTACGCCAACAAGTTAGCAATAGAAATGTGTTGTATTGCAACGATGGACAGTGATACATTGGTTTTGAGCAGGAATTTAGGAGGATGTCTTTTTTAACAGAATTGCCGACGGCTACGAAAGCTCAGGGCCCAAAACCAGCCCTGGTGGTCTGGCAAGGATATGGCACATCTAAGTAGACTCTGGCCTAGATAATTTGGTTGAGGGTGTTCACAATTTGCCGTGTCATTTACTTTGATGTGACTGATTGTATGACGTTCTATATGAACTGTATAGATATTGGTGTGGCGCTTTCGTATGGGAATAAACTGTGTAACCAAGTTTTATGTTTCATTATGACATCTTAGAATGTGTCAGGATGTTTATCACACGCCATAAACTACAATGCTATAGGACTCCAAAAGGTGTGATAACCTTTTCTGTATCACCCTACTTCAAATTTAATCTGTATCACTCGCTGAGCCACATCGGGCCGAAACTACTTTTTTATTGTATATTACGTAAAGACCATTTTTACGTAAGAGAACAATGTTATGTACGTAAAGTAACCTAGCAACCGAAAGTTACTTTCCTAGCTCAGACAGAGAGTGTAGAACACTCTGCTTGAGGTTTTTCGGACATCACCGGCATATTCATGATCATGAATATTATTATATTAATTATCATTATCAATTTTCTTATGATAAAAGCTCATTTTCAGTACATAGCTGATTCATTGGATGGAAATAAATTGCATTTAGTCAGAGAGTATAGAACAGAGAGGTTTCACTCCACTGGCACCATTTTGTATTTTGAACTGGTGGCACTCCTGGCGGATGGATGTGCTTTATGAATGAATTTGTTTACTACTATTACTACGACATGAATTTATGAATGAAAGAATATGTCAACAAAACGAAATGACGTAATTCACAATCGTCCCTGAGGACGACAGACTACAACACCGCATCCAGCCACCAGGATTACAGAGCTCCATGAGACAAAATGGTAGACAATAGAAATTTGCAGAGTGAAACCTCTCTGTTCTATACTCTCTGATTTAGTACATTCGGATAAGTGCAAGGCACGATCTTCAACTTTTTTACATCTCAGCGTGTGATTGGGATGCCATATTATGCTTCGTCTAACTCATAAATCGAATATATAGTCTCCCTCTTACTAATTACCTGAACAAAATTAGATAATTTATGCTGAGATCGCGATAGAACAAAACATAAACAGAGATATCGTTAAGAATTTCGCGCATAACGTCAAGAATTTTGCGCATAACGTCAAGGGTTATCAGAAATATCTGCAATCATCAGCTGGCAGCACTCCTTTATCAGTCTTATGACGTCATGTTACTGTTTTTGCTGGCGTTATCAATATAAACGTAATTTTCCCGCCAAAATGTACGTCATTAAAGACCTAGTAGCATGTCGATGAAAGTGCTTTTCATTTAGTCCATTATGAATAGTTATCTGTAAATTCGAACGAATTTTACAAATACAATCAATGGGTTTCGAGATATTGAATCAAATAGGCACTCCTTCCGTAAATTGCCGAAGATTTTGATCACGATTTTAGTATGGGTCACGTGGTTTGTGACGTCATTTGAGGCAGTACTGAAAGTACTTGTAGCCAGCAAGGTAAACTGCATGTCGCATATTCATTCTCGTTGCGTATGTTTGACAATTCAAGTGAACGGGTGAGATGGTTGGAATACGGCATTTCTTGTCTTGATATTTAGAATCAGTACTATTCATTCTCCTAGAAGGGAGGTTTGTTGAACTGCAAGATGTCCAGTATTTGTTGGTTTTCATGTGTTTTCTTTTGAATCTCATGCATTTTGGAGTGGTTTTCTATCTTTGAGCTGACCGCCCAAATTACGTTTTACGTTTTTGGCCAGCCATCAAAGCACATTTTGCCTCAACTGACGTCACGATTACGGAAACTGCCGAAGCTATTTTTTTCATCGGCATGAGAAGGCGATTGCAATACTGGCTCAATATACTCGATTATATGTCGCTGTTATTAATTACCAATTAACGCGAACATCTTTTTTATCACCAAATGTCCACAATGCCTTTATCTGAACAGGAATAAAACCATATAATGGTACCTTGCTACTATGACTTTAATGATTACAGACGATATACGTTTATGATTTTGGCGCCAAAAAGGACTGATAGTACAATGCTGCCCTCTGTTGAATGATGTTTGATAACCCCCTATTTAGAACCGATAACGTTAAAAGTTTACTTACCGCTGTGCCGCGAACAGGGGGTGAAGTTGAGAAGGTTTCGGGCATGCTAAAAACGTTTCCGCCCGTGCTAATAACTGGCGGAATGGTTGACAAACTCGCTGAAAACTATTGTTTTGAATTCAAACTTGGCGGATTGGTTTACAACCTGGGCGCATTGGTTTACAAACTCGGCGGTACCTCATTCTGGAATTCAAACTCAGCGGATTAAATACTTGGCAGCGTAGGGCCATGCACCGTAGATTACTGGTACGTATCTTTGATGAACCAATATATCCAATCTCCTCACCAGTCTTGCTAGAGCAGTAGTTTTGTTTTAATTGAATTTCAAATTTTATATTCATGGATAATTCATTTGCATTCTTCCCAATGTAATTTGCGTTTTGAATCGTGAGGTAATTTGCATTGAACAGTCTGCAAAATTTGGAATTAAAAGTGTTTTCGTGGCAATAATATAAATTTTTCAACAGATGACAAAAACATATTTCAGGATAGTATAAAAATTAGCCCAAGGGTTAAGAAAGGTTACCGGAGAAATGTACAGCATTATAATAAGTTGTCAAAGTCTGAAATGGTAATGTTTTCGAATAAAATGACCATTTTGACCTTTCAAGATCATCAAAGGTCAAATTCTAGGTCACCACTCAAATTGTCATATGACTTTCTATTTGGATGAACCAAATCCTAAGCTCCATCTCAATGCAGTTTAAAAGTATAGTCCACATACACACTGCTCCTATTACAAGAGAAAAATACGGCTACATTTTTCTACTTTTTTCAGACCTCTTTTTTACTTGATTTCGAACCCATTTCTTTTGTTGACCGGGCGGGAAATCAAAATGGCCGCCGCACGTAGTCCGAGGATTCAAGGGCAAAGAAACTTATACACATCACAGGGTATATATGGAAAGTCATATGCATCATTTAGATAAAAATTCACGACTTATTTCAATAAAATAACCGTAAATAAACCGTTTCAATAATAATAAAGTCCCAAAATCATCGTTTTTCGAGAGAAAAAAGCCGATTTCATCCTTCAAGGTCGAGATCACTGAAGGCCAAGTTTAAGATAACCACTGACACTGCAATAATATGCTTTCCCATTTTAATGTGCCAACATTTGGGCTATATCTTCAAATGCTCTAGGAGTTTACTCAGCATAGCTCTCATTATAAAAGGAAAAGTGGATGAAATTTTCAGTCCTGCGTATTTTTCATTGGGATTTTTTTTGTTGCTAGAAATTGCTCAAAACGAATGGTGACTTGATTCGGACGAAAAAACTTTCGTCGTCCCGTCAAAAAAAAAAAGGCCGCCACACGCAGACAGGTGATTCAAGGGCCACGTACTAAACTTATACACCTCACAAAGGTACAAAAAGGAAATGTGTTGGAACAAAAATTTCAAAACTGTCTGAACAGTTTTTTTTTTTAAAAATGGCTGTCAAAGTGAAAAATTGGCCTTTTTTGTCGAAAATGGCTGCCATTTTGAAACAGAGCGAAAATAATAAAACTAAATGAACGACGGACGCAACGCCATGCCAACAGGTTATCGGACTGAAGGACCAAAAATTGTAGATTTTTCGATTTTTTATACTTTTCGAATCTTCAATTTTTTAAATTATTGTTATTTTTTCTCGAATTTCCGTTTCTTCCACTTTTGTTTTCCGAATTTTAGACTGTTTGTTTTTCCGAATTTTGACTTTTCGACATTTCTTTGAAAAAACGAAAATTGAAAATTCGAGAAAAATAATCGAAAGGTCAGAAAGTCATAAATTCAAAAAGTTTAGAAATATTTCTTAAAATTTTGAAAATATTTCTCAGGATATTAAAAATTGGACAAAAACCAAATCTAAAAGAATACTAGCTGGCCGTACTATCATATCTACCTACTGAGCAAACTAAAATCAAAACATCTAATGCTTTCGCATCATAACGTTGTGTCAGATGGTCAGATCAATTCGAAATTTTATATTTCCATTGCACATCAAACCGTATTTTCCATTAGGCCTAAATGTCGGACTTTTATATTTGAAAGTGAAAAAAAATTGCAGCCTTTTCAGTGATGTTATTTTATATTGGATTTTATCAGATGATATGTGTTCTGTCGATTTAAACGCGGGCGTTATACATTGATAATCTATCTCATGTTTATCCATTCCATAGAGCTAAAAAAAATGTTATCCCATGTCTCTCTGCGGACTGTAATGAGTACAATGCGTCATGAATACTACCAACGTAACGATTGCCCACTGTGTAGCGATGATTCGCCGTCTAGCGAATGGGTGAGGAACTGACGAAGAATAAAGAAAAACAGAGAAGGTTATGGACCTGTATTGATTTCCTTATATGGTCAAAATGAGGCATCAAAGTACTATATTATTTAAAAACTCCCAGTTTCTCCTCCAAATGCACATGTATCACTTTAAAATGTCTCTGTTTTGGTTTGTATAGTGGTATTATGGGTATTCCTCTATGTACATGTGAATTTTCATGTTGATTGGAGCTGTTACTGTGCGCATGAATACATATAAACAAACCGGCCCTTTCTGGGAGTTTGCTTTCTGAGGAATTCGCCAGGTGTCAGCAGCTAACAGTCAAATGCTTGTAGCGTTTGATCTATTCCAACAACATGTGCTGATTTTTTAATATTTTGTAAGTTATATATATTGCTTCAACATACAGAAATTTTATGAAAATTGAAACATTTTGAAAGTGATTTCTCTCATAAAACGTTATAATGGAGTTAAATGGCAATCCTATATGTGTTCGTATACCAGAAGGAACCCATACTAAGCCTGAAAAAGGACGATCTAGGTCGAATAGCTGCGATAATCATTTATTGACGAAGGTATGAAGGCCAATCCTCGTAAAGAACACATAAAACATTGCAGAATGCTGTTTAAAATGTAGACTAACAAGTTTCTATTATGTGAACTGAGCGATAATAAGGGCCGTTGATCATGGAGAATGTCGTGCTCATTCTTGGGAATTTGGACAAATTATGAATATCAGTTTGCTGAGGCCTTATGACTAACTTGGAATATATAGAATTTTCCTTCAATGAACAGTTATGAACTGTTAGTTATTTACACAGAAACTTCCCAATAAAATTAATGAATATTATTCTAGGGCCCGGACGAGTCAACGGGTACCCGAATTCGGGGCAGGTCAAACAATTACCCGGGCGGAATTTCAATACCCGTACCCGAGAACGAATAATGATATAGTTTTTTAACCATTTCCACCATTAGGCCTATTCATTGAATGTAATTTTTTGGTATTTACTATCTTCTCAACAATCCACTTCAATATGTAGCAGAAACTCAAGTTACATCATTATTTGCTTGCGTATTGCGAGAAAAATCAATCAAAATTTTCATGTCAGTGTTCCATTCCAAAATGACCCAGGATGATCATTTTGCCAGTGCCATTCTGGAATCCACAAGTTTGCCCAGGTCCTTCTCGAGATGGCCCAACATTCCGAATGTGACCACAACAAGAACAAAATCACAGTCCTATACGTTTATGGCTATGTTCGTCAAAAACATGCGTTGTGCCTCCCATGCACCGTACATGTTTTGAGAAAAATAGCAGAGGTGCCATCAAAGCATACATTTTCAACCCAATAAGTATACTGTCGAGTTCTATTTTATAGCTAGTAGACATGTTATTCTATTAAGCCCCGCCAGCTTTCAGACTGCACTGTGTGCCATTTCCACACAACATCAACAAGCATATCATTTGCCGATTATTTTGCAAAAGAAATGGGTGAATAAAACTAATTCCCCGACCTACTTATGTTACAATCTTCAAGTTATCATAGCACAAAGCACAGCGAAACACAAATACTGGGATTGTGAAAATCTGCAAGGCGCCAAAGGCCAGGTTTTTGCAATATTTGTGTTCTCAAAGGTGCAACCCCATGTCCCACTGCCTCCTACAATCCTGAGCATAGCGTCCATGTGGAGATCAAGCAGGTTCATTTGTAACTGTACACTAGTAGTCTGATGTCTGCATTAACTAGAGCGCATTGAGGCATGTGGTGTATTTCTCCTACCTTTCTGCAAACAGGTATCAGCTGAGTTTACAATTTGGAGAACTTCAACGAAACAGCCATCTCACATCACAGAGAAGATGGTGAAGAAATTCAGGGATGTGCATGGTGACTTCGTACAGGCTTTGACTAAGCCAATACCTAAATTTGATGATGTCTTTGATGAGGAGACATTCTATATCTTTGCTATATGCATCTTTGTGGCATGTGTCATCGGGGCGATCCTAGCGTCTCGCTACATCAAAATCCAGGATGCTGGACATGTGGATTAGCACCATGAAGAAACCTTTGAAAACTGATTCAGTGGCTCACTGAAGAACTGATTCTTGTATTCTTCCATAGACCGTGTGAAGTTGAAACACAGACTAACTTGCCAAGTTGTTTGTTCATCTGTTTTATCAGAACATGGAATTCAAATAAATGTAATTTCACTTTCAGAAGATATCGTGTGCATTATTCCATAAGACAAGGACTCATTGCAATGTATATCTTCTAGCTGCATTTTATTTATATAATAAGGATAAAATTGATACAAGTCATTAACTGTGTGCTAGTCAAAATTGAAAACATGCATTTACCATGTTTACATTATGTGTACTGTTAACGGTTTGCTGATGTTTTGGAGGACAAAAATCTCAGTAGTATACAGTGTCAGAAACATGGCAGTGATATAGAATCATTTGGGTATAACCCAGGCCCTGATGTGTAATGTTTTGTTGTTCAATTGTTCGTTTTTGTACATGTACAGTGTGATGTTGATGACGTGATGGGATTACATGTATCTTTTTATGCAGTATCATGAATAAAAACTTTGACATATCCTTTTGTTACAGTGTTGTACACTGGACCACAGCAGTTACGAGGTACTTTGGGTACTGCTAATTATTTGTATAATGAAAAGATTCCAATCCTTGAACCTTGACAGCATGTGACTATCATGAAATTCGGGAATACAGTCAAACCTCCCATTAGTGAACGTTCAAGGGACCAGGCTAAAATGTTCACTAACTGGAGGTGTTCACTATTCGGAAGAATGGGTCTGGGGGATTCTGAACGAGAGTCGGACAATGACAAGTTTTTTTTTTTTTTGAAGACATGGCTTGTGCTGAACAGAACCAGTAAAATATCAGTGAATAAAATAGTGCATGGGTATTTGCTTTATATATCAGGGAGTTTCTTCATTGTTAATCCACTATCATCCATTTAATCTACTCGAGTTCAAACTGTCATTCTTGGTGCATGAGGTGAAATCTGTCTTTTGGTTATAGGCATGAGTCTATTTTCTACTTGGCATGTCTGCACTTGGTCAGGCAAAATTAATTGTGCCCAGTGAATCCCCATGCTATAGACTGTAATAACAGAGAAGCTGGGAAGGGGAGGCTGGTGATCAAATCAATGAGGTGTGACAATGCTGGTCACAGATACTATGATAACTGAAAGCAGACAAGATGGCTTACATCTGTACATGTAGAGGCATTAGGGGAGGGGATGGGAGCCATCACTGTTTAGCAGTTAGGGTCAATTATACCCTGATAATCGGTTAACATTGAATTGCCTATGTTCACTAAATAGAGGTCTATTAACATTGAAATGCCCCCTTTGGGACTCAAAAAGGTGTTCACTGTTCACAGTAGAGAGGTGTTCACTAATCGGAAGAGAGCTCCAATGTTAAAGGATTAGCGTTCATTTGGGACCGGGAAAAACTGTTCACTAATATGAGTTGTTCACTGATCGGAGGTGTTCACTAATGGAAGTTTGACTGTATCTGTATGAGTATGCAGGCCATGGATTTGTACAAGTTTTTGTTTCCACTTGATTATATCATGTATAAGTGAATGATGTTTGTACAATAATGTATGTTTGTATTACTTGTATGTACTTTGAGCTATCACATTTATGTCATATACCACTATATGTAGCTCAGGCTTTCTATATTTGCAGGCCCATTTTTATATGACTTTGTTCTGGTGATGAATAAACATAGAAATCGAAGGCAGTTGCAGGATACAACTGACCCTGGGAAATACCATACTTTGAAAATGTTTATTATCATGATTAACATTGCACATGTTATATGTTTACTTGGACATGCACATACAAGTTACATGTATATAATGCTATTTATTGAATAAGAGTTATTTTTAGTATATCATGTATGCACTAATCAGTGCAGTATAGATTATTGTATTGAAAAATTGGAAGATTCAATATAGTTTTCTGTTTCTTGTGCAGAGGGAGCATTTTAAAGCCCTAGGCAAGACTGTGAGCAAGCGAGGTGGTTACCTAGGATTATTCTAAATTCAGGTGAGTCAAAATATATTCAGTTTACTGTACTCAGAATCTTCTGCCTGTAATTCACACACTGGCCCAGGTCAGCTTTAATGGTATATTCATCTTTGAATGTACAAGTGTTTGTTTATATAGATTCATTGGAGCCATTTCTTGCTTCTCACAGTTTTGCCACATTCTATCCGATAGTGGACCTAATAAGGTTTTAAGTACCATATTTGTCCTAATAGTAGCACGACTTGCCAAAGAAACAAAATGAGGTCAAATTTGAGGTCAAATTTAAGAAAGTCACTCACTAACATATAGCCTTCAATCCACTTGCTTATGATTCAAATAACACACATAATGTGGATCGGAACACTCCTAGAGTTTATTAGAAAGATACGAAGTGAAATACAAGGTTACAAAAATCGAGAATTTTTGGAGAAAATAGGTTGGCGTGCTACTATTAGGGAACATGCCACTATTAGCACCAATACAGTATATAGATTTATGATCCCGTCACACAAATTGGCTAAGAACAACAGAAGTGCACTTCGGTGTTTTCCTATGAGGCTGACATTTGGAGATATGACTGTCTGATGACTTACAGAGAGTCCTGCGAGGGATGATGGCATCAAATACCACTAAAGCCACGTACCTTGTGCTGTGGAGTGTCCTGGATCTGACGGTCAGCGTCCTGCTTTACCCCCAACAGTTCCATCACTACCAAGAGACATTCCTGACGGACATCCTCCATTACAGCGTCAGCCGGTCTATGCTTGACCTCTGTGTGCTTGCACTGGTCCGCTTCGCTTTCGTCGTGGGAGTACTCTTTGGCTACCTGCGCAACACGACTGAAGGTGTGAAGAGAGTGCAGAGCTCGCAGTCCGCGATCGTGGTTTTGGCTGTCATAATGTGGGATTTCCCTCTGGTGAAACTTCTCATCATGTACAACAGTGTACAGCACTATAAACAAGTGTTCTTTGGAGCAATGTTAGCCTGGTGCATGTTCGCTTCTGTGATATTTTATGTTAACTGGACACTGCTAGGAACATTCAAATCACTACGACACAGTCAAAGTTCAGCACGAAGTTTATCAGTGAATGCCAGTGGTGAAGAAAGACGTAGTTTACTTGGAAACAGGGACCAAACTTCGGAATCGAGGCAAAAAGCAGAAAAAAAGGATGAAGATGAAATTGAAAAAACCCTACGTTTTGCAACTGTGGGTAGATTGATATCTTATTCGAAACCTGACTGGCCAATTGTTTTTGTTGCGTTTACATTCCTGTTACTCTCATCAACAGGTAAGTGCTATTTTGCTTAATATTACGTCATTAAAAATCGCATTGATACCCTCGAATTGCATCATTTCTAACGATTTATCATACAAATTTACTCACGCTGTTGTGTGTATTCTCCACTCCAGCACAGATATTCACCCCTTGGTACACAGGCCAGGTCATTGAAGGTATCGCCATCAAACACGACCACTCCAAGTTCATACGCTCCATCATCTACATGGCCCTCTTCTCGGCAGCCAGGTAACCATGGTGACATTCAGTAAATGTACTCGGGCTTCAATCGTTGCCTTCAGAATGTAATATTGTGATTGAGAAATGTACTAAATTCTTCTTGATTTGTTATTTCCACTCACAGTGCAATCGCTGCTGGGATTCGTGGAGGTTGCTTCACAGTGGTTATCGCACGACTGAATATGCGCATACGCAAATGTCTATTCGCGTCCCTACTCAAGCAGGAGATAGCCTTCTTCGATGTCACACAAACAGGTACAGTGCCCCCAGACACTGGATTTTCTTGCAAATGCCCTGAGACTGACTTCTGCACACAGTGAAATAATTAGGGTCTGAAATAATGGCGTAAGATACAGGCTAGGCAATGAGGATATTTTCCATTCTGTAATAACATATTCTGGGCAGCAGGGATATTTCATTAGGGGGATACACTCATGCCATCAACAGCAACTGTAAAGCATCTAGTTATTATTCTCACTTGTACAGGAGAAATAACATCCAGGCTAACATCAGACACAACAATAATGTCTGACACACTGGGGCTCAACATCAATGTGTTTCTGCGGAGTATTGTCACCTCAGGTACGGACAGCTCATAGATCATACTTGACTTGTAATGTATATGTATATCACTTATGTACATGGTCAGCTAGATCCTCATCTTCCAAAGCTCTCAGTTTTGAAGAGATCTCCTGTCAGTACACGTACTATGTAGTAAGCTTTGTAGTACTTTCTACTTGAGTAGACATCTGACCATGTTTGTCTCTTCTTTTAACATGTGTATGTATCTATGGTAACTGGTTTATACCTACAGCTGGTGTCTGTGTCTTTATGATTCGATTGTCCTGGCAACTCAGTCTTGTCACCGTCATTGGATTACCCATCATCCTCGGTGCATCACACATCTATGGAAACTTCTATGAGGTACTTTTTGTTAAAACCCTAATTGATATCAACTACCACACCTAAATAAATGTCATCAGAAACTTGTCTGGCACTGACACAGAAAGGATGAATGTGATCAAGTCTGTCAGATTGCTTGTCTTAAAACAAAGTTTAGGGTGATTGTCTCGCATTCGAGATTACACTCAGAAGAATGAGTAGACCATTAAGGTGTGTTCCTGTGAACATCATGTATTCTCCCTGCCACTCCCTGTCGACAGCGTCTGTCCAAGCGTATCCAGGACTGCCAGGCCAAGGCGAACAAGGTTGCGGACGAGGTGTGCTCGTCTATGCGGACGGTGCAGAGTTTTGCAGGAGAGGAGAGTGAGCGGGACAGGTACGCCCTGCGGCTCCACGACACGTACCGCCTGCAGAAAACAGAGTCCATCGCGTACGCCGCATACATGTGGGTCAGCGAGGTACGGTGATGAGAGGCAGTGTGCTAGAGGTGGTGTCCTGCCGTTTCTGTGTAGTGGAGGAGAGGAGTTAATCAAGGTCTATGTTTTCCAGTTGTTCGCTTTGTCACTGGTCGTGGCTACTCTGTACTATGGAGGAACGCTGGTGTTGGACAACCTTCTCAGCGGTGGGAAACTTGTCTCGTTCATACTCTATCAGATGCAACTTGGTTATGAGTTAGAGGTAAGTCCAACACGATGTCTACTAACGTTTATGCGGCTCTGAATTTCAAGGATATTGAATACGTTACCATGTTGATACCTAATTGACTTTTCAAATGAGTGTTCATTTTGCAACAGTCGATTGCCAGCGTGTATACAGGACTAATGCAGGCCACAGGAGCATCAGAAAAGGTGTTTGAGTTCATTGAGAGAAAGCCAGTCATCTCAAATGAGGGGAAAGTTGTTTCCACCAATCTGCAAGGCAGACTGGACTTCCAGAATGTCTCATTCGCATACCCATCGAGACCAGATACACAAGTCTTGAAGGTTCGGCTACCGTTCTCCAGATCGATCAGATGTCATATCTTATTCACAAGAAAACATGATTTTCGTGTACATTTAGGCAATACCTAACTGCTCAACTCACAATGCAATGAATATCTTGATTACCGGTATTTCGATATTTGTTTGGCTCAGGATGTGACATTCTCAGTGGCGCCGGGGGAGGTGGTGGCGCTGGTTGGTCCTAGTGGTGGAGGCAAAACATCGTGTATCAGTCTCCTGGAGCACTTCTATGAGACGTCTGCTGGTCAGGTCCTCCTGGACGGTGTACCAATATGTGACTACGACCATCACTTCCTCCATAAACAGGTACCGATGACTTCAAGAATTTCACAGCCAGCTAGGCTAGGTAGTTAGTGTCTTGATTTCCGTCAGCTAGATTCGCTTGATTGTGATTATCCTATGCCAGACTATTAAGTTATTTTGAACATACATTTAGACGCGTGATTCCAATGTTTTCCAGATCTCGCTGGTTGGCCAGGAGCCTGTGTTGTACGCACGATCTATAAGGGAGAATATAGCCTACGGTTTAGAGGTTTGCGACATGCAGATGGTGAAGAAGGCTTCACAAATGGCCAATGCACATCAGTTCATTTCAGAACTTAGTGACCAGTATGAAACAGAAGCTGGAGAGAAAGGTGTACAGCTGTCAGGTCAGTACATATGAATGCACTTCAGTTACATAACCCCTTAACACCGCATGGAGTGTTCATGACAACGAGATGATGATTTTGTTGCTGTCTGCAGGTGGACAGAAGCAGAGGGTGGCAATAGCACGGGCGATGATTCGGAATCCCACCATCCTGCTGCTAGATGAAGCTACCAGTGCCTTGGATGCAGAGTCTGAACATGTGGTATGTTGAAGTCATATTGTATTCACTTCCTCTGAGTGTCGGGACAATTTTTCTCGTTCACAACACAGTGAAGTGACTCCTATACCATGTAGCATGATTGCGTAGTCCCCCTCCCCCGCAGACAATTCTTTGATGACAGACATGTCCCATTGTCTTTTACTCAGGTTCAGGAGACCATCTACAAGAACTTGAAGGGTCGGACGGTGATTATAGTGGCACACCGGCTCAGTACCGTAGAGAGAGCGACACGGATCGTGGTCATCAACAAGGGCTCCGTGGTGGAGCAGGGAAGTCACAAGGAGCTGTTACAGCAAGGTGGCCTCTACAGCAAACTTGTACAGCGTCAGCTCCTTGGTCAGGACATCGGCCTCTCCCCCTCACAGAACCCCCTCGATGGGAAGGCGCGGCCCCGTCAGCAGGACGCCAAACAGGACAAGTCACCATCTAAAACGGCTCCGAATACCAGGCCAAGGTCCTCCCCAGTCATGGCAGCCTATGGCAGTATGCGAACTGGCACCGTTGGCTCCCCAGATGGTCACAGGAGCTCACCACATGATCAGGTGTTCCAGCCCAACACCAAAGTGAACTTTCGCATTGGTAGTTCTGTGGATGACTCCATTGCTGGCAGTCTAGGCTGCTAAATAGGGAAATATTCTAGGAAATTCACTCGGGTGATGATATATTTACGATTTTTGTGATATTACTTAGGAGGCTAGTGAAAAATATTGGGTATAACAGGTGATTGAACTTTGGGATGTATGATGAACGACTTTGTTGGAATAGGATCAATGTTGTGTGAAATAATGTGCTCAATCTATATGAATCATAAAAATGTGAGATCATGTGATAAGGCTGTGTCATGGGATTTCTGTAGGTAGCTACCATTTCTGTTGTTGATATAATCTACTTGTATGGGATATATTTGTGTACATTTTCATAAAATGCACAGTGACCTGTTTGCCACAATACATGTTGCACACTGTACATGTATGACTGAAAATAATTGTCAATGAATATGGTACATTGGATGGGAGAGCTTGATGGTGAGTGTGTTCATCGATGGGCCACTGTTGCGAATGGATTCTCAAATACAATGTATATAAGTCATTGATTGGAAGGAATGATCAGATAAGTGTTGAACAAGATTCGCATTTGAGGAAGTGTAAAAATGTACATGTACCCTGCATGCAGTGAACACATATACAAACTATACAATGATATGAAGCCTACCAGAACTTAGATCTTTGCATTCAAGCATTTTAAAACACACACACATCTGCCTATTCATTGATATTATAGTAATCATTTGGAATTTTATTATCATTTACATTACATAGCGTTACCAAACTTAAACCAATATTCAATTTTATGTATTTATCATACATTGTATTTACATCATACATGTATTACCTCATCTGTGGAAATTCTTTCGGAGCTCATTTAGGTTAACGTGCAACTATATGGGCAATCATTGGCATCACCAATCGGCACCATGCTTTCTGCCCCACATGCAACCCATTTTTTCACTGAACACAAACCACCAGTTTATATTTCCTTGCATGCTGTGTTTATAGTGTCTCAGACTTAGCTCAGCCAAGCTATCAAATTATGCCATGGTAATTCCGTTTCTGATAGTCATTAGATCTCAGCCCACTCTGGGAGCACTTTTGTCTTTTGAGGCTAAACGCGCAGGTCACAGATAAACTCTGTACTTCGCTTTTTAATTTATTTTTAGCTGGATATTTTGAATCTTGTTTGTGAGGGATCTTTTCATTATTTTAAATTGATTATTCTTGACGTTTATTCCTGTATGCACATTTGCATGATATCTATTTATGTTATCTGTGCTACAGTATTTACATTCATGTGTATCTCCTGCCATAATAAAGAAATAAATGTGATATCATCAGTTTATGCTGACCTTGTAATTTGGCATCCTCTCTTGCCTCGGGAAGCAGATCTCTTGAAAGTATTCAGAACATGTTTGAAAATGTTTTACAAGTATTCAAGATAAATGTTTGATTAGCTAAACTAGTCCATTTGATTGATAAGCGGGTAGTCATGGTCTGTCAGCTGGCCACCACTCGTCTATCTGACAAAAAGTGACCAATATATGTTCTGACCTGAAGAATTTTCTCACCCATTTAATACCTATATAAACAGGCTCAAGGGATCTGCATTGCATTTAATGAATACCAGTCGAAAGCTCTATCTTTGAGTGTTTTGTCTCCAAATGCCATTTTATGACCTTGGATACATGACCTTGGAAATGACCAAGCAATGTCGTCTAGGCTCAAACTAATCATTACTCAATATTCAAGGTCAGTGTCATTGAAGGTCAAGTTTAAGTTCACCATTCAAACTGCAATATATGATTTTCCATTTGATAGTGCCAATATTTAGTTGTAGAGGTTACTCCATACAGCTCTCGCTATGAAGGAAACATAGTACCAAGGGTGCTGTAGCTTACCGGCAATCATAAGAAACGCAGAGTATTGATTTTCCAAGATATAAATTGTTACACTGATCTTGAACTCTAATTGTCAAAACATGTTCGTAAATGTTGCTGGAAACACATTTTCTGCATGGACTATAGTACGAAATCAAATTACACATCACAAAGGTAGATTAAGGGAATCTTATACATTTATATTTTGAGAAAAACTTAATAAATTTTGACAAAATGGCCACCAAAGACAAAATTCATCGTTTTTGACCTTTCAAGGTCAAACCGCAATACTAGTATATGATTTCCCATTTGAATGTGCCAATACTTAGGCTCTATTTTGAAGTCTTCTATGAGTTTGCTCCGCACAGCTCCCATTATATGAAGGAAGAATAAAAAATGAGAAAATGGCCATCAAAAATCCAAAATTAGCCATTTTTCGACAAAAAAGGTCGTTTTGACCTTCCAAGGTCATTGAAGGTCAAATTCAAGGTCATCACTAAAACCGCAATATATGATTTCCCATTTGAATGTGCCAATACTTAGGCCCTATCTTCAAGTGTTCTATGAGTTTACTCTGCACAGCTCCCATTATGAAGGAAATTTGGGTGAAAGTCACAAAAAATTTTCAATGGCCAAAAAAAAAAATTTTTTTTTCGCTGGAAATGGCTCAAAACGAATAGTGACTTCATTTGGGACAAAAAATTTGTTTTCGCCAACCCGTTAAAAAATCAAAATGGCCACAACACGCAGACCGGCGATTCAAGGACAACGAAACTTATACACGTCATAAAGGTACATGAGAGGAATGTCTTGAAACAAAAATCTCAAAACTGATCAGACAGTTTTCGAGAAAATGGCCTCCAAAGTCAAAAATTGGCAATTTTTGGTCAAAACTGGCCGCCAAATAGGCAAAAAATTCAATCAAAAAATTGAAAAAACGTCTTTAGATACTGGCCCAAGGTATGTTCTGACAAATTTATGGGGAAATTCATCATGTCAAAAAAAGTTACAGACCCGGACGGACGACGGACGAAATACCACGACAATAGCTTATCGGCCCAAGGGGCCGTTAAGCTAAAAATGAGGTCAAAGCTGTAAAAGCGATAATAAGCGAGATACTTGCCATTTTGTGTTCTGACTTTGAAAATGAGGTGAAAGGTCAAATTCAAAGTCCTGACAATATTCAGGTTTTAACTTCCCATATGTCCTCAATTGATTCCTAAGCTGAGAACTTGAAAATAAGATCGAAGGCTAAGTTGAAGGTCATGAGAATATTTGGAATATAGCATTTATGTCCACATTTGATTCCTAATCTCTAATGTCAATATTAAGTGAGATATTAGCAATAATGTGTCCCATTATATAGCATGGTATACTTTAACATGGGAAAGTACCATTTGGAATCCGTCGAAAAAATCAAAATGACCACCACACACAGACCGGCGATTCAAGAGCAACGAAACCTATACACGTACAGAAGTATATGTGGGGAATCTTTTGGAACAAAAATCTCAAATCCGATGAAGTGACAGGTTTTGAGATAATGGCCGCCTAAGTCCAGAATTGCCTGTTTTTCGAGAAAAATGGACGCCATTTCGGCAAAAATGTGAAAGTAAAAAAACTAAAAAATACCTCCTTCAAATATTTTCAAGTATTTTTGAATAAAATTTCAGAAAGATTCGCCTGTAAACTTTAAAGATACAAATGTAGACGGACGACGACGACGGACGCAACGTCACGGCAATAGGTTATCGGACCAAAAGTTTGGTCACCTAAAAACGATGTAAACGAGTTTTGAACAATCATAGTATAAATGTGGAATGTTGTACGATAGGTTTCAGGGTTTGGTATGTCAAATTGTGGCTACTGTCCAGGGTTCAGTACTATTTTGTGTTTGTTTTACCTTTTGACCCATGATGATTTTATTGGTGACCATAACAGCATGTTATGTAAGAAAGTCAACATAAGTGTAATTCACTTTTGTATTATGTGGTGACGCTCGCGCCTATTTAGCAAAACATGGACCTTATTAACCTTTCTTTGCCAAAGCTGCAGCTCACAAGTGCCTCCTAATAAACCTAGTTCACGTCAAGTATAATTACATGCCAAATACTAACTCCATGCCAACCGTTATCGATAAAGGTCTCGGCAGCGCTGGCTTGTGGTGCTCGATCGGCAAGCAAGTCACATAGACAAGACTTCCCTCGGTCCAACAGGCACCAGCGACTGGGGTCAAAGGCGTTATCGTATTCTGCCTGATCTATTGTCGAGAAATCAATCGCTGTCAATAAAATATGGTGCTTTTTTGTGGCGGACAACTCGACCTGCTGACATGACGGCCATGATAGTGCCACTGATTACATGAGCTCGCTGGTCTAAATTCATGTACCAGTAATTCCTCGCATGTATCAAATATTCAGGCGGTATATCATGGTTACCAATGTAAGCAAACATAAACAATAATTTTATCATCAGATGATAATAATGGAACTAACTGACTTTCAAGCAACTAATTGATTGGATAATGGTACATGTATGAAGTGTATTGCAGTGAAATTAATGACAATTTACAACGACCAATTTAACACGTTAGATAAGGACATGGAAAATCCATCAAATGAAGTGCTACAATAAGTGACTTTTCAAGCAACAAGTGACTAGTTTCATTGTGGCTCACGTCGATGCATTTCTCTCGCAGTTCGTGAACCGAAAATAGTAAATCTTTAATGTTAGTCTGCGGGAGGAGCCTGGAGAGGGAACGCCCACATATACCAGACATTCAATCAATTGGCCATACATGTATGTTACGAACACTATTCATAAATGTGAAACGAGATATACAAAATCCATTTTCTCTCTGCTGTGAGGGTTTTTACAGGTAGTTTACTACGACAGCTTCAGTATGCGGACGTCATCTCGCCATGACAAACGCATTGATGTCATCATATTATTCAAAGTTATGACCCTCATCGAGGTCTATGAAACTTGAAATAATATTCAAGCAAAATAGAATATAAATGAAAATTCCACGAATTTCTTTGTAAAAAAAAAAAATCGAAAACATCAAATGATTTTCTTCTCCGGGTACCAAAACTGTTATTGTTCACGTTCGTGAAAAAGTGGCCGTGATGCCTATCACAATATTGGCAATGAAATCGATGTGCAATTTTGGCGCGATCGAGGCGTGTTGTGGACTACCTTGTGAGGTGGGAGTTGATGGATTAGATTGTACTCCGCAAAAGATCAAGCACGGCATGAAGGAGACGATCGTGTTGGGGCAGCGATTGTTCGTTATCGATTAACGCTTATACCTTCGTTATAAACTGAACGGGATCGCATTCATTGCCTGGTAAAGTGACACGCCATCGTGAGGAGTTCTCCATGTAGCGCGCGCCTCTTTTTTTCTCTCGAAGCTTGGTCAACGGTAGCCGGGTCGTTGTCTGGCGAGGAATCGACGTCTTTGAACAGATATAGCTACCGTAAATATACAGTCTACCGGGGGCAAACAACATAGAAAACATACATTATTGGACTAGGCCGAAAGGAGTACAGACAGAGCATTGGGATTTTCTGTTGTGACAACATAAACATAGGAATATCATACCGGTATACGGGATATGAAAATTATAACCTCATGAATGTAAGTACGTCCACCTCTAGGAATTACTGATGCGTGTGGATGAAATGAACAATCTAAATAAAGTTGATAATAAACTTAAATATTCTTCTATGGCTCCATACCTGTTCAATTAAGGACAAAAAGTAATATATAAAAATATAAGGCATTCATCATATGTGAACTCGTTTTAATACCACACAAAAATCATTGCAATATTTCACAACGCCTAGATCTACAATTAATTCAGACTCGTAATTATGAACTAAAATATTAACAGTGATTTTTTTATTTCCATTTATTATTTATCAGCCTGTATGAGACACAGACATACAGAGAGATATCCAGACAGACATGGATAACCCTGAGCAATGGCACAAGAAGAACAGTCAGCTGAACCTGCTGAAGAAGAGGTTCAAGTCTCAGATGGCCCGTTTCAACACGCTTCGCTGTGAATACTCGGACTGGTTCATGCGGCAACACTCGTCATTCCTGTATGCAGTCAAGTCCATGCAAGTACACATGGGCTCGCTAGTGCCGCAGACTGTACGCACCGTCGTGGACTACCGGGCCATCCTGGACATGACGCGTACCAAACAGGCGAGTAGCGGACTGCAGGTGCCCGGTGCCGACAAGATGGAGACATTCATCGGTTACTGGGAGCGGTTTGTGGAGCTCAAGTGCCAGCTGGACGTGCTGATGGACGACCTGCGACTGTACGTGCAGTCCATCAGCACGCTACGAGAGCCCCAGGTCAAAGACGAGATGGACAGATTGCACGACGACCTGAACATACAAAGCTCGGAGGGCTACAACTTCTCCGAGCTGCACAATGCCCGGGACAATCTCTACACGTACAGAGTCAACCTGCCCGACCAGAAATTCCTCGGCTTCTCCGGGTACATGCCATACCTGCTGACTGTTTCCACGAGACTTTGTTTTCTATGCACAAGGATAAATCTTGAAAAGGAATGAACGATACTTGTACAAATAATTGTTAGCGTTTTCTTTTTGTAGAATAAATCAGTGTTTCGCCACTTTTCGTCATCGATTGAATTTTGATTGTTGATTTAATTTTGAAGCCTCAAAATCCAACCTGTTTCTGTATTAAGCAATACAGATTATTTCAGAGTGTATGAATAGTTGTGTTCACAAACTCACAAATGCAAAATAATTTTTCGATCTTCAGTGCCCGAAGTGCATATGACAAACCATAAGTGACCTTCACTCTGAACACGAAACGCCCGCTGAGATACACTTATATTAAGATTTGGGAGTTCTTCATTATTATTATTATGGGGTTTGTGTGTTCACTGTCATTTGATGTCAATTTCAGGGTTACCGTAAACGCTTGAGACGACATTGAGTCTCAATTTCAATGTCGTTCAGAATGAGATATTAGACAAACGAGAGGTTACAAAACATTCATCATATGACTTCCTGTGCGCTCATGATACAATGCTAAGATAGCTCAAACATTTTCTCTGCTGGCCAATTTACACGTTTCTGTTGACATGTGGCTTTCTGGTTCATTACTCAAGGCCATCGGAGGACAAGATCAATGTCTCCAAAATAGCCACCATTACACGCTTCCAATATAATGCTCATAACACACTGCTAAACTCTCTTTATCTACACATACTCTCTCTGCAGAGTTACACATTCAAGGTGGACTACACCACGTCAGCTCATGTCATCAAAAGGTCAGTCATATCATACCAGAGTCCAGAAAGTCATCTATATGGAAGTTATTGATACACCTTGGTACTGCCCAGCATTTCCGCCAGGGCACGGAACAGGCCGCTTTCGAACTGCATGCCCTGATTCGAGTGTACCTGTTTTTGTACACATGGTACACCACCCACCTACTGTCTGCGTTTCGACGTCGCAGCAGAACGGCCTCTGTATATTGGTGAAGTAGTTCGAAATCACCAGGATGTACCAATACCGGGAGGAAGGAGGTGTAACCCGGTGAATGTCTAGTATATCCAAAGCGATCTGTTCAAACAACCTGCCCGCCTCGAACCATGGTTAAGGGGTGGCAGCCTGGAGCCGGAACTCCTTTGCGAGCTTGGCACTGAGGGCAAGCTATACACACCAGCGCACCATGTCCAAATTGCAACTTGACCACTAAAAGCGTTGTTGCGGAGGTTGTGAAGGTCATGGAGCTGATGGAGTTCCACGGCCTGCAGTACCACAGGTGGCACCAGCTGCCAGATGGCAAGAGTGCATGGGCACTCGTAACACCGGTACTGGAGGCCGTAACACAAGGCCAGTTGCTCCCACCTGAAACTATACACGTACTGTGTCTCCTCGGTGAAAGTCCACCGTTCTGCACACTACCCACGTGCGTGTTGGGATAACCAACCAAGTAGGACAGTCCTTCCAGCTGCACTTCCAGCTGCAGGGTAGTGGCCATCAACCATATTATGCGGGCAGTTATTGGCTCGGACTCTGAGCTGGACGGGATATTCCCCATGAAGAAAGATCCTGCGTTGATTCTGGTAGGTTCAGCTTGGAGTCAGACGGAGAACCTGCATGCATGCATGTTTAAGATGCTTGCACTTATGAAAGTTCGACAGTCCCACGGCGTTGCCATGTGACTTCTCAACATGATGTTCAATCTGCAGGAATCATACTTCGACAAGCCCCGGTGCGACCAAGTCATCGGCTTCATCAGCTGTGATCAGTCTGCAAATAGAAGAGCCACTCTAGCAGGTAATTCATTTGCGAGCGGCCTAAAGCTACGCTGACATACACTACTACGTATTCTTATCCGTCCACGACTTATAAAAGAACACCGCCGAGAGCGAATTCAGTTGGACCAGTGTCCAAGATGAACTCCCAGTCGGGGAGAGGTTGCCGGAGCACAGGAACGGTGATCAGAATCTTCTGAAGGTCCACAAATACTCCATTGTACCTCCTGCAGTTTGTTCCAAACAAAACCGGCTCGGATGCAATGGAGCACCGTCTGGAGGTTGGTCATTCTATCTTCAAAGGAGCGGCCGTACATGACGACAATTCAATGTACACCATGCACCTTTTCTGGAGACACCATTTTAGCACCATGTCCATAAGGCGATCAGACATCGCAAGCGCGTTACAGAGCCTGAACAGCATTACTGTTGAACTGGTAAAGGTCGTTCTTGATGACTAAGGCGGTTTTCGCCTTATCGCTCACTTCCATCTGGACGTGCCAATACCCGGATGCCAGATCGAGTGCACAAAAATAATACAACACAGGTAGGGCATCGAAAGTGTCCTCAATGTGTGGGAGACGATATGAGTCATTCCACGTGGCATCGTTAAACTTCTGATAATCCACGCACAAACTTCCATGAGCCAGTTTTCTTCTTCACCATACCCAAACGACTGGGCCAAGGGCTATCGCTGAGTTTGGATGAAACCAACACTGGGGGAACACCCGCCTGTCAGGAATGAGTGGCGGGCACTTGAGAGTAACCAGCGTAACCTAAAACTGTGATCACTACATGCCATATCCCAGAGTCCCAGTGGACGTGGCCAGACCTGGATACTTGATTGCGAGGGCCGCCACCAGAGCAACGGATGCCATGTGAACATGGTAGTCCCGAGTCTCGATACGGGTGAAGGTCCCATGTAACGAGAGGTCTGCTGGGATGGAGAAACCGAGACGGGGAACTAGACCAGTGGTCCGTCCGTAGTAATTCCCAAGGTAGATTATATGGCTGCAGGAGCAAGATTCCGGTGCCGTACCCTCTGATCGCATTCCATCAGGGATAAACCTGGAAATCGAGTGCAGTGGTTTCTGGCCTTGTTAGCCAGACGGCGATCCCCAAGTACATGTAAGGTCTGGAGTCTCATCCGTGTGCTGTTCCGCAGAACTGGAGCTCTTGAAGACAAACTGCTTTTGGGCTTGTGAGTGCTTGTTTTGGTCTGTCAACATTTTTCTTCTTCGATCGTTCGGTCAATTCGACATACATGTAAGAGAGACAGACTCTTCCCCAGGAAAAGTGACAGCAGCTGCATTACGTTCGTTGTCTGGCTGATCCTGGTCACGGCACCAATGAATCGTTTGCCGCCGAATATCTAGGTCGCATGGCCCCGCCATGCAGCACATTGCTTGCCAGTGCAAAGGTTAGAACTAACACATTTGTTACTTGTTGCACCCAGGACTAGAAACCACAGAGGAGGTTCCCAGTACCTAAGCACATAGACGTGTTAATCGTCCGGTTTCACTGACGGTCTGTCCACACAAAAACTCGGTGATAGCTCTGTGGATCGCACTGCGCCTTCATTACTGCTCAAACAGTTCCTCAGAAGGCCGGTGTCGCGGCGGAGATGGTAAAAGTTGTCCTCCTGTCCCATTTCCTACTCTGGTTAGGTGACCGACCACGTTTTTTAGTGACTGTTCGGAGCCAACTCGTCCAAGCCAATCGACTACGTCTGGTTCATACAATCCACGTTTGAGGTGGCGGTTCACTTCATGTGACATCACGGCTGCGTCTGCAGACTGTATGTTATCGGTGTCTGACTTGTACTTAAGATTGGTGCCTGCAAGACCTTATTCCACCCGCAGGAGCACTGGTATAAGGTTATGGCTGTGGCGCCAGCAGGAGTCCATCGCCGAACCATCTGCTCGCACTCAAGTCAGATAATAATCCATCGGGGGTTTAACCTGGAATGCAACTGTGGTGGTTTCTAGCCTTGTTCGCCGCACATCGTGAAGGGTGGTGTGGTACCGTCTCCAAGTAAGCCATGGACAACTCCTTCAACTTGGACAGATCTGGAGTCTCATCTGTGTGCTCTGTTGTTGGGCTTATAAGCGCTTTTTTTGGGCAACACTCTGCTCTGTTAACGATCCTTTCTGGTTCAATAGGTAGAACTTACACATATGTTGCTCAGCCTCATTGCACCCAGGTCTAGAAGCCACAGAGGAGGCTCCCAGTACCCAAGTATATGGGCGTGTCAACCGTCCAACTTCATCGACGGTCTTCCATGAGGATAGAACCCCGGATAGCCCGATGGACAGCCAGAGCCTGCGGCCCATGTAGCGCAGCTTACTATTTCTTCTGAATTCAATGAAGATTAAAAATGTGCCAGACAGATTAAATATGGTATACATTCAGTGGGTGAGTAGTATTAACAGAGTAAGGCGCGCTACTTGGGACGAGCCTGCTTGCACCGCCTCAGTGAAAACTGCATGGTCATTGTAAGCGCCGACATGACCAACACAAGGCTGCTACCCAAAGCTTCCCCAGAGCCATTTGACCCTCTAGCTGAAAAGGAGATGGTAGTACATATGTCACAAACATGCATACAGTGTAACCGATCGCTATACACATGTAGAGAAACGTCTCCATGGAAAGTTTGCTTAAAACGTCAAGCTACCAAAGTATGGATCAAGGATTATTCGCCACATGAGCTTCAAGTTCGTTTGACCTTCAGAAGAAGTGTATCTATGTCTGGGATCTGTTCGAAGTGCGTACGACACTTGTAGATTTCTCTTCTGTTTATTTTACCATCCAGTTACATTTATTTAGATACACTGTCTCATTCTCTAACACTCAATTGTCTAACAATATCATTCCTCATAAACAGTAAACTCAAATTTCTAAAATAAACTGTTGTATTGATAGCAATCACGCAGAATCGTCTCGCTCATTCTCAATCCAACATATCACAATTTTGGACTGTTTTCTCGGTGAATTTGGTGAAACATAATTTTTGCACAACAATCACAAATAAACATTAAATATCACAATATGTTATGAAGTGATAAACCTGAACATATAAAAAACCAATACAGAGCTATATGTGTATAAACAAATGACAGACGAAGAACCGATAAACAAATATTTGCACTGTCAGCTATACATGTGTAAACAAGATTTACAACATAAATGTATAAACTTCTATAAACATATTATTAAATACATTGCTGAGACACTGAAAATATACAAAATATATGCCAACAACAACCTGAACTACTGGTACACAAGAAAAAAACATATACATGTACCAGTAAATATTTACACAACAACATCAAAACACATATTTGATTATTGACAGCACTGAATGTTACTAAATGCTACTAGAAACTTAATAAATGTCTGAATATTATATACGGTATATTTGAATCAATATGTTTTTATCTACATGTATATTTGAATCACCCTGCATTTCAAGAGTAATGCCACACTATGAACCGTGACTAACAGCCAAACAATTCCAGTAACATCATACCACTTCCCTTCACAACATCAGAGCTAACTTGCGAAGTCATTTGCAAAATACACAAACATATTCTGTATGTAACCTACCGAATATTACTTCACAATATCAGTGTAGCAGACAATATGGCTTTCCAAAGTCAGACAGTATGGCTTAGCCATTTCTCAATAAACCTTGAATGTATATATATATATATATAGAGGTACATGTAGATACTATATATATAGATTGACATGAATTACCGACCATATCAACAACACTCCCCCCAAACATCCAATTTACAACTATTGTTGACTATACTGTGGTCCAGGCAAATGTGAAGAAATGAGCAATTCCATATAGCCTGTTCAGATATTCCCAGTTATTCAGGTGTAAACAAAACTACATGTACAACACAGTCATCTGACATTCAGATACTTCAAAATGGGAGCACCAAAGTGTAACAACCGGTGAATTCGAGGCAACTGCTGAATTAATAGCTATTAGAATTCTCAAGACACAATTTGAGTGCAGCAAAATTCAAACTGTCGACAAGAAACAATATATCATCTACAAAATACGCCATATGAGCAATAAATATCTGCGAGGAAATAAAGTTGTAAACAGCAGGTAGGTCAACCTTAACACGTTAAATGCCAATTTGTAATACCCAATACAACCCTGAATACTGTAAACTGAACTGTCAAATGAAGCACCAAACATTTGATACCACCAAGATGCCTGCATATCATATGCCAGTTGCTTGGTTAAACTAAAAGGTGTCTATGTTATTGATTCCATTTGTACTACTGAAGCTTGCATTTGGATAATATAAATGATTTGATAAGATACATATTTGACAGAACAGCAGGGCAGGCAGTAAAATATGTGCATAAACGGTGGTGAACAAGTTTAAAACTTAGCAGGTGTGTGTATTGAAGTCCGAGACAGCACCACAAAGACGATATATCACAACATCAGAAAAATACAATATCTAGCTTATGGTACACGTACATATTTTATATAATTCATATTTTGTCAAATATCTGCAGACTTTGTGGTTGTACACATTACGAATTCAACAACAAATATTGTGCAGACTCGTGAGGAGATGTACAATCAAACACGCAATGATGACAACCACAGTAATCTGTTCATACATGCACATGTACCACCTAATATTGGGATAGAATATATTCCAGTACACAATGTTATTGATATTTCAAACTGACTTATTCTGAGTAGACTGGTGACCTTTTTCATGAGTAGATGAAATAAACCTGTGTCAATTCAGGCATACAAATGTGTATATATATGTAATCGCAGTGTGCATTATAACTATTTATCAATATATATCTTTGATATCACAAAATGAACTACATCAAGCTTGCTGTAAAAAACTGCCATGGCACACAGATAGACTAGATCTAGGCTGCTACAGATGGATGGATATGACTAGGCATTTACATTTAAACTTTTGTTATTAATAATTATGAGTAATTATTACTCTTACACCAAATATAGAATGTTAATTTTTGACACGGAAAGAAGAAGCATTATCGTTGTATATGGAATGTTAGTACACTTTCTACATGACATTGTAACAAAGTCAAATTTGTCAAAATGTCTTTGTCGTGCTTGTACAATGTAACAGACATATATACCTCCATGCTATGGTATCATTGAGAAAACAAAGTGCCATTCTCTTTACGGTACAGTAAGATATGGCTAGAGTGAAATAAACTAATGCACATATTACGGATCAAGGTGAAGCATATTAGCCATATCCACACTGTATGAGTAGAACAATTTGCCCCAGATTATTATCTAACTGTCCGTCCTTCAAACGCACATTGTATAGTACAGTAGTTGGACCCTGACGAGAGTTGCATTGCAAACTCTTCTGTCAGGCAAAATGTCCAGAGGCTGCAAGCCCAGAAGCTTTCTCACAATAACTCAACAGTATGAGAAATTGTGGAAGTTACTACCAACAGAACATGTGCTTCTGTTTACAAATGATAATGGCACCCAATTGCTACGAGCATAGTCTGAAATGGCACCAATCATATCGTGTATGTAATTCTGATTCACCCTTAGTACACACGGTTGTTTTGCTGATTATTGTGATCAGTGTTATATAGGTTCTTTCAAACAGACGTGGGCCCAAATGCCACACGTGGTTTGTTTTTTTTGAGTCTGAACTCGAGGGTGAGGAAGCCGGTGGCAGCCAGCATGAGCAGAGCCAGGAGCATGTAGAGTTTGACGCTGGTGCACAGGTACTCCGACGTGGCGAACAGCACGGTGGCGCTCAGGGCTTGACACATCTTGAGGCCCGCGAACGCTGGCTCCTTGTTGTCAGCAAAAATCACCCCCAGCAAACCTGTAACAGACAGGCCATGTGTATACACACTGGCTCAGGTAGCAACAAAGCATGCGATTTATCTGCAGGTACAAGTCAAGTAGCACAAACACATAATCAGTCCCTAAAGATCAGCTAAATGTGAATAATACATATAGCCTTATATTGAAGTGGCAAAAACCATTAACACACTAGCCCATTGAGTAATTAATTGTGTGCTGTAATGGTCCCAAGATACGCAATAGAACACAGATTAATTGAACAGCCAATACTCACTAATGACTTGGGTGCCTATGATGCCATCAGCCAGACCCCAGCAGCCAACAATAACGAACATAACGACGGTCTGATCAGGCTGGGGCTGCCACAGTATCTGTGCCACCTGCAGTACTGCATGTACGGCAAACGCTGTAATGGCAAAACATGACAATTAACACAATGTCTTGACCCATAATCATCATAGACAATGAAAATATACAACAATGGAGTGCAGAGATCAACGAAACAAAAATGAGCAAAAAAATTTTCAGCTGAACCTTACATGTCTACATATTTTTTCTAGTTACATATTTTTCATATCATAATGTACTATCGTTAAATATATGATAGATCCCTGATCAGATGAATTGTATTATTTGCCCAACATGACAATGGCATTGAGTTAACAGTGACATTACATGTACATACATAACACATTTCTGTATTGTGTATTACACCTACAATATACTATTACTGACCACTTAGACAAGCTGAACTAAATACAGGTCATGCATATATATATCCACAGTGATAGATTGACAACACCCTGTAAGGCTGATGCATTACCACACTCTCCATGACAAGAGTGCTGACCTGTACAGAGGAGCGGCAGTCTACCGACGTGTCGCTGGATCCGGCCGCTGACAAACGCTGACGTGGCGCTGCAGCTACAGAGACAGACCGTGATAAACCCCACCATGTATACACCACTTGTACACGTCACGAACGCCTGTAACATACAGTGTCAACAATCCTAATATCCTATCATGATAAAGTTATTTTGTTCTAGTCTGAAAACATTTACAATTTAATATATTTCAATCATATGTATAATATTGACAATATTTCTGGATATAACCATGATAGCATGAACTTACTTTGTTACACCACACAACTTTACCCATTTACACATACCTGAAGAGTACACTACAACTACATCATCTACATATACAATACATCGTACATACCTTGGTGTACTCCCCGTACATGTAGGATGACTGCATCAGGGTGTAGCTCATCAGTGGCAGTAAACAAGCCACCTTCCACTGGGCAAAGAACCGGAACACCGCGCCGAGCTGGTTCCACATGGAAGTGTGTGTCTTCTTCATGACTCCGTCCAGCGGGTCCATACACAGAGCAATCACAAGAAAGCCCACTGCCGTACACCCCACATAGATCCCCACTAGGATGTAAATAAGGTTCTGGTTGAGGTCGGATGAGGAGTCGGGGAGGTTGTCTGCGTAGGCCGGGCAGTAGAAGGCTCCACACTGTGGCACCACATGGAATTCAGTATCCATGGCGTCAAGATTGACAGAGTCACTCCAAGACTGGTTCCAGGACATTGAAGCCTCCATCGGGGTGTAGTTGGCCACCAGTGTCATGTTGTTTGCATTTTCGTCGAGCAAGGCATTGTCGGGGTTCGGACGTAGGACCAGGGACGATATAAGGCCACCAATGATTTGCGAGGACTGGAAGAAGGCAAAGAAGATCCCGTTGAACTGGCTGAGAATGTTCTGGATCTTGTCCTCTGACAACATTGCGTAGCGTGAGGCGACTGAGGCCAGGTAAGTGGCATGTGCTGTCCAAATATTGGCAAGGCAGAACCCGAGTACAGCTGAAGCTGGTATCAACGTGTAAAACCTCGGGTAGAAATTTGACACAACATACAAAAAAACTCCTGCTATGCAAATCATTATTGTTCTCTTTGGGCGCAGCCGTTGTACAATTGTTGTCGCAAAGATGCAACCAAAAAAGAGACTGGCAAAGATGGAACTGAGAGCAATAATTCCCAGGCCATCTTCCTTGTATAGACTGCTTTGGAGATTCCTCAGTGACAGATAGGCAATGAAAATAAACATAAATCCCAGACTCAAGACAATAAGGTTCTTGTAGTAAATGAATTTCAACTGTTTCACGTGTTTCTGTTGTTCACTTGAGAGAGATCGGCCAGCAAATGGTGGTTTTACTCCATAACCTTGATCATGAATGATCTTGCGGGCCTGTGACGCCAGTAGTCCTGTTTTGCTGCAGGAGCTCTCAAGCGAATCTACATACTCAGGTTGTTCCAGCAAGTCATCCATTGTCTGTCTCCACTTGTCATTCTGGATGACAGCCGCGGTAGGAAGCTTCTTATTGAGCTTGTCCTTCATGGCGTCATTATATTCTGTCTGAACTTGTGAGAAGATGTCCTGAACATGTCTCTTAGGAGGTTTATAGTGATATCTGGATGGCACGGAAAGGCTCCTCCTCAGAAGAGATGAAGAACTATCTGTACTTTTCACTGTGTCCATGTACTCTGAATCCTCTAGTTGATCCAACAGCTCCACATTGTCCAGTTTCTCTTGGTGGGAAACAGATCTCTGGTTTCCATCAAGGTCAAATATGCTCATTGCCACAGGTGCATTGGCATGGAACTCATTCAAGTGGTCGATGGAGAAGGCATTGGTGAGACTGGGTATGACAGACTGGGCCTCAGTGACGTAGTTGACAGCTTGATTACTGCCACCTGTCGAGAGGTGCCTGGACAGGACGGAGCCCGACCTCCAGATGGTAATGCTTCCAAACAGGGACTTGAATGATGCCGGGTCATGTGGTGTCCTGCTGTTTTCTCGCTCGATGCCAGACTTTTTGGAGGCATGTGGTACTGGTAAGTGCTTACCCGGGACCTTGATTTTCTTGCTCTTCTTGTCCTTATGGCTGGAAGTGCTGAGTCCGTTCTCTGCGAGTCCATCTCGTGCGGGGACAGATGACCCAGAACTCATCGAGGTGAAGCTGCCAACAATGTCACCATGGACTGCCTGGTGAGAGAGGTCAGGGAAAGGTGCCCCACCCGAACCATAACTCCTCTCAGACATTGGAGAGCAGGAGCCGATGTCCTGGTGAGGTGACAGCTGTAGGCTGCGTAGAGAGGCTGGCGATCTGGAGCCATCTCCCCCACCAAACATCCCAGACAGTCTCTGTGACAGCAAGGAACCAAAAGTCAATTTGCTTGGCGACGTTGTGGGCGACTTCTTCTTGATTGACACTGGTGACGGCTGAACTGTAAACACTCCGCGTAACCTAGACTCCTTCTGGTGTGAACCAATGCTGGACACCACAACTGGTGACGATGTTGCTTGTTCTGCATCTTGTTCTCCTTTCAGTTTTCTGTCGGACGTGACCACTGGACTTTGACCTAATACTGGCTCCGCTGCAGGACTACCTGCTGCTACTGATGCCTGGTCGCCTCGCCTTCTGTCCATCTGAGTGAGCCCCAGCTGCTCGAAGCCTGTGGTATGTGGCTGGGACAAGGCAATTGAGATGGGTAGTGTTCCCGACGTGGTCGGAGGCTTTGAATCTGCTGACACATCTTCACTACTTTTCAAGTAGGACGCTGTATTGGAGGAGACCGAAGAGGCCACAGACTCCAGGGGAGCATCACTCGGCCACGACAGCTGGGACGTTATGCTTCTTTCATCCATGTTTCTATTTTCTGCTGTTGTGAAAAAAAATTAATATGTCATGAAATAAACAATTGAAAAGTTACCACTGTATATCAACATGATCAAGAATATGTTTTGTGACTCAACGTCCAATAGTGCCAACAGGAAAATCAAATTAATTTGAATATTAGGATTTGCTGTAGAAAAGGTAAAATAAATTCCGATCACTGATCCACTTTTTTCCACATGTTCCATACAGGTTTGTATCGGTATGGAACACAGCTATTAGTAACCATGGTAACTTGTAGCCATTGTTCATGGGACTGTGGACTAACACACATACATGGCTGGTCCAGCCATGCATGTACCTAAACTGATTATGAAAATTCGAACAATTGCATACCCCTATCAGTGCATACAAACAAAGGTCACACACCTGCTTGGTATTCAGTTTGTAACTAATCATGGTAATTTGATAAGTACTGTTTACATGGTATACTAGACTACTTGTCAGTTCAATGTCTACCAATGATATATATTGTTTATGTGGGCTTATACCAGCATATTACTGTTCCAAGGTTGTACCTCACTGACTAGAGAATTCTTTTATTACCAGCATCATTAGCATCGAGAGCATTAAGACATGTTGTGCATAAAGAAATCACTTGCCAGCCCACCAAAATTGACCTTTATATTAGATAATTTTCTCGTGGTATATAGACAGGGAAGTAATTCATGTGCATGTTAAATTTGCATAAAACTGAATGTGAACCAACCAATTAAATTCACTACAAATATTAATGAAATAATTGTTTCTGCTATTAGGGTTTGTGCATGGTATGTTTCTTCAAATTCCATAGATCTGTATAGGCCCACCTACCACCATATACATGATATATAGTAAATCCATGGCAGTGTAAAGGTACAAGAAATCCACTTAGACCTATAGACAGTATCTATCATTGTTTCAACTGATCCAACCTATACATCAAAGTGTTTGCAAATGAAATACTAAGTATACTGTATACGAAAGAATTCTTGCATGCATGAGTACTATGTATAATAATCATGGTAGAGTCATATGTTATCAGCTGGTTATATCTATGTGCTGAGTGATCTAAGCAGGATTTCATTTTACCTTTTCACATCCACGTATCATGCATCCAATGACCAATGTATTAGTACTAGCCTACTCATCATTGTTCCTCAGTTCTATGCAATAACCTGATCTAGTTCTGTGCAATAATCTGATCTAATAGTCAATAATCTGAAGAGATGAGGAATATAATACTTGAGCATATACTGCATATATGTTCTGAGTCTACCTCGATCAATAAACACATTCCAATAATCAGATAATATCCACAATAATTTCCAACCTGTTCTCAGCTTTCAATCAACTGATCATTGTGTCCGCCTCACAATGCTATGTTTGAGGTCCTGCTGGGTTTAGCTGGATGTAACCAGTTTTTCGATGACTGTACATGCAGTACTGGGTCATACTTCAGTTTCATCATCTGACGATTCTAACGCGGGGTGACGCAAGAAAACCACCAGGCAATATCATGAGCTGATCAGCTGACTTGACGACCTCTGGCATAGTATCGCACTGTCGCTGGTCAACAACAAATGCACCGAATATCCACGATCCCATCGACTGGCGATATGCCAGTCGCGGTAAAACAGCAGGCGCAGGAGCCAGCCTCGAGATATCGTAGGGGTACCAGTGTATGTATCGTGATATTTATATCCAGAGGTTACACACGAAAACATATCTGGCATAATGTAACATCCAATATTACTTGCATGGTCGTCGATATTTCGTTGTTTGACCTCAGCATACTGAGTCTTACTGACCCAGTTTATTTAATTGATATTGCATGCATCAGAAACCCGGCCATCTCTCTTATGGGTTTCTGCATGCATTAATACATTTGTAATTGTAAAGTGACTGGGTGACTGCATGAGACACAACTAGCATTATAAGTATTTCATTATGTACACATGTACCGACAATGTCTTAGCATCTGTAGCTAAACCTCTTCTATTAAAACAGATTTTAATAGGTATATTAAAGCTCAAGGAGAAAGTCACACACCTATACATACGATATGCCTATAGAGCTATGCATATTACTGTAAAACTACTAATTTTGGCGGACGATTTATTTAGCGCATTTGGCGGTAGGGGAAAAACCGCCAAATTAAATCGTCCGCCAAATTAACTAGATATATGTTAAGAAATTAAGTGGTTTTAAAACCGCCAAATTAAATCTCCGCCAAATAGCGTGGGGCTCGAAACCGCCAAATTTAATAGCCGCCAAAATTAGTCTTTTTACAGTATTCATGATGTGATTTGGGTGATTACAGAGCTGCAGTGTACGAGGATCTTCATTTTGTAATGAACAATATTCTGCAATCTTTATCAATGCATTAATTAATCAGTTTATTATTAATTTGTTGATTAATTTATCATTGCATGACCACTTTAGTGTTTTTTCTTTGTAGTTCCAAAATTATCTATTTATTTCCTAAATATCCCCCCCCCCCCTCCACCCACCTCCCTCCCCTCCAACCCCCGGAACTAGTTGTATCATCTAAAAAAAAATCAGTGAAAAGTAATCCTGTTAAAACTAGACGCTTCCGGTCGCCTACGACCGCTTGGGTGTATCCCCCGTAGCCCTATCATCTCTGTTGCCCCAAATATATCACTGTCAAGTGTGAAAAACTAGAGCAAGGGCTAAAAAAGATTACCAGAGAAATGTCAAATCTCAAGTCACAACTGTTTTCTTTTCCCCACCAAAATTGCTGCACTGATTTTCCGAGGTTATTGAAGGTCGAATTCAAAATCACCACTGAAATCTCTTTATATGAATTTCCATTCGACATGTTTGATAAAATAACAAAAATACAGATAGATCAATCTTTTCACCTATTTATATTTCAACTCAGAATATTTTACAAACTTGGTTCCAAGTTGAAATTCAAAGTAAAATTTGACCAAAAATGCATTTCAAGATGACAAAATTGGAGCTAGATTGAACTTCTCACCATAAGTTATATTTCGATCCATGTATTTGCCAAACATGGTTTCAAGTTGAAATTCAAAGTAAAAGGTAATCAAAACTGCATTTCAAGATGACAAAATTGGAGCCAGATCAAACTTTTCGTCATGAGTTATATTTTAACTCATAATACCTGCCCAACTTGATTTCAAGTTGAAATTCAAACTAAAAGTTGACCAAAACTGCATTTTAAGATGACGAAATTGGACCCAGATCAAACTTTTCGCCATGAGTTATATTTCAACTCATAATATGTGCCAAACTTGGTATTAAGTTGAAATTCAATGTAAAAGTTGACTAAAACTGCATTTCAAGATGACGAAATTGGAGCCAGATAGAACTTTCCGTCATAAGTTATATTTTAACTCATAATATGTGCCAAACTTGGTTTCAAGTTGAAATTCAAGCTAAAAGTTTACCAAAACTGCATTTCAAGATGAAGAAATTGGAGCCAGATCGAACTTTTCATCATAAGTTATATTTTAACTCATAATATGTGCCAAACTTGGTTTCAAGTTGAAATTCAAACTAAAAATTGACCAAAACTGCATTTTAAGATGACGGAAATGGAGCCAGATCGAACTTTTCACCATAAGTTATATTTCGACTCATAATATGTGCCAAACATGCTTTCAAGTTGAAATTCAAAGTAAAAGTTGACCAAAACTGCATTTCAAGATGACAAAATTGGAGCCAGATCAAATTTTTCACCATAAGTTATATTTTAACTCATAATTTGAGCCAAACATGGTCTCAAGTTGAAATTCAAAGTAAAAGTTGATCAATGTTTTCATAAAAAGCTATTGTGATCAACTAGACATAAAAGCCTATAGGCTTTGTGGCATCCCCCATTTTGTTCTTATCATTTCAAATGGTCATACTGGACTGAGAAAAAAGGATACATAGGCCATTGTATGTGGGTAAGAGTGAGAGCTGATCAGACAGTTCCTTACCAGAACTGCTTTCTATCATCTTGACAACTTGGCCCACCAGACATTTGCCACCCCAAATGAATGGACAATTACCCAGCCAATATTATTCAGCGTACTAGTATATTTAATCAGAATGTTCGTGATATTTTTCAGGTGCTCCTGTCAAATATAAAATGATACGTGACTAAAAGAATGCTGTGTCATCTTGGCCAATTTTGTGATTTCAAAACTTGTACAATACAGCGGAATTTTCGCATTCATATTATAACCAAAGCCAAACATTTGCCAGCTAACTAAAACAATGATGATTTGGTCAGTGCATGTGAAATAGAGTTGAATAACAAAACATTCAAACAATACATGTTTGTACAATATAAATGCAGACAGGGCAAATCATTCCCCAAGCATGTTGTGTCATGTGTGTTGGCTTATTAACCAACTATTGTATTCTGTGGGATGGAACTTCATTCTTTTACCATGTACACACACTAGTAAACCAGGCTTTGGAGGGGGGGGGGGGAGTGAGGGATAATGCATGGATATGAGCCTAGGGTCATGTTGGACATGCTAGCTGTATCACTTGTCAGGCATGACTGAGCAGGGCTGGCTAAGAGGGGTGGAGCCTATTTCTGTGCTGGACAGACTGGCTGATCTTGTCAGGCATGACTGAGCAGGGCTGGCTGAGAGGGGCGGAGCCTATTTCTGAGCTGGACAGACTGGCTGATCTTGTAAGGCATGACTGAGCAGGGCTGGCTGAGAGGGGCAGAGCCCATTGCTGTGCTGGACAGACTGGCTGATCTCCTGCACTGGCTGAGAGGGCAGAGCCTAGCCTCATGCTGGACATGCAGGCTGCAGTCAGTGAATACAGTAGCATGGCTCAGTTACAGTATTACATCTGCATGGGCGCATGCGAGGGAAAAATTCTAAGTCCAAAAAAAAAAATAAATGCACCTACAAAATTTTTTTTCCTCTGGAAATTGCCTGAATCAAATTATGACATTGACAGGAATCGCCCGATTTTTTTTTCCAAAATGGCCGCTGGCGGCCATCTTGGATTTCAGATCTCGACGAAAAACAATAGGGGTTAGAAGCAAAGTATTTCAGATGAGCTGTGAAAATTTCGGAAAGATAGATCGAGGCGTTCAAGAGTTATGATCCGGAAACCAAACGGCGGAAGAAAAAAAAAAAAAAAAAAAAAAAAGGAAAAAAAAAAAAAAAAAACAGACAAAAACATAAGGCCTCCCGATTTTCAATCGGGATGCCTAATAATAGACATAACTAGCAAAAAAATAATGTTGACTTATTTGGTCACAGCCATAAAATCTCTACTGGACAAAGCCTTCACCTTGTTGAGCCCAATAATAAATATTTCTTGTCTTAACTATTTTCATTGTGGTCAATAATAGACTTAACATGTGAAAATAAAGTTAACTTATTCGGTTACACCCAGAAATTTCTACCGGACAAACCCTTAACCTTGTTGAGCTCAATAATAATTGTTTCTCATCTTAACTATTTTTATTGAGGTCAATAATAGACTTAACTAGCCAAAAAAATGTTAACTTATTTGGTTACAGACATAAAATGTCTACTGGACAGAATCTTTACCTTGTTGAGCCCAATAATAAATATTTCTTGTCTTAACTATTTTTATTGTGGTCAATAATAGACTAAACTAGTAAAAATTAGCCCAAGGGCTAAGATAGGTTACCGGACAACTTTAGTTGAAACAGGACAGGTGAGATATGACGTTAAGATAAACCAATCATCTTCGTGAACTTCAATGTCATCATTAAGTGTGCAGCATATATTCTTGTATTCATGTATGTTCAAAATACAAATACAAGGTCTATCTACAAGTCTTTTGTCTTATAAACGAAATTTACACATTTCTTGTTGGACGTGACACTGAGATATAGCACTCAATGTCATCTGACGTCAAGTTCAACGTCACCCAAAAAAGCCACATATATATGTGGTATACATGTATATGACTTCCAATTCCAGCTATACCTACAAACATTTTTTGGCTGTAGAGGCCAATTTACACACTCAAGGGGCCTTTTAAGCAATTCAAAGCACTCCATCTTTATACACAATGTCAGGGACCCCAATTAGCATGTTTTATAACAAAAATCTCAAAACTGATCAGATAAATTTGAAGGAAAACGACCAAAAATTAAATTTGGGGCCTATTCAGCCTAAATTTCTAGCCTTTTGAGCAATTCAAGGCACTTTATACACTATATACATATTTATACACATCATGTCAAAAACCCCAATTACTATGTTTTGAAATAAAAATCTCAAAAGTGATCAGACAGTTTTCGATTAAGGATGCTTATCAGTCAGGATCCATGCCTTGTCAGCAGAATTCTGGTAAGTTTTGTTTGACTTATAACTCCGCAGTTTGGTAATGGATTGCTATGAAAATTGTTGTGTAGGTTCTATCCATGATTACAAGGCTTGTCCAATAGCCAGATGGAAGACCCAGTTGATATTCATACAGATCCTGAACGTTATACACCGCCAATCAAATGTAACTTACATAGAAAACTGACAGCGTTTTAGGGTACAGTTTCTTGACTATGGTTAGATTACATATCATAGAACAATAACCTACTGCGTGTTTTTGGATTTACCGCAACACTTGATGGGAGTTTGATGGTCAAAATAGCATGTTATATATCATCCGCACTGGAAATACACTGAGCAAAAGAAATTGATTGTCAATCGCATTAATAACGTGTATATCCGTTGGCATTGTAAACTCAACCGCAAACTACATCAGGAATTCAGCGACTCTATTATTTTCTAAATGCAGTATAAAACCAAAATCACAACAACATCTCACTCCGGAGTACAACGTTCTCGACCGCTGAGCATTGACGGTATTTGCCATACGAATAATCCGCTGATCTGTACTTAGCGCTTCACTGACCAGCGGCACAAGACATTTTCATGGGATCGCAATAGATATACACATTTGCACATCAATTTGACATGGTTATCGATGGGATACCTAAAATTTAAGGGTAGGTTATTGATCACGGACATGTGCACTAACTGCAGTTAAGAAACTACACTCTGTAATGCTTCGTGTACGCAACGTAAGTTACATTTGTTCAAGCAACATTCAACTCCGTTTATATTCTAATTTATCAATGAAATCTTCAATCTCTTCTTCGCGTCAGCTTCATAGATATATACAGAATATATATTCCAAATTTCATGTGAGTTCGTTATGAAATGGCCGAGATATGAACCAAAATTGCACGTGGTATGAAACCCTTGAAATTACGTGGATCGTGCTCGATACCCAATCTTAAAGACAAACAAGGTGCAAATTTGGGCATTTTTCGACTCAAAAATGGCTGTTTTGACATTTCAAGGTCATCCAAGGTCAAATTCAAGGTCACCACACAAGTCTTCATATATGACTTCCCATTTGAAAGTGCTAATTTCTAAGCTCTATCTTCAAGCATTCTATGAGTACAGTCTAGGCAGCTCCCATTATGAAGGAGAAAAGTGCCGAAAATTTTCAAAGTCCCAAATTTTTTTCAAAGGGTGAAAAAATTTTCTTTGCCTAGAAATGGCCCAAAATGGATAGTAACGCAATTTGCGTCAAAAATTCAAAATGGCTGCCACACGGAGACCAGTGATTCAAGGGCAACAAAACTTATACACATCATAAAGGTACATAGAGGGAATCTTCTGAAATGAAAATCTCAAAACTGATCAGACAGTTTTCGAGAAAAGACAGAAAAGCTGCAAATTTGGGCATTTTTCGACCCAAAAATTGCTATTTTGACCTTTCAAGGTCATCCAAGGTCAAATTCAAGGTCACCACACAAGTCGCCATATATGACTTCCCATTTGAAAGTGCCAATATCTAAGCTCTATCTTTAAGCGTTCTATGAGTACAGTCCGGGCAGCTCCCATTATGAAGGCAAAAAGTGCCGAAAATTTTCCAAGTCCAAAATTTTTTTCAAAGGGTGAAAATTTTTTTTTTGCCTAGAAATGGCCCAAAATGGATAGTAATGCGATTTGGGGCAAAAAAATTTTTTTCGCCGACCCGTCAAAAATTCAAAATGGCCGCCACACGGAGACCGGCGATTCAAGGGCAACAAAACTTATACACATCATAAAGGTACATAAGGGGAATCTTTTGAAACAAAAATCTCAAAACTGATCAGACAGTTTTTGAGAAAATGGCCGCCAAAGTCCAAAATTGGCCATTTTTCGTCAAAAATGGCCGCCATTTTGAGAAAAATGCGAAAATCAAAAAACAAAAAAATACCTCCTTCTCAAAATATTTTTAGGCATTTTTGTGCAAAATTTCAGAAAGATTCGATCGTTAACTTTAAAGATAAAAATGTTAACGCCGGACGGACGGACGGACGGACGGACGACGGACGCAACGCCATGCCAATAGGTTATTGGACCAAAGGTCCGGTAACCTAAAAATAATGTTAACTTATTCAGTACACCCATGAAATCTGTACTGGACATACTTTCACCTTGTTGAGCTTAATAATAAATATTTCTCATCTTAACTATTTTTATTGTGGTCAATAATAGACTTAACTATTTTTATTGTGGTCAATAATAGACTTAACTAGTGAAAATAATGTTAACTTTTTCGGTTACACCAATGAAATTTGTACTGGACAAAACATTTACCTTGTTGAGGTTAATAATAAATATTTCTTGTCTTAACTATTTTTATTGTGGTCAATAATAGACTTAACTAATAAAAATAATGTTAACTTATTCAGTTACACCCATGAAATTTGTACTGGACAAAACCTTTACTTTGTTGAGCTTAATAATAAACGTTTCTCGTCTTAACTATTTTTATTGTGGACAATAATAGACTTAACTAATAAAACTAATGTTAACTTATTCAGTAATATTGTCCTGTTTTCACTGAAAACTTCAGTTCTCCATTCTGAACAAGAAACCAGTGTCATTACCTTCCACTGTACAGGCTATTGGAATGATCGTACATGTCAAAATGGATATTTCAAAATTCTGTAATAAGTTAGGCTGTTAACATATTAATATTTATATGATCATTCTAAAAAACGATTAGTTTCGTGTGACAGCCCTTCCCAACAACACTTCCAAATATTATCGAGATTCGTCAAAAATTGCCATCTGTAGAGCGTTCACAAGCCATGTGTCTCAAACAGGCTGTTTTCAATGCAAAATGTGTCCCCAAACGACCAATTCAGTTGCCACGGCAACCAAAATCGATTGGTGTCGGGATCTTACCATAATATATGTGCCTGCGAAAAATAATGGTGATCGGGTGAGAATTGCGGCCTGTAGCGCGTTCACAAGCCATGTGTCTCAAACAGGCTGTTTTCAATGCAAAATTTGTCCCCAAACGACCAATTAAGTTGCCACGGCAACCAAAATCGATTGGTGTCGGGATCTTACCATTCATATATGTGCCTGCAAAAAATAATGGTGATCGGATGAGAATTGCGGCCTGTAGCGCGTTCACAAGAAAATCTCTGCGGACGCGGACGCGGACGACGAAGCCAAACCCATAGTATCCGCCGAACTTTGTTCGGGGGATACAATTATGACGTGATAAAATTCTCTGATAGCGAGTATGTTAACACATGTTTCATTCATATGTACTTTATTTCCACAATAATAAATACATTTACATTGCACTAACTTTCAGCATGCTATGTAGCATAGCATTGGAGTATCGGTTCCAGTGTGGCCAGTAATCCAGTCTGAAATTCCTCATTAGAGAAACGTGCCACAGATTCCCTGGCATTGATAATCATGTTTTGTCTTTTTGCGCCATCCATATCAAAGATTTCCCTCATTGCGCTGGCATAGGTTTCTTCATCGGATGCAAGAAATCCAGTCACATGTCCTTTGTAATTTTTGACAATATCCATCTTGGGGCCACCAGAGTCATGTGCCAACATTACTACACCCCCAGCCATACACTCCACAACACCTGTCGAAACACAAGCAATACAATACAGTATACACGCACTTCACTTCACATTATGATATGCTATCATAATGGTTACTAATATATGTGAAGTACACATTACTTTGGCTGGCTGTCATTAACATTAAGTAGCAAATACGGTAATCAACTGATACATAAACATGATTAAAACATCTAGTGCATCATGAGGAGATGAATATAGTCATTAATATTCGACCATTAAGTGAAACATCTTAGACAAAAAAGGGAGAGACGTTTACCAATGCCGAAGTGCTCATTCCACATTGTGTGCAGTCCAATGACAGAATCAGCAAGACACTGTTTGAGCTCCTCGAAAGGGACATTCAGTTTGAATTCCACAAACTTGTCAACATTCAGTTTGGAACACAAGTCTCTGAGATTTTGCACCCGAACTTCATCCTCAGCATTTCTGCAGCCTCCAATCAAAATGAGTTTGTATGTACCTTTGACCTCCTCATCAACATGTTCAAGGCACTTGGCAAAAGATTTGATTTGCAAAGCATGATCTTTCTCTGGTCTGAACTGAGCTATAGATACAATATTTTTCTCTCCATGATTTTCTTCATTCAAGGGAATTTTCAGGAATTCGTTGACATCACAAGGAGGGTACACAATGTTAGTTTTGTCTGGTGTGCCCCACAGAGTACTGATATGTCCATGCGTCCATGTGGAGTTGACCATGATGAAATCACTACGCTTGCCAGCAACACCATAAATATAAGCAAAGATCTTGTAGTAAAGCAATTTTATGCGACTAAGAAAATGGCTCCTTGAAATCAATGACGAGTTATTGTATGTGAGTTGTTGGCTGGAGACCCTGTTCAACATGTCGGTGCTGATAGTAGGATAATGAACATAACAACCCACTTTACATCCTCCAATGTACTTGAACAAGGGCAATGTGAAGCTGTATCCCATTGAGTCAAGGTACACGTCGGGAATGTACTTTAACAGTGCCTCAATTCCCAGCACCAGAGATCCTATACTCTGTCCCAGCAAGGTCAGGAAAGGGTAGGTTGAGGCCTCCACCCACTGTCGTCTGTACAGAAATATGAAGTGTATGTCCTTGTCTCCAGTGCGTGGAAGTCTGATGTTGAATCTTTGCTTAACCCTGGTGAGAATATCTTGTCTTGTTGCATCAGTATCTCCAGTGTAAACAACACACCGCACATTTTTGTACCTGAAAGACATGATAAATATTGAAAATCCATACATGTAGTGTCATGTACAGCATAATGAACTATAACAATATACATTCATGTAGCTATAGCTATAAAGTACAATGATGACGATACTAACATTTTTTCTTCATCTCAGCCCACAAGCATTTGTGTGTATGTACCTGTTCTGTAAGGCACAGATTGCCATCCACAGCACTCTTTCGCCTCCTCCTCCAGCGTTACAGTATGGGTGGAAAAAACCAACAACAAAGGGGTCTGCATTTGCTCCAACTGGTGTCCGAAGATCAGGCAAAAGGCTCCTATTTCTTTGCTGGATGTATTTGCGAAGCAGCCACAGAAGGACCAAAGATGCTGTCACCACTGCAATACCACAGCTGAACATAGTCGTCATGAAGAAAAGTTGAACCTGAAAGCAAAAACACTTCAACATTTTCATAATCATTCATAATTAATCATTCATAACAGGATGGGCAGACACACAAAACTTCCGAATAAATAGATATAGGGAGGTAGGCAGGTAGCCATATATGACGGAAATGCATGAGTCTGAATGGTCGAGGCGTCGCTAATACCGGTCCTTGTTGTGATTATACTATAAAGGGAAGTAGTCCCATGGACCCGAAACAACCAAATGACAATCTGATATGTTGTTTTCATACCATCATGCTTAAATAATTTAATATCAAATATTCAATTGGTTGCTTTTTCGGTCCGTGGTTTCAAAGTCCATGATGCTATATATCTATTGGTATCTTAAATACACCAGGTAAAATATGTACTAGAGTCTATAGTGCAGTTACAAATCTACAGTATAGTCAATAGTTATTATGTTGTCGCAATATTGCTGTTTACTTTGGTTACAGTAACAGGTTAAGAACTGGTGATGAGTAACTGCTGGTAGCTATTGGCAGTTCAGCTTGTTTGATCCTGCACCGGGGACAGTGAAACAGTTCAGCACATGGTTCAGCAGTTCGCAAATAACAGTCTCTTTTTATCGTATGGTTAACAATATATCTCTTTTCTCATATAATCGGGGCATCAAATCTTGTATATATCGGGGTACATTCAGTATGGTAATCAACACAACATCTGGTTAATTTTACATCAACAAATATCATCCCAAAAATGCAGGAAAACATGTTTAGACACTGTAAACAGATGACGAAACCGTGGCCATGACGTGTGTACTTCCGGTTACACTTTACGGTGGACAAGCAGAGCGTCTATCACAACTACTGTATACAAACCAAAAGATCTGTATCATTAATGATGGGTGTGCAACGTCTATCTGCTGCTGTTTCGAATAGTACAGTTAGGGGGTAATTTGATTTGCACTAACGTGATTTGCAGTCTTGATAATGTCAATATACTGCACTTATACTCAGGTTATTGCTGACGTTGTGATATTTCATGAGTTTTACCAAAACCATACAACTATGTGTAGATTCAATCTCATATTCGTACTTGGTAGCTGTTACAAAACAATTATACTATATGAATACCATTTACTATATAAAATAGGATTGGTGTGCTGTAAATAACAACTAGACGCTATGTCACAAAGTCCAAAAGGGTTATCTCTATTCTAAATTTGCTCCCTCTGGTGTCCAGCGTGAACAAAATTAATATTATTACAAGGCCGGTCACTGTATTCAAACATTAGATTTATTCCATTAAGATGTCATTGCATTAGGTAAAGTAAAAATTCATGTTTGATATTGTCATGCCCATGACACCTACATAGCCTACTGTATCACATACGTGTAGGCCTACATATGTACGTTTCATGACCGAATTATCTCTGTTTTATATCTCTGTTCAATAACAACTAAGTATAGACTGTTCGAAATTTATAGGCAATCCATTTAAACTCAAGGTCACAATAGCGAAGATCACATGTGAATGGTCAAAATGATTAGATTAGAAAATTGGAGGATTTCTTTTCATCTACCATTAGTCCTGTGGATTAAAACATGGCATAAACATGCCCACTGCAATATATATGACGATGTTGTGATACAATAAAAATCAGTACTGCGACGGACGCAACGCCACGGCAATAGGTTATCGGACCAAAGGTTCGGTAACCTAAAAACTGAAGCATGAGAAATTTTGTTGCCTCACAAGCGCGATCGCCTTTAATAGCCAAGACGATAACGAAGCCGTGACGAATCCGTGCTTTCGACCACGGGTACTTAAAAACCCGGCAATAGGTATAACCTTTATTCCAGTTTTATATGAGCCCTGCTATGGAATTTTGTACATATGCCTAGGGCCTGTGCAGGAACGGTTAGACATTTATCCATTGTAATACGGCTGTACACATACACTTTAGGCCTATATTTATCAAATCCTGTGAATATTTAAACCTATGGTGATGTTTTGGGGCATATTGGGAATGTGAGATTTTAAACTAGAAGATAGTTTCCAGATTCTTGGGCGACTTATGGAGCAGGAATTTAGTAGGATGTTTTTAACAGAGCTGCCGACGGCTAGGTCCAAAGACTGGCACTGGCGATCTGGCAAGGATACCGTACATCTAAGTGGACTTGGGGGAGATAAGTTGGCTGAGGGTGTACACGATTTCCTGTTTCATTTACTTTGATCATTTACTTTGATGTGTGACTTTTTATATGAACTGTACAACTATTGTTGTACAGTTCATATATATGTGTTGATTGCGTATTGAATTCAGTTTTGTGAGTCCATGGGAAACACGTACACATAAAAGGGCCGGGTTTTATTCTGCCATGTTTTCTAAAACATGGCGTTATACTTGTTGGTTAGTGTGTAGCTCTGTGCAGGCTGAGGGCTAGCGGTTGGTGACAAGGCAGTTATCGGGTTCTGTCTGCGCCAGTACCTAACGAGGCACATTGCCCCCCTTATCATGCTTGGCTGAGCACACACTGACCACATGTGTTATCACAGTGTGGGCAGATAGTAACCCTGCTGGATGAGACAAGGTTAGATTAGGCCACCGTCCAGAGGGTAAACTCCACCCACCTGTGCTGTATCATGTTCATATTGGGGTCAGGTAGCTGGGGGTTTGTTGTTGATTGGCTCCAGGGCCCGGACCAATCCAACGACAGATTCCCACGTCTGGCCTCCAAACCTTTGTGTACTTTTTGTATAAATACGTGTGATTTTGCTAAATAAAGGAGACAAGCTTTCCACTGTCAACAACTGTGTTGGTTTGTCTCATAACGATGTGGTAGAAGAGAACCAGGCGACGGAACAAGGCAGATGTGGGGTTGTTACCCTCGCCATATTTTAGTCAGTGATGCGCACTGAATATTTTTGAAAATGTTTTTTCTTGAAGAAATGAACACATATTTCACATAAATGTTATATTATTATGTTAATAACTAATTTAAAGCATTTTACGCGCAGTTATTATGCATCTTATGTTAAAATTGGTGAAATAAGCCAGTTCGGAAATGTTTCTAGGTCAGGTCAAGTGGTATAAACAAAACATTCGTACACACCATGCTCAAACGTGAGTGACGCGGTGAACTCCAAGTACACAAAGAGTTTAGTATTGTACGGGCGAAATCGAGTAATGTGTTGGTGACAGTGACTCGACAATGGTAGCGTGACAGCATGGTTTGGCTATGTTTATACCGCTTGACCCCGACCCAATTCCACTGACCTGACCTGAAAACATTTCCGAACTCACGTATTGACTACCAAAATTTCGGGACATCCGTTCTTGTGGAAAAAGTCGATTACGAATGTTCCAAGTATTTTTCTGAGCATTACTACATATGCTAGTTTATGAGCCGAGAAATATTTTTTTGAAATTCAAATCCATTGCATCACAAATGATTTTTGAAGTTCAGACATTTATTGACAACTGAAAATTTTTCCCAAGTGGCCAGCACAGGCACTATTTTTTAACCCTTCAAGACACTGCCACAGTGAGAGGGAGACTTCAATATCATATGCTCCACTGTGCACACTTCACACTGGCTTTTACATGTAGACTGCTACATGCTAGGGCTTCTGTGTGCATTGGGCCATGACACTACTCTATTCACCTGATCAATGCAAATAATAACCCGTATTTCCAAAGTGACAGTTATAAGTTTAAAACTTCTGGGGAAGTAACATCTTCTTGCATTCGGCATAATTCATAACACTCTGTGTTCATCAAATAACTAACAGTACATGTATGTATTCACTGACCCTATTGTGCATAATGCTTGTGTCTATGCATACAAAGAACACAAACCCCAAGCTAGATACAGGATACATCCTGATCCCAATAACATGTAAATGTAAATATCACCAGGCTTTTGATTCATTGTCATCATGATTACATGTGACATTAAAGTATCATTATTGCACATGGGTTGTGTCAACATAATTGATGTGAAATTCACACAGTGGTAGCATTTTATTAGTACAATTCATGAGTTATGAATTGGAGCACTTCATCTTTTGACATACATGGATCACAGGTATGATATCAAACATACCAGACAAGAAATGTCATGAATAAATAGTGTATTTGGTGGTATACTCCTTATCCATATGTTTATCTTACAAAGTTTGTACATGGAAGGTAAACAAGAACAAAATAAATCAAATATAATACCAATCAAAAAGATGATGAATTTATCATAATTGGCAAACAATATTGCACATGGCCACTTGATACACTGCCATTCAAATCTTCATAATGTATTTCTGACCTACACATGTGTATCAATAACAAATTTTTTATACATACAATGTGTTGGCCACTTTATCCATTAAAATATAAAATATTGAAATATTATTAATTGGCCATTGAATCCCCAAATTGCTGTTGTTTAAGATATCCAATTGTCTTATTGACACTACAATACCCAAAATGGTGGTGTGCAATTCTGTACAGGTTTTTCAGAAACACAGATCCAACATGCACTTAATTTGAAATTATATCTATATTGTTTTAATACACATGTATATATTGGTGCAAACTTTAAAACACAAGTTGTTGTTATGCTTTGACATCCATATTGTTGGCCAAATGAATGATTGCTCCTGGGTGCCTGTCACTGGGGGATCAGTCAAGTGGTGTGGAGCTGCTATTGCCTGTCTTCTGATTGAGACTTGAACCAGGATTTATGGAGCTTCTGGTTGTGTTGTCTTCTGGCTGAGCTGTCAGGAAAGTGGTGTGGAGTTGTCAGCAACATCTGGAGTCATCTGGAGTCAGAAAAATATGAGATGATGGATTTGTCAGATGGCACTCTATTCTGTTGCTGATACCAATCACATTGCCTTGAATTGATCATTGGAATATTACAATCAAGTAAACTTCTTAATTTAGAGAAATATATATATGTTGGTGATATGAATAACTCATATAGCTGCTTATTGATAATTACCTCATATACTTGTGCCAATCAGGGCACCTGATTTAAATTTCTTGACATACATATAGATATACATCTACATACAGTTTCATTTTGTTATCGAGATGTATTTAACCACGAACTTATGGAATAGGTACTCATAGATACTTCATCAGTGTTGATAGAGACGGGGCTCCAATATACAGAATGCTTAAATTACGTGTACGTACCTGAACAACTATAGTATTATATTACCTATTTGTGAAAATGAACTCCCAATGTGCAAGAAGGGTTGAAAGAGGGTTAATAATCAGCCCCAGGACATGTGCTCGACGATTTTCCGTGTGGTTCCATGCGATCACTGACCGAGACTGGACTTGAGCAGCTAGTGAGTATTGCTCTTCACATTGAACTCAAAACCCTATGCACGGATTTCAACGGCTTTCTTACCGGAGCGAATACAAACTCACGTGGTGAGCGATATGTCAGTCATCGTCTGGAAACATGGTTTTCAGTGTTTGTCATTCCCCGATCTACAACAATTCTTTGTCTATGAACTAATATGTCTTCGAATATGTACATATTTCTGGGATTACCTCCGTCATATGCCGATATACATGCATAACACATGGGACTGTTGGTGCCTCGCGGTCAAAACAGACACAGACGTGGGCTTACTAAATTTATTGACATGACATAATATTATGTATATAAATTTGATGACACAGACACATTAAAATAGCGACATGTAAAATAATTGTGGTACAACAGAGGTCCCAAATCCTCCCTGGATACTAAAATTTGCTATTTTGGGAGGGAGGGTGGGATATAAAATATTTGAAGCTTCCCGGCCGGGGACAAGCGAACAAATGACCACAAAGTGCATTTAGAAAGCCACATGTGAGTACTATAAGTACAATAAAACTGAGTAGAGCAATACTAGTACACTAAGCAGGGACCCACGTCTGAGTCTATTTTAAACCCCGTGTAGTAAAACACGGGAGCTTAAAACAGACACAGACGTGGGCTTACTAAATTTATTGACATGACATAATATTATGTATATAAATTTGATGACACAGACACATTAAAATAGCGACATGTAAAATAATTGTGGTACAACAGAGGTCCCAACCCAGAGTAGGGAGTAGTAGTTACAAGTAGTAGTTATAAACCCTTGAAAGCATTTTGTAGAGCATGAAACTTCATGCCCGTGGTGGGTTTTAGATACGAGAAAACAGCGTCGGACGACCAATCTCCAATCGCCTTAACCATAGCTAAGGGGGTCCCTGTAGAAAGCAACCAAGTGACTCCGCCACGCCGCAAACTATGTGTGTTGTATTTTCCTGACAAAAGACCCACCCCAGATGACAGTTGCAAAAATCTCTGGCGGAAATGAGCCTGGGTTAACTGAACGAACACGCCATTACGGGGGATGGTGAACAATGGTTCAGAGGGGGGAACCTGGAGCGTGAGACCTAGGAAACCTGATAACATGAGTAGCGGGACACAACAGGGGATGTTTTGTGTAAGGGAGGACTACCTCGTGGACTCTAGACTTACACTGGTTTGTTTTAGAGGCACGAACCTTGAGGACAACACCCTGTTTATTCACCGAGACATCCTGACGAGTGACAGACATACTGGATGTGGACGATGACACCGTGAAGTTACTGACTCTCAGCAAACCAAAAAATCCTGTCAGGCAGGCCGACCAGAATTGCATGTCTGACAAATCTGAAAAGTTGAGGCAACGAGAAAAGCTAATGAGGTGTTCAGGCAAAATAGGGGCCTTTTGGTTTGCACTGTTACCTTTCTGTCTACGGACACCCTTGATTAGTGATCCAAGTTCCCAGGTTTCTACTGGATTGGGAAGACCAAATTCAAGACTGATAAGACGAAGGACATTAATGTACTGCCTAACCGTGGAAGGAGACCTGGAACGGGCCAAGTAAGCAGCATATCTACATACATTATCGGTAGAGATTGGTAAGGGCGGACACTTGGTTTGGACGCAGAACTGCAGGTAAGTTTTCAGATGGACTCTGTAGGCTGACTTCGTCGACTCGGCCAGGCACTTGGACCGCCAGTACGCAGCCTCTCTGTCCAGGTCCTGTCGGAGCTGCTGAGCTGCGAGATCTGTGGGTCAACAGATAACATGGACATCGGTGTCATGTGTGGAGCTACATACAACAGTACATTGCTTTTATCATACATTGGATGCAATATATGTAACAGAAAGCTTAGATAGCCATTTGCATACAGTCTGCTTATTGTGTCCGCTATCACATTGTCACATCCTGGAATATGGACAGCATGTAAGCTAAAGTCATAATGCAATGCAATGAGTGATAAAGCCTTGAGAATTGTCAGACACACTATGTTTGTTGATGAACCCTTGTTTAGCATAGCTTCGACGACACGACTGTCTGTGTGGACCACGACACGGCGGCCCGCCCACGCAGGTCCCCAGCGGAGGGCAGACACGGTTAATGGTATTTTGCGCAACGCAACGCAACGAAATATCGAGGGGGGTCACTCCAATAAAAAAACATACAAAATTGGTCACATCCCATGCAATGTATCTACATACCATTCGACTGATTTCAGCTCTTCATAGACATAGATGATTTGCAGATAACCTCAAAATGTTTTGAGAATAGGAGTATTGTATTGCGTTCACTAAAAGTTGCCATGCAGTCAGTTCTTTTGATGAATGCTATCGAGTTGAGCAAATGGCAAACAAGCACGCGCCCATGGTATATACGGCACAGTGAGGTTTCATTTTGTTATCCTCAGAAGAGATCATGTGCTCATTTCCCCCTGAGGGGTATATGTTCATTCATTTATTATAGTCCCGTAATGTCATACATACATACATGCATACATACACGTAAAAAACTTTACGGCAGGCAGGAGAAGCAGGCAAAACATTTTCAAGTTAACTGCTGGAGGAAGAATCACGGAAATCGGAAGATAAGTATCAACAAGAACAACAACAACAACAATAACAACATCCGGCGTTGCCTTTTTGTTAACATACATGTTTTATTTTCACTTCTGGAAATGTCATTGAATTAGGTCATTGCGTTGCGTTGCGCAAAATACCAATGATCCCCCCGGTTATTGGTATTTTGCGCAACGCAACGCATTCACTGCATTTCTATTTTGGATACATTACAAAAAAATTGAAAGTACAAGAATAGATGGTAGACATCACACTCCCGATGAGGGACCCTAGTACAGGAGGTTGATACTAGTATGTCATATATCCCACCACGTGTTTTTGTTTGAACCATATAATCAGCCTGACCTAATTCTGCATTATAACAACCCTATAAAAGCAAAACACATACCTGCATCCAACTCAGTTGATTCACTTATACTAGATATATGACAATGTATTATCAACATAATACTTTTAATACGGCGGACAGGAGATGCAGGAAAGACATTTTAAGGTCAACGGCTTGAATTTGACTTGTTATGAATCACGGAAACAGCTAGTTATGTATACATGTATAAAAACAAAAATAACCAAACCATCATCCAATTTCAATAAAAATGTACCCGGTATTGCTTTTTTCTTCACAATTTTTTTTACTTCTGAAAATTTCATAGAATTGGGTCATTGCGTTGCGTTGCGCAAAATACCAATGATCCCCCCGGTTATTGGTATTTTGCGCAACGCAATGACTGTTCCCGTATACAGTATTTCTATTGGAGAGGCACGTAATGGCATCGAAGTGTACAGGAAAAGCAATACACTTACTAGTATTTGGATCATTTAATATCAATTAATGGCACGTTTTTCTATACGCAGTTGCTAAAAGTACAAATTAATCCACTTTTTCTCTGTGTTAGGTTTGAGAGCTACCTCCTCATGGCTAATGGATATTTTATTAGGGCATTTCAGCAAAAATGCAATATTTTTCCCGCATTATAACTTCATTTTGCTTTGATGTATCTTTCCCAAATATTTACCCCTGGTCAGAAATGTTGTGTAGAAGAAGCATGTTGTTTTTTCAGCCAGCTCTGGGGTCGGTGAGGTCTGTAATGATAAAATAAATGTTTCTGGTTTCCGGACGATAATTCAAAAAGTATATGGGCAATGACTGCGGAACTTTGCATGGATGTCAAAATACCACGAGGGGAGAAGCCCATCGATATTGATGCTGTTCCGTCGAACGACGTTCGACCCAGGGCTCGAAATAGTTTTAGCTGAGTCATCCCTGAGGCTTCCTGCATATCTCAGAAATGGTGCAAAACAGTGCGTTGTAGAAAGAAATGGATGTTATTCTCTGACTCCTGACACTAGAGAAACACGACTAAGGGGTATTAGGGATGTACTTTGATCCTGAATGTTTCCCCCGACTCGGAATTTTTCATTTTCGGTGATATGTTGGAAACGGTAGAGCAAAACGGACGTTATTTCGGACTCGTCACCCTAGACAAACATGTCTTATGGGTATTGACGATGAACTTTGACCATGGCTTAATTTTTTTGCCGAGTCGGCAATTTTCATTTTTATTTATATCTCGGGAAGAGAAAAACGGACTGTATTTTTGGACTTGTCACCCTGGACAAACATGTTCAAGGGTGTTTATTTTTTTGCTGAGTCGGCAATTTTTATTTCATTGATATATCGGAATTGGTGTGTCGAAGAGCAAAACGGACGTTATTTTCTGAGTCGTGGCCCTAGACGAACATGTTTAAGGTTTATATATAGAATGGACTTTGACCTGAACTTTTTTTTTCGCTAAGGTGGTATTTTTTTATTCTCCATTGCGTTGCGTTGCGTTGCGCAAAATACCAATAACCGGGGGGATCATTCGTATTTTGCGCAACGCAATTATTGAAATTGGATGTTCTTTATGTTGTTATACATGTCTACTTGAAGTGGAGTAATCGATTTTGGGTTTTAAGTGTCAAAGTGATCAATACCTGTCTCCAAAGCAGCTTTAAAGTACAAAAGGTCCACTTGGGAAGTACTGAGGAGGACTACTACATCTACCTGGGGAATCTCTTCAAGAGGAAGCGAACTGGTGCCAGCAGAAACCCATCACAAACCCTACGCTATCCCCATCATGTAAGTGCCGTGCCTTGTCCTGCGGGATCAGACTGTTCGTGAGATCATGCACAACGTGAAGCAGACACTGGTTAAGAAAGGCCTCACAGTTGGCTGTTAGTAACAGTTCAATATTATGCCTCATGTAAGAATCACGCTCTGTGATTGGCCAATAGACGTGAAGTAATACGCTCTGCATGCTCGAGCCGACAGCAATAAATGATATACTAACCGGTTGGTAATTTGATATATTATACCTCATGTAAGAATCACGCTCTGTGATTGGCCAATACACGTGAAGTTATACGCTCTGCTCGAGCCGACAGCAATAAATGATATACTAACCGGTCGGTAATTTGATATATTATATCTCATGTAAGAATCACGCTCTGTGATTGGCCAATACAGGTGAAGTAATTCACTCTGCTGGAGCCGACCGCAATGAACCATACACTAACCGGTGGGTAATTTGACATATTATACCTCATGTATGTAAGAATCACGCTCTGTGATTGGCCAATACAGGTGAAGTAATTCACTCTGCTGGGGCCGATTGCACCAACAGGTCGTAAAATTTACGCTGGTCGTATCCCGAACGTTTCGTGATACGCCTATTGCACCAACAGGTCGTAAGTGCTACGCTGTCGCAAATCTGGTCGTATATTTATACCAAGTCAGGAGGAGGCGCAGAGTGGTCGTAAAGCCATGGTTGAGTGTTTTAAGGACTAGGCTCAGTCTCATGCTTTATAGAACAGCACAATACTATGCATTTTATAGACTTGGGCCTGTTTACAGAAACTTTTTTCTGAAAATGTGGACTCCTCATGCTCATGTATTTTTAATCAAATGTATGGAATATAATTACGGTATCCCCTCCCTTCTCCACCGAATTTTATGGAATATTTACCACACACATACCCGCACCTCATCGAATGTCTAAGTATCACATACGCAAAAACACACTTAATCAGTTAATGCAACTGATTACAAATCTCTTCTTACCAGTTTCTTTCCTTGAAAATAAAATGCTTTCATACGGCTTTATATTAGAAATTGTTACCTTTGTTGACTAAATAATCACAATTAAGCAAGTAAAGTGAAACAGAATATCAACTAAAACGTGTGGAAAAAGTTGTCTTCTGACAGAAACCCTTCTTACAGGCTTCTGCTTCTGACCAACAGTCCTGCACACCGCCTTCACTAGCCACCGGTGGGTGGTTCGAAGATGTGAGCCTATGCTTCAAATCCGGGACTGAACCCACCTATCAATTCAAACCATCAACTCAAGTTCATCCATCAATGAAACACGCTTTTCTGGCCGTAGTTTTGTTTCAAATAATCGGATCAACTTGAAATTTCGTGTGTATTAATTGGGCACAATGCCGTAATTTTTCACCAAATTTCAGAGTTCTATCTCCAAAATTTAGAAAGTTGGCAATCTAACCCAGTGTTAGATTAAGCCCACAGTTTGAAGCGAGAGGCGAGTTCATTACTGCCCCCGCCACCCCCCCCCCCCCCGCCTCCGCCCCCGCCCCGCACTTGTTTTTAAGGTTGGAGAGGGCCACCTTTCGAAAATTCCCCAAAGTTTCGGTCGTATTGGTGGTCGTCAAGACGCCGTCGTCAAAATTTGTTGATGCAACCGGCGTGCAATTGGGGTCGTATTTTTTTCAACGACTGGCGTTTCTACGACCGGCGTTAGATATTTACGACCTACCGTTGGTGCAATCGGCCCCTGGAGACGACAGCAATGAACCATACACTAACCGGTGGGTAATTTGACATATTATACCTCATGTATGTAAGAATCACGCTCTGTGATTGGCCAATACAGGTGAAGTAATTCACTCTGCTGGAGACGACAGCAATGAACCATACACTAACCGGTGGGTAATTTGATTCAATATACCTCAAGTGAAAATATCGTGCTGTGATTGGTCAATCGCCGTTGAACAATTTTATGTACCAGTTCACGTTCCTGTATATTGATTACCGCCATGCAGTAATTGGATATACTTCAACCGTTACTTAGTTTGCGTATTGATGATGCGCATTGTTCGCATCTTTACTGTAGAATATGATTTATATAAAAGGCCCTACTAGTATATTGGATATCTTATCCATTATGATTTCTGTATAGTAAAACAAATACTGCACTGTTGCAGTATTCGTATATAATACTAACCGACAGCATTATTCGCCAATGACGTTGTACCAAAACAGACATTCGGTATAATATAATAAATATAGCCCTGTATGTATATTGGTACAGCGAATTATTCCCCTCGTGAGATACACCCTCGAGTGTGAGAGAGTGATATCTACTACTAAAATTCGCTATTTTTTAATTCCTAATTAGAAATGCAGTAAATTCATTGAGTTGTGTTGCGTTGCGCAAAATACCAATAACCGGGGGGGTCATTGGTATTTTGCGCAACGCAACGCAATGGCCTGATTCTATGACATTTCCAGAAGTGATCATGAAATAATATGTATGTGAACAAAATATCATAACTGGGTACATGTCTGTCGAGATTGGCGTATGTTTTCTTTTTTGTTCTTGTTTATAAATATATTTCCATTTCCGTGATCATTCGGAAGAGAATGGGGGAGTGGCCCCCCTCGATCTTTCATTTCGTTGCGTTGCGTTGCGCAAAATACCATTGACCGGCATGCAGACACACACACAGCTGCGAGTTCCTTAACGTTTATGTGTTCACCAGCGATGTCGGGCCAGTCCGCCTGCCATGCCGTAAACACCCAGTCCCCATGGCAGAATGCTCCGCCCGCTTGGACACTGGCGTCGGTGAATACGTGGCGCGTCTCCCGGTCATCTCAAATCCGCTTGGTGTTGTTGCCGTAAACCAACCAGACCTGCCACCACTGTAGGTCCTCCCTGAGCGTCGACAGCGGGGCCTTGTGGGTGGGGTGGTTTAGAGATCGGATGACGTTGAAGATCGACCTGATGTGTGTTCTGCCCCACGGAATCAGGTGGGCAGCCCAGGAGAGTCTACCCGCCAATGACTCTAGCTGTCGACGTGATATACGCTTGCGTAGCTGTAGGTCTGCGAGTAGAGTCTGTAGCTGACGGACTTTACTGGCTTCCAGTGACAGTGTCCCTGCCTTGGAGTCTATTACCACACCGAGGAACACGATGCGCTGCGTTGGATCACACACTTTTTTCCAGTTTATCATGAAGCCCAGGCTTCTCAGTAGGTGTATCAGAGTGTTCATAGCGGCCTGACACTGGGTGAAAGTTTCTCCGGCTACCAGGAAGTCGTCAAGGAACACTGTCACGGCGTTGAATCCTCTCCTTTCCATCATTCGTCGCACTGATTGCGTTAGTGTGTGGAATAAGTGGGGGCTTTTGCGTGCTCCAAACGGCAGCCGGGCATCATACATATACTGGGAACGGCCTGTCTTAAATGTCCACTGAAGTCCGGTCAGCTGATACTGTGAGGGGTGAAGTGGCACTATCCGGTAGGCTGACTGGAGGTCTACCTTGGCCATAAACCATCCAGGGCCTATCTTGGCTATCGCATCGTTCACGGACTCGGCTCGGAAAGGCTCTTTGGTGGCCATGTTGTTGAGGCAGGCATCATCCGGTCGGCTCATATCGTGAATGAGCCGGATACCATCGGAGCTCTTGGGCACTGCTGATATCGCGCTGACGATGGCTGGTTTGGTGTTCACTGGTACATAGCGTCCGAGTAGCACTTCCTCCTTGATCTGGTCCTCGACAAAGTCACGTGTCTCTGCTGCGGTGGCCGATGTACTGTTTCTGACGTAGACATCAGCAATACTGTCTGAGCACATGTTGTCTGTGATGAGAAAACCGTGCCTGATACCGTCCAATATAAATGATCGATCAGGGTCATCGCTGGGCAGTTCCTGTTCCCACAATGCCAGTTTCTCAGTCAGCGGGGACATTGTGGGCACACTCAGTTTTTTGGGCTACTTGTGGGTGGTGTGGCGTTGCTGGCCCCCGCGTTCTGGTTGTGCATGCGCGGGATGTGGTTGAAATCGCCATGGCTTTTGCTGAAGCAGGTAACACAGACGTGGGAATACCGACAGTTTCTGAGGGAACAACCGTTACGACCATTGAAGCGTTGACAAATGGCCGTCCCCGTTGTCGGGTCATACTTTTCCCGCGTGTTCCCACGTGGCGCCGACGCCCCCGGGTCCCGTCCTCTCCCTCCGCTAGGTTGTTTGCCTTGACCCAGCAGCAGCTGCATGAGGAAAGGACTATCGGAGCCCCAGGGGAAGCCCATACATGCCTGTTGTCTGCGGTATTCTGTGTCGTACCTGAGTACTCCGTGCCACGGAAATACCTGTGCCATGCACACGATTTTGGTTAGGTAACCGATGTGCTCAAGCACGCCCGGGAGTGTAAGTCCGTCAGTCAGCACCATTTCACGCAGGATGCGAAGACTTCCCTCTGCGTACTGTAGCGGAGTCATGCTCTCCAGTGACACTTTACGATCAGTCTGAGTGATGTCGATCACGGTGTTGCCGATTTTAACAGGGTGCGAGGTCTGGTCGTCTGGATTGCGGTGTTGATTTGCGAACATTATGAAGTCACGCACGTCACGAGCTTTCTTTTTGTCATTAGGCGACTGCCGTGCATAGAACTGGAATGGGTCAAAGACACTCGGCTTACCGTCGTCAGCCGACAACGCCCCTGCTGCCTGGATGTTGCCCTGGATCTCTGCGTTGCCTCCCGCCACGTGTCCCGCGCCGAGCAGTTGACACAGTTTGGTAAAGTCCAGGTTATTACCGTCCTCCGGTGGGGTAGGCACCGATGTCGGATTTTCGGGCGGTGCGTTGCCATGGTCACCAGTGTCTCCGGGGGTAAAACCCGAAGGCGCGTTGGTCGTTTCTGTTGTAGACGGAGTCGTAGACGGCTGCGTCGTCTGTAAGCCCTCAACGGCGCCTTCAAGCAGCAAGAGTTGGCCGAGCGGGAGAATTTTCCCGAAGTGTTTATGCAACACGGGCTGTGTGAGTCTCTTCAAAGATTTCTTCGAAGCAAAGCTGTGCTCTGCAAGTGCGTGAACCGTATCTGCCGACAGTTCTGCTTCTTTAAACCAATCTTCCAGTGATTCTGCCATGTTGATAGGCTACTCCGAATTCAAAGAAACAAATTGTTGTATCAAATATTCAACGTAGACTTTAACGGTTGCGATATAAAATATTTGAAGCTTCCCGGCCGGGGACAAGCGAACAAATGACCACAAAGTGCATTTAGAAAGCCACATGTGAGTACTATAAGTACAATAAAACTGAGTAGAGCAATACTAGTACACTAAGCAGGGACCCACGTCTGAGTCTATTTTAAACCCCGTGTAGTAAAACACGGGAGCGAAAACATTTGGAGACGAAGCTACCGAATCTCATAGTCGCAAAATATGGTCTTCACAGCCGAAGGAAATATTCCGAGGATGACCGCTACCAATTGATATCACAAAACACATGTAATGTGTCGTACTGCGAACATTTTCTGCCGTGATCCCGTTCAGTATTCAGAAAGTGGATTATTTGGTGTGATCAATGGATTATACAGATTACCAGAATCGACATGACCAAAGATAAGTCTCGCGTAAGGTCAGGATACATTAAACTTTGACCTGGGAAATATGTAAACCCGGGATGTAAACACGATTTCGTGGCACCTGACGTTGAAAGTAGCCGATGTTCAGACTCAATTTTACGGGGGAAAACGCGTTGTCACATGGCTTTGGATAGCTCGTTATGGAGTCTACGATGTACCAATTCCGAGTAAGTCAGTTATTCTTTGAAAATCATCAAAATAATAGATGATATTTCAAGTCTGTGTGTTGTCCAAATCCACGTGATATTTTGAAAATGGCGCACTTCGTAAATGTGTCAAAGACAGTCGGGCATTTTGTGACAAGAGTTATTCGACTTTCACCATGGTGATCTAACCCCCCTCATTGGTTAGATAGACCCCTAGCACCAACTGAAATATACCATAGCTCACTAATGTGCTCATACCGCACCTTGAACGAATGTAGGCGGTAAATTCAAAAAGTAATTCTCGGCTCATAGACACTGACTGCTCCACTATGTAAAAAGTCGATGTATTCTAAAGATTACGTGATTGATATTGAGACGGATGTACCAACTTTATCGTTATAATCCGGAATGATCCAGACGTTTCAGGTCGAAGATTGTATTTTTCTAAAACATGAAAATGACTCCTCTATTCACTCCAACTGCAAAAAGTCACTTCGGACTACCAGAAGTTTTATGACAAATGCTCAGATTTTGTATGCGGTACTAAAGTCGTGAAATTTACTGCCAACAATCGGCAGGGTTTCACCATCTTACTTGCCAGCCGAACCTGGAGACGAGATATTGATGAGATACCAAATTTGAACGCCCCAAACAGTGGTGGACTTTTCACTAGGTCATCAGAGTAGGGGACGAACCAAGGCTGTGCTCTGAATCTCTTTGGCAGTTCGAAAATAAAATGTCAACGTTGACGTCCGGCAAACAGTCGAAACCAGTGCCGGAGGATCCTAAAGCACTAATACACGACATCTTCGGCCTGCACGTGGTCTCCACACGGGAACTCGATGGGTATTTCGACACCAATTATCACGTCACTGTGGACACAGAACACTGGGATAACCCCAATATTACGGAAATCTGGCCACATGGATACGTTTTTAAAGTCATGAATGTTTATGAATCACAACTTCATCATGCAGGTAAACTCAAAATTACAATTTACATGTTGTCATCATGGAAAATTTTGTTCTGATTGACAATACCTGAATACAGTACCGATTTCGCAAAACCTCACTACATGTAGCCATGCGAATGCTACATGCTAAATGCTAGGCCGTGCGATTACGTGCGACTTGATGCTAGCATCAAATCGCATGGTGCGATAAGTGGGCGCGGTGTATGGTATGCCATATGTTGCAAAATTCAAAGTCTAAATTATTTTTGAAAGAGGTGGGGGTGGGGGCGGGAGGAGGGTTAGGTGGGAGAGGCGCGACTTCATGTCTGACTAGATTAAAAATATTCCATTTTATTTGATATACTAGTAGTAATTGTATTAAATATACATCCACAAGATATGTCAGCTAACGATATTTTCACAAGACAAGACGTGTAATATCGAACCGACTTGTGTCCTTTTTCAAATGCTTGCATCTTTTTCAAACACAAAGCATGTGTAACTTTATGTGTGCCATTCGTTTTCGAAAGGGGGATTATGGGATCGACGAGTACTGCCCCTCACTGAAAGGGGTCAATTTGATTGGCTGCTAGTCTCTTGGCGCCCAACCAACCACAGTCAGCGTTCAATCCTTTCCTCACCCCACTTCCACCATGTGCAGCGTTCAATCCCTCACACTTCTCCCCCTTCCACTGGATCAATGTATTTTCTCGCAGTAGGCCTATTAATTCCACATTCACAATTTAGTGTTATGTTATCTCTAAAGTCAGGTTACAATTATGAATACGCAGAATACATGCTGTATTGTGAAGTGTAATATTTAGGGCATTTCGGCCCGAAATGCCCTTATGGTTTTGTCTGGTTTTTTTTTTTTTTTTTTTTTTTCTTCTTTTTTTTTTACTTTCCGCCGTTTTGGTTTCCGATCAATAACTCGGGAACGCCTGAACGGATCTTGTCCAAATTTACACCACTGGTCAGAAATATTACATGGAAGACCCCTATTGTTTTGGAGGCGGCTCCGGGGTCCGTGAGGTCCGTGAGGATGAAATCAAGGTTGATTTTGAGACTTGGTTTCCGATCGATAACTCAAAAAGTATTCATGCAATGGCAAGTATTCTCTGCATGGGAGTTCATATACCACCAAGGAAGAACCCTATTGATTTTGGGATCACTCCGTCGAACGACCTTTGACCTAGAGCTCGGAAGAATTTTTGCTGATTCATCCTTGAGGCTTTCATGCATATCTCGGAAACGGTGCGTCGTAGAGCGAAACGGAGCTCAATTTCGGCCTCCTGGCACTAGACAAACTAGTCTAGGGGGTATCTTGGGTCGAAACGACCCCTGGTGTCGTTTTTTTTGTTGTTTTTTTTCGCAGACTCGGCACTTCCTGTTTGGCCGTATCTCGGAAACGGTATGTCGTAGAGCGAAACGGAGCTCAATTTCGGCCTCCTGGCACTAGACAAACTAGTCTAGTGTGTATCTTCGGTCGAGACGTCCCCTGGTGTCGAATTTTTTTTTCGCCGACTCGGCACTTCCTGTTTGGCCGTATCTCGGAAACGGTGCATCGTAGAGCGAAACGGAGCTCAATTTCGGCCTCCTGGCACTAGACAAACTAGTCTAGTGTGTATCTTGGGTCGAAACGACCCCTGGTGTCGAAATTTTTTTTTGTCGACTCGGCACTTCCTGTTTGGCCGTATCTCGGAAACGGTACGTCGTAGAGCGAAACGGAGCTCAATTTCGGCCTCCTGGCACTAGACAAACTAGTCTAGGGGGTATTTTGGGTCGAAACGACCCCTGGTGTTGATTTTTTTTTTCGCCGACTCGGCACTTCCTGTTTGGCCGTATCTCGGAAACGGTGCGTCGTAGAGTGAAACGGAGCTCAATTTCGGCCTCCTGGCACTAGACAAACTAGTCTAGTGTGTATCTTCGGTCGAGACGACCCCTGGTGTCGAATTTTTTTTTCGCCGACTCGGCACTTCCTGTTTGGCCGTATCTCGGAAACGGTGCGTCGTAGAGCGAAGCGGAGCTCAATTTCGGCCTTTTGGCACTAGACAAACTAGTCTAGTGTGTATCTTGGGTCGAGACGACCCCTGGTGTCGAATTTTTTTTTCGCCGACTCGGCACTTCCTGTTTGGCCGTATCTCGGAAACGGTGCGTCGTAGAGCGAAACGGAGCTCAATTTCGGCCTCCTGCTAGACAAACTAGTCTAGTGTGTATCTTCGGTCGAGACGACCTCTGGTGTCGAATTTTTTTTTCGCCGACTCAGCACTTCCTGTTTGGCCGTATCTCGGAAACGGTGCGTCGTAGAGAGAAACGGAGCTCAATTTCGGCCTACTGGCACTAGACAAACTAGTCTAGTGTGTATCTTGAGTCGAAACGACCCCTGGTGTCGAATTTTTTTTTTGCCGACTCGGCACTTCCTGTTTGGCCGTATCTCGGAAATGGTACGTCGTAGAGTGAAACGGAGCTCAATTTCGGCCTCCTGGCACTAAACAAACTAGTCTAGGGGGTATCTTGGGTCGAGACGACCCCTGGTGTCGATTTTTTTTTTCGCCGACTCGGCACTTCCTGTTTGGCCGTATCTCGGAAACGGTGCGTCGTAGAGCGAAACGGAGCTCAATTTCGGCCTGCTGGCACTAGACAAACTAGTCTAGTGTGTATCTTCGGTCGAGACGACCCCTGGTGTCGAATTTTTTTTTCGCCGACTCGGCACTTCCTGTTTGGCCGTATCTCGGAAACGGTACGTCGTAGAGAGAAACGGAGCTCAATTTCGGCCTACTGGCACTAGAGAAACTAGTCTAGTGTGTATCTTGGGTCGAGACGACCCCTGGTGTCGATTTTTTTTTCGCCGACTCGGCACTTCCTGTTTGGCCGTATCTCGGAAACGGTGCGTCGTAGAGCGAAACGGAGCTCAATTCCGGCCTCCTGGCACTAGACAAACTAGTCTAGTGGGTATTTTGGGTCGAGACGACTCCTAGTGTCAAATTTATTTTCGCAGACTCGGCACTTCCTGTTTGGCCGTATCTCGGAAATGGTGCGTCGTAGAGCGAAACGGAGCTCAATTCCGGCCTTCTGGCACTAGACAAACTAGGCTTATGGGTATTTCGGGTCGAGACAACCCCTGTTGTTAATTTTTTTTTTCGCTGAATCGGCACTTCCTGTTTGGCCGTATCTCGGAAACTGTGCATCATACAGGGATACGGAGCTCAATTCCGGCCTTCTGGCACTAGACAAACTAGTCTAGTGGGTATTTTGGGTCGAGACCACCCCTGGTGTCGAATTTATTTTCTCCGACTCGGCACTTCCTGTTTGGCCGTATCTCGGAAATGTCGTAGAGCGAAACGGAGCTCAATTTCGGCCTCCTGGCATTAGACAAACTAGTCTAGGGGTATCTTGGGTCGAAACGACCCCTGGTTTCAATTTTTTTTTTTTGCCGACTCGGCACTTCCTGTTTGGCCGTATCTCGGAAACGGTGCGTCGTAGAACGAAACGGAGCTCAATTTCGGCCTCCTGGCACTAGACAAACTAGTGTAGTGTGTATCTTGGATCGAGACGACCCCTGGTGTCAAATTTTTTTTCGCCGACTCGGCACTTCCTGTTTGGCCTTATCTCGAAAACGGTGCGTCGTAGAGCGAAACAGAGCTCAATTCCGGTTTCATGGCACTAGACAAACTAGTCTAGTGGGTGTTTTCGGTCGAGACGACCCCTAGTGTCGAATTTATTTTCGCTGACTCCGCACTTCCTGTTTGGCCGTATCTCGGAAATGGTGCGTCGTAGAGCGAAACGGAGCTCAATTCCGGCCTCCTGGCACTAGACTAACTAGTCTAGAGGGTATCTTGCATCGAGACGAATTCTGGTGTCTAATTTTTTTTTGCCGACTCAGCACTTCCTGTTTGCCATATCTCAGAAACGGTCCGTCGTAGAGCGAAACGCAAAGATGCCTAAGGACGGGGTATGTCACTTAAACTTTGACCACGGACAGATTCAGAGTCATTATGGTTCTAGACGCGGTCTCTTAGGTAAATGTTAGGTAGGAATAGAACTCACATGAAATGCCCCAAGGCATCTTCAGGCCTTGACGTCTAGTTTCATATATATTTTAAATATAAATTATATACACGGGTCTTATCTCATGTGTTTGAATATATTTGAGCCGAAGGTTCAAGTTATTCAAGTTGATATTTTCTCTGATTTTCCGACAAAACGATAATGAGCATTGAACTAACTGTAAATTCCGTCAGTACGCTAATGTTTTTTTTTTACACTTTTTGTCACCTGTTTGTGGGAAATTCGCCTCGTTGTGTTGAAGGCATGGGACAATTTCTTGACAAAAATTCTCGATCCGATAATCAGAGAATGCGGGTCCCAAACCGAGAATGCAGGTTAAAATTGTGCTCACAGAATGCGGGCTGTTCATGAAACGTGGATATACGTATATATTCATATAAGAGTGACGAGCTACATTTATATTTCATGCATGATGTCAATTTGATGGATTATGACAACTTTTGATGGCATTGCTCTCCTAACAAAAGTCGAGGGCAAAATGACGTCGTCGAATGACCCGACAGAGCGACAGAGGGTCATTGACAGTCATTTCGCTTGATTTTATCATTTCCTAAAATGCAGGGAAAATCCCAATGAGACATGCAAGCAATATAATTCCGTCTGGATGCACTAAATTAGAATATAATATATAAGCATTGACACGTTTCCGTACACTTTTTTATTCATGTGACGGAAAAATTAACAAAAGAATATTACTTTCATGAACACATAGTATAGGCTGATGTGTTGTCCGTTATACATTGTTATAACGCACCGAACTATCATGAAAATAAGAGATGGTCAACACACAGTGCATGCTATAATTTTACGTGAAACCGTCAAATCACGAAGGAGAGCTAAACGATTTTAAAAGTTACAAATAAGTTCTAGGTAGAGACAAAGATCACGTGGGACTAGGCCTATCCGTTCCGCAAAGAACGGTTTACGGTGGTTTGGTTCCGATTTACGTGTAGTTATTTTGTTTGTTTCACCATAAGTGAGAAATTATGGGCAAAGGTCAGCTTAACAGATAGTATGTGAGACTCGTGTGCCTACATTGTATTTGTGACGAAATAGCGTGTCTCCCGGCGGCTATCACGCCGACAGGATCGTATAGTACGATGTATGTCGTGCGATAACACAAGACAGAAGTCCGAAGTAATTGTCAACAATAATCCGGATTTATTCGGATGATAAGTTCGATGAAGATCACGGCCACACACTCATTCGTAATCCCACAATATAGTCCGAAGTATGGTATAGTCCAATATAATTTAATCTCTTCTAATTCACAATATCTTCTTAATATCCTTGTACCTCTCTATATAATTCCACTTCTTACTTCTTCAAACTCTTTAACACAACTCTCTGGGAAAGCGCGGGGCTAAGTGCAGAATGTCTGAGTTTTCCCGCGTCGTGGGACGGGAGTTCATGTGATTCGTTGAATGTTAGGTAATGTCTGGGTGGGCGTGGTTATGTGTCTGGAAATGTTGCGATTGGAGGGAATGAGGGGTGTGTCATCGTGAGTAGAGTTGTTTACATGTGATGCAGTGCTTGGACGGTGCGTGCTGGTGACGTAAGGTAAGTATGAAGTCATGTGATGAATCTGTGTCTTGTATGTCGAGTGGGAGAATGTGTAAGGGAGGGGTTTCGGGTCGATAACTGTCATAAATATTCTACAAAACACCCCTTCGTCAAATTACCCCCGGGGAATTTACCCTCCCCGAAACCTAACTGTCCAAAAATCTAAACATGATAAGCTAAAAGTCCTAGAGGGAAAAACACATTCACCGCACGAGACAATGGTAAAGCAATGATTACAATAAAAGTTCTATCTGTCAAAATAAAGTCATCAGTCAGTCAGTCAACAGTCACTAAGATGATATGAACACATTGGACAAATACATTTATAACAACGACAGGTGAAAATGAAACACTGAGATCAAACACATAAATCACAGATTAAAGAATCACATGTATATATATATATATATATATATATATATATATATATATATATATATATATATATATATATATATATATATATATATATAATTGGAATGAACAACAGTCCTCTACGTTCTCTAATAGAACGGAACATCTTTAAAGTCAGAATTCCTGAAATTGAACAGGATTAGTTCGTAGAACACATATGAATTCACATGATATGAACAGTTCGACATTCATGCATAGTACGACATTCACAGGTCACAGCTATCCTGGTGCTGTGACCCGGGTTTTGAACCTAGTCCGAAGGATGGTCACGCCTCCTAGACACAGGAGGCCGGGCGGCTGGCGATGCCTGCTGCATCAGCCGCCGCTGTTCATCAGCCGGTAGATGTGGAAGAACAGACACAATTGTCGTCCACAGTTCGTCTGGGATTCCAGGAGATTCCGGTGGTGAGGACGAGGTCGTCGTGAGGCGGGCCCGAAGTTGTTGTATCTCCTCCCGCAAGTCCGTATTAACCTGTTCCGCAGTGCGGAGCTCCTCCTGGAGTCGCCGGTTCTCCTCCAGGAGAGGGTGCGGGGCAGATGGGGTCTGTCGCTCGTGTAGCGACCCCATCCCAAAGCCGATTGACATGGCATTGTATTCCGCCTGACGAATGTGGGCATCCATAGCCAGGATATACCCTCGACGGATGGCACGGAAGTGCTGTTGGGCCAGATCGTCCGCACTGGCTAGCGCCATTGACGGAAGATGGTGCTCGGCGTCCTCAGCCAAGAGTAGCGGGTCCGCATCCAACGCAGCTCGCGTTATTTGTTCCGACCGATAGGCCTGATGCGGGCCAAGTCCAGCAGGAAGACGACGAGCAGGGGTCGTATCTCCAGCTGCCTGCAAGGCTGAAGTTCGCGGGCGAGGTTCAGCCGCCTTCATGGCTGTAGTCCGATAAGTAATGGGCCGTTCGAAGTAGAACGCCCCTGGCTTCCTGTAACGTACATAACGATTCAATAATTGAATATCGCGAACCATGCGCTCCACGCGCTCCTCATCGGCCCGCGATTTCAGCTGGGCAAACTCAATCCGGACGAGTACCAGCTGTACTTCGGGTGCGGAGTTCGGCGGGTACTGCCTCATCATGACGGGCGCCATCGCCCAGATTCCGAATGTAAGTACCGAGTCTGGGGTACGCCGAAAGATCGGTACGTGCGCTGGTATGCGTGGGGGACGATAGTTGGGGTTCGGTTGCAAGTCCACCCCACAGCGTGTTGCAAAACGCTTAACAATGTTCTCCGACGCTATTAGCGATCCCTGCTGGAAAATCGGAAACCGATCCGCATGGCTGGACGTAGGAGTTGAGATGTGTCGGATCATGTCCGCCAACGTCAACGTCAGATATCCGTCCCGTTCGAAGAAGCGAATAAAGGGCATATGATATGCCAGTACGTGGGCATCAAGTTCCTGTGGGGTCCGTAAGGGAGCTCGGCGGGGCACAGTCGGCCAAGTCCGTTCGCGTTCTGACTCCTCCTCGCTGGTGCAGAACGGGCAGTCGAAACCCCCAGTTCCGAGGCGTAGCGGCATGAGGGTCTGCACTTGGCCCTCCGATAGCGTTGACGGGACGGAAAAGTCATGGACATGTCCGTATCTGGCATGGCGATTCCGTTCGTGCAATGGAATAGCATTCCAATTGATCGGACTCGTCCCTTGGGGTGTGGGAGGACGAGGCACCAGTTCCATTAACTCCTCAACCTGGCGCCGGTAGGTTCGTTGACGGAGTTCATGAGAGTCGTGGTTGCCCTGAGTTCGAAAGAAGTCCGTGTATGCAGACGAGTACACTCGCGATGACGTCGAGTGCGGCAGTAATGCGAGTGGACGTAAAGGTGCGGCCGATCGGGCCGGAGAAGACGAAGTAGCCGACACAGGGGTCGGTCGAGTTGCAGTCACAGGTGGTGTGGCTGTTAATGGTCGCGGTTCTGAGTCCGAAGTACTGGCCGGGGCTTTAGCCGGATCCCTGGCAGCCCTGGCTTGTTCCACAATCTTCCCGCCTTCTTCCAGGCGCAGAAGTTCCGGGGCACTAAAGTCCGACATAGAGTCCGATGACGGGCTCGGGGTATGGTGTTCCCCACGCTGTGCGAGTTTCGCCATAACTTCCCGCCTGATATCCATCTCAGGTCCGGAAGCTGTCTCCGTATCTGATACGGTGATCACTTCCAAGGTAGGAGAGACTGTTCCCGAAGTTCCAGCGGCTGTCGCCGGGTCGTTAATGACGATGGGATGTTACGGCTCTTCCCCTGCCTCCACAATCCTCACCGCTATCGGTCATCTAAACCGGGCTGGGCAGCTAATAAAACCCGCCCTTGAAAGCCCAGCCCCATTGTAAAGGATACAGAGGTGTGTTATGCTCGTCTCCGGGGAACGTATTATTTTACAATTCCGGCTTTCCGCTGCTCAGAAGTGAGGGAAATCCCAGATAGCGTGAGAGAGGCTGTAGATTGGCTGCGAGTTGGATTGCTGTGGAATGTTTCATCAAAAGAAGTTTATAAAACAACAAGGACTTTGTCAAATGAGATACACCGAACCTAGTCAACAAGAGACTTGATATTCCCTTGCATGTAAAGTCAAGAAGCAGTGACTTTATGATATGTGTTTTCTATATGTATATGTAATATAATAACTGATAAATGAGGCATTTGTACTTGCATGCATTTGATGTTTTAGTTCAATGGTATTTATTTATAATATAGAATGACTGATACGACTGGGTATATTGAAATTACTATTAGGCATGAGCTATACTGGTGTACGTCTACACGTAAAATACCAATTGAAATCACACATGTAATCGGCAGCAGTATGTATAATTTACAAAAATACTGACATGTTCACTGGTGGTAGCATCTCCGGGTGGATTCAACATCGAATATCCACTGGTAAAAACAAACATTTATTGCAAACGGCTTCTATTCAACATGAACATCAGTGATCACCACTACACGTGTAGCTTGACGACCACTCTATAATGCATAATAACAGAGAATTATACCTAGAGAACTAGCGAACCAACCACACATTTTTGTTTTCGATTGCTGTACAATTCTTCAGCTGTTCCAAATGGCATGCCTGCATTGCCGTAGACAGACTTCGACGTCTACTGATTAGGATAAGCTTTGACGTCCTTCATATAGTATATTCACAGTCCTATATAGTTGTGCGAAACATTCAGAAATGAAGGATCTCAACAAAATTCAGTAGATCTTAATGATCTTAGCCAAATTTCAGTAGTTTTCATACCGTGAATTGTAACCAATATCTAATGATATACTATAAGTATAATAATATACATTTATAAATACATTTTTACATTTATAAAAGATAATGTATCCATGCTATTATCTTGGAGATTCCTTGAAAAATTAATCTAGTCAAAATTGTGCATTTTTTTTTACCCAAATCTGCGATTTTGATATACATACACATACGCACATACACACATGCTGGTCGGACCCAGTCGGCTTTGTTTTGCTACCGCAGCCACTCAGCCTGCATCCAGATGCTAAAAATAGCAATTTCTAGTGCGACCCGGGTAACGAGCAATCCATTTGTACGTGATTCGCATTGACTATGATTTGGGAAAACGACACGGCCGCTTGCCGCGTTTTACCGTGCCCGTGCCCGCCATCACTGCCATACCCGCGCCCGTGCCCGCGTCTGCCGAATACTAATAGCCTAGCAATCGCAGGTTTGGTCCTGCGGGTTTTTGGCGCTTGCTGTGAAACACTAGAGTTCGACTTGCGCGATCTTCGCTTCTGGCGACGACGTCGCGGTCCGGTTGGGGTACTCCTATGACTGGCGGGTGATGACGTAGTACCAGTTTCGGTAGTCCGATCTGTTTCTGACGGTTTGTCTTGTACGGTGACATCCCAAGGGTAGAGGGATTCTTTGAGGAGCCCCAGGGGATCGTTAGAAGGTTCAGTCTGTGAGTCCGCACTGCTTGACGACTCAGGTGGCGATACGACTTGATTGTGAAAGTTCAGCAACTGTACGTCGCCTTCGTATGGTTTCATGACGTCAAGATGGACGACTCGAGTATTTCGTAGATTTGAGACTAGTGCAATTCGATAGTCTACCTCAGTGACGCGTTCCAGGACTTTCCAGGGTCCGGTCCAGGGTCGGGCGAATTTATTGTTCTGTGTGAGAGGCAGATAGTAATATCGTACCAACTCTCCCGGCTGGAACTGAGGGCGAGATTTCGCATGTGCGTCATATCCCATTTTCTGACGGGTTGCAGCCTTTCGTAGATGGTCTTGCGCAAACCCATGGGCAGCTCTGATAGCAGTTCGTAGATACTCGACATATTCGGGTCCGCATGGAGGTAGCGGTTCTGGATCGTACGTTGGAAACATCAAGTCAACAGGCAAATTGCATTCATGTCCGTATACCATCAGGTGTGGTGTACACCCAGTAGAGGAATGTACTGAGGAGCGGTACACCATGAGTACATATGGTAAGTGCAAATCCCAGTCATTTCCGCGATCACTGACGAATGCAATCAACATATTCAACAAAGTCCGATTGATTCGTTCAACTTGACCGTCACTTTGTGGTCGGTAAGGCGTGGTCCGAATTTTCTTGGCGCCCAAAAGGCGTACAACACTCCGAAATAGTGACGACTCAAATTCTGTTCCCTGGTCACTGTGGATGGCCTTCGGTACTCCGTGGTACACGATCCAACGATTCACTAGTACATCAGCGACATTTTTGGCCGTATGGCGGCGGAGCGGGAATGCGTCCATGTATTTTGAAAAATAGTCCGATATGACAAGAATGTACCTGTTCCCTCGTCCGGTAATTTTGTGGGTATCTAAGGTATCCAATGCTATACGGTCAAATGGCACCCCAGTCGGCAGTTGCGTTAGAGGCGCACCAGCGGGCAACATCCAAGGCGAGACCAGGCCAGCAAAACCGGCGCTTGACTCTCTCAACAGTTCGTTGTATTCCGAGGTGGCCTACGACCTTGAGGTCGTGGAGTTGATGTAGGATCACCGCTCGTAATGCCGCTGGTAATACAGTTTGTACTACAGTCCGACCAGCTGGGTCTGGCTTAGTGTTTCGTATGAGGACTCCGTCCTGCAATGCTAATAAAGTGAAACCAAAGTTTTCACTTCTTCGCCATAACGGGCGACTTCTTTTGACGTGGGTTTCGTTCCGTTCAGTACCCACTGTCGCACGACTCCGACACTAGGATCGACTTGCTGGGCGGCGACTATAACGGCAGTGGAGTAGTCCGATAACCATTCTTGTCCGTTCAATTTCACATCCATCGCTCGCACACGTGCGGCTTGGCGTACTGAGATCATCTGAGACGACCGGTGATGTCATGGTATCCCTGTCCAGGAGGTCTTTCTCGGGTATGACAGGAACCACCGTAATCCGTCTGACGGGGAGTTCTCCAGAACTCGTTTCAGGGTCCGTGGGTGGTACGACTAGGCGTCCGGGGCAGTCCGAATGCTTGCAACTATGGCAACGGGAAAGTCCATCGGCATTTCCGTGGAGTTTTCCAGGACGATGTTCAATACGAAAGTCATATTGCTGCAGTTTGGCTAACCAGCGATTTTGGCATAGTCTTTAATGAACCTCCTGTGGTAGTTATACAAATCCCAGGAAAGCTCGTACGTCCGTAATCTCACATGGAGTCGGCCATTCCCTAATAGCCTTGACCTTGTTCGGGTCCACCCTGATACCTTGTCCACTTACAATGAACCCTAGGTATAGGATTTCACGTTGAAAGGGTTCGCACTTTTTGGGTTGCAGACGTAACCCGGCAGTTCGTATCCGATCTAGGACCGCTTCCAGATTGGCAAGCGCCTGATCAAAAGTGCGTCCGTATGCTATCACATCATCCAGATAGCACATGCATTTGGTCCACAGATATCCGCGTAGGATAGTCTCCATGAGACGTTCGAAGATCGCGGGCGCGTTACTTAGTGCGAACGGCATGACCTTGAACTGATACAGGCCTTTCCTGGTGGCAAAGGCCGTCTTAGGTCGGTCCGTCGGGTCCACCTCGACCTGCCAATATCCTGAGGCAAGATCTAAGGCCGAGAAGTATGTTCGGTAGAGGATGTTCGGTAGAGGGTACGAGTCTTTCCGTGTTACGTCATTGAGCAGACGATAGTCCACACAGAATCTGACCTGTCCATTTTTCTTCCGTACCAACACTACCTGTGAACTCCATGGCGATTCCGAAGGTTTGATGCACCCGAGCCGTAGCATTTTATCAACCTCCTCATCTATGATATGTTGCTGGGCCTGGGGTACGCGGCGTTGCCGCTGACGAATTGGGACATTTGTACCCGTGTTGATTCGATGTTGCACTACATGCGTCCGTCCGAGCTGTCCATCGGGGCACATGAAAGTGTCTTTATACCGATATACCAAATTGGCACAACACCGTTGTTGTTCAGGTGCTAGTCCGGCACGGTCCACCATCTCCCGTAGGTGTGGCGGGAGGTCTTCTTAGTAGTTAATGTCTGTATGAGGAACTTCCGGTTCTTCTCCCGACTTCGGCAGAGCGCCCACAATACTGTCAACTGGGCTCGCTATGGCTACCGGATCTGAGCGGGTCAGGGTCACGCCCGTATCCGCGGGATTCACCACCGTCACCTTAACACACTTCCGATTCCATGAGGTCAATGTGCGACCCATAATTAAGTCTGTTTCTTCAGGAAAGTTTTTCATAGGCTGAATAAGCCAGGGGTGCTGGCGTACTCTGACCTTTGAGGTCGGTACAAGTTCGACTACGGCTTCACTGCGTGGCGGTACCGTAACTGCCCGGCGTACGGCCATGCGCACAACATTGGCTTTGAAGTCCTTAGGTGCGAACAAGATTTCCTTGTTAATTTCGACAGTTCCTTCACCGTAGTTAACGATAGCACTTGTTTGTCGGGAGAAATTCATGCCCAAGATCATCTCGTCATGAATCGCCGCTACACAGAATGTCACTGTTATTTCCTTTGTTCCGACTTTAACCGTGAAGTCCAGAATTCCGTCGATCAGGCTGGAATCTCCGTTGACGTCCCGGATGGTCGCCGTGGTCGGACGTAGAGTGCGCTGTTCGGCAGGTACGTGTCGTACAAGTCCCGTCGGAGCAGAGAAATCTGTGCTCCAGAGTCCAACACTGCCTTAAGAATTCGTTTTTTGACACGTACCGACAGTTTCCAGCACTCATGGGCGGCCCGACTATTGCTGATAATAAGCGGTCCATCAGGATTCTCCTCAGGCGGCAAAAGCGGGAGTGTCAGTGTCGATGGCTTGGTTTCAGGTCCGTATGGAAAGGCATAGAAGCCTCCATCATCCGACACCCATTCGATTTCAGACATTGAGTCTGTTCCGGTATCGGCAGCGGCAGTGGTTCGGACACCCCTTCGTGGAGGGATTCTGGACTTGAAGTGGACGAAGCACACTTGGCGCACACCCCTTCGCGAGGTGGAAGTGCCGGTGGTGGTAGCGCCGACCTGGACGGCGCCGCTACTGCAGCTGCGGGTACGACAACTGGTGTGGACTGTGAGCGTAGCTCGGGTTAACGGAAGGTCCTTGCTCCACAGTTCCTTCCTCCGTTAGTTTGACGACTTTGCCTGTGGTGGCGGCTGAGCCGGAGGCGGCATTGTAGCCGGTGGCTTAAAGTTCGAGTTCGGTATACCGATCTGTCCGTTATTTCCATTTGCGCCAAAGCGTGGCGGGAATGGCTTCATTCCGTTCCGTACTAGTATGTCCTTCAAACGGAAACACCGCATCCATCTGTGTCCCGGTTTCTTGCAGAAGAAACATATTTCAATATTTCAAGCGTCTTCACCGTATTGTCCGTATTCATCACTGAGGGCGCACTGGAACGCTTCCGCAACCCATTCGCGAGAACAGGAAGGGACCGAATGTTCTTCACACCCTTGTAGCCCGGTCGTGTCGCTGTTGGCAGGATCATAATATGCTGCGACTTGATCGGGAGTTGGCGTATCCCAATGGTTTATTTGTCCGATTGCACAAGAGAGTTCGTTATCCACTTCTCCGTCTTCAGCGTACCCGTGGTAGGTAGCGTCCGCTCGGCGGGTACCGTGTGGTCTGTCTCTCTTGGTCCGCTGTTGTCGACTCTCCGCTTTCAGTACAGCTGTGGGTGCATCGCTGTACGAGCTAAATGTCAACACACACAGTCTATCCGCAATATGGTCAGGCTGACCATTGACAAATTGCGATATAACAGTTCGTTGGCGGGATTCAGACGTGACGTCATCAAACACCTGCTCCGCTATGGCTTGTAACCGTTCAAGGAAATGTTCAGCGTCCTCTTTCCGCTCGCATTTCAGAAACGGAAAGTCGTCACGTTTCGATTGACGTCGGGCGGTGGGTTCCCACCCCTCTAGGAGACGGCGCCTAAACTCTTCCCAAGGCGTGTCGATTGGGATGTTCAGAGCGATTGCTTCCGCTCGTCCCCGTAACGTACTGCGGAATGTCGTAGTTTTGTTTAAGTCCGTATATGTAAAGGCAGCCGTGAACAGTTCGAAACTGCGGAGGTACTGGTTCAAGTCGCCCTCCTTGAACGTAGCGCGCCACTGTGCTGTGTTGCCGGGGGTCAGCGCTGATGATTTGGCGACGGGCTCTTGCGGCTCTGCGGTCGTAGCGCTGGCGGTTGTCGTAGAAACGGCGGGGGTTGGCGGCGCGACCTCCGTGGTCGGAGCCGCTGTGGTCGTGGTGACCGGTACGGCGTAGGACGTGGCATCGGGTGCGGGCGGGTAGCATGTGTCGCTTGGCAACGGCACAGTCTGGGGGACCGGTCCGCAAGGTGGCGACATTGCCGAAATTCCGTATGACGGAGTTGGGTACAACATTTGCGGGAACTGATATCCCAAGCCAGGAGCAAACACACTTGGAACTGCTACTCCGGGGTTCTGCGGAACCATTCCAAGATTGGGCACTACTCCGGGATTGTATACGGGTACACCGTGTGCTGGTATTCCGTTCGTATGTGACCCTGTGGGGTATGCTGCTATTCCATGATTTGGTACTGCTACTCCCCCATGATTGTGCATGGGCACCGCATTTCCATGATTTGGCATGTAATCGTGTGAGGTGGGGTGCCCCGTGGGAAACAATGGTTCGACGATCGGTGGTCCGATGTTGGTTACCGATGGTGGTAGATACGCGGGGTGCGTATTTTCACTGGTGTCGGAGATCGGGACTCTGATGTTGCGTGGTCGGCGATCAATGGTGTCGCAAGCATACCGGACCTCCGATCTTGGCGCGGGCGCGTGAAGTCGCGTCTGCGGGACGTTCGGCTGGGCAGCGTCAAGCCCGGCAGCTGGTGCGGGGGTACTCTCCGTGGTGGGTCTTCTCCGGGTCAGCGGGTTGACGTCCAGCAGCTCTCCCGTCACGACTGGGTCGACCGGTACTCTGGAGTACACTGGCGGGGTTCGGTCAGGTTGCGTCAGCATATTGATCATCACTGACGGGCGCGACGTCACAACGTCGTGTTGCGGATGCAGTTCGGCTTGATTATCTGAGTCGTGTGCCCATTGCTGATTATGCGACCGACTTGGCGGGTGCGTTAACATTGACGTGTTATAGTTCGTAGGGCGTACACTAACTGACTTAGGTAGCAGGTCGGTAGCGGGCTGGCGCTGGAAGCGCGTATAGTTCCTTTCACAACTGTCGCTTGGTCGCGGCCTTGTTGGTCCGGCTGGAGTCACATGGTACGACCGCGCGTGGGCGTCGAGGATCTCTGTCACCGTGCGAGATGGCATTAGCGGATCACCGTCCACCAATTCTTCGATATAACTATCGGCTCGCATCCAGTCCGGTACGTACTCTTCGGATGCCGTCAATGATAGTTCGTATAGGTCATTTGGCGGTTGCACTTGCGATAGCGTAACAGTATCGCTCATCGCTACTGACCTTGGTCGCGAAGGTCGCTGTTTCGGCGGGACCGGATTCATCGTCACCTCGTCTTCCGTGCCTGGTCCGATCGGGTTACGGATCGTAGAACGGGTATTCATCGAAAGTTCGTACGTCGGGATAGTTCGTAAGCCGAGAACTGGCCTTCGCTATCCTGGTTACGGCACCAATGTGACGAAATAGCATGTCTCCCGGCGGCTATTACGCCGACAGGATCGTATAGTACAATGTATGTCGTGCGATAACACAAGACAGAAGTCCGGCGTAATTGTCAACAATAATCAGGATTTATTTGGATGATAAGTTCGATGAAGATCACGGCCACACACTCATTCGTAATCCCACAATATAGTCCGAAGTATGGTATAGTCCAATATAATTTGATCTCTTCTAATTCACAATATCTTCTTAATATCCTTGTACCTCTCTATATAATTCCACTTCTTACTTCTTCAAATTCTTTAACACAACTCTCTGGGAAAGCGCGGGGCTAAGTGCTGAATGTCTGAGTTTTCCCGCGTCGTGGGGCGGGAGTTCATGTGATTCGTTGAATGTGAGGTAATGTCTGGGTGCCAGAGGGTGGGCGTGGTTATGTGTCTGGAAATTGTAGTGATACCACTGATCCTACCATGAGTTTGTAATGGTCGCGCATGTGCAGTATGATTTGTTGTCAGTAAACAAGTTTCCCAAAATGTCGGCTCACGTTTATTGAACAGCCTACATCTAAACTACTGTAATCAACACAGTCAGGTATCATCTCACTAAAGAAATGTTGCGATTGGAATGAATGAGGGGTGTGTCATCGTGAGTAGAGTTGTTTACATGTGGTGCAGTGCTTGGACGGTGCGTGCTGGTGACGTAAGGTAAGTATGAAGTCATGTGATGAATCTGTGTCTTGTATGTCGAGTGGGAGAATGTGTAAGGGAGGGGTTTCGGGCCGATAACTGTCATAAATATTCTACACTATTTCTATAATGTAACGCTTAGGAGCATAATATATGAAAATATCAGTCGCTTGGGGAAAATTCTAGTTTTGGTTTTTACGTGGTTGTGCGTTGGGATTTACGAGACTTGTAAAACATTAGAATAGACAATGCTATCAACTGTTTCTAATATTATTTTAGCATAAGTTGGAAATATTGGAATACTATCTGACCTAACGACGTTTGATGGATGAAGGTGCCTTATATAGAACGGGATATGACATGGTTCTGCTCTATTCTAATATACTTGCTTTAAGCCATTGTAAATTGTATTCATTTATATTCTGCCATGGTTAATTAACCCCGCCCGCCTATCAATTTGGTTACTTAATAGTGGTCTCGTGAATTCCCCAATAATTCAATCACATATACACATTGGATTCATGCCATTTTTCTTGTTTACACTATCCCGTTTTATTGGTTATTTTCTTCGATCACTCACCCACTGCATATTTATCTCTAATCGAACTATATAGTTTGAAACGACAATAACCAACTTGTGGTGCATGTTGAGGTGCACGATTCTTGTGTTGTAGACTCCTGATTATTATGCAATTAGATTATGTAATTAGCGGTAATTTTGTGTTGTCGTGATGCAGTGTCTGAGTCGCCTAATTTGACACATATGTAATACACATTGATGGACAATATACATGTACATATTTCTGACATCAATAAAAGAGAATTCATTCACAAAAATAAAAATTCATTGATTTAAAATAACAGTTCTGAACACGTTTAACGATGATATCAGAAATTTGATCTGTTTGTTGCCTATATTAACGGCGGAATTCAAAAGTCATCCTAGCTGAAGGAATTATTAAAGATCAACTGTTTCACTGATGCGATATCGGATATATTATCATGATTTAGTACACGGTCTCCAGTGAAGAACTCCACCCCCCCCCCCCCCCACACACACATACAAACCTACATGCAAACAAATATACGGCCGTCTCGGATGATTGAATTCCTTGACCAAGCTATTTGACATCATGCCTCCGATGGTGCGCAATATTTGTCCCAAGATTTTCAGTAATTTTGTTCTCATTTATGCAGTCAAGTGGAACCAACATCACGGCTGTATTGGTGGTAATACATTCCACTCAACTCTGATATTTGCATGGTTAGCTAAATACTTCCTGTTGTTATGACTACAGTTTACACGGTTCCGATTGAATAGTTTTTTTAGTTGATTCGCAATGCGCGTTTAGTCGCTTTCGCCTCTTTTCATATGGTTGTGAGTATTACTCGAATGAAGCAGTATAAAAGGAAACACGACAACACACGCGCTCTCTGGGGGGGGGGGGGGGGGGGGGGATGGTGCAGTGGCAGAGCGCTCGGCCCATGATCTAAAGGTCGTGGGTTCGAGTCCGCTCAGCGCCACTTGTGCCTGAAAACCTCCCACGCCAGTGCAGCCCGACTGGCGGTAAAAACAAAGGCCGGGTGGTGTCAGAGACTGTCTATGGTGTCTGGCACCTAAAAGATCCCTTGGGATTTATCGTAAAGAGTAGGGGATTTCCCCGATCCCGGGTTTCTGTCTAGGGGGCATATCATCGAGTTATGGCGCCCCCTCACCCCAAGTACAAGTACACGCGCTCTCTTTTGCCACAGAAAGCTCACTGGAAAAGCTCCGTGATGTCGGAATGAAGCATTTGGATAGTACAATTGGATTTCAAAGCGGGAGCCTATAAAGTACCAGGAAATGCTACTTGAGTATTCAAAACGGCATTTATTTATTTAAATCGGCATTCAAAACGGCATTCTTAGGAAGAACCTAAAAAAACGATGCGAGCAAATATCGGCAAACAGGTGAGTCATTTACTAAACTGATTTAATTGAAGGTTCAAAAGAGATAACATTCTTTTACTTTCTGCATCAAAATGCGGTAGCCTTAAAGTCCATATAAAATGGATATGAATATTCTGCATCCTTTAATTCGTTTCAAGATATACGATTTATCTATGGCAGAATTTTGCGTGGATTCAAGACTGGTTGAAAAGGTTCATCCCTGGCCACGATATATACGATCCATCATATACAGCTGAGTACATGTATTTTTTACTTTGCGCTATTTATTCGACAGTGTAAATATGCCGCCAAATAGGCACCATTAATATTACGTTATTCAAAATGACGAACTAAGCACGTAATGTTTCATAGGCTTGTGCATTCTGTATATTTGCAGGAAATGTGTGAAATGTTTGCGAATATGATCTGGAGATTTCCGGCAGAAGTAATCACAATTTTGGATCTACGGATCCAAAGAATATCAAAATATCGAGGATAACGTTTTCACTGGATATTTGCAAATGGATTATATCACGAAGTGAAAAGCCATATAAAACCCATGGATATTATTAATCAGCATCTCATGGCTGCACTGATCATCTGTACGTCGAGAATTGAGAAATGTTCCAACATTGCTCTTTGTTTTTGCAATTTGTGATGCATCTCGTGCTGTAATTTACCTGAATAAATATGTAGCGTTCATACATCGGTTTGTTGTGGCTCGTTATTTCTACACAGGAGTAGATTATTGGAGTACATTATTTGAATAATATACTCCAATAATCTACTGAACGCAAATAATCTACTACTGGTAGTGGATTCTGAAAAATAGTCGATTGCATAGGACAATAGAACCGTGTACTAAGTGGGATAATCGGTTCAGTGTCGCGCCCCTTCGAAATAATGTACTCGGCCTTCGGCCTCGTACATTATTTCGAAGAGGCGCTCCACTTCACCGATTATCCCTTACATAGTTTTACTCTCCCAAACAAATACTAATTTATATAGGAACCCATATTATGAACGCAAACTTATTTCGAGCAGAGCCTCCTCACTATATTATCATGATATAGTTTTACTCTCCCAAACAAATACTAATTTATATAGGAACCCATATTATGAACGCAAACTTATTTCGAGCAGAGCCCCATACGCCTCTTCCCATAACCACAAAAGAGTATGCTCGTACATCCTTCATCTCGGCGATTATAGCATTCGAAGATAGTATCTGTTGGTATGCAATTTGTTATTAAGGCATTTCGGCAGAAATGCCTTTATGGTTTTAGCAGAATTTTTTTCTTTTTCTTTTTTTTTCTTCTTCCGCCACTTTTGGTTTCCGGCCACGTTTCCGGACGGTTCAGTGTCGCGCCCCTTCGAAATAATGTACTCGGCCTTCGGCCTCGTACATTATTTCGAAGAGGCGCTCCACTTCACCGATTATCCCTTACATAGTTTTACTCTCCCAAACAAATACTAATTAAGGCATTTCGGCAGAAATGCCTTTATGGTTTTAGCAGAATTTTTTTTTTTTTTTTTTTTTTTTTTTTCTTCTTCCGCCACTTTTGGTTTCCGGACGATAACTTTAGATTGCCTTGACGGATCCTTGTCAAATTTTCACCACAAGTCAGAAATGATATGTGGAAGAACCCTATTCTTTTTGAGCCGGATCCGAGGTCCGTGAGGTCCGTGAGGATGAAATCAAGGCTAATTTTGAGACTTGGTTTCCGGACGATAACTGGAAAAATATTTATGCAATAGTTGCAGAACTCTGCATGGAGGTTCATATGCCACCAGGGAAGAACCCTATTGATTTTGGGACCGATCCGTCAAACGACCTTTGACCTAGAGGTCAAAATAATTTTTTGCTGATTCATCCTTGAGGCTTCCTGCATATCTCAGAAACCGTGCATCGTAGAGCGAAACGGACGTTATTTTCGGACTCGTCGCCCTAGACAAACATCTCTAGGGTGTACTTTTTTTTTTGATCCGGCTCCGAGGTCCGTGAGGTCCGTGAGGATGAAATCGAGGAACTTGGTTTCCGGACGATAACTCAAAAATTATTCAGGCAAAAGTTGCAGAATTTTGCACGGAGGTTTATATATCACCAGGGAAGAACCCTATTGATTTTGGGATCGATACCTCAAACGACCTTTGACCTAGAGGTCGAAATAATTTTTTGCTGAGTCATCCTTGAGGCATCCTGCATATCTCGGAAACGGTGCGTCGTAGAGCGAAACGGACGTTATTTTCGGACTCGTCGCCCTAGACAAATATGTTTAAGGGGTATTATGGATGAACTTTGACCTTGACCCGAAATTTTTTTGCCGAGTCGGCATTTTTCGTTTTCGTCGATATCTCGGAAACGGTGCGTCCTAGAGCGAAACGGACGTTATTTTCGGACTCGTCGCACTAGACAAACATGTCTAAGGGGTATTATGGATGAACTTTGACCTTGACCCGAAATTTTTTTGCCGAGTCGGCATTTTTCGTTTTCGTCGATATCTCGGAAACGGTGCGTCGTAGAGCGAAACGGACGTTATTTTCGGACTCGTCGCACTAGACAAACATGTCTAAGGGGTATTATGGATGAACTTTGACCTTGACCCGAAATTTTTTTGCCGAGTCGGCATTTTTCGTTTTCGTCGATATCTCGGAAACGGTGCGTCGTAGAGCGAAACGGACGTTATTTTCGGACTCGTCGCACTAGACAAACATGTCTAAGGGGAATTATTGATGAACTTTGACCTTGACCCGAAATTTTTTTGCCGAGTCGGCATTTTTCGTTTTCGTCGATATCTCGGAAACGGTGCGTCGTAGAGCGAAACGCACGTTATTTTCGGACTCGTCGCACTAGACAAACATGTCTAAGGGGTATTATGGATGAACTTTGACCTTGACCCGAAATTTTTTTGCCGAGTCGGCATTTTTCGTTTTCGTCGATATCTCGGAAACGGTGCGTCGTAGAGCGAAACGGACGTTATTTTCGGACTCGTCGCACTAGACAAACATGTCTGAGGGGTATTATGGATGAACTTTGACCTTGACCCGAAATTTTTTTGCCGAGTCGGCATTTTTCGTTTTCGTCGATATCTCGGAAACGGTGCGTCGTAGAGCGAAACGGACGTTATTTTCGGACTCGTCGCACTAGACAAACATGTATTATGGATGAACTTTGACCTTGACCGAAATTTTTTTGCCGAGTCGGCATTTTTCGTTTTCGTCGATATCTCGGAAACGGTGCGTCGTAGAGCGAAACGGACGTTATTTTCGGACTCGTCGCACTAGACAAACATGACTAAGGGGAATTATTGATGAACTTTGACCTTGACCCGAAATTTTTTTGCCGAGTCGGCATTTTTCGTTTTCGTCGATATCTCGGAAACGGTGCGTCGTACAGCGAAACGGACGTTATTTTCGGACTCGTCGCACTAGACAAATTTTTTTGCCGAGTCGGCATTTTTCGTTTTCGTCGATATCTCGGAAACGGTGCGTCGTAGAGCGAAACGGACGTTATTTTCGGACTCGTCGCCTTAGACAAACATGTCTAACGGGTATTATGGATTAACTTTGACCTTGACTCGAAATTTTTTTGCCGAGTCGGCAGTTTTCGTTTTCGTCGATATTTCGGAAACGGTGCGTCGTAGAGCGAAACGGATGGTATTTTCGGACTCGTCGCCCTAGACAAACATGTCTAGCGGGTATTATGGATGAACTTTGACCTTGACCCGAAATTTGTCGACATTTTTCATTTTCGTCGATATCTAGTATTATAAATTATTCATCACACCGAAATGCCTCCAAGGCATCTTTAGGCCTTGACGTCTAGTTTATATAGGAACCCATATTATGAACGCAAACTTATTTCGAGCAGAGCCCCATACGCCTCTTCCCATAACCACAAAAGAGTATGCTCGTACATCCTTCATCTCGGCGATTATAGCATTCGAAGATAGTATCTGTTGGTATGCAATTTGTTATTAAGGCATTTCGGCAGAAATGCCTTTATGGTTTTAGCAGAATTTTTTTTTTTTTTTTTTTTTTCTTCTTCCGCCACTTTTGGTTTCCGGACGATAACTTTAGATTGCCTTGACGGATCCTCGTCAAATTTTCACCACAAGTCAGAAATGATATGTGGAAGAACCCTATTCTTTTTGAACCGGATCCGAGGTCCGTGAGGTCCGTGAGGATGAAATCAAGGCTAATTTTGAGACTTGGTTTCCGGACGATAACTGGAAAAATATTTACGCATTGGTTGCAGAACTCTGCATGGAGGTTCATATGCCACCAGGGAAGAACCCTATTGATTTTGGGATCGATCCGTCAAACGACCTTTGACCTAGAGGTCGAAATGATTTTTTGCTGATTCATCCTTGAGGCTTCCTGCATATCTCAGAAACCGTGCATCGTAGAGCGAAACGGACGTTATTTTCGGACTCGTCGCGATAGACAAACATCTCTAGGGTGTATTATTTTTTTTGATCCGGCTCCGAGGTCCGTGAGGTCCTTGAATTTGAAATCGAGGCTGATCTTGAAACTTGGTTTCCGGACGATAACTCGAAAAATATTCAGGCAATAGTTGCAGAATTTTGCACGGAGGTTTATATATCAACAGGGAAGAACCCTATTGATTTTGGGATCGATACGTCAAACGACCTTTGACCTAGAGGTCGAAATAATTTTTTGCTGAGTCATCCTTGAGGCATCCTGCATATCTCGGAAACGGTGCGTCGTAGAGCGAAACGGACGTTATTTTCGGACTCGTCGCCCTAGACATACATGTCTAAGGAGTATTATTGATGAACTTTGACCTTGACCCCAAATTTTTTTGCCGAGTCGGCATTTTTCGTTTTCGACGATATCTCGGAAACGGTGCGTCGTAGAGCGAAACGGACGTTATTTTCGGACTCGTCGCCCTAGACTAACATGTCTGAGGGGTATTATTGATGAACTTTGACATTGACCCAAAATTTTTTTGCTGAGTCGGCATTTTTTGTTTTCGTTGATATCTCGGAAACGGAGCTTCGTAGAGCGAAACGGACGTTATTTTCGGAATCGTCGCCCTAGACAAACATGTCTAAGGGGTATTATGGATGAAGATTGACCTTGGCCCGAATTATTTTCGCCGAGTCGGCATTTTTCGTTTTCGTCGATATCTCGGAAACCGTGCTTCGTAGAGCGAAACGGACGTTATTTTCGGACTCGTCACCCTAGACAAACATGTCTTAGGGGGTATTATTGATGAACTTTGACCTTGACCCGAAATTTTTTTGCCGAGTCGGCATTTTTCGTTTTCGTCGATATCTCGGAAACGGTGTGTCGTAGAGCGAAACGGACGTTATTTTCGGACTCGTCACCCTAAACGAACATGTCTAAGGGGTATTATGGATGAACTTTAACTTCGACCCGAAATTTTTTTGCCGAGTCGGCATTTCCCCGTTTTCGTCGATATCTCGGGAACGGTGTGTCGTAGAGCGAAACGGACGTTATTTTTGGACTCTTCGCCCTAGACAAACATGTCTAAGGGGTATTATGGATGAACTTTGACCTCGATCCGAAATTTTTTTGCCGAGTCGGCATTTCTCGTTTTCGTCGATTTCTCGGGAACGGTGTGTCGTAGAGCGAAACGGACGTTATTTTCGGACTCGTCGCCCTAGACAAACATGTCTAAGGGGTATTATGGATGAACTTTGACCTTGACCCGAAATTTTTTTGCCGAGTCGGCAATTCTCGTTTTTTCGTCGATATCTCGGAAACGGTGCGTCGTAGAGCGAAACGGATGTTATTTTCGGACTCGTCGCCCTAGACAAACATGTCTTATATGTAATATGGATGAACTTTGACCTTGACTCAAAATTTTTTGGCCGAGTCGGCATTTTTCGTTTTCGTCGATATCTCGGAAACGGTGCGTCGTAGAGCGAAACGGACGTTATTTTCGGACTCGTCGCCCTAGACAACATTTATCTTATATGTATTATGGATGAACTTTGACCTTGACTAAAAAATTTTTTGCCGAGTTGGCATTTTTCGTTTTCGTCGATATCTCGGAAACGGTGAGTCGTAGAGCGAAACGGACTTTTTTTTCGGACTCGTCGCCCTAGACAAACATGTCTATTTTTTTGCGGAGTCGACATTTTTCATTTTCGTCGATATCTAGTATATATTATAAATTAATCATCACACCGAAATGCCTCCAAGGCATCTTTAGGCCTTGACGTCTAGTTCAATTGTTGACTTAGCCCGATTGTATTTTGATAAGAGATCTAGGCATCTGGGCACGCTAGGCTTCCCAGCACGATCAGTGTCCATGTCTATAGACCTATAGGCACATCAGACACGAGGTCTGCGGGCATGCAACACCGGCATGGAACACCCGCTATCTATTGTCACATTTGATACATGTACGATTGTAACTTAAGCGATGTAGCTCAATATTGTTCTGGATATATGGATGGAAACACATGGTTCATTCCGTAGGGTACATTGATACCTACGTATCGACTAAAACACATCAACTAATTTCGCTAATTCAGTACTTGGGTAAATTAGTTCAGAGTTCTTAGTTATTTAAAGTGTATAACTCTTGTACCTCATGATTCAAAGAGCTTCTTTCATTCGTGCGTTTATATAATAATGTAGTTTCCATACCATCCTGTGAATGAGTGTAAATTGTTCCACATCCTGATGTGGGAAATCGGACATCTTCCCACATCTGGTTTATAGCAAAGTGGCTCCAGATGAGCCATATTCATTCGAAGAGTAATCTGACTTACAAAGTATCCTTTGTATCCAATTTTATTAGCAGTCCAAACCTGCGAGAGCTCGAAATTTCAACCACCAAGTTTATTTCTTTATTATTTCTTGAATAAGGGACTTACAATAGTGTACATGTGAGAAATGAATACAAGTGTTCCTATTCCTACCAATTATTCGGACAATATATTTACAAGTGACTAAATACTATAGCATAGCAAACATGTCGCTTGCATGTCGATTGTACCTTCAGTTATTATGCGATACCAATATTAAGTTTAGGTCTGCAAATATATCATATCATATATCAATAATCATTATCGACCGTGTCTCACATTCGTTCTTGGATGCTGATAGACAGATCAATCCACTTAGCGCTATATAATATCATGAATATGTGGATCGTATGACATGAACCAGTATGTGCAGCGATTTTTGCATTACCCTGACCCCAGTCTACATTTTGTGAAAATGATTTATATTCACTTATATGAATTAATATAATCACAAAATATATGTGTAAGTCTTAGAATCTATTGTAAAATCACTTTTGCCTCAAAATAAATTTTCCACAAGTAAATTGTTCTAAGTACATAAACTGATATTAGATACAAATTTAAGATGTTCTGGTTTAACAAATTTTTCTCATAATTATATGGCAATTATATGGCCATCTCCACATTATAACTCTCAAACGGTGTTTCCCGACTTGTATGATTTAGGAATGGAATTACTGATAAATATTTCGTTTTCAGTTTATATAAACTTGGATACCGTTCAATGGGAATTTTTCATTTTATTTTATTTCGAACTCATAGTTCATTTACAATGGCATAACGGATACGTAAACGAAGAGATCACAGACAGAAAAGATAATTTTAAAAAGTAAAAAACAGATACAGATACACACAAATGTTCAACTTTTCAGATGTATAAAATACTGTTCCATCATGCTGAAATACTGAAGTGTTAAGGTACAACAAATTGTACAATACCTTCAATTAGGGTAGAATCAGGTAGACCGGTACACCTAAGGACTAAAATTCTCTTGCTAACCTACAGTGAACTGTTAACCCGTATTTTTTTTTTATTATTTCCATATCACACCAAGGGAAGGTAGTCAACAAAATGATCAGTTGATACAGGATATGATTCCAATCTTTGTTTGTTTTAAATAGTTGTTGAGAGAAAGTGTAGTAAATTACACAAAATTCCAACAATTTATGTGGTATACCTGGCGTGTTCCCCTGCAAATTGTGTGTTGTCTAAATGTACATGTAGGTACATATTATGCGATCGATCGTGTATTTATCGATATATCCTGGTGCACAGCCATTTCATGCGTATGTTAAACTACCGTTTGTGGAGTAAAAACCAAAAAAATGTGCGTATGGTAAACTACTGTTGTGGTGGAGTTATAACGAAAAAAGACCATTGTCTGTAATAGTATGTATCTTCTCTTAAAGGACCACTTTCTTGTAGAAAAGCTTATAAGGTTTGAACGTTCATTCCCCGGTTTTAATATTCAATTCCAGGTTTTAAAGTTGGAATCAATTTTAAAATCAGCCAAATTCAGCATTCTTGTTTGTCACGCAAACTTGAAAGTACATCTCGAGATGGCCGGAAATATATAGGAAATATGCACAGTTCGACAACAGATACTTAGAAAATTGCCGTTAATCGTGCATGAAAACAGTGGATAGAGAATGATCGGCCTGTCTACATTGCCGGTTGCCACAGTATCTAGACAAATACCAATGACGTCATGAGACTGTGCGTAGAACTCGCCCGCAAGGCGGGCCGCTTTGAGGAAAAATTGATGCGAGATGGACTGACCCGAATTTGAATCTTGATTTGGCAACTCAATTTGGGCACGTAATACACATTTTCAGACCCAAATGTGTATGATTTCTCATTCTAAAGGCGAAATAAAGCTACCACAGAAATAATACATTTTGTCAATTTAAACAGTGATTACAGCTTTAATATTTAATTCCTGGTTTTAACGTAGTCCGCTACAAACAGTGAGGTATCGAAGAGTCAAAATTTGAAAGTCATTTCTTGAATATTATCTCATCAAAATGTCTTATTTTTATAGAGTAACTGATCAGCATCCTAATAATGAAAAGAAAATAGGGGATCACCGTGCTGGTTTCTTCGACATATTCGATCGATATCACAAACATTTACCTAAAATGACTTAAATTATGACATTCTGCACATTTTATCGTCCATATTCACATCTTGCATCGTGTTTTCCATGCGGACGGAAACGGTGACCCCCTATCTTCTTTCCAGTTTTAGGATGCTGATCAGTTACTCTATAAAATATGTCACTTTGAAGCTCTAGAATATGTTGATACAGTTATTTATTTAAAAAAAAAAACTCTTTGGCCCCCTCCCCTCACCGTTTGGAGCGGACTACCTTTATACCAGGCTCGATTATTTTTTTTTCAGTTTGAATATTTAATTCTGGGTTTTGAACACTTAATTCCAGGTTTGAACATTTATTTCTCAGTTTTAATACTTAATTCCGGGTTTTAATATTTAATTCCGAGTTCCAGATTTGAATATTTAATTCCGGGTTTGAACATTTATTTCCAGGTTTTACTGTTTATTTCCCGGTTTTAACATTCAATTCTAGGTTTTTATTAAGGCATTTCAGCAGAAATGCCTTCATGGTTTTGTCCAAAAAATTATTTATGGTTTTGTCAAAAAAACTCGTCACCCTAGACAAACATGTCTAAGGGGTCTTTTGGATGACCTTTGACCTTGACCTTAAATTTTTTCGCTGAGTCAGCATTTTTCGTTTTCGTCAATATCTCGGAAACAGTGCGTCATAGAGCGAAACGGACGTTATTTTCGGACTCGTCGCCCCAGACAAACATGTCTTAAGGTATTAGGGATGACCTTTGACCTTGACCTCAATTTTTTTTCGCTGAGTCGGCATTTTTCGCTCTTGTCGATATCTCGGAAACGGTGCGTCGTAGAGCGAAACGGACGTTATTTTCGGACTCGTGGCCCTAGACAAACAAGTCTAAAGGGTATTAGGGATGACCTTTGACCTTGACCTCAAATTTTTTCGCTGAGTCGGCATTTTCGTTTTCGTCGATATCTCGGAAACGGTGCATCATAGAGCGAAACGGAGGTTATTTTTGGACTCGTCACCCTAGACAAACATGTCTTAAGGGTATTATGGATGACCTTTGACCTTGACCTTAAATTTTTTCGCTGAGTCGGCATTTTTCATTTTCGTCAATATCTCGGAAACAGTGCATCGTAGAGCAAAACAGACGTTATGTTCGGACTCGTCGCCCTAGACAATCATGTCTTAAGGGTATTAGGGATGACCTTTGACCTTGAGCTTAATTTTTTTCGCTCAGTCGGCATTTTTCTCTTTCGGCGATATCTCGGAAACGATGCGTCATAGAGCGAAACGGACGTTATTTTCGGAGTCGTGGCCATAGACAAACATGTCTCACAGGTTTAGGGATGACCTTTGACCTTGACCCGAAAGTTTTTCGCTGAGTCGGCATTTTTCGTTTTCGTCGATATCTCGGAAACCTTGTATCGTAGAGCGAAACGGACATTATTTTCGGACTCGTCGCCCTAGACAAACATGTCTTATGGGTATTAGGGATGACCTTTGACCTTGGCCTTAATTTTTTTCGCTGAGTCGGCATTTTTCGTTTTCGTCGATATCTCAGAAACGGTGCGACCTAGAGGAAAACAGACATCAGGGGTATTGACATCAGGGCTTGATACAGGGGTATCAAGTATGTCCTTCACATACATGTAATTGCACAAATGTCTTATAGGTCTCATTGGGAGCTTCATCATGTTTTTGCTGAGTCAGCATTTTGTTTTTTTTCATGCTTCTCCCTGAAATGCCTCCAAGGCCATTAGGCCTTGACGTCTAGTTATATCCGGTTTTTAAATATTTAATGCCCCAAAAATTAGAAAATTGAAGACTCTCAGATCACTCAGTCAGATCACTTCTGAGGTGTACCAGAAGATACTTTTACATACACTTTCGTATATTTTTTTAAGTACATTTATTGAAATTGCAAGATGAATAATTATGGTTTTAGATGTGGTGGGATGTGGACGTGGAGTCATTTTTGAGGTTACAATTCAGTGTCGGGCCTTGACGCCCCTCTGCTTCTCTCACCGACTTTAGGAGGGGCCGAATTTTAGGTTCGCCATTGTCAGTAGATAATATAAAGTTAATGATAAAAGAACAAAAACATATCCAAAAGCGCAGCATGTCGTGACTGACGACACAGGAAGGAGAACGTGTTGTTGGAATGTTACGTTTAGGTTTTAGATGTGTTGGAATCGATCTAACCGCTCAAGACCATATTATGTCTTTCAATATAAAAGTATTTATAACCGCATCCTTTTGACATCTTTCCAGACAATCCTTTTTCTTCCGACGCATGCGTTTTTAATGGCGTTACCCGTATTTTGCTGGCACTATATAATGTTCTGTATACTGGTAATAGTGAACTATTAGAGATGGCTATGGAGCATGTAGGCTATATCCGACCATTTTACTAGCTATGCTTGCACTCTTGCATACACTGGTAAATAGCCACCCGGTCATAATCCCCCGGACAATAGATCTCCCTGAAAATTGATATACCGAACAAAACCCCACACCCATTCATTTTGTGAAGTTTATTCAGGTCGAAAAGAAATAGATAGTCTAGTTGTATGGTCTGTTGTCTGATATTGTGCGTTGTCTTGTTTTTTGTCTTGTTTTTAGTATTATTTTATTATTATCCATGTATGTCCTTTTGGAGGCTGAATAAATAAATTATTTAAAGGTCAAAGGTCAAATTCAAGGTCATGACAATATTCAGTATATTTCATGTCCTACATGTATAATATATGTTCACAATTGATTCATAACCTGTAAAGTCGATAATAAGCGAGATATTAGCCATTTTGTCCTGTGACCTTGAAAATTAGATCTATAATAATTTATAATCTTGGGCTAGTTTTATAATATATAAAATTAGCCAAAGGGGTAATAAAGGTTACCGGACAATGTCTATTTTAGATATTAGCCTTTTGTCCTGTGACCTTGAAAATAAGGTCATCGGTCAATTCAGGGTCACGAGAATGTTCAGCATATATCATGTCCACAATTGATTTCTAAGCTGTAAAGTCGATAATAAGTGATATATTAGCCATTTTATGATCTGACCTTGAAAATGAGGTTAAAGGTCAAATTCAAAGTCACCAAAATATTCAGCATATATCATTTCCTATATGTTCACTATGGATTCGTAAGCTGTGAAGTCGATAATAAGCGAGATATTAGCCATTTTGTGTTATGACCTTGAAAATAAGTTCAAAGTCAAATTCAAGGTCATCAAAATGTTCAGTGTATATCATTTTCCATACGTCCAAAATTGGTGCCGAAGCTATGAATCAACAAAGGAGCAAGATATCAGCCATTGCGTCCTTTGGTCTTGAAGATAAGGTCAACGATCAAATTCAAAGTCATGGCAATATTCAGCATATATCATTTTCTATATGTTCACAATTAATTCCTAAGCTGTAAAATCGATGATAAGTGTGATATTAGTCATTCTGTCCTGTGACCTTGAAATTTAGGTCAAAGGTCAAATCCAAGGTCATGGGAATAATCTGTATATATCAGTTTCTATACGTGCTCAATTGTAAGGTTGATAATATTAGCGATTTTGTAATCTAGAGATTAGCCATTTTGTGCGTTGACCTTGAAAATGAGGTCAAAGGTCAAATCAGAGGTCATGGCAATACTCAGCATTTATCATTTATCATATATTCACAATTTATTCCTAAGCTGTAAAGTCAGTAATAAGCGACATATTAGCCATTTTATTCTCTGACTTTGAAAACGAGGTCAAAGGTCAAGTTCAAGGTCATGACAATATTCAGCATATATCACTTCCTATATGTCCCAATTGATTTGTAAGCTGTAAAGTTGATAATAAGCAAGATTTTAGCCATTTAGTCCCCTGACCTTAAAAATGAGGTCGAAGGTCAAATTCAAGGTCACGACAATATTCAGCATATATCATTTCCTCTATGTCCACAATTGATTCCTAGTCTCTAATCACAATTTTAAGTGAGATATTAGCAATTATGTGTCGCATTATTCAGTATAGGAGAATTTAACATGGGAAAGTCCTATTTGGGCCAAGTTTGGGCCAAAATGGCCCACTTCGAGCGATTCAAGCGCAATGAAACTTATACACATCATAGGAGTACATATAAAGAGTGTTATGTGTCAAAAAAAAAATTACTGAACAGATTTTGAGAAAATGGCCGCCAAAGTCCAAAATCAGGCATTTTTCGTCGAAAACGGCCGCCAATTTGAAAAAAAACGCGAAAATCTGAAAACTAGAAAAATCTTTCTTGGAATATTGTTAGAGTATTTTTGTGCAAAATTTCAGAAAGATTCGACCGTAAACTTTAAAGATAAAACTGTGAACAGACGACGGAAGCAACGCCACGGCAATAGGTTATCGGACCAAAGGTACGGTAACCGAATATGTAGATGTTCTGTTTCTTCGGCGTATAATAGTTCTATTTGATAGCATTTCGATATATCTAGTCAACTATGCACATTATCTTATATATATTCGGATTTTTCTAACTCGTTTACACTGTTTTTCGCTAATATCTTTGTGATGCTAAACGCTATCGTTCTATAACTTGGCATGCTTCACCTGGCAGTCAAATGGCAATTTTCTACCGAATTTGAGACAGCTATCGCGGAAAGTGAAAAAGTTGGCAATCTACCTCAATGTTAGAGGTAGAATAAAAATATTAGCGAAAAACAGTGTAAACGAGTTAGAAAAATCCGAGTATACATCAAATTTTAAAACGGATCTTCACGTTGTGATATTATATCATCTGTGATCATCCATTACATGGAACAGAAATACATAAGACACTCTGCTTGGAATTAATTGAAAATAAAACGGGGGTGTTCAAACTGAAACCGCATCTTTCAGATACATCAGATGAAATCCTGTGTATATATGTTTAGTTTCATTAGAGGCACATGAGAGTGGTTAAATATGTTTAATCCAGAAGGTCATTTGATAGAGTCATGAACCGATTGTGGGCTGCAATCGTTTAAATATCTAACGGTCAGTGAAAATGTACGGAAGCCCAGAACGGCCAGCTAGTATTTTTCTAGAGCTTGAATTTGTCTAGTTATTTTTTTCGAAATCCTGAGAAATATTTTCAAGATTTCGACTTTTTGAATTTTCGTTCTTTTGACTTTTCTTTATTTCGAATTTTCGTTTTTTCGACTTTTTGACTTTTCGTTTTTTCGAATTTTCGTTTTTTTCGACTTTTTGACTTTTTGACTTTTCGTTTTTTAGGTTACCGGACCTATGGTCCGATAACCTATTGGCATGGCGTTGCGTCCGTCGTCCGTCGTCCGTCGGCGTCCGTCGGCGTCCGTCGTCGTCGTCGTCCACATTTTTATCTTTAGGTTACCGGACCTTTGGTCCGTAACCTATTGGCATGGCGATGCGTCCGGCGTCGTCGTCGTCCGTCGTCGTCGTCGTCGTCGTCGTCCGTCAACAATTTTATCTTTAAAGTTTACGATCGAATTTTTCTGAAATTTTGCACAAAAATGCCTAAAAATATTTCGAGAGGGAGGTATTTTTTAGTTTTTTGATTTTCGCATTTTTTTCAAAATGGCGGCCGTTTTCGACGAAAAATGCCTGATTTTGGACTTTGGCGGCCATTTTCTCAAAATCTGTTCAGTAACTTTTTTTTTTATTGATGCATAACACTCCTCATATGTACCCCTGTGACATGTATAAATTTCGTTGCACTTGAATTGCTCGAAGTGGGCCATTTTGGGCCCAAACTCGGCCCAAATGGGACTTTCCCATGTTAAATTCTCCTATGCTTTATAATGGGACACATTAAGCCTAATATCTCACTTAATATTGAAGTTAGAGACCAGGAATGAATTGTGGACATATAGGAAATGATATATGCTGAATATTCTCGTGACCTTGAATTTGACTTTTGACCTCATTTTCAAGGTCACAGGACAAAATGGCTAATATCTCGCTTATTATCGACTTTACAGCTTAGGAATCAATTGTGAACATATAGGAAATGATATATGCTGAATATTCTCATGACCTTGAATTTGATCTTCGACCTCATTTCCAAGGTCACAGGACAAAATTGCTAATATCTCGCTTATTATCGACTTTACAGCTTAGGAATCAATTGTGAACATATAGGAAATGATATATGCTGAATATTCTCATGACCTTGAATTTGACCTTTGACCTCATTTTCAAGGTCACAGGACAAAATGGCTAATATCTCGCTTATTATCGACTTTACAGTTTAGGAATCAATTGTGAACATATAGGAAATGATATATGCTGAATATTTTCGTGACCTTGAATTTGACCTTTGACCTCATTTTCAAGGTCACATGACAAAATGGCTAATATCTCACTTATTATCGACTTTACAGCTTAGGAATCAATTGTGAACATATAGGAAATGATATATGCTGAATATTCTCATGACCTTGAATTTGATCTTCGACCTCATTTCCAAGGTCACAGGACAAAATTGCTAATATCTCGCTTATTATCGACTTTACAGCTTAGGAATCAATTGTGAACATATAGGAAATGATATATGCTGAATATTCTCATGACCTTGAATTTGACCTTTGACCTCATTTTCAAGGTCACAGGACAAAATGGCCAATATCTTGCTTATTAGCGCCTTTACAGCTTAGAAATCAATTGTGAACATATAGGAAATGATATATGCTGAATATTCTAGTGACCTTGAATTTGACTTTTGACCTCATTTTCAAGGTCAACAGGACAAAATGGCTAATATCTCGCTTATTAGCGACTTTACAGCTTAGGAATCAATTATGAACATATAGGAAATGATATATGCTGAAAATGCTCGTGACCTTGAATTTGACCTTTGGCCTATTTTCAAGGTCACAGGACAAAATGGCCAATATCTTGCTTATTAGCGACTTTACAGCTTAGGAATCAATTGTGAACATATAGGAAATGATATATGCTGAAAATGCTCGTGACCTTGAATTTGACCTTTGACCTATTTTCAAGGTCACAGGACAAAATGGCCAATATCTTGCTTATTAGCAACTTTACAGCTTAGGAATTAATTGTGAACATATAGGAAATGATATATGCTGAAAATTCTCATGACCTTGAATTTGACCTTTGACCTCATTTTCAAGGTCAACAGGACAAAATGGTTAATATCTTGCTTATTATCAACTTTAGAGATTAGGAATCAATTGTGAACATATAGGAAATGATATATTCTGAATATTTTAATGATATTGAATTTGACCTTTGACCTAAATTTCAAGGTCAGTCATTTTATTTTCAAAGTCAGATTACAAAATGGCTTATATCTCGCTTATTATCAAATTTACGGCTTAGGGGTCCATAGTGAACCTATAGGAAATGATGTATGCTGAATAGTTTGGTGATCTAGAATTTAACCTTTGATCCCATTTTCAAGGTTAGAGATATGGCGATTTCAGTGGTCACCTTGAATTTGACTTTCAACTTTCTCGGCTTAACTCTGTATATTTCTCCGGTAACCTTACTAGCCCATTGGGCTAATTTTTTTGTTTACAGGCGAATATTTCTGAAATTTTGCACGAAAATACTTAAAAATAATTCAAGAAGGAGGTATTTTTTAGTTTTTTGATTTTCGCATTTTTTTTCAAAATGGCGGCCGTTTTCGACGAAAAATGCCTGATTTTGGACTTTGGCGGCCATTTTCTCAAAATCTGTTCAGTAACTTTTTTTCTTTTTGATAAATAACACTCCTCATATGTACTCCTATGATGTCTATAAATTTCGTTGCGCTTGAATCGCTCGAAGTGGTCCATTTTGGCCCAAACTCGGCTCAAATGGGACTTTCCCATGTTAAATTCTCCTATGCTTTATAATGGGACACATTATGCCTAATATCTCACTTGATATTGAGATTAGAGACTAGGAGTCAATTGTGGACCTATAGGAAATGATATATGCTGAATATTCTCGTGACCTTGAATTTGACCTCTGACCTCACTTTCAAGGTCAGAGCACAAAATGGCTTATATCTCGCTTATTATCGACTCTACAGCTTAGGAATCAATTGTGGACATATAGGAAATGATATATTCTGAATATTCTCGTGACCTTGAATTTGACTTCTGACCTCAGTTTCAAGGTCAGAGCACAAAATGGCTTATATCTCGCTTATTATCGACTCTACAGCTTAGGAATCAATTGTGGACATATAGGAAATGATATATGCTGAATATTCTGATGACCTTGAATTTGACCTTCGACCTCATTTTCAAGGTCACAGGACAAAATGGCTAATATCTCGCTTGTTATCGACTTTACAGCTTAGCAATCAATTATGAACATATAGGAAATGATATATGCAGATTATTGTCATGACCTTGAATTTGACCTTTGACCTCATTTTCAAGGTCACAGGACAAAATGGCTAATATCTCACTTATTATCGATTTTACAGCTTAGGAATCAATTGTGGACATATAGGAAATGATATATGCTGAATATTCTCGTGACCTTGAATTAGAACTCTGACCTCATTTTTAAGGTCCAAGGACAAGCTGGCTCATATCTTGCTTCTTTATTGACTGTATGGCTTGGGAATCAATTGTGGACATATAGAAAATGATATACCATGAATATTTTGATGACCTTGAATTTGACTTTTGCCCCTTCATTTTCAAGGCCACAGCACAAAATTGCTAATATCTCTCTGAGTATTGAATTTACAGCTTAGCAATCAACTGTGGACATGATATATGCTTAATGTTATATATGCTGAATATTCTCTTGACCTTGAATTCAACCAGTGACCTGGCTAATACCTAAAATATTAAACATTGTCCGGTAACGTATCTTTGGCCCTTGTTTGAATTTTCGTTTTTTTGATTTTTCGAATTTTCGTTTTTTCGACTTTTCGTTTTTTCGATATTTTGACTTTTCGACTTTTTGAATTTTCATTTTTTCGACTTTTTGATTTTTCGAATTTTCGTTTTTTTTACTTTTCGTTTTTTCGAATTTTTGAAAAATCAAAAAGTCAAAAAAACGAAAAGTAAAAAAAACGAAAATTCGAAAGGTCAAAAAGTCGAAAAGTCAAAAAGTGGAAAAACGAAATTCGAAAAGTCAAAAAGTCAAAAAAACGAAAATTCAAAAAGTCGAAATCTTGAAAATATTTCTCAGGATTTCAAAAAAAATAACTAGACAAATTCAAACTCTAGAAAAATACTAGCTGGCCGTTCTGGGCTTCCGTAAACTGGAACCGCACTGAGTCTCTCACAGCAACACACCAAAAACATAAAGTAGTCATGAACGCAGCAAAAAAAGGAAGGCATTTATAATACAATAACCCGTTATTTTTCACATAAAAATGGTCTTGAAACGGGTACTCCGTATATGCCTGCTTATATTTCGATGAATAAGTAATGAAACATGAAATACTAGTTTTGTGTATGCATCATGAAAGATACCAATCAATTGTGATTATAATAACATGAGGCACTTCTCTGATAGAAACCCTTTGTAGTGATGTTGGAGGACATAAGGGTGCGGGGGAGGGGAGGGATAATGGGACTTGCTACTTTTCTTTGCGGGGGCGGGAGGGGGGGGGGGCTGTTTTACAACTGATTCAAGCCAAATAAAGTTTCATTATTGGTCTTGAATTAATATACTATTTGCTTCTCACACACGTGAGATATGAGTAAAACACATAGATACATGTACACATGCAATTGTTATTGAGGGGTCCGTATGGAAAGTCCCTTCGATCGAAAGCCCTTCGGTCATGATCCCCTCGGTGGAATGTGCTCAGTAGAAAACTCTCTGGGATCAGAACCCTTCCGGTCAAAACGCCCGTTTGTATACTAATTTTCGTGAATTATTAAATGTTAAGTATGTTAAATATAAGTATAAAAACATGGCCAAAAATTTCTACCCTTGCAAACTTGCTGGGAATCATTTCCCGAGCACGGGCTATCATAATCATATACGCATACATCTATTGCACAAAAGCTCGACAATATAATATGATAACACATTCCTCGTCACATGAATGAGCTGTGATTTCGTGATGTTCACAGATAGTTAGCAACTTATCTGTATTTCACACAAATTTCAATGAAGTCACTGTTCTCCATTTTCTCTTAATTATATTTCCCCTACTACTAGGCCTACTAGGAATGATGGCTAGACCTGCCCATAGACACTGTGGTTTGCCACGGTTCAGTGCAGGATCAGTGGGCGGTCCCAAAAAAAAGGGGGGCGGGCCTTCAGCGATCCCATAATTCCTCGATCAAATAACTTACACGTTATCGAAAAAGTATGTGCAACTCAATTGTTCAACAGCTAATTCGATGTATGAGGAGATTGTGTGATGGTCCTGCTGTATTTGATATGGTATCATTAATGAGTAATAATTAGGTTAAACTACCACAAACAATAGGTAGAATTCGTTAAATATTTACGAGAAAATGGAAACGAATGCATGTAAAATTTAGAACCATGTGGTATTTTCAAAACAATTGTTAAATTATCGAAAACATGATAGGTATCGAATATTGCAACATTCGGCGTGCCATAGGCGCGATGCCATCGCATCAGGCGGCCGTCTTATTATAACAGGCGAGCATTGTCTCGCACAGATGCGTGCATCCTTTATTTCGGACGCAAATACTGACTTTAATATGAACTGAACTTAAACACTGCATTTTCCCATACGATCTACATGATACAGACTGTCTATAAACCACTCGACCATGTGTTTGCGAGCATATGCGAGTATATAATGGCCTTCACAAAAAAATGCGAAACGCTTTTAGTGTGTCACAGTGCCAAGAAGCAATGCTAGCATCGAGGGATGCTCGCATGATACACAATGCTAGCATCAAATCACATGATGCTACGTCAGGCGAAGTTCGGCGAACACGTGCTAAATGCCAGGTGTCCCGTGGTCGGTACGACTGAAGGTACAACAGGTCCGTACGACTGAAGGTACCACAGGCCCGTGGTCGGTACGACTGAAGGTACCACAAGCCCGTGGTCGGTATGACTGAAGGTACCACAGGCCCGTGGTCGGTACAACAAGGTACCACAGGCCCGTGGTCGGTACGACTGAAGGTACCACAGGCCCGTGGTCTGTACGACTGAAGGTACCACAGGCCCGTGGTCGGTACGACTGAAGGTACCACAGGTCCGTGGTCGGTACAACTGAAGGTACCACAGGCCCATGGTCGGTATGACTGAAGGTACCACAGGCCCGTGGTCTGTACGACTGAAGGTACCACAGGCCCGTGGTCTGTACGACTGAAGGTACCACAGGCCCGTGGTCGGTACGACTGAAGGTACCACAGGTCCGTGGTCGGTACAACTGAAGGTACCACAGGCCCGTGGTCGGTACAACTAAAGGTACCACAGGTCCGTGGTCAGTACAGGCCCACAGGCCCATGGTCCCACAGGCCCATGGTCGCTACAACTGAAGGTACCACAGGCCCGTGGTCGGTACAACTGAAGGTACCACAGGCCCGTGGTCGGTACAACTAAAGGTACCACAGGTCCGTGGTCGGTACAGGCCCACAGGCCCAAGGTACCACAGGCCCATGGTCGGTACAACTGAAGGTACCACAGGCCCGTGGTCGCTACAACTGGAGGTACCACAGGCCCGTGGTCGCTACAACTGAACGTATCACAGGCCCGTGGTCGGTACAACTGAAGGTACCACAGGCCCGTGGTCGGTACAACTGAAGGTATCACAGGCCCGTGGTCGGTACAACTAAAGGTACCACAGGTCCGTGGTCAGTACAGGCCCACAGGCCCATGGTCCCACAGGCCCATGGTCGCTACAACTGAAGGTACCACAGGCCCGTGGTCTGTACGACTGAAGGTACCACAGGCCCGTGGTCGGTACGACTGAAGGTACCACAGGTCCGTGGTCGGTACAACTGAAGGTACCACAGGCCCGTGGTCGGTACAACTAAATGTACCACAGGTCCGTGGTCAGTACAGGCCCATGGTCCCACAGGCCCATGGTCGCTACAACTGAAGGTACCACAGGCCCGTGGTCGGTACAACTGAAGGTACCACAGGCCCGTGGTCGGTACAACTAAAGGTACCACAGGTCCGTGGTCGGTACAGGCCCACAGGCCCAAGGTACCACAGGCCCATGGTCGGTACAACTGAAGGTACCACAGGCCCGTGGTCGCTACAACTGGAGGTACCACAGGCCCGTGGTCGCTACAACTGAACGTATCACAGGCCCGTGGTCGGTACAACTGAAGGTACCACAGGCCCGTGGTCGGTACAACTGAAGGTATCACAGGCCCGTGGTCGCTACAACTGAAGGTATCACAGGCCCGTGGTCGGTACGACTGAAGGTACCACAGGCCCGTGGTCTGTACGACTGAAGGTACCACAGGCCCATGGTCGGTACAACTGAAGGTACCACAGGCCCGTGGTCGGTACAACTGAAGGTACCACAGGCCCGTGGTCGGTACAACTGAAGGTACCACAGGCCCGTGGTCGGTACGACTGAAGGTATCACAGGCCCGTGGTCGCTACAACTGAAGGTATCACAGCCCCGTGGTCGGTACAACTGAAGGTATCACAGGCCCGTGGTCGCTACAACTGAAGGTATCACAGCCCCGTGGTCGGTACAACTGAAGGTACCACAGGCCCGTGGTCGGTACGACTGAAGGTATCACAGGCCCGTGGTCGGTACAACTGAAGGTACCACAGGCCCCTGTTCGGTACGACTGAAGGTATCACAGGCCCGTGGTCGGTACAACTGAAGGTACCACAGGCCCGTGGTCGGTACAACTGAAGGTACCACAGGCCCGTGGTCGGTACGACTGAAGGTATCACAGCCCCGTGGTCGGTACAACTGAAGGTACCACAGGCCCGTGTTCGGTACGACTGAAGGTATCACAGGCCCGTGGTCGGTACAACTGAAGGTACCACAGGCCCGTGTTCGGTACGACTGAAGGTATCACAGGCCCGTGGTCGGTACAACTGAAGGTACCACAGGCCCGTGGTCGGTACAACTGAAGGTACCACAGGCCCGTGGTCGGTACGACTGAAGGTATCACAGCCCCGTGGTCGGTACAACTGAAGGTACCACAGGCCCATGTTCGGTACGACTGAAGGTATCACAGGCCCGTGGTCGGTACAACTGAAGGTACCACAGGCCCGTGGTCGGTACAACTGAAGGTACCACAGGCCCGTGGTCGGTACGACTGAAGGTATCACAGCCCCGTGGTCGGTACAACTGAAGGTACCACAGGCCCGTGGTCGGTACGACTGAAGGTATCACAGGCCCGTGGTCGCTACTACTGAAGGTATCACAGGCCCGTGGTCGGTACAACTGAAGGTATCACAGCCCCGTGGTCGGTACGACTGAAGGTATCACAGGTCCGTGGTCGCTGCGGCTGAAGGTACCACAGGCCCGTGGTCGCTACAACTGAAGGTACAACAGGCCCGTGGTTGCTGTGGCTGAAGGTACAACAGGTCGATGGTCGCTATGGCTGAAGGTTCAACAGGTCGGTGGTCACTACGACTGAAGGTACAACAGGTTAGTAGTCGCTACAACTGAAGGTACCACAGGCCCGTGTTCGGTACGACTGAAGGTATCACAGGCCCGTGGTCGGTACAACTGAAGGTACCACAGGCCCGTGTTCGGTACGACTGAAGGTATCACAGGCCCGTGGTCGGTACAACTGAAGGTACCACAGGCCCGTGGTCGGTACAACTGAAGGTACCACAGGCCCGTGGTCGGTACGACTGAAGGTATCACAGCCCCGTGGTCGGTACAACTGAAGGTACCACAGGCCCGTGTTCGGTACGACTGAAGGTATCACAGGCCCGTGGTCGGTACAACTGAAGGTACCACAGGCCCGTGTTCGGTACGACTGAAGGTATCACAGGCCCGTGGTCGGTACAACTGAAGGTACCACAGGCCCGTGGTCGGTACAACTGAAGGTACCACAGGCCCGTGGTCGGTACGACTGAAGGTATCACAGCCCCGTGGTCGGTACAACTGAAGGTACCACAGGCCCCTGTTCGGTACGACTGAAGGTATCACAGGCCCGTGGTCGGTAAAATGAAGATACCACAGGCCCGTGGTCGGTACAACTGAAGGTACCACAGGCCCGTGGTCGGTACGACTGAAGGTATCACAGCCCCGTGGTCGGTACAACTGAAGGTACCACAGGCCCGTGGTCGGTACGACTGAAGGTATCACAGGCCCGTGGTCGCTACAACTGAAGGTATCACAGCCCCGTGGTCGGTACAACTGAAGGTATCACAGGCCCGTGGTCGCTACAACTGAAGGTATCACAGCCCCGTGGTCGGTACAACTGAAGGTACCACAGGCCCGTGGTCGGTACGACTGAAGGTATCACAGGCCCGTGGTCGGTACAACTGAAGGTACCACAGGCCCCTGTTCGGTACGACTGAAGGTATCACAGGCCCGTGGTCGGTACAACTGAAGGTACCACAGGCCCGTGGTCGGTACAACTGAAGGTACCACAGGCCCGTGGTCGGTACGACTGAAGGTATCACAGCCCCGTGGTCGGTACAACTGAAGGTACCACAGGCCCGTGTTCGGTACGACTGAAGGTATCACAGGCCCGTGGTCGGTACAACTGAAGGTACCACAGGCCCGTGTTCGGTACGACTGAAGGTATCACAGGCCCGTGGTCGGTACAACTGAAGGTACCACAGGCCCGTGGTCGGTACAACTGAAGGTACCACAGGCCCGTGGTCGGTACGACTGAAGGTATCACAGCCCCGTGGTCGGTACAACTGAAGGTACCACAGGCCCATGTTCGGTACGACTGAAGGTATCACAGGCCCGTGGTCGGTACAACTGAAGGTACCACAGGCCCGTGGTCGGTACAACTGAAGGTACCACAGGCCCGTGGTCGGTACGACTGAAGGTATCACAGCCCCGTGGTCGGTACAACTGAAGGTACCACAGGCCCGTGGTCGGTACGACTGAAGGTATCACAGGCCCGTGGTCGCTACTACTGAAGGTATCACAGGCCCGTGGTCGGTACAACTGAAGGTATCACAGCCCCGTGGTCGGTACGACTGAAGGTATCACAGGTCCGTGGTCGCTGCGGCTGAAGGTACCACAGGCCCGTGGTCGCTACAACTGAAGGTACAACAGGCCCGTGGTTGCTGTGGCTGAAGGTACAACAGGTCGATGGTCGCTATGGCTGAAGGTTCAACAGGTCGGTGGTCACTACGACTGAAGGTACAACAGGTTAGTAGTCGCTACAACTGAAGGTACCACAGGCCCGTGTTCGGTACGACTGAAGGTATCACAGGCCCGTGGTCGGTACAACTGAAGGTACCACAGGCCCGTGTTCGGTACGACTGAAGGTATCACAGGCCCGTGGTCGGTACAACTGAAGGTACCACAGGCCCGTGGTCGGTACAACTGAAGGTACCACAGGCCCGTGGTCGGTACGACTGAAGGTATCACAGCCCCGTGGTCGGTACAACTGAAGGTACCACAGGCCCGTGTTCGGTACGACTGAAGGTATCACAGGCCCGTGGTCGGTACAACTGAAGGTACCACAGGCCCGTGTTCGGTACGACTGAAGGTATCACAGGCCCGTGGTCGGTACAACTGAAGGTACCACAGGCCCGTGGTCGGTACAACTGAAGGTACCACAGGCCCGTGGTCGGTACGACTGAAGGTATCACAGCCCCGTGGTCGGTACAACTGAAGGTACCACAGGCCCCTGTTCGGTACGACTGAAGGTATCACAGGCCCGTGGTCGGTAAAATGAAGATACCACAGGCCCGTGGTCGGTACAACTGAAGGTACCACAGGCCCGTGGTCGGTACGACTGAAGGTATCACAGCCCCGTGGTCGGTACAACTGAAGGTACCACAGGCCCGTGGTCGGTACGACTGAAGGTATCACAGGCCCGTGGTCGCTACTACTGAAGGTATCACAGGCCCGTGGTCGGTACAACTGAAGGTATCACAGCCCCGTGGTCGGTACGACTGAAGGTATCACAGGTCCGTGGTCGCTGCGGCTGAAGGTACCACAGGCCCGTGGTCGCTACAACTGAAGGTACAACAGGCCCGTGGTTGCTGTGGCTGAAGGTACAACAGGTCGGTGGTCGCTATGGCTGAAGGTTCAACAGGTCGGTGGTCACTACGACTGAAGGTACAACAGGTTAGTAGTCGCTACAACTGAAGGTACCACAGGCCCGTGGTCGCTGCGGCTGAAGGTACAACAGGTCCGTGGTCGCTGCGACTGAAAGTACCACAGGCCCGTGGTCGGTACGACTGAAGGTACCACAGGCCCGTGGTCGGTACGACTGAAGGTACCACAGGTCCGTGGTCGCTACGCTGAAGTTACCAGAGGCCCGTGGTCGGTACGACTGAAGGTACCACAGGCCCGTGGTCGGTACAACTAAAGGTATCACAGGCCCGTGGTCGGTACAACTGAAAGTACCACAGGTACGTAGTCGCTACGCTGAAGTTACCAGAGGCCCGTGGTCGCTGCGGCTGAAGGTACCACAGGCCCGTGGTCGCTACAACTGAAGGTACAACAGGCCCGTGGTCGCTGCGGCTGAAGATACCACAGGCCCGTGGTCGCTGCGGCTGAAGGTACCACAGGCCCGTGGTCGCTACAACTGAAGGTACAACAGGCCTGTGGTCGCTGCGGCTGACGGTACAACAGGTCGGTGGTCGCTGCGGCTGAAGGTACAACAGGTCAATGGCTACGACTGAAGGTACGACAGGTTGGTGGTCGCTATGGCTGAAGATTCAACAGGTCGGTGGTCACTACGACTGAAGGTACAACAGGTCAGTAGTCGCTACAACTGAAGGTACCACAGGCCCGTGGTCGCTGCGGCTGAAGGTACAACAGGTTGGTGGTTGATACGGCTAAAGGTCGGTGGTTACTACGACTAAAGGTACAACGGTCGGTGGTCACTACGACTGAAGTTACAACAGGTCGGTGGTTGCTGCCACTGGCTACGATCAATATTTTCCATTCTTTCAGTGACCAGGTTACCGTACAACCAAGCATACCACCAATCGTACGTTCACTTGCTACCTGTCGTATCAACAGAAACCACTTGCGATAGCCGTACGTGGCTATCACTGGTGATCAATCGTAACTGAGCAAAATTGAAACTAATCGTGCGACCATAAAATCGTACAACTCAGTGTGACTCAGCCTGAGCGACGCACAGGCTGAGTGTGACTGGGCCTTTACATGCCGGTCGAGCTGTCATTTACCAGTATACAGTCATCTAAGTACCGGTATGTACCGGTATATTATTACAGATGCAGAGGTGATTATTCAAAACGCATTGCTTGCTGAAGGATATGCGTGCCCGAAGACTATCCTAACAAGAGATGGGGATATATACCGAAGAGAATTCATCGTCTCAGATGAGAAAATCAGTGACGTTCAGGCTATCAGTAGGAAGCGCCACATGTGTCGTTTGCAGACTTATGTGCCAGGATCTGTGCTGGTAGGCTCGACAGTTACACCACAATTTTTATACGATATCGGAGAACACTTGGCTCAGCTCCACGATGTATTCAAGGTCAGAGCAAGGATAAGTTGTTTCTATCGTGCAATTTTTTGATCAAAATAAAATGCCACCGACGGAGGTGATAGAATTAGAAGAGTAACAAAAGTTAAGACAACAAATGAAAAACTAAATTTACACATGCACATGTATTTTTACTAGTTGGGTCTACGTTTTATAGGTACTACAGTAATACATACACTTTTTAAAGGTAGATGCTCATAAATTAATGGATAATGTTTGTTTCAGGACATAAAACACCCATCCTTAGATAGCTATCAGACAATCTGGAGCTTGGACAACCTTCCAAGGATGAAGGAATTCACTCATGTGCTTAATGATACGACACAAAAGCAGATGGTGGAAGAAATACTCGACAACTTTCAAACAGACGTTCTGTCCGATAAAAACAAGTTTTCTAAAGGTGAATGAGTGATGCAAGAAATGAATGGAAAGTACGAATTTGATGTCGTGTCGTCTGGACACAGTGTCCAAAAAGCATTTTGTGTTATATTTTCCACCATAAAATATCTCATTCAAAACACAGAGTATTAAATTTCGTGCTTTTGTTTTAATGCAGGAATCATTCACGGTGACATCAATGGTGGGAATATATTGGTGAAGTCCAAGGAGCAATCTATCGATACCCAAGATCAAAACCCCAGAGAGGGGCTCACACTTCAGGGTATAATCGACTTCGGTGACTGTCTCAACTCTCTGTACATTTACGACCTGGGGGTGGCGGTGATGCACTTGACGTCCCTGTCTTGGAAGTCCGTTGGTCTTGCTGCCGGTGGTCATGTGTTGTCAGGGTACCTGAAGAGACGGACGCTCAGTGAAGTGGAGTTGGATGCTTTGAGAGTTTGTGTGGCCGGCCGCTACGTCCAGCTCTTGGTGGTTGGAGATTACACCTTGTCTCAGGACCCTGGCAATGTATATGCCCATCGTCCAGATGGCTGCAGCTGGGAACAACTGACCAAATTGTGGACTACCCCTCAGGAACAGCTGCGAAAAATATGGCAGGAAGTTATCAACTCTTACCATGGCCTCTAAATATGCCTACATGTACATGTATTTTTTTCTCGACATCGGCAGTTAATATATGATACCACTAGTATAGCAGTAGCATAATTAGTACTACTGTTTTTATGTGACAAGATTTTACACATTGTTCTGTCGTGTTGTCAATGAATGAGAAAAAGTGATCTATTTTAATGTGTTCTTCTGTCTCTGTCTTTTGCACGAAATCCTTGCCACAGATAATACAATTCAGAAAATATCCTTCCGTGTGCCAATTCATTTTCAATACAAATAGTTATGTCTATCAGAGCATCGCCATAATGCATATTATTAATAGGAAATCATATGTATGGATATTCATGGGGCCAGGTGAATCCGGTATTGACAGAATGCCTGTTTGTAAGAAATTTGGATGAAGAACACCGATCAATTCCCCATCATATGCAATTTACCAATTGACTGTTTTCAATACATGACATGGATATACTTAGAAAGCGATTATATCCCTGTTCCTAGTTATCTTTGAAAGCTAGCAGATCGAGTGCAGCAACCGCTAAGTCATTCTCATCCATTCAAAATCTATAACTGCTGATAGAGATTTGAATTGCTCCTGAGAAGACACACTTCTGCTGCCAGGAGGATGACCATCAGTACGCTACCCAACGAACACTCAAGTCTCAACACCTCATCCCACAAAGACCCTGCTCTTTTTGAAACCGATAATGTTTTTGTTACATGTAATGATCAGCTTCCCAAAATCGGGGAACCGAACTCCGCAACAAGCTACATTGCATGATGACAGTCACACGACAGGTCGGTGGTCGCTACGGTTTCTCAGGACACGACGATAGTCCCGTGGCAAATAGAGTCGTGGCAATAGCTCTGACAGAGGTGGCATTACAGATGACGCCATGGCGTTTCTCTTCGTGATGGAGTTAGTTCCAACAAAACTGGGTGACTGATCGCTGGGGGTATTGTCCCAAGGTTGCGATGTGACTAGCCTACCGTGTAATGGCTGCGGAATGGCTGCGGAACTAAGGATATCTATGGGTTGGTTTGAATTCGCAACTTTCAACCATGTGGGAACTTCTATCCTGATGCATACTGATAGAGACTTGCAAGGCGATTCAAGCCATACATGTATATCGCAAATCTGATGAACGATTCCTTGAGAGATTGCATGAATATGTATGTGAAGCGACTGAAAGGACCGACTGAGACTAGGACTCAGACTAAGAAGAGGCTCGACAGCACCAAACAATGCCAAAAACATATCCCTAAGTTGGCAATATGCTGCACTGCACTGCACAGCGAACCAGAGACAGCGACCTGCGATTTCCGGTACCCATTCAATCAATGTTGTGCTCGATAGGACTCTGGTCTCGAGCAGGCGTATTCAACACTGGAGATGAGTACGCCAGGGGAGGATCTATGACGGTATGACTAAGAACTGCTGTATAATATAGACGATCCTTTATTGAACTGGTAGAGGAGCACAAACATCGGTATCAAGATGGTATGACCTCTGAAATTATGAAACTGATGTGCATCTATGAAAATAGAGACAAAACGATACTCCAACGCCTTCAAATTTGCATCGTTAGCCGGAACCGGCTGGAAGTCCACTAACATATACATGTAGGCCTACGATCATAGACGAAGAAATGCCATCTTAAAGTTGGAATCAATGTTAAAATCAGCCAAATCTAGCATTCTTGTTTGTCACGCAAACTTGAAAATACATCTCGAGATTGTCCGGAATAAACAGGAAACATGTACAACTCGACAACAGATAATGAGAAAGTCGCCGTTAACTGTCCATGAAAACATCGGATAGAGAATGATCGGCCTGCATTCATTGCCGGTTGCCACAGTATCTACACTAATACCAATGACGTCATGAGACTGTGTGTAGAACTCGCCCGCAATGCGGGCCGCTTTGAGTAAAACATGGATGCGGCCCGAGTTTGAATCTCGATTTTTGCAACTCAATTTAAGCACATAATACATATTTTCGGACCAAAATTTGCACGAATCTCATTCTGTGGCGATTTTGCCCTAAGCACGCGGCAGGTGATTGTAAACATAAATGCCATTTATGTGGCCTTTTTGTACTTGGCCTTGTTTTGACATGCTCCGTTCGAGCGTGCGTTGCCACGGCGACGTATTGTAATTTACGCTCCAGTAAACTATAACAATGGATCGATTAAACCTCGCGTGCGCCCTACAGTTTCTGGTGTATTATATATACACTGGAAGCGACTCGTTCGAGGAGATTGTCCAAGATCGAGAGACAGGACGCACACGAGGCTCGCCATGAGCTTTGTGTTCCCTGTTAGCGAGTAGTGGGCTCCTAGAGCCCTGGGGACGATTTCCGTGGGGAGGCCCGGGCTGGGAGAGACAAGTTGCTGACTCGGGGGCCTTCGGCCCTGTGGATCGCCAGCTCTCTCCCTTCCCGGGACGTGTGACAGAGGCTCTGGCCAGCATGTCGGGCTGTACGGGGTTCCGTCCCCGAGGCAGACCGCGGCTCGCCAGGCCCCGCCAGTTAACACCGTAGGGATGAACCAAGCCGCGTGGCCGACTTACCCTGGCACGTACAGTGTGTCGGACGGGCAGTGGCAACAGGCGGCTTCGGCCCCAAGCTTTGCCGCCCCTTCTGGAGCCTACCCAGTAGGTTCGATGGGAGCCCCGCCCGCACCTAGCCAGAGTGGGTTTTTAGCGGGAATGACCCCGGCGGCAAACGTGAGCTTCCCTGCTCCTCCGTCCGCGGCGTCGATGTTTGCTCCGGCAGACTCCGCCGCAGGCGCAGGAAGCGCACGGAACTTGCCGCTGTACACGGACGACCCCGGAGCCGGGACCGCACGTCGGGCGCGTAGCAAACGCGATGACGGGCCCGACCACTCTTCGTGGCGGAAACGGTTCAACGGGGATAACGCCGACTTGGAGGACTACTTGCTCCAGGTATGGCGTACCGCCGTGTACGAAGGATGGTCCCAGCATGAAGCTGGACACGTCCTCGCGGGGAGCTTGGAAGGAAAAGCTCTCCGCGTGATGCCGTGTCTGCCGGTGGGAACAGTGACGTTCGGCGAGGTTGCTCGTCAACTTCGCCTGCTGTTCACGCCGACGACCAATCGGCGGCAGTCTGAACGAGAGTTCAAGGCGCGTATCCGCCAGCCGACTGAGTCCGTGACAGACTATGCGTTCAACCTACGCATACTCGGCCGGAGAGCTTTTCCGGACATGGACTTCAGACGGTTTGAGACGATGCTGATCGATCAGTTCATCGATGGCCAGCCTTACCACCTAGCGTACGGGCTGGCCACCCATGAAAAGCGATCGATGGAGGAGGCAATAGACTCCGCGCTTGCGCTTGAGGTGGCTGTCCGCCCTAGACAGTTGCCTCCAGCCCCGGCTCCGGCCTCGGCTGTACCCGCGCAGGCGGCGACTCCTCCTCCGGTTAAAGCATCGCAGGTAACCCCGTGGCAGGACCCGGTCGTCCGGGAACCCACCAGGGAACCTACCCCGCAGCGGGTTAGTGCGCCGGCACCCTCCACAGGGGCGCCCGCACATGCGGCACCAGTTGCCGCGCCGTGCTCGCCTTCGGACGAGTACGACATGGAGGAATACGACCTCGGCGCCGCACAGATGATTGCGCACTGCGCCGGGATCGAAGCTCCGGGACCCGCAGAATGTTGCGCGTTCACCTCCGGACCGGCCCAGAACCGTCCCTGCTACTTCTGCGGAAAGCAGGGACACTTTTGGCTGAAGTGTCCGGAGTTGTTGGAACGCCTGCGGTCGCGCGGATACCAGGGAAACCTTCCTGGCCCGCAACGGAGGAATTCCTTCCGGTCTGGTCCTCCGGGACAACAGAACCGGAACCCGCGACAGGGAAACTAGATCCGGACGTGGTGGCGACCAACACTACGTCCGGGGATAGTTGTTCGGTGGCCAACGATGCCGCCCCACCCGCTGATGAGCAGGACGAACCCCAAGTAGATATGACTTCTCCGGAAGTAGTCCTTGGAGATCAGTCCAGCTCCTCCGCGGCTGAGGCGGATGGCGAGGACTCCGTAGATGAGCCCAGCGCGTGCGAAAGGTATCGCCCTACCTGCGCGCTGGTGAGGGACTCTTGCTGGTACCTGCCCCTGTCCTTCGGACGGGAGCCGGTCCGGTTCCTCGTAGACTCAGGCTCGGAGGTGACCATCGTGGCCGCCGGGACGTTTAGGAAGGAGCCCGCGCTCCGCAACCTCGAGTTGCGGGATCCCGGACCGTATAAGCTCTACGGAGCGGGAGACAACCGCATCCGTGTCCATGGCATCATCGATCTGCCTATTACCCTTGGGGACAAGGTGTATCTGACAGAGACGATCGTGGCGGATATCGGAGCGGCCGGGATAATTGGGATGAATTTTCTACGGGCCCACCGGGTGATTGCCAACTTTAGTGCTGGCGAGTTCCGGATGGGAGGGGACACACACTTCCTCTTCCGCTCGGGCCCGATGCATTCATTCCAGATGCGGACATCGCGCACTGTAGTAGTGCCACCGATGAGTGAGATGATCATCGAGACGAGGCCGCGTCGTCCCCGCATGCCCCTCGATGGTCGACCGTGTATAGTGCAACCCGTGAGCAGTTTCGCCGCAGGAACTGGGCTCGTGCTGGGTGGGGCCCTGGTCATGTCCAACCCCCGCGCGATGCCCATCCTCGTGGTGAATCCTACGGATGCTCCGATTGTACTGAAGCGCGGATGCATAGCAGTTACTGCTATTCCCGCGTCTTCGAGTCGTGTCCTCCCCGACGATCCTGTCTGCCGCGCTGCGTGCGCGGCGGCGGCCACCTGGGATGACCCGTTCACCCTGCCGGACCATTTGGAATCTCGGGTTCCGAAGGACCGGTTGGATGAAGAGCAGCGCCAAGCGCTCCGCAAACTGCTGCGGCAGTATGCGGATGTGTTCATGGGTCCTGATGGTGCGGTTGGCAAGACTGACGTCGCCAAACACCGCATCGACCTCGTGGACGAGCGTCCTCTCAAGCAGCGTCTTCGTCGGGCAGCAATAGTGCACCAAGAGGTCATAGACCAGGAGGTGCAAAAGATGCTCGACTTGGACATCATCGAACCCAGTGACAGCCCTTGGGCCAGTCCGGTGGTTATGGTGAAGAAGAAGGACGGCTCGTGGAGGTTCTGCGTGGACTATCGGAAACTCAACGATGCCACGCGGAAGGACTCATATCCTCTCCCGCACATTGAAGATACCTTCGATGCCCTGGCCGGGTCGCACTATTTCTGTGCTCTGGATCTGGCCTCCGGGTATTGGCAGGTGGAGATGGAGGAGAGTGATCGGGCGAAGACTGCCTTCGTTACCAAGAACGGGCTCTACCAATTCAAGGTAATGCCGTTCGGGCTCTGTAACGCACCAGCGACGTTCGAGCGCCTCATGGAGATGGTACTTAAAGGGTTCCTCTGGAAGCGATGTATGGTCTACATCGACGATGTCGTCGTGTATGGCCGGTCGTTCGAGGAAACCCTCACCAACCTCCAGATGGTGCTCCATCGCATCCGCGGAGCAGGGCTTAAATTGAAGCCAAGTAAGTGCGAACTATTCGCGCAGGAAATCCTGTACTTGGGCTTCATGGTAACGGGCACCGGAGTGAGACCAGACCCCGCAAAGGTGGCGGCCGTGCAGAAATGGCCTCCGCCCTGCAACGTGGCGGACGTGAGGTCCTTTTTGGGCTTCGCGAGCTACCACCGCAGGTTTATTCGCGGCTTTGCGGAGATCGCGCGTCCCCTTACTATCCTCACGGAAAAGGGCGCCGATTTTGTTTGGTCCGCCGAGCAGGCTGACGCCTTCTCGGGACTCCGGCAGGCCTTGGTAGTGGCCCCGGTGCTGCGGCACCCTCGTCCGGACTGCGAGTTCATCCTGGACACTGACGCGAGTAACTTTGCACTCGGCGGTGTCCTCTCGCAGATCGTGGACGGGCAAGAGCGGGTAGTAGCTTATGCGAGTGTGGCCTTGAGCCGCTCTCAAATGAACTACTGTACCACTCATCGCGAGTTGCTCGCGGTGGTTACGATGACCAAGCGCTTCCGGCACTATTTGTTGGGACGCCATTTCCGCTTGCGGACTGATCATAGTTCGCTGAGATGGCTCCTCAACTATAGTGAGGCCGATGGCTTGGTGGCGCGGTGGCTCCATGTCCAGGAGTATGACATGCAGATAGAGCATCGCGCTGGTAAGTTGCACGGCAACGCGGACGGCCTGTCCCGTTGTCATAAGTGCAAGAATCCGGGTTGTGCAGGGATGGCGCCATTCCAGCAAGCCGCGGATTCGTCCTCAGACTCGGAATTGGACGTTCCGGGGAGACCGCAGGCCGCCGCCCCCTCTAACAACACGGCGGCCGGAGCGTTTAGGGCTAATCTCCGCGCGCGGACCCGCCGTTATCGGCGAGGGCGTCCCGCATACGAAGCGGAGGTGCGGCTCAGCTCCAGCGAGTCCTCCTGGAGTCCGGCGGTGTACTCCTCGTGGGTACCCTCGTCCTCTGGAGAGTCTGAGTATGAGCGGTCCTTGCCCCCTGTGGTGATGGCCGCTGCGGCGCAGCCGGACGCGACGGATGAGGAGCCTAATTACTTGGGTGGCTACTCTCCGGCGCAGATAGCTGCGACGCAAAGAGCTGACAGAGCTCTGGCACCGGTAATTACAGCCCTTGAGGCCGGCCAGAAGCCCTCGAAGGATGAGCGAAAGACCTACAGGCAGGAGACCTTGTCTCTAGTATCTCAGTGGGAACGACTCTCCTTGAGGGATGGCCTCTTATACCGGCGCTATGAGCCACCGACCCCACTGCCTCCAATATGGCAGTTGGTGCTTCCGGCGGAGCTGCGGAAAGAAGTACTCCACCAGTTGCATGACCTCCGGGTGACCGGTCACTTGGGAATCCGGAGGACCGTCCATAGGCTACAACAGCGCTTTCATTGGCCTGGTAGCAGCTTGGACGTGCAACGGTGGTGCGCAGCCTGCCCTCGGTGTCAAGCTCGCAAAGGAGTTCCGACTCCTGGCCGCCACCCCTTAACCACGGTTAAGGCGGGCGCGCCGTTTGATCGGATAGCTTTGGATATACTGGATACCCACCGGGTCACCCCGCGCGGTTTCCGGTACATCCTGGTGATATCCGACTATTTTACCAAGTATACCGACGCCTACCCACTGCGCCGCCAGACTGCGGACGAGGTAGCTCGGTTATTGGTGAATAGATGGGTGGTGTACCATGGGGTACCTAAACAGGTACATTCGGATCAGGGCACGCAATTTGAGAGCAACCTGTTCCGAAACCTAGCACAGATGCTAGGCAGTACCAAGGTACGGACCACCCCCTACAGGCCCCAGTCTGATGGCCAGGTCGAACGCTTTAATCGATCGGTCCTCAATATGCTGGCGGCCTTTGTGAACGATCGTGCGAATGATTGGGATGACCACCTCCCGTATGTCTTAATGGCGTACAGGTCGTCGGTCCACTCTTCGACCGGAGTTACTCCGCACGCGATGTTGTACGGCCGGGAGCTAAATTTGCCCGTGGATATTATGTATCCAACTGCGGCAGAGACCGGCGCAGTACCCCAGTGCGGTCCGGAATACGTGGAGTGGATTCGCCGCGCCCTGGCGAACGCCCATGATTTCGCGCGCGCGCGCCTGGACAAGTCTGCCATCCGGCAGAAGCGAGGCTATGACGCCCATGCTAAGGGTAGGCCAGCTTTTGCGGAGGGCGACAAGGTGCGCTACTATTATCCACCGCTTAAGCAAGGCAATAAATTTGCTAAGCCGTGGATAGGCCCGTTTACGGTACTGAAACAGGTGACAGATGTGGACTACCGGATCCGGAGGGATTCCGATCCGGACAGGGTTCTGGTTGTCCATATCGATAATCTGAAGAAGTACGAGGGCCCGCTTGTCATGGATCCGCTCGTTCAAGATGCGGAACCGGATGATGCTCCCGTGTGGGATCCGTCTGGTCAGCATCCGCGGACTCCGGACGAGCGTGTGCGCCGTATGGTGGGCCTCCCGGACCTCTCTGACCCGTCAGATGATGGACTGGGTGGCTATCAGCCAGATGACGGCGATCCGCAGGTACCCCCACTACCTCCAGTACCTGCGGATGACGGGCGGCCACGCCGGAAACCACGTGCGCCAGCCCGGTATGGGTGGGAATAACCTTCCGCCCATGCGGATGCGTCTGCGGTACCCGTCTATCATACTACGGATGGGTTTTAGGTCGTTCCGTGAGAGTCCGCACGACTATCTTCGGAGTTGATGTCCGCGGAGACTTTCATGTCGTAACGCCGCCGCTCCGCATCCGCCCTCCTGTAGTTTCCAGCGCCAAGGACGTGCGGATGGCCTGTCCGCACATTGTGGACGACTGTTCGGCGTAATCCGCACAACGGTTACGCTGGCCGGACGAATTTACTGGTCCGGCCGGACGCCCCTGGTCCCGGGACAACCTCTTATATGGCCAGACTGAGGTTGGGATTTACGTCCGCTACGGGAGAAGCGCCTTCCCACGGATTTGGGGAACTGGCTCTGGACGCGGGGATAGTGTCCGCAGATGAGGACTGATGTCCGCGGCTCGTCCGCGTGACTCGTCCGGCGTCCGCGGCGCTTTAAGATGACGCACTTCGGTGTAGTTATCCCCCGTGAGCCATTACTATAATTGCGGTTATAGTAAATTAAGGTTTCTTACGGCAGGAAACCGACTATCCATTATGATAATGGAGCGGTTGTTAAGTCCGCGCGTGCGGACCAGCCGCGGCAGCGGGTGACGCTCGTTCTCGTCCGGATCGTACCTTACAATATGCGGTCCGGCCGGAATGACCGGAACCCCGGCCTCCTTCTAAGAAGGGGGTCGTATATTACATGCGCAACACTTGTGGTGGCTTCTAATTCCAATTTCATCTTCATTGGATAAGGGCAATACGCCGTACAATGGTAGGCGTCCGGCCTGGACTCCGTCCGCGGGCAGCTCCGGACGTCCGCCGGCTATTGCTTTCACCATCTTTGGGCGCCTCTAGATTGGGCGCCGGTATGAAGGGTTCGCCCCCTAACCATTGAGGTTATGGACCATGCCGGCTCCGCGTCTAATCTATTGGCTCCGCGCTCCGGTAGTCGTTTGAGGAGGCTCTGGGCTGGACCGGGCACCGCTCCGCGGCCGGGCAGTACGTCGGGGATGCTAGTGGGCACTTTGCAAACGCCCATAGGGCGCCCGATTGTCTGTCCGGACGTCATGGGTATGTCCGATCGCCCTGTAAGCGTGCCAGCGGCTATGGGGAGTGATTTTGTTTATTTTCCATCTCATTTATTATTTATGGGAGGATTATAAGCCACAAGTGTGTGCGTGTTTCCCGTGGAAATGCTATTCTTACTCATTTATCCCATATATGAGAAAGTTTAGTGATATATCTCTTGTCCCTGGTGCAATAGAGAGTAAGACATCGGGAGATTTCTGCTTTCGCAAGAGGGGTGTAGGAGATTGTGTACATTGTATCGAAGGCTGTATGCCGTGATATATGAAAAGCATGCAAGCGGTGGTGGATTTATTTTCATTGCTGCTTGAGCGGTGTTAAATTTTTATTTATCGCTGCTGATAGGGTGACATAATCGTAACACCCACAAGTAGTTTGGCTTTTTGATACATTGTATACAATCTTTAACCTGCGAGGGTGATTAACTTCACGTCATTGATCGCCAGTGCGAAAGCTATTGCTAATGACTGCTGTTAATTAAGGCATTTCGGCAGAAATGCCTTTATGGTTTTAGCAGAATTTTTTTTTTTTTTTTTTCTTCTTTTTTTTCTTCTTCCGCCACTTTTGGTTTCCGGACGATAACTTTAGATTGCCTTGACGGATCCTTGTCAAATTTTCACCACAAGTCAGAAATGAAATGTGGAAGAACCCTATTGTTTTTGAGCCGGATCCGAGGTCCGTGAGGTCCGTGAGGATGAAATCAAGGCTAATTTTGAGACTTGGTTTCTGGACGATAACTGGAAAAATATTTATGCAATAGTTGCAGAACTCTGCATGGAGGTTCATATGCCACCAGGGAAGAACCCTATTGATTTTGGGATCGATCCGTCAAACGACCTTTGACCTAGAGGTCAAAATAATTTTTTGCTGATTCATCCTTGAGGCTTCCTGCATATCTCAGAAACCGTGCATCGTAGAGCGAAACGGACGTTATTTTCGGACTCTTCGCCCTAGACAAACATCTCTAGGGTGTACTTTTTTTTTTGATCCGGCTCCGAGGTCCGTGAGGTCCGTGAGGATGAAATCGAGGAACTTGGTTTCCGGACGATAACTCAAAAAATATTCAGGCAAAAGTTGCAGAATTTTGCACGGAGGTTTATATATCACCAGGGAAGAACCCTATTGATTTTGGGATCGATACCTCAAACGACCTTTGACCTAGAGGTCGAAATAATTTTTTGCTGAGTCATCCTTGAGGCATCCTGCATATCTCGGAAACGGTGCGTCGTAGAGCGAAACGGACGTTATTTTCGGACTCGTCGCCCTAGACAAATATGTCTAAGGGGTATTATGGATGAACTTTGACCTTGACCCAAATTTTTTTTGCCGAGTTTTCGTCGATATCTCGGAAACGGTGCGTCGTAGAGCGAAACGGACGTTATTTTCGGACTCGTCGCACTAGACAAACATGTCTAAGGGGTATTATGGATGAACTTTGACCTTGACCCGAAATTGTTTTGCCGAGTCGGCATTTTTCGTTTTCGTCGATATCTCGGAAACGGTGCGTCGTAGAGCGAAACGGACGTTATTTTCGGACTCGTCGCACTAGACAAACAGTGCCGACTTTTTTGCCGAGTCGGCATTTTTCGTTTTCGTCGATATCTCGGAAACGGTGCGTCGTAGAGCGAAACGGACGTTATATTCGGACTCGTCGCACTAGACAAACATGTCTAAGGGGTATTATGGATGAACTTTGACCTTGACCCGAAATTTTTTTCCCGAGTCGACATTTTTCGTTTTCGTCGATATCTCGGAAACGGTGCGTCGTAGAGCGAAACGGACGTTATTTTCGGACTCGTCGCACTAGACAAACATGTCTATGTGGAATTATTGATGAACTTTGACCTTGACCCGAAATTTTTTTGCCGAGTCGCCATTTTTCGTTTTCGTCGATATCTCGGAAACGGTGCGTCGTAGAGCGAAACGGACGTTATTTTCGGACTCATCACCCTAGACAAACATGTCTAAGGGGTATTATGGATTAACTTTGACCTTGACCCGAAATTTTTTTGCCGAGTCGGCAGTTTTTGTTTTCGTCGATATCTCGGAAACGGTGCGTCGTAGAGCGAAACGGATGGTATTATCGGACTCGTCGCCCTAGACAAACATGTCTAGCGGGTATTATGGATGAACTTTGACCTTGACCCGAAATTTGTCGACATTTTTCATTTTCGTCGATATCTAGTATTATAAATTATTCATCACACCGAAATGCCTCCAAGGCATCTTTAGGCCTTGACGTCTAGTTACTGTAGTATTTTAGCGGGTTCCCCCGGGATGGCTTGTGTACACAAGCCACCCGTATACATGGCACGATAGGAGTCACCGGGGGGAGATGCGTGTATGGGAATGCGGGAGTGTAAAACGTCCTTTTGTCTGTCGATCGGGTAGATGCAGTGAATAGACGTTTCCACGGGAACGCGTCATGCGATGCGTGTGCAGTATAACTGCCAACACTTGATGCCTATAATCGATGTAACTCGACACCTTCTGGTCATTCAAGCGCTCGGCACTGGTGGAGACAGATCTGCGGATCTGACTCCCAGTGTTTACGGCGTTTAGAGCGCTTGATATGTCCGAGAGCAGTGATGGTTGGGAAGGTGATGTAGGGAGGGAAGAGGGGTCTCTTGAGCGCGGTAATTCGTACTCGAGACCCCAGTCTAGGCCCGAGGAGGATGACCGCGAGGACATCCCTCGGGGAGCCTATGTGGGTTCTGAGGAATCCAGCTCCGGCTCCGGTTCTTACACAGGAACCGAGTCCGAGAGCGAGGTCGCGGAGGACCGCCCCGCAGAGAGTGACTCGGCCACGCCAGGCGCCGAGCAGCTCTTAAATCCGTCGCCTTTTCCTCGTATGGAAGAGGTGATGGACTGCGGTGGTGCGGGACTCGTGGATGTGGACATTGAGTTGCATCCGCACCCGGAGATGCTTGCGTCTTTGGGTCCGGATGAGAGTACTCGTGCGGAAACCCGTCCGGATGGCCGTAGCCGTCCGGACACCGGTTCTGCCGAGAACTCCTCGGTGTCCGCACCTGCGGAGTCTGGTCCGCACGACCAGAAGGCCCCTGGGACTTGGGCGGAGCAGGTTGACGCGGCTGAGGAAGCCGCATCCCAAGCGCCGCCTCAGGAACAGGAGTCTGGCTCGAAGGAGACCGAGAACCGAGATGACGGGTTTACATTGCCCGTCTCTAGGCGTACTCGCTGTCGAGCCCGGGAGATTGCCCAGAAGCAGTGGAGAGCCCAGCAAGAGCTGGAAGCCTCTGAGCGCGGGCAATCTGAGGCCGGATCTGACCCGGACCCGGCCTCCTCGCCTCCGAAGAAGAAGAAGCGGCCGCACCGGAAAAAGAAGTCCGGCGGCCCCTCGCCTCAAACGGGATCGAAGTCCGGAGGACCTCAGCCACTGGCGCCTAAGCCGGGCGGCCAGAAAGGGTCCTCCGCCAAACCCGGAGTCGCCAAGACGCCTAATCCCTCGGGATCTGGTGCGGGCGGCGCCTCCGCGGGATCCGGCCCAGGCGCGGGAGGTTCCAGTAAGCGGGTGCCTATCCAGGCACCGAAAGGAACCTCCTCTTCTTCTCCCTCCGGTACCAAGAAACCTACCGGAGCTGCGGAGGTGGGGTCGAGTCCAGTGGACCGAGGGCGTCCCGTGCCGAAGGAGGGAGATCTTCGTTTAGAACTCCTCCGGAAGCGCGCGGAGCAAGACGGGGTCCACCTGTCTGACGCCGCACTGGAAGCGGGACGGCGGTCCTTCGTTGCGCAGCAACAGAGGGCCGCGCCCCCGCGCGGGAAGAGTGTGCCCCGACAAACCAGGTCGGAGAAGCGTTCGGGGGCGGCCAAAAAGAAGAAACGGTCGTCCTCGGAGCAGCCCTCTATCCAGAGGCTGCGGGCCGAAATGGGCCCCGAACTCCCTGGAGTCCGTCAGGGACACATGTTCCTCCCGCGGGATGGCAGGGATCCGCAAGGGCGCCGCACAGCGGCGGCCGACACGCCTTTCACACGGCCTCGTCCACTCACGGACGAGGAGCGTGTCGGGTTGCCGCCCGAGACAGAGGAGGGTGTAATATGCCAACTCTGTCCGCAATCCCTGGACGGGTATGAGGACCCGCACCGTGCGCTCAACCGGGATCGTAGGTATCCTACCTACGACCACTTGAGTCGACATATTGCGGGGTACCACTACCCCTGGATGCAAATGTTCGTTTGCAAGAGGTGCTACTCCAGCAGACCTCAGCAACGATATTTCGCCAGTTTGGAGGCCCTGAATGATCACCGCTCGGGTGCACACCGCGGTGAGGGACTTCATACCGTTGGTAATGAAGTGGGGCCTGTATTCAATTTTGGATACATACCACCGAGGGTGGCGTCGTTCATGACTACGTCAGGAACGGCGAATCACCGATTCTTTCACTGGGGTCCATGGCGCTTTGCACAGCGCATCATGGACGATGCCTGGAAGGAGTCTGGTGTTGTGTCCGCGGGCTCGAGCTACACCGCTCGCCTGACGGCGTCAATGGGCCAGACCCCGGCGGAGTACCAGGCGGCGGAAGCCGCCCGGACAGCAGCAGAGGCTGTCCGTGAACCGCCGGTGATCCAGGCAGGTGAAGAACGGCACCGGGTGACCATGATCGTGTCGGAGATGCCGCAGATCGCGGCCAAGACACGAGTGGCTTCTCCTAAGCCGCGCCCCCAGCCGAAGACTCAGGGGGAGAGCTCGTCCGCCGGAAAGGCTCCGGCCGGGACGACGCCCCTGCAGTCTCCGGGTGCGCTGACTCAGGAGGACTACCCGGGCTTGCTCGAGGTGACGGTACCCGCGGGTCTGTCTGAGGGACGGGTGGTGGCAGACACCTCCGCCTCCTCGAGTACCGCGTCGGTGGTTCCGCCAAGGACCCCACGCGTGACTCCCTCGCTTGCGAGCAGTAGCGGACGTGCGGTACCTCTCTCGAGGTCGACGTCCGCGTCCTCGTTGGTAGTTGAGGGGACGTCCGCAGGGTGGCAAAGCACCGCCTCCCTGGACTTGGACCCCCTCGACTCCACGGCGGACGTACGCCGGAGGCTCGGTCCCACGACCGCCAGCGTCTACGAGACTTTCCGCGAGTCTGTAGGCCAGGCGGTCGGCCATCGTCGCGATGGTATGGACCGGATCCCCGGTGACCCGGCGTTGGTGAACCTGCCGGTGCCCCGAGCCATTCGTGACTTGGGGTCCGCAGGTGTAGCCGCGTTGGTCCGCGCTCGGGAGGAGCACCCCTGGGATCACCCCCAGCGTGGTCGACTCACCCGAGCGGCGGAGTACCTTGTGGCGGAGATGGACAGCTCTCTGGATCGGTTCAGCCGGTGCCGCGCCGAGGCCTCCCGTGTCGCATGCGATCTCGCATACGACCAGGGCCTCATGGAAGGCACCCGGCGGAGCCTAGAGAGCTACCGGACTTTGTCGGCCGTCATTGAGCGGCGCGCGTTCGACCAGGGTCGGACCGCCGCTCTTGCCGAGCAGTCCGGGGCGTCCGCCCCCGCCCCAGAGGTAGCCGCACGGATGGAGCACCTGGAGGCTGAGAATGAGCAGCTACGGCGTCGTCTTGACGAAGCCGAGGCCGCTCGGACTCGCCTACTCCAGGGCATTGATGATCCCGAGTCGTCCGCCCTGAACCAGGCGGCTCTCCGGCGCGCGGATGCCGCTTTGGAGCTGGCCATCTACCCATACCTAGTCCAGGTGTGGGGAGAACGGACGGCCGGTCCACAGCGCACCCGCGATACGGTGGAGATGTTCCGCGCCATTGCCAATCTCGGCGCGACCTCTCTACCGGCCTCCGTCGTGATGGCTCCGTCAGGACCCGGATTGCAGGGCTCACCGCAAAAGCCCATGCAAGCTCCACCGGGCCTGCCTCATCCGCCCGTGCAGCCGGCTTTCACTCTGCCGGCTCCGCTGCTTCCGCGGCGTAGGGACTCGTCACCGCCGCCAGACCCCAAGACAGGCGGCACGGATGAGGAGCCCATGACGATGGGGGAAGGCTAGGGTGCTAGCCTCGTCGCTGCACTTGTGCGGCGGCGTGCCGGAGTCGCTTCCGCGGCTCCGCCCTGCCTCAGACCCGTTCTGCGGATCTGAGGAGCCGGCCGGCAGGGCGGTCGGCAACATTTTTAGAGGTACTATCACTTTTGATCACTCGGTGTGTCGTTTTACAAAATTTCTAAATTTAAAGTCTAACCTTAAAAATATTCCAAAGACTCGGCACACCGTCCTTTTATAATGGATGACCTTCCAAGGTCATCACACGGTTTTGGACCACCTCGGTCAAAATTTTAGCTTGTTTATGAGGGTTTATTCAAAATTGCAAAGCGCGTTATAGTTTACTCCGTAAGTCCGGGGGTAGTTCCCCATTCTTCCAAAAGGGACTCTTAAAGTCCTAGTCTTGCGCCGTGACTTCCGGGTGTTGCCATCTTGCCTTCTTCCGGACCCCGCCATGCGAAGCCTTCGTCGGGTTTTGGCTGTTTTGGGCGCGGGCGGAACATGTTGGGGACCAACATTGTAAGAAGGGGGTAATGTGGCGATTTTGCCCTAAGCACGCGGCAGGTGATTGTAAACATAAATGCCATTTATGTGGCCTTTTTGTACTTGGCCTTGTTTTGACATGCTCCGTTCGAGCGTGCGTTGCCACGGCGACGTATTGTAATTTACGCTCCAGTAAACTATAACAATGGATCGATTAAACCTCGCGTGCGCCCTACAGTTTGTGGTGTATTATATATACACTGGAAGCGACTCGTTCGAGGAGATTGTCCAAGATCGAGAGACAGGACACACACGAGGCTCGCCATGAGCTTTGTGTTCCCTGTTAGCGAGTAGTGGGCTCCTAGAGCCCTGGGGACGATTTCCGTGGGGAGGCCCGGGCTGGGAGAGACAAGTTGCTGACTCGGGGGCCTTCGGCCCTGTGGATCGCCAGCTCTCTCCCTTCCCGGGACGTGTGACAGAGGCTCTGTCCAGCATGTCGGGTTGTACGGGGTTCCGTCCCCGAGGCAGACCGCGGCTCGCCAGGCCCCGCCAGTTAACACCGTAGGGATGAACCAGTTTCTGAACGGTGTCCGTAGGCCTGGGAGTGTCGGGTGGGCTGTTACCTGGTTACCGTTAATGCTGAAGTAGTTACCGTGTCCGCCGCGACCTCCGGTGAGCGGCCCTGCCGCAAGGATCCGGAATAGCGGATGCGCGTCCGCAAGGACTCGGATGAGAGAGGACTATCCTCGAGGATCCCGAAGAGCGGACGGTAGTCAATAACCTTACAATTCTATAGACAAAATATAGCTATTTCAGACTGAAAAAAATTTGTCAATTCTAAAAGTGATTATAGCTTTAAGCCTGAGTTGAATGACAGGCCCACCTGGAGTGAGTTGGGTGGGGTTGGGTTCTGTAGTAACATCAACATACCTATATAAAACATTATAGCCCAAAACATGCGGAACATTTACCTTGTGTTGATCTTTGAAGCGTGGCTCTTATAGAGTACAAATGTAGAACAGTATCATGACAATCATGACAACATGATGCTATTTCCAACGACACTGCATGGTGACTGCACTGTCCCAGGGGCCCTGGGCCATGGTTGCGATGTATTAGGTACAATGCCTGACATCACCTCCCATAATCATGGGCAAATACAATATGACTTAGGCTATAGCAGTTCAGATCATGCCAAAAATCTGTCAAATGCATCGTACGTTCAAATATAGACATACAATATAGGAAGTTGTAGCCGGAAGTTCACTGTACGCGTTCTGGCAGCAAGTTCGTGATAAAACGAGAGGGTTGGTATCCGACAGCATTATTTCTTTTACTTTGAGCAAAAATAACTATAGCCTACCACAGTCTGTGACAAATATTACTGAAACATTAAATGAATGCAATCGTGTTTATAGTTGCTTCAGGATGTACCACCATGTAGGCTTGGAGTTGCATTAGACAGACTCAGATTTTGATTGATCATACAAAAAGATATTTTGTTCATATTTCATGTGAATTTGTGCGGGGAAACAGTGTTTCTGCGAGAAAATATTGAAAATACAATTATCTAAAAAATATGGTGAATTGTTTAATGATACTTTATTGCCGGAGACATGTCTTTTGTAGAAGACTTAGGATGCAGAAGCTTTGTGTGTGTGTGTGTGGGGGGGGGGGGGGATCTGAGTCCGATAAACCAGGGGCGGATCCAGAAAAGATGTGTTAGGGGGGGGGGGGGGCAGGCAGATACGGCATTACTGACTAGAGCGATCGAGCGAAGCTAGAGATCATTCCGGTGTGGGGGTCCGGGGGGCGCCGTAAGCCCCCGGGGAAAAATTAATTTTATAGTTTTTATAGCACTATAAAATAGTTTTTATGTATTTTTTATATTGTTTTTATGTATTTTAGGGGTCCTTTGGAGTTCATAATGGAGAAATAGTTATTAAAAAATAATTTCAGGGGTCTAGGGGGGGCCCGGGCCCCATAGGCCACCCCCTAAATCCGCCCCTGCGATAAACCATGCAAGTTTGAGCCCCAGAAACCATACAACGTGGTGAATAAATATATTATTATTATTGCAATACAACTTGTCATTATCTCTAAACAGTTTTCAGTAAGCATCATTATAGGCGATCTCATAGGCGGCTCATGACCATACACATTTCCATGAAATAACAGTTCGCAAGAAAGCGTTTCGTCCTGCACTGAATTGGTTCTCACAAGAACGCGTACATATATGATGATGTTTCCACAACTCATTTTTATATAGTCCTAATTCTAATTTCAACAAGCTGTGAACATGCCTTCATACCATTATCGACCGCAATTTGTACAATTCTTAATATTTTGCCAGTGATGGTGTGTAGTGATTCTAACTGTACATTCCACACATAAATACGGATGTATGTGTAGTCGGCATGGTCTACTGGTCTTAGAAGCATTTACCTTCATCTCCCTGACGCACTGGCGTGTTTAGAGGGGGGCACAGCAGGCACGTGCCCCCTCTTTCCATGAAATAGGTACCTTTGTGCCCCCTCTTTCACAAAATCGTGCCCTCACTGTGCTTCTTAGCAAATTGAATGAAACTAGACGTCAAGGCCTAAAGGCCTTGGAAGCATTTCAGGGTGAAGCTATCGATGAAAATGAAAAATGCCGACTCGGCGAAAAATTCTCATGTCAAGTCAAAGTTCATCCCTAATACCCCTCAGATTTGTTTGTCTAGGGCCACGAGTCTGAAAATAACTTCCGTTTCGCTCTACGATGCACAGCTTCCGAGACATCGACGAAAATGAAAAATGCCGACTCGGCAAAAAAGTTTCAGGTCAAGGTCAAAGTTTATCTCTAGTACCCCTCAGATATGTTTGTCTAGGGCCACAAGTCCAAAATTAACGCCTGTTTTACTCTACGACGCACCGTTTCTGAGATATCGATGAAAACGAAAAATACCGACTCAGCGAAAATATTTAAGGTCAAGGTCAAAGTTCATCCCTAGTACCCCTTAGATATGTTTCTGTAGGGCGACGAGTCCGAAAATAATGTCCGTTTCGCTCTACGACGCACCGTTTCTGAGATATCGATGAAAACGAAAAATGCCGACACATCGAAAAAATTTAAGGTAAAGGTCAAAGTTCATCCCTAATACCCCTCAGATATGTTTGTGTAGGGCCACGAGTCTGAAAATAACGTCCGTTTCGCTCTATGATGCACCGTTCCCGAGATATCGACGAAAGCGAAAAATGCCGACTCAATGAAAAAATTTGAGGTCAATGTCAAAGGTCATCCCTAATATCTTTAGACGAGTCCGAAAATAACGTCCGTTTCGCTCTACGGTGCATCGTTTACGAGATATCGACGAAAACAAAAATTGCTGACTCAGCGAAGAAATTTAAGGTCAAGGTCAAAGGTCATCCATAATACTTCTTAGACATGTTTGTTTAGGATGACAAGTCCGAAAATAACGTCCGTTTCGCTCTACGACGCACCGTTTCCGAGATATCAACGAAAAGGAAAAATGCCGACTCAGCAAAGAAGTTTCAGGTCAAGGTCAAAGGTCATCCATAATGCCCCTTAGACATGTTTGTCTAGGATGATGAGTCCAAATATATTGTCCGTTTCGCTCTACGACGCACCATTTCCGAGATATGCATGAGTGCCCGAGGATGACTCGGCTAAAATTATTTCCAGCCCTAGGTCAAAGTTCGTTTGACGGATCGGCCTCAAAATCAATAGGCCTCTTCCCTGGTGATATATGAACCTCCATGCAACGTTTCACAGTCATTGCCATAATACTTTTTGAGTTATCGTGCGGAAACCAAAATTGATTTCATCCTCACGGACCTCACGGACCCCGGAGCCGGCTCAAAAACAATCGGCTCCTTCTACACAACATTTCTGACCAGCAGTGAAAATTTGGCGAAGATACATCGAGGCAAACTGAAGTTATCGTGCGGAAAACAAAAAGTGAAGAAAAAACCAAACATTTTTTTCTGACAAAACCATAAAGGCATTTCTGCTGAATAATTTGTTTTTCTATTTTATTGCCTTTTTCTGAAATCATATGCTTTGAATCTCGAGACTCGGACACGTCAAAGAATATGCCGGTTGTGTCTGGCGCATGATCAGCTGGTGATAGTCATCAATTCTTTTGGTGTGTACGAAGCCTTGAATATAACCATCTTAAGCAGCTCGCGAACATTTTCTTTCGCTAGTACGGATGAAAATGTTCCCATTTTTTTTGTTAACACGGACATGATCAGCGGTCACATCAGGTATATATTTATATCTTTGAAATCAAAGTGCTGATGCCAGGACTTCCCTGCCCCAGGCCTACCCCCTCCACGCCACCAATCCCCTTCGTCCCTTGGTTGACGGGAGGGAGATAAACGCTGCCCCCAATGCAGCTTTGCCATCAAAATGGGGATGAAATAGACTACAAATATGGAACAATTCGAGTTGTCGAGGCGGATGGCGAGCCTCCTCAATTGGATATGAAATTATTATTATCTTGGCAATAATATGTTAATGTGATATACGTTTTATGACTTCTCATTACCCGATTAATTGGAATATTTTGTTGTAATCTGGGGTTTTATACATGTAGGATGGGATGGGTCTGTCAATCGAAATGTTCGATCGTCGATGGACTGCAACATCATGCGTTGAAGATTGAAAATTGCCATTTTCATCCCAATAAATCCTTAGATCTGAAGATTATGATAGGTAAGCTTGAAAACGCCCAGAATCACCCAAAGAACATCTAAGCAGCTTCAGCTTCTGGGCCCTAGGCTGAGCCAATTCCCCAGCTGCGTCACCGGGCCTCTTCAAGGTGTCCTATAGAGTCATGACATCAGCTGAGTCATGGTAGGGGCTTGTAGACATATGCTGGAATTTACAAATTATTGTATTGTTTCCGGAGGAAACTGAAATCCAGAATGCAGGACTGCGGTATTGTTTGTGCATCTCGCATTAAATAATAGGCCTATAGGTGAATATAAAATAATAATAATTTCTTTCACCTCAATCTACACTGTGCGAAAGCCTTTCACAAAATAAGATTGTTTGTCACATTTACCAATGTATTTCAATGTGTTATCTATCTGAATAAGGCGAAAGTCCATCGGATATCATGCGAAGTGCTTCAGCTTCTGGGGGCCTTGAGCGGCCCCCAGACCCCCTGACGTCAAATCGTGCCCCCTCTTTCCAGTAATAGCCTACTGTACACACCCTTGTGACGGATCTATGGGGATTGGCATGGCTTCTGTCATGCTGGTTTTTTTGTGTGTGCAAGAACGCGTGGCATAATCATTTTAACGCCGAGGACGTGTAAATTATTTGCAAGAGCGCGTTCCGATGTACCACCGTGTATAATCTAGGCCACAAAAAAACCGCAGTTCGCGGATGATCATGATGATGACAATTCCTATTCCGGAAATGGGAACCAGGAAAACAAACGTCAATTTTGCAAGCGATCTGTCTAGAAAGTTATCAATTTTGGACTAGGTTTGTATGAACTTGATGGGAATGGATAATCAATCTCGATGAAGGAATGTAACGATCTTTCTTTATGACCGACCATGTCCCGCTTAGAAGTTCTACTAGATCTAGATCTATATGAAAAGATTTTAGGCTGCTCTGCTCAGACTCCGCCACAATCAGCCCCGTCATGATCACCAAGCGATAAGGCAGCCAAAGCGATCAGGCCGCATATTATCATACCCGTATGCACGAGTGTCATAACACTCGTCATCCATCACTTAACCTGTAGTTTGATAGTTTTCAATGGCGGCCTGATCACTTTGGCGGCCTTATCACCTGTACCCCCACATGACTTGGGGCCCGTTTCACTAAGATAGCGAGCTCGTTATATAAAGTCCTCGTTGAAATTTGTAACGAACAGGTTATGGCAACATATTGTAGGGACAGCACAAGTCGAGTACTCGTCAACGAGTCGAGTCACAGCAAGAACTGAGTTTTACATTGATAACCGAGTACTCGTTGAACGAAACTAAGACTTTTTTTCAGTAAATGTCATGAAATGAGTGCTCAAAACCATGACAAAACGTTGAAAAAGGATCGAAATTTGAGTTCTTGTTGACATTGTTTCGAACAAGAACTAGCTGCGCCACCTGGCGAATCACTTGTGCTGCCTCTGGGCTCTAGCAAGTGCACTGTGAACTAAGTCACTTGATGCAAACAAGATGTCTGCGCCCATCTGAGGAGGAGTGCAACTTAGCTGTTCAGTAATTTAGTGATCCTATATGCTGATGTTTAATTCTAAACTGCATGGCAACGTAGTTCAGCCCAATAACAGAGTTAAGTGCTAGTCCCTTCCTGAGCCGACAACGGTTTTCGCCTGACACCCTGTCACAGTGGGTCAGGATTTATGTTCAGAACAAAACATGTTTTGAATGCATGATATACACACTGTGTATCACCTTCTTCCCATCTCAGTTGTTTCCAACGATTTATGTCCCTCAATTTTAAGTTAATTCCATACTTTGTCACTTGACAGCTGTTTGTTTACATTGTCATCATGGTCCAATTTTGTCATGCTACAAAGCTGCCACTCAAATTAGCCAATCAGGGAGGATCATGCAATCAGCTGATGATAGGTGTGATGTCATAATCCGGGAAATATCCCCTTTTGGGACTTTTTGCGTCAAATCTTAGATTGAAACATTTTAGCCTGGGGTTGAATAGGGCTCTGCCCATGAATAGTGCTAATGGCAACGTAAGATTTTATCTTCTGAATGCCCCTACTCAATAATTCAACAGTCTACCGGCAGTCCAAGTGCATTACATGGTGAATTAACGATCTGTTCGAAAAAATTTGACTAATGCAATCTACTGTAAACGTATCAAATTTCGTGATGTATTAATTTCGCGAATTTTGTGTTTGAAATAAAAGCGCGAAAATAAATACACGCGAATACACGGTTATTCAATCGAGGGGGCCGACCATTCACAACAGTCAAGAAACTTAAATCCATGCGAACATGTTGAGATGTTGCAAACGCGACCATTGATACACACGAAATTTTATATGTTTACAGTACATTTCTTAATTTTTTACGAGTACTTGGTTAAGAGTCGAGTCACAACACTGGAGTACTCGAGTTACGAAAGCTGTACTTGTGCTGACCCTAACATATTGTTAACGATGTATACAAGGAGCATTTCTAACGATGAAAATCTTAGTGATTAAAAAACGCTCGTTATTACCAAGAATTCTTCAATTTAACGAGGATTTGGCTGCTAACAAGCTCTTCGTGATCTTAGTGAAATGGGCCCCATGTCCCCCACCACCACATCCCTATCCCCCGGTGCCTCCATCTGCTCTAAATTTGGACGATCACCCGCAATAAAGACCCAGTTTCAGGACCGTGGGTTATCAGTGCAGCCGCGTTTGGCGCTACACGATCTATCCAGATATATTCTATGATCATTTATGGGCAATCTCAAAGGTTTAGCTACATTATGACAGGGCTTATTCAGTTAAAACAGTAACACCATTTTAATGTTTTTCAGTCAACTTATTATCTTGAATGACTTGGAGAATCCTGGAAGGAGGTGATGGGGATGGATGGAGGCACACACTAAAATCGTAACGTCCGAAATAAGCGGGACCTATCACGACAGGGCTAGAATTTCGGCGAGAATCCGAGAATCGATTCTCGCAAAGATTCTCGCAAAATGGCCCTTGATTCTCGCAAAATATAATGGAGTATATGAGAATAGGATTCTCGCAATATTTTCCAAAATTCTAGTTCTGCACGATATGGCCAATTTTTGTAGTGTGGGACTAACTTTCAGAAGTCCCAGATACCATTTGTATCCCGTTTTACATGTAACTGAATCATAACAATTTCAACTTCCAAAGGGAGGGTGAGATCAACACAAACTTGAAAGCTTCAGAAATAAAAGGCTTTGGGTTGATCTATGGAAATAGGCCTATTGTAATTCCCAAACCATATTGCATCATTCGAATTATGACAAAAAGTTACCAGGTTACAATCAAACAATCACTTGCGTATGGAATTCCATCATTACAGGGGACATACGGCATACGACATGCAAAATACATTCCCCAAAAGTGGCGTAGATAGTTGACTACCGTATAGTTTCCAGTAGAAGAACACTATCTAACAGAAGAGCACATCCCTAGTTTTTTTGAGAGCACACAAACATACACTTTCATATTTTCAAGTTCTATTTATCATTACAAAAACTCTTGAATTGTGGATATGGACTACTCAATAATTGACCTATCACCAAAGCGTTGAAAAGTTGTCCGAGATTCACTTATCACATCGGCAAACTTCTCTTTGGCCAATAATAACAATTTGCAGAATGCGTCGGAAATGACGTAAAGAGACTCGGACAAATTGGTTCGGCGATAGGTCAATTGAATTGCAGAGCAAACAACATGCCCTGCCTCAGAATCATTTCAGGGTTAGCTATCACACATCATTCATAACGTCATTCTACAGATTTACATGGATTTTTTGCTGGATGGTGATTTTATGGGCCCTGTAATTTTATGACCCTGCAGCTTGACCTCATCAGGACAGACTCTAGGCACTAATAAAACTATGTGGATATTTTAATGTTGATTTAATAATTTTCTGGATCACTCACCCACAATAATGAATATATGGCCTAATTAGACAGGCACACCAAACCTTGGACTTGCGCACTGTGGTGTCTATATAGTACAGTATTACATATGTTATATAATCATGATAATATACTACATAGAACATAGTACATAACATGCTACATACAACATACCACAGGCACATACTGGTTTATATCTTGAGATAGAATCACGTACCTAGTTGTATACATATGTACAACTCATTAGTTTTACGTACTGGTATATCAGGTTACCAGACCTATGGTCCGATAACCTATTGGCATGGCGTTGTGTCCGTCGTCGTCGTCTCCGTCGTCGTCGTTGTCCACATTTTTATCTTTTTTGTTTACAGGCGATTTTTTCTGAAATTTTGCACAAAAATACTCAAAAATAATTAGATAAAAAGTTTTTTGATTTTCGCATTTTTTTCAAAATGGCGGCCGTTTTCGACGAAAAATGCCTGATTTTGGACTTTGGCGGCCATTTTCTCAAAATCTGTTCAGTAACTTTTTTTCTTTTTGATACATAACACTCCTCATATGTACTCCTATGATGTCTATAAATTTCGTTGCGCTTGAATCGCTCGAAGTGGGCCATTTTGGCCCAAACTCGGTCCAGATGGGACTTTCCCATGTTAAGTTCTCCTATGCTTTATAATAGGACACATTATGCCTAATATCTCACTTAATATTGAGATTAGAGACTAGGAATCAATTGTGGACACATAGGAAGTGATATATGCTGAATATTCTCGTAACCTTAAATTTGACCTCTGACCTCAGTTTCAAGGTTTATGACAAGCACAAAATAAGCACAAAATGGCTTATATCTCGCTTATTATCGACACTACAGCTTAGGAATCAATTGTTGACACATAGGAAATGATATATGCTGAATATTCTGATGACCTTGAATTTGACCTTCAACCTCATTTTCAAGGTCACAGGACAAAATGGCTAATATCTCGCTTGTTATCGACTTTACAGCTTAGCAATCAATTATGAACATATAGAAAATGATATATGCAGATTATTGTCATGACCTTGAATTTGACCTTTGACCTCATTTTCAAGGTCACAGGACAAAATGGCTAATATCTCACTTATTATCGATTTTACAGCTTAGGAATCAATTGTGGACATATAGGAAATGATATATGCTGAATATTCTCGTGACCTTGAATTTGACCTCTGACCTCATTTTTAAGGTCCAAGGACAAACTGGTTCATATCTTGCTCCTTTATTGACTGTATGGCTTGGGAATCAATTGTGGACATATAGAAAATGATATACCATGAATATTTTGATGACCTTGAATTTGACTTTTGCCCCTTCATTTTCAAGGCCACTTCTTCTTCCGCCACTTTTGGTTTCCGGACAATAACTTTAGATTGCCTTGACGGATCCTCGTCAAATTTTCACCACAAGTCAGAAATGATATGTGGAAGAACCCTATTCTTTTTGAGCCGGATCCGAGGTCCGTGAGGTCCGTGAGGCTGAAATCAAGGCTAATTTTGAGACTTGGTTTCCGGACGATAACTCGAAAAATATTCAGGCAATAGTTGCAGAATTTTGCACGGAGGTTTATATATCAACAGGGAAGAACCCTATTGATTTTGGGATCGATACATCAAACGACCTTTGACCTAGAGGTCGAAATAATTTTTTGCTGAGTCATCCTTGAGGCATCCTGCATATCTCGGAAACGGTGCGTCGTAGAGCGAAACGGACGTTATTTTCGGACTCGTCGCCCTAGACAAACATGTCTAAGGGGTATTATGGATGAACTTTGACCTTGACCCCAAATTTTTTTGCCGAGTCGGCATTTTTCGTTGTCGTCGATATCTCGGGAACGGTGTGTCGTAGAGCGAAACAGACTTTTTTTTCGGACTCGTCGCCCTAGACAAACATGTCTAAGGGGTATTATTTTAACGGTTCATTTTTTTGCGGAGTCGACATTTTTCATTCTCGTCGATATCTAGTATATATTATAAATTAATCATCACACCGAAATGCCTCCAAGGCATCTTTAGGCCTTGACGTCTAGTTGAATTTACAGCTTAACAATCAACTGTGGACATGATATATGCTTAATGTTATATATGCTGAATATTCTTTTGACCTTGAATTCAACCAGTGACCTGGCTAACATCTAAAATATTAAACATTGTCCAGTAACCTATCTTTGGCCCTTGGCCTAATTTTATACATGTAGTAGGTATGTTGCATAATTGTATTTCTTATGTTTTGTGCCATATGCATGATATGTGGTGTGTCATATGTCGTATGTGATATGCCTTATACCGGTAGCGCGAAATGCGAGCTCACACTCGATTAGTCACGCACGTTAGAGGGAGAGGAGCTAAAAATGAACATTCAGGTAGATTGCCAACATTTCTAAAAAGTTTTCAAGCTAAAAGTATGAAACTTGGTAGAAAATTGTTGTTTGAATGCCAACTTGCGAAGGGAAATCTGTCAAATCGCGTCATGGTATCTTCCAGGGTCGGTGAACTACCTGTGGCAAATCAGCAGAGTATAAATTGGCCTATTTCGCAAGAGTGCCTTGATGATGTGGCATACACAATTGTCATGACTACTCAGTATCAACTTGATGCCCAGGTATATGCGACTCGGCTGCCTAGCTGACTCGGGTTATAATGATAGGATCAATCATCGATTGTCTTTGATGATTGATGGAAACTGTCTTCAATTACTAGTAAATTATCGATTAAGTTTTTGAAAAATCAATTATTCCAATCAAACATGACCATGATAAATTTTTTCATCATTAACATCCCCCAATAACTTCGAGACCCAGGAAACTCTGGCTGTTTTCGTTTCTTTTCGACGGTGTTCATAACGAAGTACATGCATGGTGGGCTTGATGATGGAGTTCGAACCGGTCAGAGAAATGAAATTGTCGTTGATGTTCTTTTTCCGGACATCAGGGCAAGCAAAATAATGTGACTATATGTTCAGTTAGGTTTTAAATAATAATCGATGATCAATTAAAAAAAACTTTCAATCATAAAACATGGTCAAAGATTTCAATTCCCTACACTACTCGGTTGCCTTAGTGACTCGGCCATTCACAATAAAATGTTGTGGTTTATCCTGTAAGTATAGACAGGCGGCCAAGCAGTGGGTCATGATGTGTCGCACTAAAACCATGGACCCTTCCAATCAGCAGATCAGTGCCAAGCAGCCATATTACCAGTCTCTAACCAATTTACAGCCAATGTTTGTGACTCAGATTGTACTCCTGATTCTATGTGTGTACATTGTACATGTATGTGTAACCTAAAATGAAAAATGTACGTAGACTACATTTGTATTTACCATAGGGGCAAATGTGATTGCGCACCTCGAAAATGAAACTGATTCTTTTACTTGTGATTTTACCAGAACATTTAGATTTTGAAATGTGACAGCCTGAAAGTACAGTGAAATTCATGAATTATTGTCATCCTGACTCCCCAGTTATTGACTGGTGTAGTATGTATATGAATAGCTCACGGCAGTTCCTGCTTTTTAACATACAGTCCAAACAGCTGTTCATGATATAAATTAATGTACTGTAAAAAGACTAATTTTGGCAACTATTAAATTTGGCGGTTGTGAACCCCACGTTATTGGGCGGGGATTTAATTTGGCGGTTTCAAAACTGCTGGTATTTCCCCACATATATCTAGTTTTAATTGGCAGACATATTTTCCCCTACCGCAAAATCTACCAAATAAATCGTCTGCCAAAATTAGTCATTTCACAGTATGATATGAGCCCCTGACATATCCTTCTCATGATTTTTGTTTGCTACAATCATTTCAAATTTGACTGCAGTTCGGTTGCACTCCGTAAGAAAACAAATACAAAATCAGTATAATTCTGTCTGTGCACTGATAACTTTGCATGTACGTGATCAAAAATGTAATTTTGAAGTGCTTTTGAGAGGTAATCAATTTAAATTTTAGTTCAATCAACTTTTCCATGAATAAAAATCAATTGTCTACTTTTGTCTAGCAGCTGTGTGTCGTTGAAGGTGATCTGTAACCCAACATTTTTCTAACATGGACCATCTTGTATCACCATCATGGTAGCATGGGTAGCCAATCATGGAAATTACTAGTAATGAAAGATATTCTTGCTGTCTTTGAAGGGTCGTCTACTCACCATTGCTGTAGCTGTGTATAATCCGTGCCAAGGATGGATGGACAAGTGAATCTGCTGGAGGTCCAGGGCATGACCTGCCAGTCCTGTGTCCTCACTATAGAGGCCGGTGTAGCCAAACTGCCTGGGATACTCTACGTCAAGGTCAGTGTTCTCCAAGAACTTGTTCACTGTGTGTATCTGTACTTACATGTACCGGTATTCTGGTAACTTCAAAATGTTGGGATTTAGGCTGAGTGGTCGATTGCTTGTCATGATGGAATAATTATACATTGCACAAGCTCAAAGTTTCAAGTTGTCAGTGATCATTCATTGTCAATTTCATTATTACACGATGAAGTCAATGCTAATTACCATGTTCACCTTGACCCGCTGTCAAATCAACAACTATTCTACACACTCGACCATGCATACCCAGTTCCCAGTATGTTTGTGTATTATTCCCGGGTTATATATTTTATATGTAATGGAAAAAGCATTGAAAGATAGAAAGGTAGAAAATAAATTTTGTGACAATTCTGGCACTGTACTGCATTTGATCGAGTGACCTCAGCTATTCTGTCCCAACGTGGATAAGATCTATGTATTCCCCAATGGAGGATCAATTGTTCAAATCACAGGGCGTTCAATGGCTGAAATGCAAATTATCACCTAAATACTAGATATAGGCAAAGAACGGGTCACAATACTTAATCATCATAATCATTCATATAATCTTAATAACACTTATAAAACTCAATCCTTGCTACCGGTGGTGCAGATACACATGATACATGAGTCTGACTCACCTCCAGTCATGTATTGAAATCAACAACAATATTTTTAAATAAATACACATGATAGAGATGTCCATATCATTGTGGTTTTAGTGATCACACAGTCATGATTGTTTTGTAGAAAATTTGTGGAATGACACTGAATAAATAAATGCCATGGCTTCCCTTATCAGTGGCCAGCACTGGTATACATACAGAGGTATATGTGATAGTGATCGTGCTGATACGCACGTGCGATAAGATCATGTCGAGCTAGATGTGAATCAAAACATCTGTGCTCTACGTTTTCAGAAAATATGTTCATATATTAGCTTTCATAGTCACCTATTGCAGCAAAGAGAGCTGTTTCAGCTCTTCTACATGAGAGACATACATACTAGTACATATATACATGATGATATTCACGCATGTATGTTTGTATAGTCAAGATGATAGCGCCAGTGAAATGATACATATGTACATTTAATTGCACATGAGGTAAGATTTTAACTGTTACTAGCAATAAGAGATAAGAGGTCTTCCAAACTTACACATGTTCAATTTTTACAAAACATACTTTTAATGTATATGTATGTGCATACGCCTGATTATTCATTCGAACATAGATGATTTTTATTATACAGAATATCATGTGTATTGTTAATGTTTGCATGTATGACTAGTTTCAGTTTATGCAATATTGTTTAAATATACATGTACTGCAATTGTTTGTTAAATTAGATCATTGTGTAAAGCCAGCAGGGGAGGGGGGGGGGGGGGGTTGAGTTTAAGGGGTTTAAGCACTGAGGGTGGGTAGTATCAGTGATGTGTGACCTGGTTGACACAGTCAAGGTGCACCTTTGTCTTCAGTGGCAATAGTGGGCCAGCAGCTCTTTGAAAACATCGTCATGCACCGGTTATCGCCCCTTGTTATCTCACAGTCATGTGATGCTGACACTGGTCAGAATTTTTGTAGAAATCATTACTGACCATGGTGTATCACTGTTATATCATCACTGTGTATATTCTGAAAGGTAGACCTAATATACATGGAGAGGTTATGAATGTGAATAATATACATGGCAACAATTTACATAAGACTCATACATAGTCCTTGAGTTCTTTGCATTTTGCTGTGGGATTTGATAAAATTGGTATGTACATAAACGTGTAATGTCATGTATACATTTGTTAAAACAGTTTATCTTGATGATTGTTGACATGCTTAAAAGGTACTAGTACCAGCATAATAATGAATAATAAAGACATGTGGAGCCTGAACACATGTTACATCACCAACATCAATTCTGTATTTGATTACCCACATACTTCCAAGTATGTATGTATCGCATCAATTTTCCCAATATGTTTTCTGCTTCAACACATGCAGATTTTCTGTACATACAGACTAAAAATTATGTCTGGATCTGTTGCTGTCACTTGGTGCTCTAATGCAATGGATATTCGGGTTAATGTACCAAATTGTGACATGATTCATTTTTCCATAAACTGATGAAAAACTATTTTGACATGTTCGATATTCTTTAAGACTGTGAAATCATCTATACTTGTGTATTATGTGTATGTTTCTTTGTGTTGCAGGTATCTCTACAGAACAAGGAGGCAATAGTTCACCATGACCCGGCCCAGATAACAGCTGAAGAAATCCAGGCCGCTATTGATAGCATGGGCTTTGAGGCCAATAAGTTCTCTGCCAGGATGAAGCAGCACAAGTACCGAGACGTGGTCATCTACATAGAGGGCATGACATGTATGTCATGTGTGCGAAACATCGAAGGCAACATGATCGCCGTGCCCGGGGTCAAGTTCATCAAGGTGTCCCTTGAGAAGAAGCTGGGCTATGTGAAGTACGACCCAGACCATCTGGATGCAGGCGCCATCCGAGAAGCCATCGACGACATGGGCTTTGAGGCGTCTCTCTCTGCTCCTGGGGATGACAAGGTAGCAGGTGATACCATGACGACTAAGGTGCTCGTGGAAGGAATGACCTGTCAGTCGTGCGTGAAGAACATTGAGCAGGTAGTGGGGGAGAAGCCTGGGGTCCTGGACATCAAGGTGTCTCTGGAAGACAAGACAGCCAAGATAGTCTACCAGCCGTCTGAGACCTCGCCCGAGACTCTCCGCGAGCAGATCGATGACATGGGCTTTGACGCATCTCTGCCCGTGGAGAAGCAGTTCGATGAGCTTGCCTTGAGGAACACACAACCGACAGAGACCTGCACAGTCCTTGTGGAAGGCATGACCTGCCAGTCCTGCGTACGTAACATCGAGGACAACATCGGGTCTATGAATGGTGTCGACGATATCAAGGTGTCTCTCGATGACAAGAAGGCTGTGATTGAGTACAATCCATCGACCACATCTCCCGAGACTTTGCGGGAAGCCATTGATGACATGGGCTTTGAAGCTCTACTGCCAGTGAATATGGTGGAGTCCTGCATCATTGACGTCGAGGGTATGACTTGCCACTCATGTGTCAAAAACATTGAAGGCAACATAGCTGCAGTTCCTGGCATCAATTCCATCAAGGTTTCCTTAGAAGCTAAAAGAGCGGATGTGTCGTACAACCCAGGAATTATCAAAGCTGAAGATGTTGCAGAGAAAATTGACGACATGGGATTTGAAGCAAAGGTTTCAAGCCCTGCTGTGTCTGGAAAATCACAGCTCTCCAAGGTGACCATAAACATCAGGGGGATGCACTGTAACTCCTGCACGCGGACTATCAGCGACAAGCTGAACTCCCTGCCGGGCGTGGATGGCGTCAATGTGTCACTGCTGGGAGAGTGTGCCGACGTGATGTATGATGCCACGCGTGTGTCACCAGATGTTTTAAAAAAAGCCGTGGAAAAAGCTGGGGAGTTCACTGCCTTCATCAAAGGTGGAACAAACTGAAATATATCATGTGTATGATCATAGAATGTCATACAGAGTTTTTACAGAATCGCATACTTGATATAACGGATCTGTGAGAATCACCATGTAAACAATTCAAGATGGCAATGTGATATTTTACAAGACGTTATTCATGTGTTGTGTCTTCCAACAGGGGAAATGGTCCAGATAGACATTGAGGAGCCAGTCTCATCCAAGTCCAAGGCCAGACATAAAGTCAATGGGACGCCAGCATCACAGAAGCATTTGACTTTCCAGACACACCCGGGAGAGGATGAGGATTACGAGAAATGTTTCCTCAAAGTCAGCGGCATGACTTGTGGATCCTGTGTCGCCAACATTGAGCGCAATCTCAATAAAGTTGAAGGTGAGATGTAGGACACTTTTGGGGCAGTGCCAATACCTGAATGCAGGTACATGGTTCACTGGTATCAGTATATTGACTGAGGGTATATGATAAATTGCTCTGCAGTTACATGTATTACATAGACATGACAGACGAAACTGTATCAATCAATCATAAAAGACAATTTAATCATGTTAGTAGACCCTCTGTTATACATGTATATAGTATGGGGTTTGCTGCTGTCAATAAAATCAAGTTTGTCCTTTTGTCTGCGTGTCAGGCGTCAAGTCTGTGCTCGTGTCGCTGATGGCTCAGAAGGCCGAGATCAGGTTTGATCCCGCCTACATCATGCCATCCCAGATCGCCAGCAAGGTGTCGGAACTCGGCTACGCGTCCACCGTCATGGAGACCAATGACTCGTCAGACGGTGTCCTCAACCTTCACGTATGTCTTGGAGGTTCTTCCTGTACACAGTTCATAATGTTATGCTGCATAGTATATACTACACAGTATATCTCTCCCAATTAATCAGACTTTTAATGCCACTGTTCCACAGATTGAAGGGATGTCCTGTGCATCATGTGTCCACACAATCGAGAGTCACATGGCTGATAAGCCAGGAATATTGTCTGTGACTGTGGCACTTGCAACTGGCAAGGGACGATTTGAGTTCGAGCCAGACCAGATCGGGCCACGTGACATTATACATCACCTGCAGGTACTGCTGCAGTATTAATGATGCACGGATCTCATTGAAATAAAAACATGGAATACACAGATAATTTTGTCCAGAAACTTATCCTTTATATTGGTCGCAGAATGTTTCACACAGCTTTGAGTGTTTATACACAAGTATCTTATCCGAGGAAGTAAAAAACATGCTTGCAAATACATATGATTTGTTGTATTTTTTTGCAGGAACTCGGGTTCGAGGCCAGTTTGATGGAGCAGAATTCTGACATGCATTTATCAGACCACAAGAGAATCATCCGCAAGTAAGTGCAGGTCTTCTCGGGCAAAACAATTACAATCAGCTAACTAGTGGCAACCTGGTTCTTTCCAATTGATGCTGATCTCTTACTATAAGCTCATCTGCTTTGCTGTGTTTGTATGTGTACATGTGTGTGTTTCTAACCCCGATGACCAGGTGGCGGAGGTCGTTCCTGTTTTCACTGTTATTCGGCGTTCCTGTGATGATTGTGATGATCTACTTCATGGTGAGCATGTCCCTGAACAAGCCAGACTGCCACACAGACAGCGAGGCTTCGGCCCAAACGGACTTGACCACCCCTGAGATCAACAAAGGCAACCACTCGGAGCCCTGTCCCACACAGCACGCTTACATGGTTCTTCCGGGTCTGTCCCTGGAAAACCTGCTCATGTTCCTGCTCTGTACACCCTGCCAGGTGAGACGGATGTTTGAGTTTATTCTTTGCATCACCAATCTAAACTACTACAGGCTTCTTTTCGATCCTGAGGATCGTTCTGGATAGAAAATTCACATGATGGAAACTAGAAGATTGAGACGAAAGTTGCTTAATACTTATCTCAGCATGTTTAGCATTATGCAGTGGTGTCTGACTTTACTGAGACCATACATCATGCCATTCTACTGTACAGTTTCTGGGTGGCAAGTACTTCTACATCCAAGCGGTGAAAGCATTGAAGCACCGGACTGCCAACATGGACGTTCTGATCATGCTGGCTACGACGATTGCCTATGTGTACTCAGTACTGGTTGTGGTGGTGGCCATGATACAGCAGGAAAGTCAGAGTCCCCGGACATTCTTCGAAACTCCTCCCATGTTACTGGTGTTCATCTCACTCGGACGTTGGTTGGAACATATCGCCAAGGTCAGTCAGGTTCACAGTGACGTTTGTGTACAGTTTCCTATCAGGGATTGTCTGCTATTCGAGCTACCGGTATGTAAATACATACTAATCTGTAAGTAAATACTGATCTCCTATCTAGGGTAAGACTTCCGAGGCTTTAGCCAAGCTGATATCACTGAAGGCCACAGAAGCCAACTTGATTGAGATGGATGAAGACGGCACCATTATGAAGGATGAGAGTATCCCTGTTGAATTGGTCCAGAGAGGGGACCTGCTCAAGGTAAACTTGGCAATAATACAATGGATGTAGAATGATGACAAAATACAATGTACACTAATGTGTTTTAGTGTGTGAAATATTTTGCCATATTACAGTAATGTTACTGTTTGTTACAGGTGGTACCTGGTGAGAAGATCCCAGTGGACGGGAAGGTTGTAGACGGACAGTCCACCTGTGACGAGTCCCTAATCACGGGTGAGGCCATGCCTGTTGCTAAGAAACCAGGCAAGGCTGTGATTGGTGGATCCATCAACCAGCACGGCACACTGATCATCGAGGCCACACACGTGGGGGCAGACAGCGCCCTGTCACAGATTGTCAAACTTGTGGAGGAGGCACAGACATCCAAGGTACAAAGCTTGCTTCGAAATTGTACCTAATCAGGACAGAAATGAACTCGGGAGTGTACCACCTATCTGTATGTACTTTTCAAGATAATGGACAAGTTTGTTTTGTTGTCACAGGCGCCCATACAGCAGGTAGCAGACACTATAGCAGGCTACTTCGTCCCGGTGGTCTGTGGACTGGCAGCTCTGACCTTTTTAGCTTGGGTCATTGTCGGTTATGTCAACACTGAACTTGTTGATCCAGACTATGAGGTAAGCATAACTCGAGAAGAAAATGTTGATAAGTTTGAAATGATTTCTCAGCTTTAAATTTTTCAAGAATGTTACGATTCATCCAGTCATGAGTCATCACATTACTTTAGAAGAATCGCTTGTGGAAAAATGTGCTTCCACTCCCTGCTGATGTTCCCTGCAGGAGAGCGAACGGAGCCAGCATGAAGTGGTGTTTGAGCATGCTTTCCGGTTCGCAATCACTGTGCTGTGCATTGCGTGTCCATGTGCCCTCGGCTTAGCAACACCCACTGCTGTCATGGTGGGGACTGGAGTCGGGGCGGTCAACGGAATCCTCATCAAGGGTGGTGAGCCCCTCGAAACCACACACAAGGTGGGTGTAGCATAGGTGTAGCATGGGGGACATAAGTACTCTCTGTTGTCTCATGCTTGTCATGTAAATCTATGGCAATTTCTGTTCCCATGTATGAAACAGTAGGGTTGGTTTTCTGGGGCCAAGTATCGTTGCAGTACTTTAATATTGACATGATATGTGTGTATATGTGTTTCGTTTGTCTGTGACAGATCAACAGTATAGTATTTGACAAGACTGGGACAGTGACCCACGGTGTACCACGTGTTGCTCGAGTGCGTATGTTTGTGGACAGTGCTGTCTGCAGCCTCCAGAAGATGCTGGCCATTGCCGGTACTGCCGAGGCCAGCAGTGAACACCCGATAGCCACTGCCATTGTCAACTATGTCAAGAAGGTATGGAACCAGCTATGAACTTATGCTTCCTTGAGTTAACTCATGGGCCCAAATAACGTACACCGCTCCTTAATACTACTCGTCCACTGATTACATGCCATTTAATCCATGCGTCACCTTTTTAATCCTTATTGAATATAGAGGAAAGCCCAGGATATGATACTTGGGCCAACTTATGCATGGAAGATGCCAGAAAGAGTTGAGTTTCCTTTGCAGTATGCATGTTTTAAATCAAGTGTGATACATCGATGCAATCCATCTGTTTGCCCAGGTGCTGGCTGTTGATGTGCTGGGCAAGGTGTCAGACTTCAAGGCTGTGCCAGGCTGTGGACTGCAGTGTACAGTCAGTCACATGGAGGCCATCCTGGACAAGCACCTGTCCAACACTGAGATCCTGAACCGTCGCAACAGCTCCTCCAGCTTCAAGGTGCAGATCGACGGCATCTCCTCCACACAGGAACTCATCGCTCTCGATGACGACACACCTGTCACAGGTATGCCTCGTTATGGCTATTCCATTTGCTCACGGACTTCAGATAAAGGGTGTTTCTTTCATTTCATTCTTCAGGTGACCAACAATATCTCATGCCTGTAGAATACTGAATGCAGTTTAATGCTTGAATGTTTGTACACCTCAGGCGCCCAGGCGGCCCAGACATACAGCGTACTGATCGGTAACCGTGAGTGGATGCAACGGAACACTCTGCTGGTGACGCCGGAAATCAACGCAGCGATGGAGGAACACGAGGTCCAGGGCCACACCGCTGTACTCTGTGCCATCAATGGTACGTGTTCGGCTTGTATAGGCACAAACGAGGTGCATGATATATAAACGAGGTGCATGATTATGTGGTAGCATGGCAAATATGGAAGTTGTCACCCATAACGGCTAACAATACACATCATGCACATAATAACTACCATCTGTTCGATCTACAAATTGTCACATTCATACTGTAAAGCTTGTGAACATTACTTTAGGTTCATTCATTGCTGACTATGCCTGTGTTTGGTTACAGGAAAGATAGTGGCCATGCTGGCTGTGGCCGACACTGTCAAGTCTGAGGCACACTTGGCTGTCTACCTCCTGAAGAAAATGGGCATCGATGTGATGCTACTGACTGGCGACAACCGCAAAACTGCCAAGGCTATCGCCAAACAGGTAAAATCTGGCAATGATTGATTGTATTATGAAAATGTGACTACAACCATTCATCAAAAATGAAGAACACTTTTGACCAGTCTACTGTTGGAGGGATCTATGAAATCTGTTGTTGTTGCAGGTTGGAATCACAACAGTGTTTGCAGAGGTTCTTCCCTCTCACAAAGTAGCCAAGGTCAAACAGTTGCAGGAGAAAGGTCACAAGGTCGCGATGGTTGGAGATGGGGTCAACGACTCGCCCGCCCTCGCCCAGGCTGACACTGGTATAGCCATAGGAACCGGCACGGATGTAGCTGTGGAAGCGGCTGACGTTGTCCTCATCAGAGTGAGTCATAGATGCAGAGTCAATATCCAGTCTGATTCCATGTCATGGATTGCATTGGATCGGTGGTTATAGATAGAGAAAATTATTTGAGAGAAATTACACATTTCCAGAACGACCTGCTGGATGTCTACGCTGCTATGTTGCTCTCCAAGAAAACAGTGTGGAGAATCAGATTCAACTTCATCGCCGCCACTATCTACAATGTACTGGGGATCCCGATTGCTGCTGGTCAGTTCAAATACAAGACTGTTATTTTGTGTCCCTGCTTGTTCCCAGGTATTTCACGTATGTTTGGATTAGTGTACTTACATTGAGTATACTGCTACAGGTATTTTCACACCATTTGGTCTGGAACTCATGCCGTGGATGGCGTCTGCTGCGATGGCCTTGTCCTCTGTGTCAGTCGTGTGTTCATCTCTGCTTCTCAAACTGTGAGTGAACTCCATCTGGTCTTCTAACCATTTGAAAACTCATTGTCAGTGTTGGAGAAATTCTCATCGTAGAGCAAATTCATACAGTAAGCTCAACAAGGTGTTTCCTTTGCCATTTCTTCGCCAGGTGGAACAAGCCGCTTCGTGAGAACCTGACGACCCAGCAGTACTTCGCTGACTACAAGGCAGAGCAGTCGCGGACGGACGACTACATCAAGGTGTACCGCGGGCTGGGCGACGAGGACTTCCCTGACCTGAAGATGAAGAGCAGCAGTATCAAAGGCAGCCTGCTGCACACACTGAGCCTCGGCAGCAAGGGGAGCAGGAGCAGCCGAGACCGGAGCCCGGCCAACGACAGACAGGGCCTCCTCAACCAGGAGGTTAGCGACTCGGACATCGAGACAGGCGAAATTACTTTTCTCTGAGCCGCCCCCGCTGACACTGGAGAGGAACTGGACAATGTCCGGTTCATTTGAGTGGTTTCCACTTGAAGATACCTTAGGCTTGAGGGAGATGATTGCCTAATACAGGTTTCACGATGTTGTTTCAACTATAACCGGTATATAATATGCTGTACTCCTTTGTAAACAGAAAACCCTTGAATCAACATAATGCGTAGTTTAGTCGACTTTCACTTGAAAATACCTTTGGCTTGATTGTAATACACGTACTACTATTTTCATGATGCTGTTTTCAACTGATACGTTTATATGCTGTTCTCCTTTGTTAACAGAAAACTCTAAAATCAACATATGCTTTATGTGAGATCATTTCAAAATTTTAAGAAATGTATGGTTAGTACTTCTTTATTGTGGTTACTTTTAATATGCCACAGATATATATTTTTGTCCCATTTCATATCTCTAGTTACATACCGTATACCATATTATCTTTGTTATATTTGGAATGCTTCATTTACCCACCATCATCCTAGTTCCGTTGTTACCAATGTATTTACAATCAGCATTCTGATTATTGTGATCATGTGCTATTGAGTTTGATTCCATGTTTTAGCTTGTCGGGTGAGGCCATCTGTTTCCAAAGTAACAAGCCACAAATTATTAGACAAGCATAGTTGATCAGTGTGCTTCATTCTCATGCTCAGTAAATTAATACCAGTCTCATACTGGTGATTAAAACTAACCTTTTCAATCAAAATTTTGTTGCATATTATACAATGATTGTTGTGTTCCCTCCTGTTCTCATGTTGTTTGATCATGTGATTATATTGTGACATGTTGTCACACACAAAAAACACTATGCTTATGAAAATTCCAAGTGTCCCTTGTCCCGAATTTGATTCAGTACATGGCTATTAATGTATGTCATTCCATGCTAATATGTCTGTGATACGATGTCGACTTCAGAAGCAAAATTGTTCTCTCGCCTGCATGTTACTGCGGCAACTTATATCTGCTAATAAAATGTGTATTGCAAAGATTGTTCATGAAATTTATTCTGAATCATGACTTGCAACACAATGAAACCAGCATTGTGTATGAACTTTGAATCTGGAAAACAACACACCATGTACATGCCATAGACATAGAAGAGAGATGGACTGCCAACTCCGATATCACTCTCTCTGTTTCTAGTCATTGAGCTTGAGGTCACAAAAGGTCAGAGGAAGATGGTAGTTACACTTCCGTTGTCAACGTATAACGTCATATTGCCATTGTCAATTTCTGACGATCCTCAGTGTTGACTTCACTTACGGTATTCGACGTATTTTGACAATTCAATTTTCCCATGAAACTTCAAGCCGGAAACAAAGTACCCATGTTCCTCTGGTCACAAGCTCAAGGTCACTGAGGTCGAGTTGGCAGTCCATCTCTCTTCTACGTCTATGGTACATGCATCACACACAACATAGCAAAGTGATTTTGTTCACTAGTCATGTCCATTGTGGTGAAGCAAACATTTTGCTAAGTCTTCTTGCCATACTGTATAATGATTGGTTTACCCTTGAAATGGTAACCATTGACCAAGTTGAGGGCATCTGTTGCAGCTTCCTCATCTGGAAGAAATAGAGAATAAGGTAGTTCAATAAAGTCTATATGTGTTTTAAAATAAATTCATAATGTCCAATATGAACATGATGGAAGATTTGCCTTGAAATGTGATGAAAGCTTGGCCAGCCATTCTGCCAGTCATTAGCCTGTAGGTGATGGGAGATTCTTCCGACTGCTGGAAACGCTGGAACATCGACACCAGGTCCACTCTCGTTACTTTCGAGGATAAATTCTTCAAGAATAGGACCTACACGACAAACAGCAAGTGATGATATGGTTTCATAAGAGAGGTGATGATAAATCTTGCAAAGATGAAAACGTGATATGTAGTCGGAAGAGATCTTGCCTTGTTTGGCACTCCAGGTTCATAGCTTTTGAATCGATCTAGTTGCCGAATTTCATCTGTTGAGAGCCTGTACTTGAGAATTACTTCCTTAGGTATTGGATCAATATTGCCCTGTAATACAGTTCGACCTTCATCATCCCTTAGGGGACTTTGCAGTTTGACTGGTTTTGATGAACACTGTCTATTGTCACTATCCAGGCCACAAGTGTCAGGGGTGAGTGAAGGTCCTGCATTTTTAATTTCCTGAGAAATTGACTGAGACTCCTTGCACATATCCTGTTGAATTGCCTTCCCAGACTCTCCCTCATCAACAGCACCTTCTCTCGGTTTATAGTTTGGTGGCCGAGGGGCACATGTGGCTACCACGAACTGTTCGTTTGTCTGCTGTAGAGCTCTGCGCTTGTCGATGGCCTCCTGCAGTATTGCGTCGAGGTGATGGATGGGATGGCTGCTGTCTCCCCAGCTCGGGTCTGTGTGCCCCTGCTCCACTACTAGTGTCCCAAGCAGAGCCGCTTTGTCCTTGTCGTGAGTCAGGGACCTCTCGAGCTCCATCTCATGTCGGCCCATCGCTCTGACGCCAGCGAACCGAGTCGTGTTCTCAAGGGCCTCCTTGCGCGTCCTGATTTTGTCCTCGATGGCTTCTAGTTGCTCCACCTGAGCATCTCGTGTGGTACCATACGCACTTGTGCTTGAAAGCTGGTTGGATGGAGATATACATGGGTGCTAATAATAGGTGAAGACCTACATATACGTGATAAATTTCGATACACGACTATTAAACTTCATGTAGGAGTACCTACATCGTCATTGTTCTGTGACTGTAGGTAAATTTCTATTTCCTGTGGTGTGAGGCCACAGTGCCTGAGTTGGTCCAGTTTCTCATTTTCCTGTTCCTTGCCAATAAAGTCTGAGAGTGTGTGGGTTCCAGCTATCTCCTCACTGAGAGGTTTGTACACTGCAGGCTTGCTGAATGACTTTTTCTTATTGAGATGACTTGAAAAGTAAAACACATATACAATGTAGTTCACTCAGAAATACAGCTTCTTCACATGAGATTGATTTATTTACTAGGTAATTAATGCCTTGTATACATGTAATGAATGACTTACTCTTGGATACTGCCTGATGTATCGAGTTGTCTCTTCAGTTGGAGTTTTAGCTGCCTGTCTCCTTCAGTTTCAATATCTTCTATTATAATCTGCTTGTGGTGACTAGGTCTCTTTGCCGGCTGCATACTTGAGCCTGGAAGTATCAGTTTTCATTATTTGATGTGATGAATCAGTATAAAAATCAATTACATGTTAAATCAATCTCATATTTTGCTGTATACTAATACAAGTATGTGACATTCTATTGTCATTGGAGCTAGTGACATTATGTGAAAGCTTGCTTAGTTCATTGTGCTTATACGTATAGACACAGATTACATAGTGATCATGAAGTATATATTATCACAGAACTTATCACAAAACATATCCTCATAAACCAACAGCAGAATCACATGTCCATAGAGCATGCAGGGCTCAACGGGGGTACTGTATCGGGGTGGTTCTTTATGTAAACCCGAGTTACCATATACAGATATTCTAAATATTCACAAGTTCGTCAGACGTGAAATCATCAATCAATAATTAAATAAGAGCTGCACGACCAGCAGTGATCGACCAGTAAATGAGATGTCCAAAATGTGTCAACAGCACCAGCTAAGCGATCCATGAATGATGTCCCCAGAAGAGGGCAGGGAAAGCAAAAGTAATATTCACAGGATGAATTCAGTTGAGTTGCAACTGACCTATCGCCGAAGCCCCCAAAAGTTGTCCGAGTTTCACAAATTACGTCAGCAAACTTCTCTTTGGCCAATGATAACGTTTTGCAGAATGCATAGTAAATGGCGTAAAAAGACTGGGACAAATGGGCTCGGCGATAGGTCAATTGTCGAAAGCACCTGATTGGTGTACAGTGTTCGCCTCTTACCTAAACGACAATGTTAGTACAAGCCAGCCATCCTAAATTCGCCACATCCCAAAATTCGCGAACTCAATAGTATCAGAGCTCAGAAGCTCATTTTGTGGAAACCAAACTGCTGGGTAAGAAGATTGACTATCAGCTAGAGTCTTGATTGATGATAGAACTGTTTGGTTTCATCTGCTTTACAAGGCCTGAGAACAATGCGGCCAATTTAGGACGGATGGCTCGAAGGCCTTACAGAGAGTTTAGGCTAATACTAAATCTAGTAAAAACAAAAGGCGGAACTCTATATGTTCCTATGTGCTAGCAAGAACAATAGAACCTTTGCAGGCGAGGGAGTGACAAACAATGAGGCTAATACTAAATCTAGTATAACAAAAGGCGGAACTCTATATGTTCCTATGTGCTAGCAAGAACAATAGAACCTTTGCAGGCAAGGGAGTGGCAAACAATAAGACCTTCGCAAGAGAGGGAGCAGCCTCCTAGCATTGAAGTCACCGAGTTTCTGGCATTCTCGTGAAATACATGTAGGTCCCGCTACATTATGACAAGGCTTATTCAGTTAAAATACACTAAAATCATAACGTACGGAATAAGCGGGACCTATTTCACGATTAGGCCGAGTTTCTCGAGTTAGAAGTGCTCAGGCACGCATTTTTGTAGGAGTGCAGCCTCTCATTGATATTACAGTCTGGGCCTTACATTACAGTGGGACCGGAGCTTAAATTTAAGACATTGGTACACTATCTGACTAGATCTATGCTTATATTCACTATGACTGTAGCTCACTTAAATTCAATATCAACTGTAGTACATCTATATTGTACATCAGAGCTTAGTCGCGAATCTACTTTAAGACAAGTTATGATTTTCTACGCATAAAAATGTGCTACTCAAGCATCGAGTGTAAAGATCCAGTCGAGTCCAGTGTATGGACTATGGAATGGTGAGGTGTCATGCGAGAGGCGAAATTAGCTGATTAGATACCTGCAAGGAAAATTGCAAGGAAAGTCCCAACATAATTATCTTATATATCTATCGGTATTATTAATCTGTATTATACATGTACCAATATTTGAAACATGGCTTTCATATACACGTAGATCTCGATCCATATCTAACGTCTGTAAATATCGTGTCGTTTAAAGTCAAACTCATATATCAGTGAAACACGCTTTTTGGCCGTACTCTTGGATACTGCCTGATGTATCGAGTTGTCTCTTTAGTTGGAGTTTTAGCTGCCTGTCTCCTTCAGTTTCAATATCTTCTATTATAATCTGCTTGTGGTGACTAGGTCTCTTTGCCGGCTGCATACTTGAGCCTGGAAGTATCAGTTTTCATTATTTGATGTGATGAATCAGTATAAAAATCAATTACATGTTAATTCAATCTCATATTTTGCTGTATACTAATACAAGTATGTGACATTCTATTGTCATTGGAGCTAGTGACATTATGTGAAAGCTTGCTTAGTTCATTGTGCTTATACGTATAGACACAGATTACATAGTGATCATGAAGTATATATTATCACAGAACTTATCACAAAACATATCCTCATAAACCAACAGCAGAATCACATGTCCATAGAGCATGCAGGGCTCAACGAGGGTACTGTATCGGGGTGGTTCTTTATGTAAACTTGAGTTACCATCTACAGATATTCTAAATATTCACAAGTTCGTCAGACGTGAAATTATCAATCAATAATTATATAAGAGCTACACGACCAGCAGTGATCGACCAGTAAATGAGGTGACCAAAATGTGTCAACAGCACCAGCTAAGCGATCCATGAATGATGTCCCCAGAAGAGGGCAGGGAAAGCAAAAGTAATATTCACAGGATGAATTCAGTTGAGTTGCAACTGACCTATCGCCGAAGCCCCCAAAAGTTGTCCGAGTTTCACAAATTACGTCAGCAAACTTCTCTTTGGCCAATGATAACGTTTTGCAGAATGCATAGTAAATGGCGTAAAAAGACTGGGACAAATGGGCTCGGCGATAGGTCAATTGTCGAAAGCACCTGATTGGTGTACAGTGTTCGCCTCTTACCTAAACGACAATGTTAGTACAAGCCAGCCATCCTAAATTCGCCACATCCCAAAATTCGCGAACTCAATAGTATCAGAGCTCAGAAGCTCATTTTGTGGAAACCAAACTGCTGGGTAAGAAGATTGACTATCAGCTAGAGTCTTGATTGATGATAGAACTGTTTGGTTTCATCTGCTTTACAAGGCCTGAGAACAATGCGGCCAATTTAGGACGGATGGCTCGAAGGCCTTACAGAGAGTTTAGGCTAATACTAAATCTAGTAAAAACAAAAGGCGGAACTCTATATGTTCCTATGTGCTAGCAAGAACAATAGAACCTTTGCAGGCGAGGGAGTGACAAACAATGAGGCTAATACTAAATCTAGTATAACAAAAGGCGGAACTCTATATGTTCCTATGTGCTAGCAAAAACAATAGAACCTTTGCAGGCAAGGGAGTGGCAAACAATAAGACCTTCGCAAGAGAGGGAGCAGCCTCCTAGCATTGAAGTCACCCTGAGTTTCTGGCATTCTCGTGAAATACATGTAGGTCCCGCTACATTATGACAAGGCTTATTCAGTTAAAATACACTAAAATCATAACGTACGGAATAAGCGGGACCTATTTCACGATTAGGCCGAGTTTCTCGAGTTAGAAGTGCTCAGGCACGCATTTTTGTAGGAGTGCAGCCTCTCATTGATATTACAGTCTGGGCCTTACATTACAGTGGGACCGGAGCTTAAATTTAAGACATTGGTACACTATCTGACTAGATCTATGCTTATATTCACTATGACTGTAGCTCACTTAAATTCAATATCAACTGTAGTACATCTATATTGTACATCAGAGCTTAGTCGCGAATCTACTTTAAGACAAGTTATGATTTTCTACGCATAAAAATGTGCTACTCAAGCATCGAGTGTAAAGATCCAGTCGAGTCCAGTGTATGGACTATGGAATGGTGAGGTGTCATGCGAGAGGCGAAATTAGCTGATTAGATACCTGCAAGGAAAATTGCAAGGAAAGTCCCAACATAATTATCTTATATATCTATCGGTATTATTAATCTGTATTATACATGTACCAATATTTGAAACATGGCTTTCATATACACGTAGATCTCGATCCATATCTAACGTCTGTAAATATCGTGTCGTTTAAAGTCAAACTCATATATCAGTAAACACGCTTTTTGGCCGTAGTTTTGTTTTAGATATTCGGATTAACTTGAATTTTTGTGTGTCTTAATTGGGTATCATGCCGAAATTTTTTCAGCAAATTTGAGAATTTTATCTAAAAAAATAAAAGATGTTGCCAATCTACCCCAACGTTAAATTTCAGTCCAAATGGGATCGAATAAATTCCAACAAATTCCGGGCTTTAATCGTGTTTGTGCCTGTACCCCGGGCCTGTACAGGATGAACCTGCATTTTGGAGTCTGAATGTGTGGTCGTTGTATATTAGTTAAGGTAGCTATGTTTATTTTGAAGCATTATATAAATCGTACATCAGAATTTTTTTTTGTGTGTAGGCCCTGCCTAAATTCCATGTAGGCAGGGGCGGGTATATGATTTTGGGAGCGGGGGGGGGGGGGGGCAAAAAAGCCCAAAAAAAATTTGATCAACAGAGCTGCGAGAGAAGCGAGCCCATGTCGGCCGGGGGCCCCTTCAAGGGCCCCAGATGCTGAAGGTTTATGCACCCCCAATGGTATATTCTAGCGCTCTCCTTGGTCCAATTTCATGGCCTTGGAGAGTTTATGAATGCCTGATCTGGGGTGGATCGAGAGTTCTCGAAGCGAGTTGGCGAAGGGCGAGGGTCTGAGGGTCTATGGCCTTGGAGAGTTTATGAATACCTGATATTGGGTGAATCCAGGATTCTGAAGGAAGGTCAAGATATGAAATATCGAGGTGGTGAAGCGAGGTTGTGAAGACCGAGGGTCTGGGATCCGCTTGAGGGCCCCAGAAGTAAGCCCCTGTTGGCCGGGGGTCTGGGGCCCGCTCTAGGGCCCCCGAAGCTCGCGGTGTTCGAGTGCCTAATACAGCATCCCAGAGCTTTCCTGGGTCTAAGTATCAAGCATTACTTAGCACCCATAAACGCTTGATCACTGAAGTTGAAACAAAATATGACATAAAATATTACTTGGTTTTGGACCTCATCAAATCATTTATAGAAGGTGAAGGACATGAAGTGCTTTCACTGAGAACAGGTGGGTTGGCTATAGAGTGAATACACTGCTCGCGACATGGGGCCCCACAAGTCAAAGCTACTTCCCGGTGTAATTTATCTTGAAAACACTTCCTCCCCTCTCTTTTTCTTCTTTTCCTCCGTTTTTCTTTCTCTTTTTCCTTCTTTTTTCTTCTTCGGGGGGGGGGGGGGGGGGGGCCGGTGGGCTTTCAAGGCAAAACGATGTTCCAAAACAAAACTATGGCCAAAAATTGTTTGGTTCCCGACGGTGAAACCGTGTTTCACTGATAGATGAAGTTGACTTTACCCTAACTCTGGAAACATAGCCGAATTTTTTCCTCCCACACGGATTGTGTCATGGTAATACACTAAATTGCCCTGGAACAGTGTTAACTTTACCCATGATATTCATGTTGCATTTCACGGGCTTTCGAACGTTGCTGGCCTTTCCATACGTAAAACATTTTTTTGGAAAACGAAAGTACAATCCACGTGTTTTCTTCCGGCATAAAACTACATAAAAGTACCACAGCGAGTACAACTTACCTATCATCACATATAGACTCCTACCAAGGTATTGCTAAACTGTTAAATCAACTGACACACACTGAAAGGCAACTTTTGGTCCATGACCTCCCTATTATCGCTCACTAAATAGGCCTACACCGTACCGGTAATAGGCAAATTATAGTAATTAAATTGGCCATTCAACTCCATGCTAAATGGTCTCATTTTGGTGATCCATCACCTTTCAAAAAAAAAAAATCCCAGCCTAACCACTAACCACTACGCTAGTTTTATCAGTTGATGTATTGGACGTCGCGTGACAAGAATGAATATATTTGGGTGCGTAAGAATAGGGAAACGGGCCCGAAATCCAGAAACGGAGTGGAGAATGTAGAAACGGACCAGCCGGGTGTAGAAACGGGCCGTGAACTAGCACAAAATCAAGTTAGTTTAATGTATTATTGGTGCGAAGGTATTGTGAGGCAATTTCAGGCCAATATGTGATGAACTTAAAAAAAAGTGAAAATTTGCCAGGCTCACCGGCCTCGCCATTTTTCGACAGCCCTGTGGCGGCGCATCAGTGAGTGCTAGTTACATCGCAACCCTGGGTCAATGCCAGTCACCCAGTTTCGTTGGAACTACAGTGAGTGCTAGCCTGCTTTATAACTCAACAGGTGACACCGCTGCGCCCACACACAAAATTTCGTTGATACCGGTATTACAGATTTCCTTTATTGGTCAGGTGAAACATAGTTTATTGAACACATATTAAAAAAAAAAAAAACATGACACAGGCATGCACAGGCTTATACCACGTAAATGGAGAACAAGGTGAAATACGAAAAATCATCGTCATCTAGGCCTACATTATCATGGTACTATTCATATCAATACTTTCCATTTCTCGAATTCCTATCGTCCGTTGCTCAGCATGAATTTATTAAAAATTCTTGACCGCTCCTCCGTTGACTTGGAAGCGTAGACGGGAGCCGAATAGTAAAACGACTACTGGAAATCAGTTTTCCATCATTGTTAAATAAGTACTGTATTTAAAAAACTTGTTTTGGATTCATGAAACGGCCCGTTTCTACACCCGGCTGGCCCGTTTCTACATTCTCCGCTCCGTTTCTGCATTTCGGGCCCGTTTCCCTATTCTTATTGACCGAATATATTTGACGGACATGGGATCTTTCGCTATTCTCTCGAATGGACTCAGGGTAAAAATATCCGAAATTATGGGTGATGATGGCCATACAAAACCCCTTTGCTTCCTCAGCTCCTGAGAAGAACGACAACAAGATATTGCCTCGAGAACCGGGTCATTATTTCTCAGCAGTGTATTCCTTCAGGTGAATATACACTCATCCAGAAATCTGGCATAGAAAAAATATACGAGGTGATGTTTCACAAAGGTTTTTCTTTAAATTGCCTGAGTGAGGTGAAAGCTCGCTGACTGGCTAAACGGGTTACCTTTATGTGTGGCCTAATAGGGTAAGGTGGCACTGGGAATGCTAGACGGTTCACCGCCTCGGACGATTCACCGGGATAAATTTGTCCTGGAAAACCAATTCTAAGTGAGTTAGTTTTTGAATGGTAGGAACTATGCCGTAAGGCGTGTGTGTGCTGTGCCTAGCTTTTTATAGGGTACATTGGCTATTTAAGTGCACTTCAAAATAATTGTGGTTTTAGATTGCACATGGTGTATACGTACAACACCTACATCTGCTTGATTGTACATGTATTTTATGAACTTGGGTTCAAAGGATGGTGAGCTAAGCTTGAGTGATCCTGTCTATCATACTGATCAATACAATGCACCTGGTTCGGGTTGTTTCAGCACTCAGCACCATGGACACGTTGGATGGATACCTGTCTTTGATTCCCAAGTCTGAGGAGGACATCTCCTTGGTGGCCAGCAAGCTGAGTGAGTGGAACTGCTGTCCTCGCTGTGTGCTCAGGTTTCTTGGAGAGAAAGATGCATTCTCCTACAGGAAATCCAATGATGAGCTGAGCAAGTGGCTTTGTGGATACAGCTCCAACAAGTCGGCACTGGCCAGTGGTGACAAAAGTAGCACAGTCCTGGAAGGCTCTGTGGGTAATGTGGAGAATCAAACACTCGAGCAAGAAGAGACAAATAAAAATGCTTCTTCCACAACTTTGAAGGAAGAGATTGTTTGTGTCAGCTGCTTGGGACTTCTGCAAGAGACATTCTGCTCCGAGGCATTTTGCCACAGACTGTCCGATGTTCTGCAGAAGGAAGATTTCGAGTTTGACACATATTACATATCCTTGTCGATACCCGTCCCACTGATGCTTCGAGAGCATGCCATCCTCATCAAACTCAAGGAATTGCTTCCCTCTGTGTACGATGACTCGGTTAAAGAGGATATTTCACAAATCAAGGAAGTTTGGAAGTGGGCAAATGGATTCACGATGAGTGGTCTACTGAAGGTTTCATTTGACCAGAGAAGTTTGTTTGAAATAAAAGTTGATTTCGCTCATTCAGAATTGGAAAAAGAATGCAGCTTCTTACTAGACCTGTACCCTGAGGTGTTTCGCAAGAGAAAAATCATCAAGCCAGGCTGCGAAGTGTTCACTCGAGTGAATGTGCCCAATGCACTGGAAGATATGGGAGACGAAAAGTTCAAACAGAACTATATGTGTCCCCCAAGGCCGCAGTCAAAGCCTTGTGAAGTGGAACAGATCACCTGTACACATGAGCCAGTATACGTGGCTGGGCGGTACAACAAGTACTCAAGGTCACTGAGCCAGACGCCGTGGATCGTCGAGGGAGGGCGCCGGACAGAGTCATCAGTGGAGGAGATGATCTGCTCTCACCTCCAGGAGACCTTCAGGTGTCGGGAATACAAGCTCTCAGCATCCGGGCGTGAGGACGTTGATGTCCTCATGCTTGGACGAGGTCGACCTTTCATGGTTGAACTCATCAATCCCCATAGGATCCATTTCAAGCAGGAAGAGATGACCGATCTGCAACATAAAATCAATACCAGTCACAGTGAGATACGTGTGCGAGACCTCCAAGTTGTCACCAAGCAGGACACCAGTCACCTGAAGAAAGGCGAAGAGGAAAAGGTCAAAATTTACAGTGCCCTGTGCTGGATTAACAAACCCATGACACAGGATGACCTTGACACCTCCCTATGTGGTGTGAAAGATCTGGTCATCAAACAGAAAACCCCCATCAGGGTGCTACACCGGAGGTCCCTGGCCACCCGAGACAGAACCATCCACACCATCTCCGCCAGACAGAAGGACAACCACCATCTCACTCTGTCGCTTTCCACTCAGGCGGGCACGTACATCAAAGAGTTTGTACATGGAGACTTCGGACGCACGTCGCCGAACCTCGGACATCTACTGGGCGGAGAGTGTGACATACTAGAACTCAACGTGGACGCTGTGGAACTTGACTGGCCAAAACAACTGGAAGATATTGAACTCAGTGAATGATTAGCTTTAGTACTGTAATACCTGGTAATAATTTTATCAACTATGAACAGAAAGAGGAACAATTGGACAATGTTGAATTTACTATGTTACTTGTATAATTTAATTTATGTACATTATGTTGATACTTTTATGTCCAGTGGATAGAAAAACCAATAAATTACTCCAGTACTAAAGATTCTGTCTTTGTAAACATGATACTGTATTGATCCTAGTAGAAGAGCGGTGCTCCAATTCAAGAAATTACTGCTCGAAAAAATAGGTAAAACTTAGTAGAAATAAATCTTTGACATAACAAATGTACCTCCTGCCTCCCCTCTGCCCCCCACCTGCTTCCTTTTTAGCTGCTTAGCTGTTTAATTCCAGTTGCCTCCTGATGGAATGCAATAGTGAATACACATATACGCTACATATATTTGAGTTATAATACATATATATTTTTTAGAAGAAATGAAAGTGCTAGCAAAGATATAGTACATTTATTGTCTTTTGACAGCAGGCAATCATCATGATCATGGTAATAGCCTACAAATATTTTATGAATCACAGTTTTTAGGTACGGTAGGACATAGGGCACGTAAGTAATTATGGAGTTGTCACGATTCTTCTATATTACCTCGATCTTTGTTGATGATGTTGCTATACTATTATATATTTTTTACTTGCAGATATGACGGGTCTGAATGTCATGACTGCATCATTGCTTGTGTTGAGGGTCTCTCCACATCCAAGACTCCTAGAATGACTTCCAGAATTGGTGCCCTCACCGGTTCCACATGGAAAATCAAGCAGGCCGTCACGTGGCACACTGTACCATGGCAGAGCTGTAAGTGCCCTCTACTGCAATCCATACGGCCCCTGCATGTGTCGCACTCTAGTGGCAGCCGGTGGTGTGAGGGCCGGCCCTATGCTAACCCCCTCACTGACCTGGAGGTCGAGCTGACCGGATCTCAGACCCTGATGCCGGAGGAGGACTTGGTGTTCTCCCCCTTGGAGACTGAGGTCGAGACTGCCCAGAAAATGTTCCGCCCACCCAAGGGCAAGGCTATAGTGGCCCACAAGGGGGTGGTGGACCTGAAGGACCTGCCACCGGCCAGTCTGCCAGAAGTCAGTGCCAGTGATATGTGACAAGGAATGAAGTACACACTTTCTTAAAGATGATCCTGTTCTGTGTACAGTGGTCCCTGTAAGATAAGACCCCTCCGAAATAAGACTTCCCTGTCTGTAAAGACTTTTTTGTATTCCCCAAAGATCAATTTAACATGTAAATGAACCTGTGAAATAAGACTTCCTGTAAGATAAGACCTCATTTTTCTGCAAAAGGTGAGGTCTTATCTTATAGGGACCACTGTACATTATTAGGGCATTTCGGCCCGAAATGCCCTTATGGTTTTGTCTGGTTTTTTTTTCTTTTTCTTCTTTTTAGGAAGAGCAGAGCTCTTCCTCTATGATGTTGGTTTTTTTTGGATTTTGGAGAATTTTCCTTTGTTTACATTTCTGAAAGTCCGACTTGGAGCCAGAGCAGACCATTCAATTGTGGCTAATTAGGAGGGCCCGGGGCCAGTTGGAAAGAATATGACACCCGTGTACCCAAGTATGGTTACTGTAATAAGTTATAAGCAATAATAGCCACAGGAGACGTGTGTTCCGACCGTTTATTTTTTTTGTGTGTCACCGTTTCATCACCCATCACCACTCCCGTTTTGATCTTCTCTGAAACAGGGCTTTCTTGTATCAAATGCACTCAAAATTTTGCATAAACATTCCACACTACATAGATAGTACATAAGCTATTGCAAAAATGGAAAAACGCTTGATACGGCAACATAATAATTGAAAACTTGTGGCAAGTGCTGGTATGTCCAGTAGGCCAAATGCAAATGAGTGTGGCCCCCTCCTAGTGGTTCGCGAGGCAGCCAGCCACACTCGACCCGCTTCATCCCCATTCTGCACCACCTAACCTCCCCCCCCCCCCCCTCCCATCCGACTACGACCCAATCGTGATAAATGAAAGCTGGCCCGCACCCGGGTAAAAATCAGGTCTGCTGAATGGTCCGATGAGTTTTCTGACTTTTCTCGCATGAATATATCGCTAAACTATCTGCAAGATCGCAATCGGCGATTACTGATGGATTTCAGAAATAAGATCTACCTCGAGAGATCATAATATGCCGATGACAACACGTTCACTTTCTTCATGCCTCCCCCCTCCTCTTCCACCTAAACATCGCGGTGAGCGTGCCTCATAGCCTAATGAATAATTAATGAGATGACATCACGAGATACTGTTAATACAAAAATAAATCAATTGATCATAGCTTATCAATCATCTTTTAAAATCAATGATTTGTTGGTTGAGTCATGTTTCAATTGCTCGATTATTTTGTGCATGATAGGTTACTAGTAATTGGAATCGTACACAAATGATCAAAGCAAAACTCGCCAGTCGAGTTCGTAATGCAGCAATCTGAATCACATCATCACGTTTGTCACAAAATGACAGTTCTCATCATAATGGACGGCACATCTTTCCTGTAGGGGCCTACTGCATGCTTCAAGAGCGCCATCTGTTGAATGTCACGTATGATCAGATAGGCCTGTTGTTGCTACACCACTATTATTGGTTGCATGGGAATCGTGATGTGGCATTCTGAGCTGTGACATTGTTTAGACAATTGTTTAGACAATTAACAAGACATATAGCATGTCTACTGATGGAGATCAAAAATAAACCGATGGGTAAATACTAATTAGGTCTATTATTGACCACAGTAAATTTAATTAAGATATAAAACATTTATTATTGGGCACAATAATGTAAAGGTTCTGTCCACTACATATTTCATGACTGTAACCGAATCGGTTAACATTAACTTTACTAGTTGTGTCTACTAGGGCGTATTGACCACAATAAAAAATAGTTAGGACATGAAACATTGACTATTAGGTTCAAGATAAAGGTTCTGGTAAATATTAATTTGATGCTTGTAGTAGTTATGGTCATAATATGAAAATAAGTTAACATCGATTTTTGCTAGTTGAATCTATTAATAGTTGGGGGGGGGGGGGGGGGGTTGTGACTTTGGGGGGGGGGGGGGGTGATAGGGCTACGGGAGATACACTCCAGCAGTCGTCAGTCACTGGAGAACATCTAGTTTGGAAGATGGGACTAGATGGAATGAGTACCTTAATAATGGTATCAATCAATTTATATTAGGCCAAATCAACAATAAGCAAATGATTGGCCAGTACAATATCATGGGCTACAGTTACAGTATGGCCACAACATATATGTACCGAATAGGATACGAATAGGTTTTGAACTAGTTCTGTGCAAACATTTTCAAAGCTCTTCCTATGAGGCCAGTGGCCCTTGTTTTTTACTTTCCGCCGTTTTGGTTTCCGATCAATAACTCGGGAACGCCTGAACGGATCTTGTCCAAATTTACACCACTGGTCAGAAATATTACATGGAAGACCCCTATTGTTTTGGAGGCGGCTCCGGGGTCCGTGAGGTCCGTGAGGATGAAATCAAGGTTGATTTCAAGACTTGGTTTCCGATCGATAACTCAAAAAGTATTCATGCAATGGCAAGTATTCTCTGCATGGGAGTTCATATACCACCAAGGAAGAACCCTATTGATTTTGGGATCACTCCGTCGAACGACCTTTGACCTAGAGCTCAGAAGAATTTTTGCTGATTCATCCTTGAGGCTTTCATGCATATCTCGGAAACGGTGCGTCGTAGAGCGAAACGGAGCTCAATTTCGGCCTCCTGGCACTAGACAAACTAGTCTAGGGGGTATCTTGGGTCGAAACGACCCCTGGTGTCGATTTTTTTTTTCGCCGACTCGGCACTTCCTGTTTGGCCGTATCTCGGAAACGGTATGTCGTAGAGTGAAACGGAGCTCAATTTCGGCCTCCTGGCACTAGACAAACTAGTCTAGTGTGTATCTTGGGTCGAAACGACCCCTGGTGTCGAATTTTTTTTTCGCCGACTCGGCACTTCCTATTTCGGAAACGGTGCGTCGAAGAGCGAAACGGGGCTCAATTTCGGCCTCCTGGCACTAGACAAACTAGTGTAGGGGGTATCTTGGGTCGAGACGACCCCTGGTGTCGATTTTTTTTTTCGCCGACTCGGCACTTCCTGTTTGGCCGTATCTCGGAAACGGTGCGTCGTAGAGCGAAACGGAGCTCAATTTCGGCCTCCTGGCACTAGACAAACTAGTCTAGAGGGTATCTTGGGTCGAAACGACCCCTGGTGTCGATTTTTTTTTTCGCCGACTCGGCACTTCCTGTTTGGCCGTATCTCGGAAACGGTGCGTCGTAGAGCGAAACGGAGCTCAATTTCGGCCTCCTGGCACTAGACAAACTAGTCTAGGGGGTATCTTGGGTCGAAACGACCCCTGGTGTCGATTTTTTTTTTCGCCGACTCGGCACTTCCTGTTTGGCCGTATCTCGGAAACGGTGCGTCGTAGAGCGAAACGGAGCTCAATTTCGGCCTCCTGGCACTAGACAAACTAGTCTAGTGTGTATCTTCGGTCGAGACGACCCCTGGTGTCGAATTTTTTTTTTCGCCGACTCGGCACTTCCTGTTTGGCCGTATCTCTGAAACGGTGCGTCGTAGAGCGAAACGGAGCTCAATTTAGGCTTTTGGCACTAGACAAACTAGTCTAGTGTGTATCTTGGGTCGAGACGACCCCTGGTGTCGAATTTTTTCTCGCGGACTCGGCACTTTCTGTTTGGCCGTATCTCGGAAACAGTGCGTCGTAGAGAGAAACGGAGCTCAATTTCGGCCTCCTGGCACTAGACAAACTAGTCTAGTGTGTATCTTGGGTCGAGACGACCCTGGTGTCGATTTTTTTTTCGCCGACTCGGCACTTCCTGTTTGGCCGTATCTCGGAAACGGTGCGTCGTAGAGCGAAACGGAGCTCAATTCCGGCCTCCTGGCACTAGACAAACTAGTCTAGTGGGTATTTTGAGTCGAGACGACCCCTAGTGTCAAATTTATTTTCGCCGACTTGGCACTTCCTGTTTGGCCGTATCTCGGAAATGGTGCATCATACAGGGATACGGAGCTCAATTCCGGCCTTCTGGCACTAGACAAACTAGTCTAGTGGGTATTTTGGGTCGAGACCGCCCCTGGTGTCGAATTTATTTTCATCGACTCGGCACTTCCTGTTTGGCTGTATCTCGGAAATGGTGAGTCGTAGAGCGAAACGGAGCTCAATTTCAGCCTCCTGGCATTAGACAAACTAGTCTAGGGGTATCTTGGGTCGAAACGACCCCTGGTGTTGATTTTTTTTTTTGCCGACTCGGCACTTCCTGTTTGGCCGTATCTCGGAAACGGTGCGTCGTAGAGCGAAACGGAGCTCAATTTCGGCCTCCTGGCACTAGACAAACTAGTCTAGTGTGTATCTTGGGTCGAGACGACCCCTGGTGTCAATTTTTTTTTCGCCGACCCGGCACTTCCTGTTTGGCCTTATCTCGAAAACGGTGCGTCGTAGAGCGAAACGGAGCTCAATTCCGGCCTTATGGCACTAGACAAACTAGTCTAGTGGGTATTTTCGGTCGAGACGACCACTAGTGTCGAATTTATTTTCGCCGACTCCGCACTTCCTGTTTGGCCGTATCTCGGAAATGGTGTGTCGTAGAGCGAAACGGAGCTCAATTCCGGCCTCGTGGCACTAGAATAACTAGTCTAGAGGGTATCTTGCATCGAGACGACTTCTGGTGTCGAATTTTTTTTGCCGACTCAGCACTTCCTGTTTGCCATATCTCAGAAACGGTCCGTCGTAGAGCGAAACACAAAGATGCCTAAGGACGGGGTATGTCACTTAAACTTTGACCACGGACAGATTCAGAGTCATTATGGTTCTAGACGCGGTCTCTTAGGTAAATGTTAGGTAGGAATAGAACTCACACGAAATGCCCCAAGGCATCTTCAGGCCTTGACGTCTAGTTATCATTTGCATTTGTTGTCACTGCTTATACCTCCATGATACACTTTGGGTAATTCACATTCATTCACAAATAGAGGGAGTAAACTCTAGTTTACCAGCTATCATTGCCTCGTTTCACTTGTAGGTTTGCTTCCTTGGTCGAAGCAACGTTGGAAAATCATCTCTGATAAAAGCCTTGTTCTTCAACACCCAAGACACAGATAGAATTACCGTGTCCAAGAAACCAGTGAGTGCACTGTTCATTCAAGTGTATCATTTGATGAGAAAGGTGCTTTTGGCTACACAGTTTGCTGTTATTCCAGGGACATACCAGAACCCTGAAGTTCTACTCCATAACCAAGAGGTTCTCGCTGGTTGACATGCCTGGCTACGGCTTCAACATGCCAGACCACTATGTGCATTCTGTGGAGACCTACATCCAGACTAGACCCAGGTCTTGATGATTTTTAATATGCAGCTAAAATATGCATTCATATTCCATTAGTAAGCAAAACTTCATCCTGTTAATTCAGATTGTTATTCAAAATTGTCCTGTTTTATAATATGACAAAAGTATGAATTGTATACATGTATTGTATATTTTGTTCCAGTTTGCAGAGGATGTTCTTGTTGATAGATGCTTCTGTTGGCATCACAGGTACTGACGAAATTGGCATCAACATGCTCGAAGAAACCGGAAGGCCGTACACAGTATGTCATTGCTACACAGCTCACCTTTATACTGGCTAAGAACTAGGATACTAGTATATCGCTCTTCGATATTGTGCTGATAATTGCTGTACATGTATGTTATATTGACTTTTCCTGTAGATTCTCCTTGTTTTGCTCAGATCGTGTTGACGAAGATTGACAAGACCAGTCACAGCCGGGTTTTAGTGAACTTTCTGAAGGTGCAGGCATTCAGACGGGAGCACATGGTCTCAGCCTTTCCCCAGCCTTTCCTTGTCAGGTGTGTTATGCTAATCCTGTACAGTGTTTGTGCTGGTAAATAGAACAGTGTCTACATTGGAAAAATTTTGTGCTGGTTACGTTCCGAGATGCTAGCAAAACCAATCTTTGTTTGTATTGGTTATTTCTTTGTTCGTTGTTGATTATGAATTTTCTTTTCTGTTTTAGTGCGCACTCGGGTGCTGGTTTGGCCTACCTCAGAACAATGATCACTTACGTGACGGGGAACATGAAACTTCAGGGAATGTAGCACAGTCAGAAGATATCTAGATATGCAAATATCAAGATTTATACTTAGAACATGTGTATACATAATAATATAGCTGTACATGAATGTAGCTGCCATGCCAAGTTCTCTGATGGAGCGTCCAGTTTGAAATTTCTCCAGTGCTATTGATGTATTTATATTGTCATATCTTACTGAAGACTAGACATATTGCGTGTTCATGGGTACTGATGGAGAAGCTCTGTCTCAATATGTTTTCATTAGAAATCAAAATCACTTTAGCAATAAATCTATTTGAGTAATGATAATACTCACAAAAAGAAACACATAATAAAATGAGTGAACCATTCAATCAGTCGCAACACTATGTCAGATATGTAGAAAAATTTATTTACAGCCAACACAGCATATAAATGTGTACAAATGAAAGCATCTACCCTGTGTCTGTACAACTTGACTGTACAACTCAAAAAATAATCTGATATGGTATCCATGATGAGAGTGTATTTCACAATTTTGATGCAAAAATTGAATCCTTTATGTACATTGTACACATATTTCAATGTCATCTGTTGTATCATGTGTATTACACGTATCTAATACTTTGCATTGATTTAACAGATTTGTTACATCTATGTTGTGTGTAAATACGATTATGTCATGATGTGTTTACAATAACAAGATATACTATACTCACTTTGTATGAAATATAAATAGTATCTACGTACATATGGATTGAATTTCTGCCACTTGTTTATGACAAGCATTATATTTATGTTCAATGCACTATGCACGAAACTTGATTCAACAAGCTATTTACATGGATTGTCTAATAACCACTCAATAACGAGATGACATTTTGTGTATCGTATAATCGCGCATATAAGGACACTGTCCTTATATTGGAGCCTTTCCTTATATTCGAACAAAAGAACATGTCCCTATATTCGAGAAGGGTTACTTTTTTCGCACCATAAAGCAATATTCGTTCATAAAGACACCCATGTCCTTATATTCCTTATAAACAAAAGAACATGTCCCTATATCCGAGAAGGGTTACTTTTTTCGCACCATAAAGCAATATTCGTTCATAAAGACACCCATGTCCTTATATTCCTTATAAACAAAAGAACATGTCCCTATATTCGAGAAGGGTTACTTTTTTCGCACCATAAAGCAATATTCGTTCATAAAGACACCCATGTCCTTATATTCCTTATAAACAAAAGAACATGTCCCTATATTCGAGAAGGGTTACTTTTTTCGCACCATAAAGCAATATTCGTTCATAAAGACACCCATGTCCTTATATTCCTTATAAACAAAAGAACATGTCCCTATATTCGAGAAGGGTTACTTTTTTCGCACCATAAAGCAATATTCGTTCATAAAGACACCCATGTCCTTATATTCCTTATAAACAAAAGAACATGTCCCTATATTCGAGAAGGGTTACTTTTTTCGCACCATAAAGCAATATTCGTTCATAAAGACACCCATGTCCTTATATTCGTGACACTTGGGTTTTGGGGCCAAAAACGCAAAGGTGTACCGAATATAATTGCACGTGCTATCATGTGCTATAGTTGCACGTGCTATCATGTGCTGCCAGGCTTACGACCACTGTCGGTAATATATATACACAAGGTCATGGGGGTTCATTGAAAATAGGCCTCCAATACCTACCTAAGCCAACATATATAATGTAATTCGATATCAGTGGTGGTTATGACTTGTCTTGGCTACTTGCACACAAAGGTTAATGTGGCTATTACTTAATTGAGCTTACCATGTTCTTATATGCGTGTTATTGGGGATGTCCTTGTATTCGAATATAAGGACATGTCCCTATATTCAAGACACTTTGGTTTTTTGGCGAGAGCCCCAAAACGCAATATTCCTGACATAAGAACATGTCCTTATGTGCGCGATTATACGGTAAATAGTATTCAATCATTCCTTCAGTAACAAAGTTACTGAAGTTACCCCATTCATACACAAAACAACTATACTCATGCATGTAATCCTTAATGCAAAACATGTATTTGGCAATGGAAATCTCCAAAAATTAATGCGGAGAAATAAGTATCCATACTAATAATGTCAACCACCATATCTTGTACATTCTTTATATCATACATAAGGTGACCTTGAAATTAATCTGATCAAATAAGTTAAATCATAAAGACAACTTCAAATTCATTTGATAATGCAAGCATAGGACTTCGCAGACTGGCTTGTTGGACATGTATGTGCAACTGAACGTTGTACATATACAATGTAATGGTTGATCACATACATTCTGCTGGACCTTTTTCATGAAATTATCAAACTACTCTCTTCCTCATATACCGGTATATGAAAACTATATACTGGTACACGTAATTACATTTTGTAGTTTTAATTGTCTTGCGATTTGTCATCTCTGATGATACTACACGGGTTCCAGTTCACACATGCACTGCACAAGTGTACATGATTGGCTGAAGCTAGGATCCATGCTTGTAAGAATACATGTACAGTTATTACAGTTCTAAGGATCTCAGTATGATTGATTTCACCCTGAGATTGTACAATACCTCTGAATACATGTACCAAATGGCTGTTCATATTGACAGCACCTGCTGACGGGCAATACATAGACCCACCAAGGATTGTGGTACGATCCTTGGACCCACTATAATAGATACACATATAGCTAGTGGAATGTTGGAGGCCACTCAGACTTCTGTGTGGCTGCTGACTCCCGGTGTGTACACGGACATCTGAGCCTCTCCGTCCATGGCGGCGTTCACGTACCCCGTGAAGGACCTGTTGATGGAGTGCTGTGAGGCATACTGCGGTGCCTGGACATTCTGGTTCAGGGAATGCTGAGATGCGTACTGCGGAGGCATGTTCTGGCCAGCTTGGTTGATGCTGTGGGAGGACTGGGCATGGTGGATGACGGCTGGAGCCTGGGCTAGACTGTGTGTAGACCGACTGAGGTTCTGTCGGGAGTGGGCGAGTGACAGCTGGGACTGGTTCAAATTCTGCCTTGACTGGTGCAGACTGTGGGTTGACTGGTCATGCTGTGAGTACCCTGGATTGTGGTAGCCACTGGTAGCCTCCGGCTGGTAGTGCATGGACGTCTGGCTGCTGTCCATCATTGGCACAAATCCCTGGCTCTGGGGGCTGGCGAAATCTTCGTGGGACTCGGCGACTCTCAAGTTGTAATGGTTCTGCACCTCGGCTTGTGTCTCGCTCTGGGAACGAGTGTGGTCGTACCTCTGGTTGTTAGGTTCCCTGTAGTAGGCAGCTGGGGCCGAGGACTGGGTGAAGTCTGGACCAAAGCTCGAATCGAAAGTGTCATCAGGTGACGGGGAGCGAAGGCGGGTGTCAATGCGTTGACTGCTGGAGAAGGAGTCCAGTGAGCCCAGTGCACCACTGCCGGCCAGAGTGTTCCCCTGCTGCACGCCCTGGGACACCAACTCAGGCTCATTGGGTGGTCGTGTCACCCCCGCTGGGTTCAGGTTTGGGGTCACAAAAGTTACATCGACAGCCTGTGTGTGTCCACTGCAGACAAACAACCAATACAGTTATGTATAGTCATTCAATCTAGACCATTGTTGCCATGTCAAACTTGGTTGTTTACTTGGAACTCACTTGGAACTGTTGGACCGTTTTGGAGGCGTATGTAAACCTGTGCCCTGTGCCTTTGCCTTCTTCTTCTTGCGATTCTTGTGTATGAAGTAGCCGCCGACTCCGAGCGCCACAGCCAGAACCACTACACATATCGGCACAACTATAGCTATGATCTTCCGCGTGTTCTCATCCTGTACCTCCTGAGCCGCTGTAGGTTAGAGGAGTCACATTGGCTATCAGAAGGAGTGGTTTGATGATTCCCATAATGTAATGGAAGGAAAATGTGTTTTTATTGTCCTAGTGATGAGATCAACGAGACAGATGTGAAACTTTTGTAATTTGCCCATTGAAATTTTCTCATAAGATAATTCTATTGCATGTGTCATTGTCCGTCGGGTACAATAGCTACTGACATTTGCAGACTGAGGTGGGTTCTGGCTGCCACATGGCAGTGCCGCCTCCCTGATCCACACAAGTGTACTGTGTGGGTCCCTCCAGCGTGTAGTCGTCTACACAGCCCGTCAGAGTCACCACACCGCCCACCAGGTAACTGGTCACCTCCCGCTCGCTATACGGAACCGACATGTATGGACACACTGGCACTGGGGGTGTCAGGAAACAACAAATATAGCATGGTCATCATCGTGATGGAAACTTCAGTGTACAATGTACTTCTGTTCTGGGTGTGTTGTGACGTCACAGCTACATGAACTCGAAGAGAACCCTACACTGGTTCGTACGTCCTTAAACAAAAGATTTCTGTTCGATGGGATTGCTTCACTACTGGAAAACTTCAGCTTGATAAGGCTGTGAAGGAACATACATGTACTTAGTTATACCCACCAGGAGCGGACATGTTGACGACTTGGTGAGACCAGGCCTGGGACTCGGCTGAGTTGACAGCCATGTTCCGAGAGAGCGTGGTCTTGTAGTCAAAGCGGCAGACGAAGTTAGTCCCGCAGGCCGCATCCACCTCCTCCTCCGTGAGTGAGCTGTCCGGCGGCAGCTCCGGCTCGTCAAAGTGCGGCACGAACTCCGGGTCATAGAAGTCATCGAACGTCAGCGACCCACGGTATGTGAACCGTGAATCGTACGGGTCGATCACCCCTGTGTGCGACCATTGCATCAATTGATATTAGTTAGTTCTTCTTACGGACTTCGCAAAGATAAAGTTTCCTGACAGCCTTTAATGAAGCACATACCTGATACTTAGCGAGGCGAGATTGGTACATGTAGTTACGTACAAGCCTGCCCAAAAGAGTAGTGGATGTCGCTTGTGTCGCTGTCATGTGGAATGACCTGTCCATTGGGGGTCGTCAGGTCGTCCTCCATCACATCATTCCACAGACCCAACAGCCCGCCTGTCATACCCTGCGATGGTAAACATTACATAGCAGACACCCGGGAGCAGACATTGTATTATATTAACTGTACACATGTCATGAGAAGTCTTGAACCCTGTTTGAGAAATGTGTTGCCTTATTTTGCAAAGAAGGTGCAGAAAGACGTTCGTGGTTGACACCTGCCCTCCAGTACTTGTCGATTACCTTGTATCTGTCTGGCAGGGCAGTGATGACATTGAGGGCACCGTACTCGAAGGCGACCTGAGCCGTGATTCCTGACGGGAAGACCACCGTGATGTTGGACTGTCTGTTCTCCGGGTACGGCGTCTGCTCGTTGTTCACCAAGATAATCGTACGCGTGTCGTAGTCTACAATGTGGGCGTGTTAGGAGGAAAAACATTCATTAGAAAGGCGTCTTGCTTCACCACGAATACTTCATTCACCACGGCCTGAGGAAGAGTGGACTTGAACTGGCAGTATGGTTTCAACCAAATTTGATATCTGTTTGCACTCACAGGGTATTTCGAGGTAGCGAAAATACTCCGATGTCATATCGTATGGTTTGCTGTTGACCAGAACCATGAGGTCGGTGGTGGAGGGAGGCGTAACCATGGTAATCTCAATGGTCGGCACAGTCGTGTCGTCTGCGTAACCTTCTTGCATGGCAACCACGGTCATGACTGTCGCTCGGATGTCACCCCCTGTCATACAAGATACATGTAGTGGAGATGAAGGTCAGTGCAATAGGCCCGATATCTAAATGTATTCTCACGGGCCTCAGGGTGTACCGTTGTTTGATATGACAATGCTGAGGCTATTATATGGTCACCAGAACTTACTAACATGCTGCGTGTCAGTAGCTTGCGGTTTCTTTAGAGAAGTTTGTTAGTAGCTTACAGGTTTCGTTTTTGGATTTCTTTAGAGAAGTTTGTCAGTAGCTTACAGGTTCCGTTTTTGGATTTCTTTAGAAAAGTTTGTCAGTAGCTTACATGTTTCGTTCTTGGGTTTCTCCAGCCTGGCCTGGATGTTGATGTTGTCGAGACTGGTTGGCATGTCATGGACCCGTAGCAGCCAGTACTCTCCCCGGCCGTTGAACGTGTACTCCACGCCATCATACGTCAGGAAGTGCGGGTCCCCGTACGTCGACGCTAAACACAGAACACTCCCATAGTTATAATCGGTATAACTTCTCAACAACATTCTTGTCAACAAACATGATTGAGGAATTGCAATATATGCACAATGTGTACATGTGCGAATAGATGCAATATTAAATAATTTTATTCCATAGGCCTACTCATTTTCGGTGGGTCGTATCCAGATATGTCTGGTGTGGGTCGGAGCCGCATGTAATCTGACTGGCAGATGCTGGGCTGCGTGGTCCAGTTACAGCAGAGCACCTGCAGGTTGGTGTCCCAGGTGAAGTGTGAAAGCATGGGTACGCCGCCGTGGCTGGCCTGTGGGTGGCCCTGTGGAGATGCCTTGGCCGAGGGACTGCTGTGCTCTGGTCGCTCAGAGTCCCCTGCGTACAGCAGGTCCCCATCCTTGTCGTAACAACAGTGACTCATCGGCGGCCACTTATTGGACCTAGCAATGTCGAGAGACTTGCATTCAGATGTAGCCATTCACTTACCAGACACGTTCTGAAATGCTATGCGCAAAAATACGATGTGTACAGCATTGTGTACTGGAAAAAAATTGACTGTCCACTGACCGTGGTGAGAGTTGGTTGTAGCAGATCACGTCTCTCTCTGGAGCCTCTGGATTGGGGTATCGAGGGCATAGCGGCCACACGGGCGATGTAATATCACATTGCCAGCCCTGTGCGAAGTGACCCATGTCTAGCTGAGCGTGGGACTTGGACATGGGGCAAACCTCTAGGTCATTGACCCAGCCTTTGTCCTGGGTCTCCCGCTCAAGCCAAGCCCGACACCGGTCGTTCGCCCACTCAGGGCCTCCCTGGACCTCCCATACTGGCTGGACGTACCAACCTAGCGGGAACGGCTGGCTCCACAGCCGCCTGTCAACAAAATAGTGAAGCCATATATTGCACACGTGGGGCCTATGCTCGAGTTTTACATTTGGTCCAGCTATTGTGTTATGTGATCAGCTGTACATAATCGATTCATTTGTAGCCAGACCTAGAATTGGAATCGGAGCCAGTCTGCCGGACCTCCATGAGCCCCACTGGTAGCGGTATGTTCCAATCACATTCCTCCAGTGACTGGCAAGCCTGTTCCGACACAAGAAACCCATACTGCCCCGAGTTATCCAGGTCTTGCTCCAATAGCCGGATCTCCATCAATTCACTCTGTGGGGATATCATAACGTGGGCGTCCATGACTCATAGACGTTCATGCATGCGTAATGTGTCCATCCCCAACATAGGATTGGACATGGGGCTCCAGAGTAATACTGTAGACTACTGATCTCAGTATTCGATAGGTTCTGGTACCTACCGTGGTTCTGTTGTTGTTTTCCCGTTCGATGTAGGCGAACAGTCTGACGTCGACGCTGTGCTCTGGTAGAGGCGGCGGGTCGGTCGTGTTGTCACTGGAGCTGGGTAGGGACTCCAGGTCCATGGGGTCCCAGTGTAGGCTCAGTGTGTCCGCCGTCAGACCGAACCAGTGCTCCTGGTCGTCCAAGTGTAGCGTCGGCGTCCCCAAGTTTGGGATCTCTGCGGTGAGGAAGGGAGTGTGGTTAATTATGTATAACCCTGATAAATTTATGATCCTTTTGTAGCGCTGCAACTATATTGAATAACAAACACGATTATATCCATGTCACTATGCAACGCCATGCCATGAATTGTATGGTATACAATACTGGCGAACCATACCGTAGAAAAATGTCCCGGAGTATGGCCAGGTCTCCATGTTGTCAGTGGACAGCCGAACCTCCACGTGGCCGATGAAGGTGACTTGTGGCGTGACACATAGTGCCCGGGTCTGGTCGCCGTCGATCAGCGAACACTCCACCACCGTGCTCCCGAACCTGCAGTGGACGGTCGGGGTCAGATCCGGGTGGAAGCAGGGTCCGGACACGTACACAACCTGGCCGCCCAGCATCGAGCCGTGACTCGGGTCCAGCACCAAGGGCCAATCTATAGGCTCTATGAAATAGACGATCATAATACCCGGCTAATAATCGTTAACGAAAGTTTTTACTATTAATTTTATGGGACAAAGACTCACATTCTTCAACGTAAATGGCTTTCAACTGAACTCAAACATTACCTATAACACGTTAGTGCAGTTCTAATCAGGAAACTATAAATGCCTACCGAAGCTTGTTTGGTTTGTACAGCCGCCTCTCTGAATCATGAACGAGTGGACGCCATAAACTAGCCTGCCTATCCCGACAAGGCTTCTAACGTCATCAGTGTTGGAATGCGGTAAAGCATGGAATCCTTCGGCATTTCCGGCATTGAACCCAGCCTGCAATGTATCAGCGTGAAGTGTTCCGACCCATACAGATCCAAGCTCCAAATCGAATTAAATGGCTGACAGCTTAATCATTTAAATGCAGCTCATCTATCAACGAAACTAATGATGATTTTCAAACTCAGTAGCTGGGCCGGACGACAGGAGCTGTCACAGGTGCCGCCTTCCTCTGGACTGTATTCCTGGGGCACGCCGCCCACCCAGTCTAGCTCAAGGTAGTTGTGTACTTACGTGGGCCCGACGACATGAGCTGTCACAGGTGACCCCGTCTTCTGGGCTGTATCCCTGGGGCACGACGCCCACCCAACCCAGCTCAAGGTAGTTGTGTACTTACGTGGGCCGGACGACATGAGCTGTCACAGGTGACCCCGTCCTCTGGGCTGTATCCCTGGGGCACGACGCCCACCCAGCCCAGCTCGTGGTAGTTGTGTACTTACCTCGGTCGGGCGAGAGGAGCTGTCACAGGTGACCCCGTCCTCTGGGCTGTATCCCTGGGGCACGCCGCCCACCCAGTCCAGCTCAAGTTAGTTGTGTACTTACCTGGGCCGGTCGTCCTCTGGGCCGGCTGTATCCCTGGGGCACGCCGCCCACCCAGCCCAACTCCTGGTAGTTGTGTAGTTACCTGGGCCTGACGACAGGAGCTGTCACAGGTGACCCCGTCTTCTGGGCTGTATCCCTGGGGCACGACGCCCACCCAACCCAGCTCAAGGTAGTTGTGTACTTACGTGGGCCGGACGACATGAGCTGTCACAGGTGACCCCGTCCTCTGGGCTGTATCCCTGGGGCACGACGCCCACCCAGCCCAGCTCGTGGTAGTTGTGTACTTACCTCGGTCGGGCGACAGGAGCTGTCACAGGTGACCCCGTCCTCTGGGCTGTATCCCTGGGGCACGCCGCCCACCCAGTCCAGCTCAAGGTAGTTGTGTACTTACCTGGGCCGGTCGTCCTCTGGGCCGGCTGTATCCCTGGGGCACGCTGCCCACCCAGCCCAGTAGTAGTTGTGTACTTACCTGGGTCGGGCGACAGGAGCTGTCACAGGTGACCCCGTCCTCTGGACTGTATCCCTGGGGCTCGCGGCCCACCCAGCCCAGCTCAAGGTAGTTGTGTACTTACCTGGGCCGGGCGACAGGAGCTGTCAAAGGTGACCCCGTCCTCTGGGCTGTATCCCTGGGGCACGCCACCCACCCAGCCCAGCTCAAGGTAGTTCTGTACTTACCTGGGCCGGACGACATGAGCTGTCACAGGTGACCACGTCCTCTGGACTGTATCCCTGGGGCACACGGCCCGCCCAGCCCAGCTCAAGGTAGTTGTGTACTTACCTGGGCCGGGCGACAGGAGCTGTCACAGGTGACGCCGTCCTCTGAACTGTATCCCTGGTTCACGCCGCCCACCCAGTCCAGCTCGTGGTAGTTGTGAATGGCGTACGTGTAAGTGCCGTCCGTCACCAGGGCCGCCTGCACCGTATTTCTCTGTAGCAAATTGTACAGCGAATTGCATTTGAATGTATTCTGATGTGTATTCTTACCGCTAATTTATACGTGCCATTGAAAAAAAGGGGGAACATGATTTACTGTGATAATTGTGCTTTTGTAACAACTTACAGCAAAAAATCACATGTGTGGATATCACATGTGTAAGTAAACAGTTCGCACTGTCCTCTCGGGCTTACCTGACAGCTTGGATCGTAGCAGCCATCGTAGGTCATCTGGCTCCACGTGGCCACGAGGCCGTAGTCTCCTGCAAAGCCCTCGGTACCAAGCACCTGTTGCTGTACCACTCCGGACAGATGACCCAGCATTCCTTCCGCTGAAAATGTCATATTCACAAATAAGTATATACTAATAGGTGTGTACTGTTTTGGAACAGTGAACAGGCAAGTGTCCTGGTTTGGACCATAAACAGCTAAATTTAAACGTTAAATGGAACATGTATGGAAGAACAGAATTGATCTTCCATAATACTAAACATTCTCGTCAGGAAATACGGACCTATTTCTTTGCGGTGCGGCTCGGTCTCGGCCTCAGGGTCAAGCCGTCTCCAGTAGACCCGACCGGGGTCGTCTGGGAGTCCGGTGGCCATGAAGCTGGCGATGTAGGGCGCCAGGAAGGGTGGGTCGGCCACGTCTGGGTAGTAAGCGGGCCACTCCGTCATCGGGTGCTTGGGTGTGGGCCGCGCCGGCCGCGAGCTCGTCCACTCTATGTGCCCGTCCATGTCCAGCTGTTCAACGTAATGTTAATATCATTTGTGCCGTGTTTGAATACTTCTTGGCATTAGATTCTACCAAAATTTCTTATTAGCATGAGAACTTGATATAAGTATCTTCGATATTGTGTTCCTCCATCGAAAACATACAAGGGTTACTTACAAGCTCATCAATTTTATTACGGATTATAATAATATCTTCAGTTTTTTTTTGTTGAAGATTGACTACCATGTGTACATTATAGTATCATTATCTTTTTAATCATGTAATATATGTCTGTGGTTCATTCCTACTGCTTACATAGGCATTCCCATATATCCTGCCGTAGAAAGGAATGTCATAATTCAGCTGCATGTCTACGCCTCCCATGTTGTATGGCACTGGCAGGTCGTAATACTCCTCCCCGTAGGGAAACATCGTCCTGGACTGAGGCTGTTCCTCCCAACTCGTTATGTAATCTGCATAGAAATATCATTTCATAGATCTACAAGCACACATGTACACAGTACACACATTCAAAACATATGTTGGCTTGTACACATTTAGAGATTCACCTCAAGAAGTAGTTCACAACCAATTATTTTGTATGCTTTAATCATGTATGAAGGATCTATTGGAGACCTTGAACCTGACCTCAACTAATAAGGTCACTTCTGACCTGAAATACATGTGAATTGGCCTGTGCCGACATTAAAATCATGTATGAAGGATCTATTGGAGACCTTGAACCTGACCTCAACTGATAAGGTCACTTCTGACCTGAAATGTGTAATTTGGCTTCTGTAGAAAAAACGCATGGATAGTACCAGTTTCTTATGGGTTTCTGGTAGTGCTTATTATGAGCATAGGATATACGTTCGATCTTCTGATATCCTTGAACTTGACCACAGATGACCTTGATTAGTAAATCCCAAGGTCGCATCTGATATGGATGATCTCCTCTCCAGACAAATTGATTATAGATGGATCTTATGGTTGTATTAAATTCACATTTAATATTGTGGATCTGTTTTGTATATTGTGGATCTGTTGGTGACCTTGAACTCGACTTTGGACTATCTTCAGTATTATAGCCTAATACTTATATCATGTTTAATCTACGTCTACCGGAAAGCTGCATCCACCTTACTAGTGTTACGTCTTGTATTTTATGTGCTTTCAAGTTTCAACTTCATTTGGATTCGTACACCCAGTTAAGCTCAGGTTGGTTTCTACGTTACAGTAAAATAATGAACATTTTCTTGGGGGCTTTTGGCGCCAGTCAATCCAGAAAAAGCACACCCCCCCCCCCAAAAAAAAAAAACAACAAGATGACATGAATTCATTTTTGTACACTTTATATTATTAAAACTTTCAAGGTCTAAGTTGTGAAATGAACTATAGTTCTCACTGCACCTAAATGTTCATTCGTTGTCCAATCACGAAATAAACGTGAAACTATTTATGGCCTAACTGTGTTTCATAAGGCTATACAAATTGTCTGCATGCATGTCCTCTATATCTGGTGATGGGCATTGTAATATGAAACGGCTGAGGTGTCATTATGGGGATTAAAATGGAATTTAATACTATCACGGGTGCGATGTATCTCCATAGATCGTATTGATGGAAGTTGATCTGTGTGGATATTAGTGGCTAACCACCGTACATTTTAATATGTCCTAAATCTGTAAGCCAGACATCGTCAGAATATCGGCTCCATCCCATATAGAAAAAAGTAACTAATGTCATCAGTGAAACAGTACTGCCGTCGGCCAGATTTTTTTTTGTTTAATCATGGAATTACAAGCGAGGCGAATTGGGTTCTCTACGACAGGGACACTTTTTTCAGTGTACAATGTATTTAATTATAATGCACAGGAGTGATTTTGTACTCTTGTCTTAGATCTCTAGGTTTTTATCCACTTCTTAATGAACAAATTATGATCATAATTGTTGCGTTATTTCCTATGTGAAAGCCATAATGATATGATATGTGAAAAAATGATGTGCTGTAAGAAACCATCAAATATAACACTGCACGATCTGATAAGTGATATATATGCGCCATTGGGCCAGTTTACATTAACGAATCATAGTCCGCCCAGCATTTTACCTGTTCACCCAGACAACAAATATAGACGCCTTATCAAAAATAGGGTATGCTTCAAGTATCTGGTCGAAAACTAAAATATAATGTGATATTCTGTACTTTTGATAGTTGTGGCCTGGCTGCGAAGCCAAGTAAACCACAAAATATATTAATGAATATCACTCATTTTCGACTCCCCAGCCCTTCTAAATTGGATGCGCACGTTTTTTTTAAACCCGTATACAAACGCACGATCAGACAAATAGAGGTATGCTGTTTCGTTAATGCCCAGGATTTGAATTTCGAAATATCACGAATCATTCGGTGAAGGTGAAATATTAAACTCTTTATCCCAAATAGATATTTACCAGATGTTTTTTTTTTACTCAGACGACAGTGGTTTTAGGGAAACATAATTGATCAAAATTAGATTCAAGATGAAGTATACAGTGTATGTCAGCGTGTGCGTGTATTTATATGTTAATGGTGGTGGATGTGGGTACATTTGATGAAAACAAATATAAAATACCTTCCCATCCTGTAAAATCGGCTGTAACTTCACTAATTAACGCGAGAGATATCGTTGTAATCCATAAGAATAAGCGTGTGTGATACTCCGTGATCGCGGCCATGTTTTGAAAATGTTTACTAGTGTTCCGGCGCGATAACTCCTGGTATCGGGCTCTCGACCCTTGATATGAGTTATGATATGATAAGCACGACAGCAGTATCTTAGCATGTCGGGGTAAATCTCTACGAAAACTGATCAATAAGACGTGTAAGTGATTACAAAAGACTGGTACTGATAGACAAGTGAATGATGTCTACCTGTGATATGTCTATCATATGAATCTTCAGATTTCATTGTGTCCTTGAAGTTTGTGTACATTGCAGCTGATGACAAATCGTAATATTAACTTGTGGGAGAAATGGAAATACAATTCACAACGAAACAGATAAATGATAATATAGGACTATTTGGATGAAGAAAGTCAAGTTCAACACAAAACCTCGAATGGTTTTTGGCCATAATATTTTTTTTATTGTCGGATCAATTGAAAATTTTAATTTTCCAACGAATTTCAGAATTCGACCTCTAACACTGAAAAGGATGGTATTCTCCTTTTACCCAAATTGGATCATGGGAATTAAAAAAAAATGGATTTCATGATGTTATGCTGATGAGCAATGTACCAATTGTGATGGTTCCTTTTAGCGAGAATACAATACAAGGGTATTCTCAACAAATAAAGTGCTCTTTCCAAAGCAATTTTCGAACAGATCATCGCATAAACTGCAAAAGTGTGTTCAGACTGCCGAATTTCATGTTTGAGATGAAATTCAGCATTGGAGTAGATGGCCAACTTTTCGGTTCTTGGTGTTAGAAGGTTGAAATTTGATATAAAAATAGGGTTTTTGTGCCTTTTGAAAAGATATAAAATTTCAAATTGATTACGGGCAAAAATCATCCGAGTTTTTGTGTTGAACTTGGCATCTTACCTTTCAAATGTTATGGAATATGTTAGAAACCTGACATATGTTAGAAATTATTGTATCATAGAAACTCTTACTACCTGATCCACAATTCCACATACCGTAAAACTTCTAATAAACGCAGGGTCGTTCATTAACTTCACTTGCCTTCCAGACCCTGCGTCTATTAGAGACCTGCGTTTTCTTTCAGTGCACTCAAACACCCTGCGTTTATTAGATACTTTCGTTCATTAGAGGCCCTGTGTTTATAAGAAAACTTTACGTTATATCAACGATCCTCCACTTATATATGTGGAGGATTGTTGGTTATATACTGGACGTTACTGGATTTCGTCAACCCCAAAATAGTATCTAAAGACCAATTTTTGAGCTCGTTATATTTCTACTGAGTGAGAAGGTGTCAAATTAGTTAGGTGCAATCCCGGACGGTATCGAGCTGGTTATTAGTGCCGTGTAAACTGAATCCTCCAGGCGTCTCCCTCTTAAAGATAGACTGTCTGAATATGGAACATAGACAACTTGCATTGTAAATAGCCAAAAGAAAAAAAAAATCTCATTAAACTGAGAGGCTGAAATCGTATCGTGACAATAGCGTGTAGCGGAAAACCTGATTGCGGAAAGGCGTTGTGTGTGTGTGTGGCTAGCAGGTAAGCTACTGAGTCTGACGGGGCTGTCAACAGGTCGTGCCGAGCGAAACCCGAGACCTCGCCGGCCACGGTCACCGTTATCTGTCTAACCTCCGCCCTTCCCCGTCTTCAGTCTCTCCCTCCGAAAGTCCGCGTATTGAATTGGACACCATTTGAAGAAAAGAGATCAACGTACTAAAGGGATAATGTCAGGAAAGTTCAATGGAACAGTGAGGGGGTTCCAAAGAACTCGGAGATGTGATGGCTGAATGGGTGCCTTTTGAAATCACAGGGCAGATCTGCCAGTCGTTTGATGGCAGTACTCGGCTAGAATCGGTGTCGAGTAACTTGTCCTCAGTCGTCCCGTCCGAGACAGAGCCCGGCTGCTGACAGGGCTCGGGTTTCCGAGCGGCACGCTCTAGCCTGTCAGGACGTCCGAGACTCACCTGTCCGCGGGCACTGACAATATGACTCGTGTCACAGTCCCGGGAACGCCCGGCAGAAAGTGACACCTCGGGATAACGGCCATGTCCCGAGCACCACCGACAGCAATACGCTCAATTACTCGCTATTTTACCTGTGCCGTTTCCCTCGTCCCATCAGAAAAGGTTATTTCCCGCTTTGGCTTTGATATGAAATTTTAACCGAAAGTAGATTGGCGTAGCTGGTATGGCGAGGAGTAATGTTACACGCGTCGTGGGAAGCGTCGACGTCATTCAGACCTCCTTCCCCCCACCCGTCCCCGCCCCTATATACTGCAAATTGCGCAGTTTGAAATTCATTTCCCACGAAATGTCCCGCGGAACGTTTCTATCGCTTTCGGAAGTATTCGAATCTCTGAAAAAAAGTCTATTTTAAAAGACGCATCGGATTCATATCCTACTTGGCTACCATAGGCCGGAAGTTATTAACCATTACGGATATTGTTTCGTCTTCTGGACAGCGAAACCCGACATATGGACACCCACCGGTATTTGGAGATCCTCTGAAATTGCCAATATCTTGGAATAGGATCTATTGGATAGTGTCGAATAGTTTGTTAATTTGTTCTCATGAAAACACGAAATTTAACTCTCAATAGAGAAAAGAAAAAAAAGAAAACAACGATTTACTTTTGGAAATTCACAAAAAAGTATGTTATTTCAAAATGTTTTTTTCACATTTCCGTTCAATTTCTTGTTGCAATAATGTCGAAAAATTATCAACAATTATGATTTTTATCGATTACTGAGCATATATATCGAAGATTTCTGTCATATGCGATAACACAGAAAGTATTAGGGAGTACAAGGCGGCGTGATATATATATATATGAAGTCATGTTCCTGGGTTGGGTTTCGCGATGTTCGAACATCCGTGCGATGAATTTGTTCGTTGTCGTCGAAACCTGCCTCCGAGACTGATATCAAACCTGCAGTATCACTCCGAATGAATGTCAACCGACCGGCGCTAGTGCGTACCTGAGGACATACACGAAACGGTTGGCAAGCTGAAAACGGAATTCGGAAAATAAAATTGCATTGATATAAGATATAATGTTTGTAATCATATATTGGTTATGATTTTATGAACAATTTACCGAAGCATATGCCATACATCTACGTCCGTTTTGTTCAATATTACTCAACGGAAAGGAATGCAATGCATTAAAGGAATTACAGCACCAAGACTACCAAGAAACAGGTACGTAGGCACATTACTTGTAGTATTAATATTATTTCACGTATATATTTATTTTTTATAAACACATTTGTGTGCACATTTTGCGTAAAGATCACAGTCAAACATTTTGAAATCTGTTATACCACTCACAAATTCATTGTGAGTTTACTTTTCATTTATGAAGGTCAGTGAAAACGTAAATTATGCGTGAACCTACATTTATTATATATCTTATAATCATTATGTTTCATTTTGATACAAAATGTACAACAACTCAAGAAATTCTACATTTTATAAAGGTACTCCTGTTAGTGTTTCAGAAAAAAATTCCCAATGGCGAAATTGTCTCATTTCCAGATGCAGCAGTCGCGTATCGACCTTAATGCAGCGCCATGCTCCCTGTTCCCATACGTGCGATCCCTCTTTGATGCCACAGGCGTGTCTCTGAGTGGCTGAGCCTCGACCAATCAGCGCACAGCATGCTTTGTCGGCGGAATTCTGACGCTTGGAAATATGCAGGAGATACAGAACTGTACTGATATATCCGAACAGGAGGAGTGCAATGATTGTAATGAAGTTAAATTGCATATCTTCCAGAAAGACGTTGTGCGGAGAATATAAACATGTGTTTATGATATAATGCGAGTTCTTTTGCATGCTAATTGTAAAAAAAAATCATGATTTTACGACACACATACATGTAATGACCGCATGACATTATATTTCATTCACACAAATTCCAGTTAATGTGATGTACTTGTGCACTGTTTTTCTAACCTGAAGAATACACTATTATACTGAATGACTTGAATAAACTTTTCACCATGCATACAGTGTTTATTTTATTGCAAAAGCCATTGCTATATCAATACCAATAAATGAGTCAAAATTCCAAATTGCTAATCAGCGAACAATTTGAGATCACGAACATTTTTACAATTTAATCAATTGGGTTTATTCGAGTTATTGAACAAATACGACAGAAAATATCATTCAAATTCGAAATTTACGAGAAGATTAGACTTAGTTGCATAACGATGCTAAAATTTCTTGCTCAGAATTTGCTTAAACTTAAATCTTGAAATTATTTCAATGCATGGTGGTGAAATTTTTCATATAAAATTGTGAGAAATTTATTAGTGACGCTTACCGGGTGCTTTTTGACCCGCATTAAGCTTTTTGGAGATAAAATACTAGGGGTCCTTGGTGGCTCCATGGAACTTATTGACGTTATGATAACGTACCACCTGTATCGCAGTCAAATGTTAGTCATACCGTGTCAAGCATAGCAACCAGGCTCCACATGACCCAACATTGCCCTGTCCAACTTATTCATACGCCTATGCTTCCAACCTGCCAGGCTTTGTACGTATTGTTCAATTTTTATTTCTCACCATAGTGTATACAATACAAACAACACGTTTGGTTGCAAAAATGCTATAGTACTAAGTTATTGATCTGTACAACAGGTCGTACAAATATAAAATCACATGCGATGATTTATTGCACAAAATGAAGCGTGATGTCAGTGTATATACATACATGTAGAAAACATATCAATTGATGATATTCGGGGCGGATCCAGTATTTGGGTATCTTAGGCCTAATACTGTGGACTGTGCGAAAGTCGCCCGCTCCCGCCTGAATCTGCCTATGATGCACCAGGTACTAGTATATTATTTAAACATCCTTCACGTACATGAAAAATGACCATGTAGACTATATTTAGACTATATTTTCTGTAGAGTATATTTTGATTGATGATCGCTAACCTACGAAATGTCAACAAGCTTTACACATAGCGCTTGGTATTTTCATGACATCGGTACAGAGAGTAAAGACAGCATATGGAGCTTGTTAGATAATCGACATCACAATAAACTCTATGTTTTGCTCAACAAGGAATGCATAGATGTAAAGTTATACGATTTGACTATCATTTACGGTATATGTGTCACTCTATCTGTATGTACACCCCTCCCCACCCCACCCCGTCCCGTGTCACGACTTGTCTCTGTCCGTGAACGACACGAGCAGAGGCCGGTCTGGATGGTTCGAGAACCGAGTCTTCATCTTGATGTCCTCGTGGTCATAACTCAGCTCGAATTTGTGCAAAATCTGTGAATGCAGATCAGTCCATAGGAAGTCTTTGGATATAATAATAAATAAGCTTCTAACTTTGCTGATGTTTATCGATGGAGATCGATGAATTGGTACTAAAAATATGTTATTATACGCAAAAATTATCATATATTTGAAAAAAAAAGTATAGAAGCTGACTTGTATGAGTGCGATGAACATTTCCTGCTCGGCGAAGCGTTTCCCAGGACAGATCCTGGAGCCGGCGCCGAACGACATCATGGGGAAGGAGCTGGTACGTGCGCCCTTACCACGCAACCAGCGCTCGGGGCGGAAGGCCTGGGGCTCCTCGAAATAATCGTCAGATACAGCCGCTACATTAGGCTGCAGAAGTACCATGCTCTGCTCGAGAGAGGACAATTACATGTATATATCACATGCTATGAAAAAATAAAGGTACAATGATGATACGATGGTGATATGAGCAGACAACTGTAAAATTGGGGTCTACCAAGTCCCAAACTTCGTTGTTAACCATACATACTCCAGCCTCCAGTGTGTAGCCGTCCACCACAATGTCCTTGTCGAAGGTCCGAGCCACACCGAAGGCGCTCACTGGCGTCACTCTGAAACAAACCGTCCTGATCTTCATGCCTGTGATGTCATGCCAAGGTCTTTTAACCATGCAGGTAATGTCAGTAAAACATTTGAATACTCTTTTTGGGAGCGTGCACCTGTTTGTTTCCTTGACGACGGCCCTGATGTATTTCATGCTGGCCAGGCCCTCGGGGGTGACGTGACCGGTCGGGGCGTAGCGGGAGATCTCGTTCCTCAGGGTCCGCTGTACGTCCGGGTGCTTAGATAGGTGGTACAGCGTGAATCCCAGGCTATGACACACCTGCATTAGAGAAGTAGCATGATTTTCAAATAGCGAATGGATAAGTTGCGACCATGCATTTCAAGTTATTTGACATAGCAACCACATGTTCGCGTGTCTCAACGTTTACAACATCGTATAATCATTGTGAATTGCAAATTTCATTAACACAAATCTGGAAAGGAACCGTGAGGCCAGTACCGTGTCGACGCTGCCGTAGAAGAGGTCGCAGACAATGGAGAGAACCTCGGACTGGGAGAGATCCGGGGACAGGGTCAGTGCCTGGAGAAAGTTCCTCTCGTCCCGCTCACCCCGTCTACTGCGCTCTAGACTCGCCTCGATCTGCGTCTGTGACAGTCTGTTGAGAGGGGGGTTAATATGTTGTACAGTGGCCGGCTCCAAGAAGTTGTATATAATTACATATATTCTGCATGTATATTCTTTATCATATTCTATTCTCCCATCCTATATCGACCTCATGAAGTGTCCACTCACTCGACGATGTAGTCAAAGCCTTCACAGAGTCGCTTCCAGGTCTTGGTGCGCTTGTTTTTGTGCAGGGGCCAGAAGAAGGTGGTGTCGTACATGGTTTCAAAGGCCGTGTTGGCCGCGTTCACGAACTTGTCAGCCCGGGAACCCGCCTTCACGTCCGGGCTCAGTGTGCCCAGCCGCGTGTCGAATATCACCACGCCAATAGCTGCGACACGGATAATTCTGTTATCATGAACGAGTCACTATGCAACAATTGTTAAACAGCTATAAAGTGTGACATTTGTTAGGCGATATCAGCTAAGGTATATATGTGTAGCCTACGTATTCCGACCAGCGCTTACATTCCATGGCCCATCTGTAAAAGAGGCCCATGATGTCCGAGACCTCTCCCTTGGAGTCACGCTGGGCTCGGAGCAGGCTGACCATGTCCCTGGCGACGGTCTGCTGGGGCTCGAGGTACACCTGAACTGCCCTTGGGTCCATCATCAGCTTGTTTGTGGGCTGCCGAATCTTGTACCAGTCCTCGCCCTTACTGTAGCAGAAGGTGAATTGAAATGTGGAATGTGAAAAAGTAATTGAGTCTGGGTGTGCGAGGGAGTTTTCGAAGCTATATCTAAATCCAGAGATCGTACATCTACGGGGCCTAATGAAATTGAAATATTTGCGCCATTGTTTCAAACGGTCGAATCAGAATATCAGGAGAATGAGGGTTCAAATATGTCGACCCCAGTCATGAGCGCCACGTACGCATTCGGGAAGCCTGGATGGTGGCCACGGCACTCTCTGTATTCCTTGATCCCAGACATCTCGAAGCGGAACGGGTACCTGGGCTCCTGGCGGAACACCTGCGGGAACAGCTTGGGGTCGTAGATGTAGTAGACGACTTGTCCCGGAAACACCTCCTCCCGGACCACGGGGCCATAAGCCTCGTACCGCCGCGTGTCTGCCGCCTGTCGATCCTTCATGTCGTACGTGCCCACTGCGAAGATGGAAGATTGAAGAGGTTGAGGCATGCTCAGTCATGACTATTTCTTGAGGGGTTCAGAAGGGGTTTCAAATTCCACGCAAATCCTTGAGGGGTTCAAATTCCACGCTTCTATTTCGTCGTAAGCATAACATGCACTTGTTAATATTTCGTAACTCCGGGAGTTCAGATTAAATATCGAAACACTATAGAAGTTTGCGGTTTCAGACTCACCAAAGGGCAGATACTTGTACATGGTGCCTATGAGGGGCAGGCTCCTGGGTCCGGGCGGGGGCGAGGTCCTGACAGGGCCGGGATTTGTGCCGTCGTTGGCGGTGGTGGCGGGACAGCTGGCACTCGCGGCCCTGGACTGCCGGGCTTTGACCGTGAGCTGTCGCCGGGTCCGAGGTAACACAGCCCACCATCGACCACATACCGACAGGGGCGACTTCATCAGCGCCGACATCCTCCACACGCCTCAGTCGTGCTATGTGATATAGCCCTCGCAACAGTATTACGAAAGTTTATAAAGCTGGACATCAACACTAAGTGAACTCCGTGTCGATTTGTGACGCAATGACTCTAATCAAGATGCTATGTTCACCTATAAAACAAATTCGGTACTAGCTCTATACAGATGCATGCCATGTGCCAAGCAGTGCTGATATCTTGCTTACCGTGCAAATTTCACACAGCATATGTAAATCCATGTATGACGAATGCTCTCAGACAAGCGTGTTACTCACGGATAGTCTGTAATTCCCCACTGAACACTGAATTATGTTATCAGAGTCATGTACTGGCGGATCCAGGTGCGGATCCCAACATACCAAGTTTTTCGAAGAGTGCAAAATTCATTTTTTTTTCACTCCATATGCGATAAATATTCTTCAATTTAAGAGAGCTTATAACCATGGATATATAATGATTATTGTTGCATGTCAGTAAAAATGTAGGCGTATGGTAAACATCTGGCCTCCACATTGAAGATTGAAAATGTTATTAAAATGAACATATTATGATATAATGTCACCGAAATAAACGTCCCCGAGCAATAATATTGAGGACGCGTGTATTAAACGGTTAAGAGATCTCTGCGATGATGAGATATTTCCATGTGACAAGTTTGCTGACGTCTGAATAATTTCATTTAACAGGGAGTGCCCTTGGTTTTCTTGACCATATATTCTGAAGCAATGCTGGACTAAGTAAACTAATAATGATGCACTTGAACAAAGTAGTCACACCCTTGCAACAAACAAAATACACTTTGACAGTCATCGGTCTTCAAATAAATCTTTACATGGACATCAGTCATATAAAATGTGTGATATTTTAAATTTAGTCATTATTTCAAATACATAATACAGAATATATATAGGACACAGAACACGTTAAATGTCACTGATTTTGACAACTTGAGTATCAACTATAAAATGCATATCAAGTTGAGAAATGTTAATAACTCTATATGTGGACATATGTAATGTATACGCAATTTTCACTTGTTGTAGTGCTATAAAATGCAGTCTAATTATATAAATTCACGAAAAACGACTTACCTTTGTGTTGATGGTAATAAGTAAATAGTTAAGCCGAATCAGTGGAATAGTTTATTTGTCTCGTTCTTCTCCACGTGAATTAGTTTATATATCTAAGGTTTCTCTTCAAAGCCTCCCTATTCATGTGCAGCCAAGTTACATTTTTATGATTAGTCAGTTGGTTTTTTTTTCTTTATCTCAAAAACGAAATTTATTGGACAACTTGTTATGTCAACCTGCCCCGAATACGCTCCAGCACCGGCCCTGAATATTCTGGCTCCACCTCTATCGACTTGTGCGTGAGGTCCTCGACCATCCACGTGACTTGACTCAACACTCCGATCTCTTTCGATTTGACGTCAATGAATTCTACTCAACCTGGAACCCTCCTAGTGCGTTATACACGCTGGAGAAGGCGTGTCGGTACGCCTGTGTACGCCTGTGTCGGTACGCCTGCTATTGATAAAACTAAGTAAATACGGAAAGTGTGGATATATATACAAGTTGCCACCATCAAGCTCAATGCGAGACAATACATGTTCCAGGTTATACGGAAAGTGTGGATATACATACAAGTTGCCACCATCAAGCTCAATGCGAGACAATACACGTTCCAGGTTATGTAACACAGCGGGATTGCACATGAAGGTGCTACCCGTCTGAAATCCGTATCAATAAACTGATAACGCATCTGAGATTAGTATTTATAGTATTTGACATAGAACAAATGTGCGAATATGCACAGTAGACTAGAAAATCACATTCATATTTGTTTATTTGAGTTCTGTCATGCTCTCTAATACAGCTTCTTGTGTAACGCTCGTCCGCCGTGATCGGTTAGCATCGGCCTATATGTTATGTCCGCGTTTGGATGGAAGATCAAACATGGTCAGATGTATAGGACTTGATATGTTCCAAGCTACAAAGGTTCGAAAGTGGGAGATTTGAGGCCAGGTACAGCACGAAATACCAGCTTAAATACATGGAATACAAGGGAATGGTAGACAAGAATGATATAAAATATCAAGGTATAAAAATCGAGAGGTATATACGGCTGTTGTAGCCGGGGGAAAGCTGCAAATTACACGTAAAACAATTTATACGACGGTGAAATCACTGAAGTCAGAAGGCCGTAAGATATGGGTTTCTGCTACAAATGGGTTTAAAAAATAAAAGTTTAATGTGAGGCGATGACCTCAAATTCCTTCTTATTTGGCAACTCTTAATGAATAAGAGACCTACTAACAGAGGACTTTGAAATTTATGTTTTGAGAGGCGGCATGTAACTATTTGTGTGTTGGAATGAACTCAGATTCCTGAATAAGATTCCGTACTCTGGCCCATGTGTCAGTAGAATGTACCGTCTGGGTCAAAACATCGACTCCCCTGGGCAGATGGGTGAAGTTAGAAATGGTCTAACATGATACAAAAGGTGTCGTGGTTTCCTTGGCCAATGAAGAGGCGTTTACTCGACGACTTTTCTGTATCGACCGACTAATGATGCAATATTGCCGTTACCTACAACAGCTAAATAAGGGCCTGCATTCTCAGGTGGGGGACCGAGCGATAGGACGCACCCTCTCAGTCGGTGTCACCAGGGGCAGCTAGACCACTGGGGGTAGGTCCTCAACTCGACATCAAACAATTCATGTTTGGGTGTTTAACCGTCTGGATGCCTGGAGCCCAGCAGAATGCACTGTTGACAGATAGTTGGGCCGTGGGGTCAGAGCTCTCGTGTAAATCAGAACGCTGTACACAGGTGCTGTCTGTCAAATCGTCAATGCTTTTACCAGAACAAGTTGAACAAAAAAGTAAATCATATAATTGTGTCAATATATAACACAACATAGTGAACTCAGGTGACATTCTTCATAATATTTATTGAATATCCAACGTTTTACTGACAGTTTTGTCGTTTTTTTAAAGAAATAAGGGGGGGGGGAGGGGGGGGGGGGCACGGTCTTAAGCTACAGTCCATATAGGTGCCGGTGGAGCAAGGTGCATCCTGGAGGAATACCGGGGTTGAACGGCCTCTGCACCGTGTTGACGCCGTGTTGACGTCGGGACGAGTCGCGATGTGACGAGATGCTCCGGGATTGAAAATGGTGCACCGCAGGTGACCGTCTGTCGAGCCCGGAGGTTTTGGAATGTCAAAAACATCCGGGATGCACCGGCTCTGTGACTCTTTCCGGCATGTACCGTGTGAACGCCGTGTTGGCGATGTGATTAAACGTAGCGGCGCCTGTGAGTTTCGGTTGACGCCGTGATGGACCTGGGTCCCATAGATATTACATTACCAATATTGGATATTGGATAATCAAACTAAAAACAAGTGATATTAACTTCAGAAACGACTTCAGAAATAGAGTCTGGTCCAAGTAGAAACTTTATTATTTTTGGCACATGAATGAAGAGTGAATCGTTTGAACTAATGTGGTTTTTACAGCATGTTGATATCTCCATTCGTTCCAAAGTTATGATGATTTATTCAAATTATTTCCCGCCAAATTTAACACCTAATTAAATATTATAAGGTGTATTCAGGACGTCATACCAGTATAACTATTTTAATTACCTATATTTGGATGCTAAATCTGGATTCGTTATATATATTATCACAAAATATATAGTTATGTTGAACTCACAATGAAAAATATACCGTAAATATGCGGAGTTGAACATGGCCATAGTAACCATCCATTAGATACTGCCCATAGCAATACCGTTGCTAAGGACCTTTACTCGTAAGTAAAAAGATGGAATTCTCTAAATTATCTAAAAATATATAATTGTTTCATCTTTTACGTGATAGACATACCCGTTATTGTTTGTTTGAACCAAAAATTATCATATTCATAAAGTTTGGGCCCATAGCAACCACCGTAACGGTTGCTAAGGGCGATATTTCAGACACTGAAATCAGGTAATTGAAAATAAAATAATTGATTATTTGACGAAATAGTTATTATTCTCAAAATGTAAATAAAAGGTCAAATCACGAATTGTATGTTACTAATTATCTGACAGTACAGGCCCGTAGCCAGGATTTCTGCAGGGGGGAGGGGTTACCAAAAAAATAAGAAGGCTTAATATTGCATGTGAAAATTTTTTGAATTTGTTTGCTCACAGAACACTTCTGAGGTTTACTTCAGAGTTAATTTTCTTCTCAATAATACATGTTTATCAACGTGAGTATGTCAAATATTTGGAATCAGATACACATATTTGAAAAATTAGCCCAATGGCTAAGAAAGGTTACCGGACAATATATATTTCAGATATTAGCCTTTTGTCCCATGACCTCAAAAGTAAGGTTGTTGGTCAATTCAAGGTCACGAGAATATCCAGCATATATCATTTATCATGTTTATAGTATGTCCACAACTGATTCCTAAGCTGTAAAATCGATAATAAGCGAGATATTAGCCATTTTGTCTTGTGACTTTGAAAATGAGGTCAAAGGTCAAATTCAAGGTCATGAGAATATTCAGCATATCATTTCTTCTATGTTCACAATTGATTCCTAAGCTGTAAAGTCGATAATAAGCGAGATATTAGTCATTTTGTCCTGTGACCTTGAAATTTAGGTCAAAGGTCAAATTCAAGGTCAAGAGAATAATCTGTATATATCATCTCCTATATGTTCACAATTGATTCCTAAGCTGTAAAATCGATAATAAGCGAGATATTAGTCATTTTGTGCTCTGACCTTGCTCCGACGCAGACGACGGACGACGTACACAACGTCATGCCAATAGGTTATCGGACCATAGGTACGGTAACCTAAAAAAGCACTTGTCACACAATCACACTTGTATTGCTAAACATGGTCCATTTATTCTCATCTCTTATTCATACATCACATTATGATATTACAATATTGACATCAGTTTTCAGGTGGTTACTTTTCAGGGGGGGGGGGGGGTTACGCGTAAGCCCCGTACCCCCCCCCCCCCCTGCCTACGGGCCTGCAGTACTGTGACGTCATGAACATTCATTAAGACCGAGAGGAAACAGACCCGCATTTTTTTAACGGGAATATTATGTTGGGGTTTTGCTACTACCGCCAAATGCGAAAATAAATCCTCCAGAATAAAATCACTGTATTGACCCTCAAAATATTTATTCGGTAATAATAATTTCAAATCAGTTTCTATATAGACCTTCATATTGACATTCTTGTTTTTTCATTTCATTTCGCAATACTTTCTTTCAATTTGTAATACCATATTGCAGTGAAACAAATTTAATTTCCAAATAAAAAAAACAGGCGTTCAAATATTTATTGTGAAGATAACTAAGAGACATGATCTGTATTTAATATAATTACAACACAAAATCAAGGACAGTAAACGCCGGGGCTCTACCGGGGCTCAGTCGTGATACAACGGCATTCACCGTGTGGACATCGGGTTACTGCCAGCTACTACCGTGTTGCTCCGGCATTGGCCATCATACGCCGGGGTACAACGTGCTTATTACCGTGAAGTGCCGTGTTTACGCCGACATGGTCCGGGATACTAAATGGTGCTCCGAGATGATCTCCGGGGTACATCGGCATTCGCCGTGTTGACGTCGTGTTGGTGCCGGCTACCACCGGGGCTCCACCTTGATCTGCCGTGATGTGCCGTACTACCGTCGGCTCCAATACACACCGGGGTGAAACGGGATGATTTTTGTGCAAAACACATGCCGGTCAGTGCCGGAACACCCCGATCTTGGAGGCCCAGCTGCCGTGCTCCACCGTGTATTGCCGCAGTGCGCCGGCCTCATATGGGACTGGGGCTTTAGGTTTTATATATTAATTTAACCACAAAATGGAAAGTGAGAAAAAGCCCCATGTCGCCCCATGTCGCGAGCAGTGTATTCGCTCTACAGCAAACCCACTTGTTCTCACTTTATGGCCTTCTATCTTCTATAAATGGATTGACAGCATTGAATGGACAAATGCACATAATCCTTTGATGGGGTCCAAAATCAAGTGATATCTCAAGTGATATCTCTGTTTCAACTAGAGTGATCATGCATTTATGTGTGTAAAGTAATGTTTGATGATCAGACCCAGGAGAGCTCTGGGATGCTGTATTAGGCACGTGAATACCGTCAGCTCCTGGGGCCCTTGAGCGGGACCCAGATCCCCGGCCGACAGGGGCTTGCTTCAACTGGCTTAGTAACATATCACAACTGGGCTTTCCCTTAAAATCTTAGATCTGCTCCGAATCAGCCATGCAAAAACTCTTCAGGGGGATAAAAATATACCAATTGAGACCTCTAAAACACACTACTGGGCATGCATATTCTTCCAGCTTCTGGCTCTCGGCCTTCACCACCTCGCTTCGCGACATTGCACATCTTGGCCCTCCTTCAGAACCCTGGATCCGCTTCAGATCAGGCATTCATAAACTCTTCAAGTCCATGGAAATTGGACCAAGGAGAGTCCTGGAACACAGCATTGGGGATACATAAACCTTCGGCGTCTGGGGCCCTTGAGCGGGCCCCACACCACCGGCCCACAGGGGCTCGCTTCGCTCGCCGGTATATCGATCAACGGTTTTGCCCATTAAATTCCTATACCCGCTCCTTGTGTCCAACAAACGCGAAATACCTTGATTGAAGCGATATTTAAAAAGAGAAGAACCCTTTGTGATTTTGTGATTTTCAAGACTACGTAGATATACATGTAACTGTCTTCGAGATTGATCCGGTTTTTACATCTACTTCGATAAATACATTCATATCTCTGTGGTACAAACCAATATATAGTGGATTTATAAAATTGACTTTGATCTGTGAATGATATTTTGTGCAATTATACTTTTTTCCAGTTCTACTTAGAATTTTTAACTTTTTGTTCATGGGTTGCTCAATTATTGGCCTGAGTCATGTCATGTTGTTGAAGGCGTATTTGACACAGACTTCACGAAAGCTATTAAAGTTTAGAACATTGACAATCAAACAAAAATTAAGACATCCTGAATAAGTGTTGAGTAATTTCTAAACAGCGAGGAATGTTTTAATACATATATACAGCAAAACACTATAATATTTCCATTACTGTCGTATTTTTATTCACAGAATGGTAAATGATTTATGTTCCCATCATCAATAGAATGATATTAGCGTGTTAGACACTTGTAAGTTTGGTCCAGCTGTTTGCATGTCAGATCCTGACCATAACAAAACATTAAGTGATGGTTTTTGTGAACGATCGATCAGACAAGAAGGGAAGCGAGCACACAAGTTCTCCATGCAGCTTAATTCATTGGATCGGGTGACTTCTGACGTCATGGCTTAATTAACTGGCACTATTTTTCCGGCTGTCTCAAGAACTGCGTTTGATTGAAGGTCCATGAAATATCGTGAAAGTGTGATCTTTGTTGTCCTGCTTTGATTTGACCTTAACTTTGGTGTCGATGCCTAAGAAATGAAAGAACTCTTGCCCAGGAGAGTTGCGCCAGTATCTTGTGAAGGAGTACATGTAGGTAAATGGTGTCTTCACCAATACAATAATCTATTCATATGGTATTTGTTCGTGATGTATGTGGTACACGCGTCTTCAGAGAATGTCTTGGTGTTTACCAAACAACTCGACATATTACAGACGCTTCCTGTCGGGGTTGATGACTGCCCGCGGTCCTTCTTTTTGTAATCAGAAGGCAATTCCAAATAGTTTTTTTATTCTAAAGTTGTGGGATTGGAATGTACACCGACACAGCGTTTGGCAACATACCAGAGTTACGGCCTTGACATTACACTGGCTGAACTATGTTGATGACCGCAGGTTATTTATCAACGGGCCGTCCTGTGTGTACTTTATAAATGATCACGATTCGAGTTATGATAATGACATTGCTTCACTGTTGAAGAACGAATCGAGGCCATATGATTCCTCGTAAAAATGAAAAAGTGTATCATTACCAATGATATTTTCGAATCGAATCTTCCAACTGCTTTGGTTATTATTTTATTTATTTTGTTTTTGGAACAGGAGACAAACATATTTATTGCTCCACATCAGACTTTTCAATGACATTTTTATCATCGTCTAGACTTAGAAAAAATAACTGAAGAAACGAGAGCAAAACACTGCATTATTAATTTTCAATAAACATTCCATTGCATATCAGGTCATCATTTATGCTCTTCAAAATGGTGACATTTCATGACCCCTATGTCATCTATAAGATTGGAATTCAATGGAATGTATTCAATGTTGTGAAGTAATTGTTTAGAAACAATATTTTTATTTAGTAATTTCACACACAAATTATGTCCATAATATTATGTGATGGTACAAGTTTTGAGACGAGGAAAGCATATGTTTATCCCTCGGGATAGTGTGGTTGTACACTGTATACGAGACATTAAGATTAGCACGTCTATTTAGTAGCATATTCTTTCTGCCAATCAATGTGCGTTTGTGGACATCTTTTGCAGTCGTGTAAGTGTTTGGTGATACACATCACAGAAACCTGGGACGAAAAGAGTTAAAAAAAAAAAAGAACTGCTTGATTAGCACACACATTTTACGAATAGTTAGGTAAAAGTTTACCTGGAGAATGTATCACAGGGGACAGACAGGCACACAGACAGACACACGCCAGACGGTGTGACACACTTGACGGATCCAGGTATCTATAGCCAGCTAACACCCCTAGTTCTACTCATGACATGGCTGTACTGGGCGCTGTCTCTGTGTCATTCCGTCTGGGGGCCTGGACAAGCCAAACATTCCCTGTACGTAGCCCCCATACCACATACCAAGGCAATCTATCTATTACACAAGATCTATTACAGGGGTAATTACTTGTTGACCATAAAGCACACTCAGACATGACACACGCCCGGCATTTTGCGCCACGCCAATCTTCTGTGTTCAGTGCTGGGTGTCTTGTAATATTTCAAATATGTTGAATGGATACATATTTCATTAACGCCATCAGGGTTTATGTGTGCAAAATATGACAGAATATTTGAATAGCTAATTAATGACGAGGTTCGTGTCCAATATGCATTCTGACCTTAAAGCTCCCAATAAACCTAATGTAATGTACTACAGGTTGTTAGTAGGCTATTTCTTAAATGTTCATTTCCCTCAGTTGGAATGATTATGTACTCGTAATTTGTATACATGTCGCTAAAGTTGTGAATAGATTGTCCCTCTCGTCTCAATATTGAAGTTGTCAATCTACCCCAAGGCTAAATTTCAGCCCAAAACGCGATCTCGAGAATCTGAGCATATTCGGTGATTTGGTCTTGTTTACACCCATCAGGATTCGAAGTATTATTGTAATTCTTTTTACCAAAAGACACATTGGGTGTATTCTAGGAAATAGATGAAATGTACAAAATTGTGTGCGAACCTAGAAATTAAATGACAAGGCTGAATTTAACATTGGGGTAGATTGCCAACTTTTCCAATTTTTGTGATAGAAATCTGAAATTCGGTGGAAAATTGCCGTTTGACTCCCAGGTGAAGTATGCTAATTTATAGAACGCAAATATATCAGCAAGAAACAGTGCAAACGAGTTAAAAACGAGGTTTTTTTATAAGTGATATTAGCTATCACTCTCCTTCACTGAGCCTTCGCTGTTTATCGATTTCCCCACGAACAGCCATGAGTTTGGAGAAAATAATAATGTATTAATTCCGACAATATCGTTTTATTGGCATGTCATGTCGACAGACCAAAACTTATATTGTTCATAAAAAAAAGTTCCACTGTATGCTTAAATCCTACAGTGTTGTGATTAGCCAGTTAGCGCATGTTGTGACCAGCGATAATGATACATTGAAAACGTTGACAATTGACTTGCTCATGCTTACCGATATATCCCGAGTTATGTAAACCCCTAGGCTCGTTTATATAGTTTCGTTTTAGCATAGAGCTCTATGGCTTTACATGTAGCGTCAGTTGAACTAAAGAGAACCACTGTGAAAACACAGTTATAAACATTCGCAAAAGACCGTCTGTATCCATCAACATGGAATATTTCAAGAATTGATTGCATGTAATAATCATGAACCTGGAATTGACCAGCTGTCCATTCACTGTTATATGTACAATGTTATATGTACAATGTACATAATAAAGGTAACAAATTCATAACTTTACATACTTCCAATCAAGGTGATATTTGCCTTTCTGATTGTTAGCCATCAAGGATTACCAACTGAGATTCCGTTTCTTATTAAACAATGTTAAATTTGTTAAAATCATCGTTTTCATATATGTCATTTTCCGACCTATTTTGTAGTAGACAAAATATATTCACAACAGTGCGAGCGAAAGGATTATGCTGTACAGCAAATAGCTAGCGATGCTAGTAAAACTCACAGGTGAGTGCACCCAGGTGTGCACTCAGGTGTTTGGGATCATGAATGTTCAGCTCATTGTATCATCTCGCAGAAAGTATTATACAAATATTGGATGTTGAGGAGTCCAATATACAGTTTACAGGATGAAGAAATGTATCCCGTAAACTGTATATTGGACGACTATCAACGGCCAAGGGTTTTAGGTCAAGGGATTGTATTTTCTTGGTGATTTTGTTACCTTTACTTTCACATGATAAGTTAATGGAAAAGTGCTTCACTGCAGTCACTGGTATGTTACGTGCAATCAGTCCTTATGTTTGTACACATAGAACATATACACATGGTATGTTTCAAATAAATATTTATTAAAAACAAGTGATATTGCCATATTTTATATTTCACGATATTCTCATTAATACATGTATAGAATGCGTGGTTCCCTACCATTACCTACTAAGACCTATTACGCTAAAAACTGATATAGTTAAAAACGCATTAGAGACTTGAGTATTGCCAGAAGTCCAGTTCACTGTAGGAACCCTACTACCGTAACGCGACGTTACGGTAGTCCAAACGATGGCGGAAGGTATTAGCTTCGAAAAGTTTTTTCACGATAAACTGAGTATTAGGTAGGTTTCGCACATAACATCTACATGAGGCGAATTGTCTAGATACGCTTTATAGTGTGGCAATATAATTAAACTGTGAATCTGATTGATTTGCGAGAAAAAACGGTTTGAAATATGAGACAATTACTACCGTAACGTTAGCGGCCCACTACCGTGCAGTTAGCACATGTTACAACTACATGTATTACTGAGCATAATGATTTGTACAATATGAGCGAGATGCACTGTTATTTCGATGAACAAAACACAGAAACTCCGAAAACTCTCAAGACGTACGTAGGAATTCTTATTAGAAAAGGACTAGCAGCTTTATGTGTATAGACATTAGAGAATCTCTAGAAGCTATTTATAATTTATCATTAACAGGAAAAACATTATGAGCCAAGCGAATCGAACGCGATACAATTGCCGTACGTCGACAGCACTCCGATTGAAAGCTTGGATTGGGTGGAATCCTGGCGAATCCTGGCACGCTATCAATGAAAGCTTGGAATGGCTGGAACCAGGGCAACTCGTGGGACGCTATGACTACCGACATGAACGTCATTGACTGCAGAGAAAGACATGCCTGAGACGAAACTGAGCTAGCTGTCGTCGGCTCTAGAATAGATTGACGCAGTCGTTTTTCTCCGGGGACTTGCTGTCCGAGAGCACGAGTTTCTCCAGTCCCACGATCGACAGCCGCGACCTCATGCGTTCTGTGAGGGGCGGCATCACCTCACTCGGGATCAGGTACGTGGACAAGTTGAACAGGTCCAGGAACACTTTGTAGCGGTCACTGTATATAGCGAGATGGATAATACAGGAGGTCGGGAGGAGAGGGGAAGGCAGGGGGTTATGCATGAAATAGGAAAACATCCACTGAACAATTGCATATGCTTCCGTCTATAAAGATATTTTTGCCCCTATAAATGGTAGACTCATGGTACTGGTCGTAGTCAAAACTTATACATTGACTATCGGACATTGATATGGTGGGACTTGATGATTACCTGACGGTGGATCTGAGGTAGAGGTACCCGGACGAGCCTCCAGTTCCCACCTTACTGCCAATCATCCTCTGCACCATCATCACGTGGTTATCTGTAGTTGGGACACAACGAGCGAATCATTATGCGACCAATCAGTTATCTCTCCAAGAATTTTGTCAAACATATGCAAGTATAGTAAACCGACTCCCTAAAGTACACTGTGTAGATGCGAAAAGTATGAAAACCCTTACAGCGCCACTTGGTGAGCAGGGAGTCGATGTCCATGAGGAGGGTGAGGATCTGGAAGGGCTGGTGGAAGCGTGGCTCGTCTCTGTAGAGCGAGATCATCATCGCGCCTTGGAAGGCCCCGTGACTCAGGCGTCTCTCGCCTCGCGCCAGCTGCTCGTTGTACTTGTCAACGTCCGCTATTGCGTCATATGCGCCCTGTGAACAGTCGCCATACGTAAGTGTACTATTAAAAATTAAGTTTTTTCAGCCACCATGAGATTTTCAGTTCTCTCTCAATAATGCATCACCTTCTGTTTCACGTAGTCATCCATTTTGATTTTCTTCTCTATGGGGTCGTCTTCTGCCTACAGAATCACAGAAGAAGTGACAGTTAAACATCAGTCAGTGGTAACAGATCAAAAACACTTGTCAAAAATTACATTTTTGTACGTTCTGCTTCATCTGCTCATGGCATTCTCTTCTCCATAACCCACCTCCGCTGGTTGCAGGAAATTTTCGTTGATAAAATCCAAGGCCGCAACTTTGTACTTCTCCCAGAAGTCGAACTCTGCGTCCAAACCTGGAGTCCTCTCGAGCCATTTCTGCGTAGATGAGGAGAATCAGAGCATGAACGGGGATCTATCAGATCTCCAATTAGCTCTTGAATTAGAGGAAGTTACCGAACTGGGTACGGAGTCACTTAGTCATCCAGTTCAGCTCCATATAACTAGAGTATAGACTGATAGGGAGCGTATATACACATCATCTCTCACCTGAACAAGCTCGAGCAGGGAAGGTTCCGTCATGGAGCGGTCGATCTGCTCAACCGTCGCCGCATCGTCCTTGAACACATCCTTGTAGTGCTGCTGATTGTACTTGACACGGAACGTCTGCCAATACATGAGTTTTTGCATAAATGCAGGCATACGTATATGTAATAATATTATATCAATGTCTCGTGTCCGATTTGTGTCGATTTACTCACGTCTTTAAGACCTAGTCTGTTCTCTAGTAAACGGAACTGAAGGCTTTGAAATCCGGATCCCGCCGAGAGGTAATCTCTGGAATCCGAACGGTTGGGAATATGTATTTGGTCAGACAAACATCAAGATGTACATGACATGTATACAGTACTACATAGGATCATAATCTACGCGTTAACATTCGAACATACAATAAGCACTTTAATTGTATTAGTGCTAAGATGCAAACCCAGTACGTAAAGATATACCCTGTGGCAGTGCGTGAAATAAAAATACACTTGCAATGGTGAAACCTATCGTGAAGCTTACCTGAACTCCATAAATTCGTGAGGTGTCATAGTTTCAATAATACTGAACTGTTCCACTAGTACCTGCGATAGAAATGGAAATTACAAGGGTAATAACAATTCATAATAGTTTGCTTCATACTTTGCTATGTATTTTGATGCTTCCATAAATTGAGTAGGCCTATACATCATGCCTCTCACGTGTAGACGAACCTTGAAGATGAGAACAACTCTGTTTAGTCTGCGGGTGATTAATAGTGTTCTCCTCTCGTCCATCAACTGTCACACAACCAAAAATATACACCAATTATTACAGGTACACATGTAAATACGTACACTGGATTACAGCTTCAGATACGTATAATGTCAGTTTTTCATCATCGCGTTTTTAGCCAAAGTATTAACGTAGTGTATGCACATTTGCAATCCAGAAGTAGAATGGAAGTTAATTGAAAGCTAGAATTTTTGCCACGTGAATAACTTTATATATATATTTTTTAAATTTAAGGTTCGATATTTATAGACTAGTCAAAAAAAAGTTTTGTCACCGCCAAAACATTTTGGGCAGTTTATGTTGAATGCGACTTGATATATGAAAATGATATAAGTAAGTGTAAGGAACAATACTTGGGACTGAATGAAAAACACGAAAAACACTTAATCGTAATGGCGTGATTATCAAAAAAGTACATAATTCAACAATATCTGAGATTCGCCTGGTGTATTTTGAGTTATGGTCAGTCATATGATCATATCAACAGATCATTGACTGGAATCTAGCATTGCACGCGAACGGCAAATGCCATTGGGAATATATGAATACAAATTTGCGTACACTGTTTGTGTTGACACACCAGTCCATATCACTCTTTATAAATTTCATGTATGATTAACAATGTGTACAATTAACTCATTGCAATTTCGAAGTAATATGATTAATCTGATCGTTCATATTGATTGGCTGTAATTCGCTGTGGTTACATTTCACACATCAATTCATAAATAAGTGTAAAAAGGTAATACACAACTTTAAAATAATTTATATCTACTAAGTGCATACAATTTTTGTGACATCTCGTTCATACTTAAAACCCAACACCAGTACTATTGATTGTGCTGTGAAATTGATTGACCCTGTGCTGGTTTCTAACTTCTTGGGATATACAAGCCACAGAACAACTCACCCATGAATACTTTGACTTCTGAATATATTCACATAAACATGACATATTGTAGACGTATAGATACCAGGTTAAAGGATACGTCCAATAGAGTATCAACGATAAAAATCATACAATATGAATAAAACAATGAAAAATACATAACATGCTACCATCAAACGTTACCAGATCTAGGGTCTTGACAATGTTAGTAAAAGTTTACCCTAATGTATATGCACCCACGAGACACGTGCAAACTGCCAAGCATCAAAGGCTTATCGGAATTAAGATTTTACGTTGTATCGTTACGTACCGGTGTAACGAATAGTTCTCTAACCGAGTCGATCTCATAGAGAACCTGCTTGAACCACAGTTCATATACTGAAAAAAAAACACATAGCGTGTGACATGAGATAACAGTGTATTATTTGATATATTGTCACATACTGAAACAATATGGTGTGTTACCAAATATATGTTCATACACTGAAACAACATGGTGTAGCATTAGGGTTGTTCAGAAAATAACAATTCTCACAAAACCATGCCTAATGAAGTTTTTCCCATTATATTACTCATGATCTACCTAGAAACATTTTTTGTAGAAAGTTAACAACTCATCCTGATGTCCCTCAAAGCCTTTGAACATAACTACTGTTTTCACAGTTTTCGTGCACTTTGTCGAAATTGAGAGAAGTTCATTGTTAGTCTCATAAGTTTGATAAAACAAATAATGTACATTATTGACATCTTGATGTTTTTTTCCCATTAAACTATGCATCTTATACCTAGAAACTTTTTTTTTGCAGAATTTTAACAACTCAGCCTGAAGCTTCTGAACATAATTACCATTTCACGTTTTTCATGCCTTTTGTCGAAATTGAGGGAATTTCATTGTTGGAATCATAAGTTTGATAACGCAATTAATTTGCACTAATTGACGTCTTGGTGTATTTTGCCTATTATATTATTCATAATATACATATATAAATATTTTTCTACAGAATTGAACAACTTTTCCCTCAAAGCCTTCGAACACAACTGCCGTTTTCGCGTTTTTTGTGAAAAAAAGCGTTTTTTGTGCACTTGTCGATATTGAGGGAATTTCATTGTTATAATCAAGTGCCTAATAAAGACAATACCACTCTGGGTTCTCTGTTAAGTGAGTTATATATGACTGTTTTACCTTGGTGTGTGATTTTGAACAAGTGTTCATCGTGAGCGACGCCATCTTTCTCCGTGAGTAGGAACTGGCAGTCCAACAGCTTGTCCAGCTGAAACATGTACACGTACATTACTAGTATGTACACACGTGCAGAAGCATTCAAGACGGGATTAGACACTGACAATTATCATAACTTACACTAGTTCCCAAGCTTGCAGCGTGATAGTGTGCAATTATAATTAATTAAATATTATAATTAATGTATATGTATAATCATATATGTAGCTAGGCAGCTGTTAGGGTGTGGATATTTGCCATTTGTTACAATAGCCAGAGACTGATTTACTCAGAAACATTCGCCTTATTTGTAGCCAGGAAGAAACTATGGAGTGGGGGATAATTGTCATTTGTGAAGGCAGGGACTAGTTGACTTGGATACGTATGTGTAGCCACTGAGAACTTACTTAGTATACCTGGAGGTATTCGCCATATGTCTAGCCAGGGAGTAGTTCGCCAGGAGATATTCACCGTATGTGTATCCAAGGGCTAATTACCTGGAGATATTCGCCGTATGTGTAGCCAGGGCTAGTTTACCTGGAGATATTCGCCGTATGTGTAACCAGGGTCTAAATTAACTGGAGATATTCGCCGTATGGTTATTGACCAACACCGTATGTGTATCCAAGGGCTAATTACCTGGAGATATTCGCCGTATGTGTAGCCAGGGCTAGTTTACCTGGAGATATTCGCCGTATGTGTATCCAAGGGCTAATTACCTGGAGATATTCGCCGTATGTGTAGCCAGGGCTAGTTTACCTGGAGATATTCGCCGTATGTGTAACCAGGGTCTAAATTAACTGGAGATATTCGCCGTATGGTTATTGACCAATAAGTTTAACTGGAGATATCCGCTGTATGTGTATTAAGCGGCTAGTTACCTGGAGATTTTCGCCGTATGTGTATTAAGTGACTAGTTTACCTTGAGATATCCGCCGTTTGTGTAACCAGGGACTAGTTTACCTGGAGATATTCGCCGTATGTGTATTGAGCGACTAGTTACCTGGAGATATTCGCCGTATGTGTATTAAGTGACTATTTTACCTAGAGATATTCGCCGTATGTGTATTAAGCGACTAGTTTACCTGGAGATATTCGTCATATGTGTATTAAGCAACTAGTTTACCTTGAGATATCCGCCGTTTGTGTAACCAGGGACTAGTTCACCTGGAGATATTCGCCGTATGTGTATTAAGTGACTAGTTTACCTGGAGATATTCGCCGTATGTGTATTAAGTGACTAGTTTACCTGGAGATATTCGCCCTATATGTATTAAGCAACTAGTTTACCTTGAGATATCCGCCGTTTGTGTAACCAGGGACTAGTTCACCTGGAGATATTCGTCGTATGTGTATTGAGCAACTAATTTACCTGGAGATATTCGCCGTATGTGTATTGAGCGACTAGTTTACCTGGAGATATCCGCCGTTTGTGTAACCAGGGACTAATTTACCTGGAGATATTCGCCGTATGTGTATTGAGCGACTAGTTTACCTGGAGATATTCGCCGTATGTGTAGCCGGTACATTTCGGTGCTGTCACTTTGTTGACACCTTCCTGACTGTGCTCGTCGTCGGCTCTGAAAAACATCAAGAGTTCAGTATAGGTCATGAAAGCAGTGAAATATGTGTCGAGGGATGGGAACGGACTCTGTGATTTCGTTTGTCCATATAATGAAGTTAAGGGGTGGGGGATTCTTTCACAATAGATACTTGGCATGTGACAGTATACTTGAGTTATGGTTTCAAGACCAACTATATTCGTGCCCCAAAACCTGTTCTGTGCATGATATAGGAAACGTTACAGGTTATTTGGAGTAAGGAACTGAGAAGAGAAAGAATTCCACTCGTCGTGAAAAGCAGCAATTTATTAGTTGAAATTAATGTCCCTGTGTACCAAAGTTCCAGCAATCGGAAAAAAAACAGAAGTACATGTATATTGAAGATCAAGGTCGCATCACACTGACAGTATGTACGTTGTTTGTGTTTTGTTAAAATGTCCTTCAAAAAAATCACCCTCGTCACGTACTTTGGTCAAGGCTATTATTTTCAAAACAAGAACTACGATCATTAAAGTGTGTATAGGGTTTCTCAAAAAAACGTTTCCTACATGGACATGTACGACGCAGTTTCTTTTTATTTTGTTTTGTGACCTACTGGAACGGACACGTGATTTTCGTGAAATTAGTAGGAATGTGTTTGAAGTCCACTTCAAATCAAGATACTTATTCATATTGGAGAATAACAGTGTACCAATACATTTTTTTTTATCATGTGCTAATTTGTTAAAAAAAACATTGATGTTTAAGGCAAAAAAAGCCCTGCTATGAGGAAACTAATACAGGACAGTTATGAAACAAATAAAACAACATGTTTTTCTACAAAAGAGGGGGCCTTACGCTCTTGTATTAGGGCACGTGCTTCTATTAGGACCAATATTTTATATACTAAAAAAATAACACACATAAACGTTATACCATACCCCTTGTCTTGTGAGATGTTGCGACACAACGTCATCGGAAAACCTGTGACTCTTATATATGTATCCACTTAGAAGGACAATAATCAGTGGACCTATGCTTATCACTGCTAACTATTGTATACAAAATATGTATAACACATTATTTATTGTTACCCAACATTTCACTAACAATTATTTTTCTACCAGTGTCCTGGCTTTGCTGTCCATGCATCCCATGTGTCATTTATCATATCTTATTACAAAGTAAAGGCGGTTACTTGTCCCCTTATCTGCACAGACGTAACCTAAATATTATGCACAGTTTTTGCACTCGTGCAATATGAACACGTGTGGAGGCTTACGGTAAGTGCGTCTAGGACGGGGCTGCGTTGGGTGGGACAGCCCACAAACTCTGAGGTAATTTCGGGAGTGTTGAACAGTCACAAAAAAAAACAAAACAAATAATTGATTTGAATTTCATCTTCATTTTCATCACCTATAGTGAAACCTCTTCCCCTCCAAATCGCGCATGCTTTGCTCGCTGTTCTCGTTCATTTTCAAGAGCGAATTTGATACATGTAAATGAGTAAGGAGGGTGAGGGGGGGGGGGGGGGGGTTAGAAAATCGTGTCAGGTGCTGCAATAGCAAACGAGTAAAACATTACGGTCATCTGCTCATGTTTTTTCAACTCCCATTTTATACTGGAGATAACTTACATGTAATTGTATGTTTCCGGAATACATGATTTCAGCCGGGCAAAAACGAAATAAGCTCAGTGAACATATCCAAATCAAATTATAAAATCGCGTCTCATTTGATGGATCCTTGTATGAAACCAAACATATTTGTTTTCATTTACGGTATTGTATACTAGTATGAGCTTATAAAGAATCATATAGCGGGTTTTTGGTGAACTTAAATTCGACATGAGATAACCTTGAGTGGAGGAGACTGCAGGAGACCTTTAGTCTGGTTACCTAGTTACTAGTAGGCCTACATGTACATGTATTAGCATGATATTTAATCACTCCCCGTCCTAATTTGTTAATTGTTGCAATTGATAGTACCCAAACCTTTTACATAACCTTACTCTCTTGTTTTTTTTTTTACTTTTGATGAGAGCATCCATATTATTGATATACAGACGTGTAGCGGGTATAGGTGAACGCCTGAACGGTAATCCGTGTATGCTCGATCAGTTTCTGATCTTGTTTTTGTGTTTTGTTGACATTATTTTGCAATAAATATATAGGATTTGAGTTTTTGGGTGTAACATTAAGTTTTTCTCGTGGGATCCGAAATACGGTATAATCGATAATAATGATCATTCCTTCAATGGCACCAGCAATAATGAGTCGAATTCTTAAAACTTCGTATCTTCCCAATTCAGTGTTTATCAAAAAGAGGCTGTATACTTTTATACATAATACTGGATAATCCCTGAGGCTAAAATCATATAACCCCGATAAGTCGATATGGACTTCCAAAGCAACATTCCAAGCGATTAATATCCAATAATTTCTTTCGATTTTGGCATTCTGACAAACAATCATATTAAAAACGTGTTGGGACTGTGTTTTTACATTCTGGCATGCGTTACATCACATATTCATACGGTTAAAACGAGATACTTATCACCATATTTTCTCATCGAACAGCTTTAATAATGGTGCGAATTTTCCTACAGATCAGGACATGTGTAAGATGTATGTAGGGTCAGGCGTCGTCGATGACCGTGTCACAGGACGAGGTATTCGCGACGTAGAGAGACGGCGACAAGCGTTACAATAATATTATGTAATCTATTCAGCGACATCTTGATTCCTCCCAATCACCATAATGCACACCCTGATTAAATAATAACCTTATGTTCTTGTGTTGCGGTCTGCGCATCTTATTTTTAGCGATTAAAAACTCAGCTTTTGGACTTCGCAATACTCGCAATAAAAGCGTCTCATTGTGCTTTCAGTGAGTACAGTACGTATTACTAAATTAGTGGATAAATTAACATTGACCAATTCTAAAAATGTGTGAGATGTCACAAATATATATGTATAACTAATAATCAAACAACTAACCCGACAACGTCGAACTTGACCATGTATGGACATGCCATCTCCTCTCCGAGTGTAGGCTCCTTGTCTATAAACTATAGTTTCTCTTTTAATTGACTCAGGCAGGTCCTGATATTTACCATAAGTGCGGAATTCTCGGGAAATCATCACTTATATAGCGTAGGTAGCCCTGGGCGAGAGAGATGGTGGCTACAATGTGCGCGGGGGCTCCAGTGACAAACAAGTCAAGTTACCGACAGTAGCAGCAGGCCAGCCCCGCATGGATGCACGTGTCAGCCCGGGCGGTAAGTCCGTCCACGGCGGGGTTACTGTCCCACCAGGGGACCACGGGCTGCCACTGCATGAGTCAATGTTGCAGTTCATCAGTATCGAAACTGACAAGTTGCTATTAATTAATATCTGCCAGATCGATCATCTGCCGCACGTGGTCTAATCAAATATGCCACTCATTAATTGCACTTTGCCTGTAATTGATAAATCTACATGTTCTCAACTAACCGTCTTCAATAGGTGTGTAATAGGACATATACGCTGCCTAAATAACACCATAAAGCATACCGGTAAAAGTAGAAGACCAACTGAATATTTTCGGACTTTTGTTATTCACGTAAAAATTTAACATATATTGAGAATTCACTGAAGTGCTGACATATCGTTTTATAATAGAACAATTTGGGATGAATGTTTTTTTTTTTCATACTTCCTAATATCATTAATTAGTCGTCCTGTACACAGTTATCACAATTTATTTGTCTTATCGTCATCCATCTGAACAAGAAATGCAGATGTAACCTTAACGTATACAATTATAGGCCTACAAGCACAATAATACCAAGTGATTCAGAAAAAAAAACATTTTACCGACAGTCCTGTTAAGTTATTGGCATTTATTCATCGAACACATTATACACAGACAATTACATATGATGTTCAAATTTCAATGTATATTTTCAGAACAATTTTGAAAAAAAAAACACTCAAACACAATACTTATGTTATATGGGTGATATAACAAAACTTCACCTTGTTGATTTGTGGCATCAACGTGGCAATATTTTATGGGCGAATTTACATGTAGGTAATTATTTCTGCTGCATAAATATGTTCCAGAAATACTAACCGTTCTTACTCAATATATATGACAATAATATATTTTAGAAAACGTCATTAATTCAACACTAATATGATGAAACTGTGCATTCAGTCTGATGAGCAACATGCTGAACATGTCCAGAAACGATGGGACATGCACATACATGTATATTCATCCATATAGCAATAAATGTGTAAACTTGTTTTTAAATTGTTGTATGCATTGACATCTGACAACTTTGTCAGTGATTGATAAAAGTGCCAACAACGTCAAGCGACATTTCGGTAAAGTTTTTTTGTCCAAATCACCCTGTATCCAAATCGTATGCAGAGTTTAAATGGGTGCACTTCAATAGCGCGCGTACATACATGTACATGTACGAGTGGTGCACGTTTAATAAATCATTGCTAGAAGCCTGCATCGATCAATGATAGAGCTATCCCATTCAAACATGGACACATGGTAGTAGTCTAGGAAGTTTGAAGGTCATATAGGATCTGGGCAGATATTTCCCACAATATAATATACATGGAATTTTCCAAATCTGTTCAATGACTTTTCTGCTCATCATCGGATGGAGATAGTGAATGTTCATACAGCCCTATAGTTCCTGAGTCTTTTCGGTAAATCAGTAAAAGTGGGTCAAATTAGTCCGTTTTTTTTTATAACAAGGACCACTCCGTAAACATGTCCATAAATGTTTTCTTGAGGACGTATCCTATCATGCACAAACATGGCATGTAGGCTAACAGACAAACAGACAAACCTCAAACGCGAGAGACATACTTATGTGATGCGTATATTTTTTTTTTAACGTGATCTCTGGTGACCTCTAGGACTCCAACGCAAGGTTATAACTAAACCATCTATTTCGAAGATGGGGGAATCCCTGAACACAAAGTATGTTTTACTGCGTCTGAATTACGGGTTTCTTTTCAGGTTACCTATTACCTAATGCCGTGACATTGCGTCCCTTGTCGTCGTTCGTCATCGTCGTCCATCTACATTTTTATCTTTAACGTTTACAATCCAATCTTTCTGCAATTTTGTACAAAAATGCCAGAAAATATTTCCAGAGGGAGGTATTTTTCGGTTTTTGGATTTTCACAATTTTTTCAAAATGGCGGCCTCTTTTCACGGTCGTTTTCTCATAATCTGTTCAGTACCTTTTTTTCTTATTGATACATATTACTCATGTGGTCCCCTGTGACGTGTACAAGTTCCGTTACCTTGAATCGCTGGAAGTGGGCCGTCTCGGGCCCAAACTCGGCCCAAATGGGACTTCCCCATGTTAAATTCATTTATTCTTTATATTGGGACACATTTATCTAAATATCTCATTTAATATTGAGATTAGAGATTAGGAATCAATTGTGGACATATAGGAAATTATATATGCTCAATATTCTCACGACTTTGAATTTGACCTCTGACCAAATCTTTTAAGGTCAGAGGACAAAATGGCTAATATCTCGCTTCTAATTGACTTTACAGGCTAGGAATCAAATATGAACATATACATGTAGAAAATGATTAATACATAATATTGTCGTGACCTTGAATTTGATCTTTGACCTATAAGGTCACAGGATAAAATGGCTAATATCTCGCTTATTATCGACTCAAGGGTTTAAGAATCAATCGTGAACATATAGAAAACGATATACGCTGAATATTCTGATGATCGTGAATTTGACGGGTCGGTAACAAATCACATTACTGTTCATTTTGGGGCATTTCTAGGCCAAAAAATTGTTTCACCCTTTGAAGAAAAAATTGGACTTCGATGACCTTGAAAGATCAAAACAGCCATTTTTGGGGTAAAAAATGCCCACATTTGCTTCTACAGATGAAATGCTTGTAGATATAGCTTATGTTTGCATTATGGACATATCAGGGGCGGGTTTAGGGGGGGGGGGCAAGGGGGCCTTGGCCCCCCCTCCCAAAAAAGAAGGAAAAAGAGAAGAAGAAAAAAGAAGGAAAAAGAGAGGGGAGGAAGTGTTTTCAAGATGAATTACACCGGGAAGTAGCTCTAACTTCTGGGACCCCATGTCGCGAAAAATGTATTCACTGTATAGCCTACCCACCTGTTCTCAGTGAAAGCATTTTATGCCCCTCACCTTCTATAATTGATTTGAAGGCATTGAATGGCCAAATGCACTTGATCATTTGATGGGGTCCAAAACTAAGTAATATTTTATGTCATATTTTGTTTCAACTACAGTGATCATGCATTTATGTGTGTTAAGTAATGATTGGTAGTTAGATCCAGGATAACTCTGGGATGCTGTGTTAGGCACACGAATATCTCCAGCTTCTGGGGCCCTTGAGCGGGCCCCAGACCCCCGACCGACAGGGGCTCACTTCAACTTGCCTAACAACATTCCAGAACTAGACTTTCCCTCAAAATCCTAGATTTGCTTGAATCAGCCATACAACACACACTTTAGGGGGATGGAAAATGGACCCTGGGAAGGGAACCTGTAAAACACGCCACTGCATATCCCTTCATCTTCTGGGGCCCTCAAGCGGGTCCCAGACCCTCGGTTTTCACCACCTCGCTTCACGACATTTCATATCTTGGCCTTCCTTCAGAACCCTGGATTCGCCCAAGATCGGGTATTCAAAAACTCTCCAAGGCCATGGATATTGGACCAAGGAGAGCCCTAGAACACATGATTGGTGATGCATAAATCTTCGGCATCTGGCCGGTCGACACGGGCTTGCTTCACCTGGCTTAGTAACATTTCATAAATGGGCCTTCCCTCAAATGCCAGATCTGCTCCGAATTAGCCATGCAAAAAACTCTTAGGGGAATGGACCAAAGGAAACCTTTAAAAACACCACTGGGTTAGCATATCCTTTCAGCTTCTGGGTCCCTTAAGCGGGCCTCAGACCCTCGGCCTTCGCCAACTCGCTTCAACACATTTCATATCTTGACCCTCCTTCAGAACCCTCGATCTACCCCAGATCAGGCATTCATGAACTCTCCAAGGCCATGAAATTGGTCCAAGGAGAGCCCTAGAACACACCATTGGGGACGCATAAACCTTCAGCGTCACAACATTTCATAATTTGGCCCTCCTTCAGAACACTCGATCCACCCCAGATCAGGCATTCATAAACTCTCCAAGGCCATGAAATTGGTCCAAGGGAACCCTAGAACACACCATTGAGGGTGCGTAAACCTTCAGCGTAGGAGGCCCTTAAGCGGGCCCCAGACCCGGCTGACATGGGCTCGCTTTGCTCGCCGCTCTGTCGATCAACGGTTTGGGCCCCCCACCCTCCCAAAATCCTATACCCGCCCCTGCATATATAGCAAGTCATATATGGAACAAATATTGATGACCTTGAGCTTGACCTCGGATGACCTTGAGTGCTAAATGTAGAGGTGAGCATTGTGTTTTGAGTTAAAAGGAAGTCAAATATATATATGGCACATCTTTTGGTGACCTGCAACCAAAATTGTCCGGTAACCTAAAATAGCCCTTGGGCTAACTTTTAGGTTACCGAACCTATGGGCCGATAACCTATTGGCATGGCGTTGCGTCCGTCGTCTGGCGTCGTCGGCGTCCGTCGTCCGTCCACGTTTTAATTTTTAAAGTTTACGGGTGAATCTTTCTGAAATTTTGCACAATAATCCTAAAAATATTTTGAAAAGGGGGTATTTTTTTTTTTTTTTTTTCGCATTTTTTTCCAAAATGGCGGCCAACTTTTACGAAAAAATGGCCACTTTCTGACTTTGGCGGCCATTTTCTCAAAAACTGTTCAGACAGTTTTGGGATTTTTGTTTCAAAACATTGCTCTCATATACCTCTGTGATGTGTTTATGTTTCGTTGCCCCTGAATTGTCGGTCTGCGTGTGGCGCCCATTTTCATTTTCTCCACTGTTTCCAAATGGGACTTTCCCATGTTGAATACTCCTTTTTCATAATGGGACACATTATGCCTAATATCTTACTTAATATTGAAATTAGAGACTAGGAATCAATTGTGGACACATAGGAAATGATATATGCTGATTATTGTCATGACCTTGAATTTGACCTCTGACCTCATTTTCAAAGTCAAAGCACAAAATGGCCAATATCTTGCATACTATGGACTTAACAGCTTGGGAATCAATTGTGGACATATACGAAATGATATATCCTGAATATTGTCATGACCCTGAATTTTACCTTTGACCTCATTTTCAAGGTCAGAGGACAAAATGTCTGATATCGCTTGTTATCGATTTCACAGCTTAGGACTCAATTGTGAGCATATAGGAAATGATATATGCTGAATATTCTCAGGACCTTGAACTTGACCTATGACCTTATTTTCATGGTCACAGCACCAAAATGGCTAATATATTGCTTATTATCGACTTTACAGCTTAGCAGTCAATTGGGGACATATAGGAAATGATATATGCTAAATATTGTCATGACCTTGAATTTGACCTTTGACCTCATTTTCAAGGACACAGGACAAAATGTCTGATATCCGGCTTATTATCGATTATACAGCTTAGGACTCAATTGTAAACATATAGCAAATGATATATGCTGAATATTCACATGACCTTGAATTTGAACTTTGAACTTATTTTCAAGGTCAGAACACATAACGGCTAATATCTCGCTTATTATCTACTGTTCAGCTTAGGAATCAATTGTGAACATATAGGAAATGATGTATGCCGAATATTCTGAAGACCTTGAATTTGACCTTTGACCTCATTTTCAAGGTCAAAGCACAAAGCGAATGATATGAGTGTATAGCAATTGATTATCGTGAACGTATAGGAATTGATATGCTGAATATTGTCATGATCTTGAACTTGACCTTCGACCTTTTTCTCAAGGTCAGAGCTCAGAATGGCTAATATCTCGCTGATTATCAACTTTACAGCTTTGGAATCAATTGTGAACACATAGGAAACGATATATAATGAATATTGTCATGACCTTGAGCTCGACCTTTGACCTTATTTTCAAGGCCGGAGCACAATGACTAATATCTGGTTTGTTATCAACTTTATGGCTTAGGAATCAATTATGATTTATGAAGTAATATTTGGTGAATATTGTTATGACCTCGAATTTGACCTTTTATCTCATTTTTGCTTCATAATGGGAGCTGTATGAGTAAACTCCTAGAACACTTCAACATAGATCTTAAATAATGGCAGTATCAAATGAGAAATCGTTTATTGCAATTTCAATGGTTACCTTAAATTTGACCTTCAATGACCTTGAAAGGTCAATACGGAATTTTGATGAAAAAAAGTTATGGTGAAACACTAAACATATATCCGGTAACCTATCTTAGCCCCTTGGCCAACTTTTTAAATTGAGCCGTAGCATAAAATCCAGTTTATGATCTTCCCCCCCCCCCCCCCGTCCCTAATTGTTATGGTGGAATGGAGAAATGGATTATTTTCCGCGGCAAGCATGTATTTTATGTCGATTTTGTTCTGGTAACAGAGGCGGATCCAGGAATTTTGAATACGGGGGGCGCAAACAAAGTACATGCGGTCTGGGGGTTGGGGGGGGGGGGGGAAAAAATAGCATTTTTTTCTGTTTTATGAGAGCATTTGGGGTGGTTTCTGGAGACGTTTCTGGGACTATTGGATGTCTATTTCGTGTACTAATCAGGGACGAGTACAGGGTGCTTGGTTCCAGGTTGTGTGTGTGTGTGTGTGGGGGGGGGGGGGGGGATTGCGTCGTAAGCCCCCTTTAGTAATTGAAGTAGTATGAATGTATATCATACTAAATGAAGAGAGTAGTGTATCCAGGGGAAGATCCAGGATTTAAGGGAGTGGACCAATGCGAGCCTGGCAAGCACCTTGGGGCCGGGGGTCTGGGGTCCGCTGAAAGGCCCCAGAAGACAGTACCCTTTTCATGTTCTGTAGTAGCTTCCTGGCTTCTCCTGAGTATAAATTTCAGGGGGAGGGGAGCGGGAGGGGTGGACAAGGCCCGCTTGCGTCCCCCACCCCCTGGATCTGCCGTTGGCACTTATGGTAGCAGAAATACATGTTTTCTGATAGTAGTTACTTTTTTAATCATCAGTAGATACAGGAGAAGTAGCACCAATTTAAGTCAAATCCCTGGGCCAAATTTGGAACTTGCACGGGAACGGTCAATCATGCTAAATGAGAGGGTTCCAGTGGAAGAAAAAGGCAGAACCAGAACCCTTGGACACCCCATTCCCCCAGATCCACTCTTGTGGCCGACCATCGATGGGGATATAACGGGATATTTTATGCTTGAAACTGACTCTTTTCCTGTTGGATCAGTTGGGTTTAAGCCTGGAATTTCAGGTGAAAAGGGGGGTTCGACCCCCTGACCCCCCCCCCCCCCCCCGTATCTACGCCCATGATTTATTCTTATCAGCTCTTAGATATTATATTTATATTATCTATATTAAATCTAGGGCCTATTTTTTTTCTCTCACCTCTCTCTTTCTTTCTCTCTCTCTCTCTCTCTCTCTCTCTCTCTCCTCTCTCTCTCTATCTTTTTCTCATTTTAGGGGGGGCGCGCGCCGGGTGCGCCCCCCCCCCCCCCGCCTGGATCCGCCTATGGGTAAACAGTTGTCATGGCGTTTCAATTTTGTTTTCAGTGGGAGCCGTATTTACTGAAATGTGTCCATATACATGTGTATAGCGATTTTGGTGGTGTCCTTGAGTTCAAAATCACATGACCTTTAAAGGTCAAATGTCAATTTTATTGAGAAAAAAACCCCGACAATATTCAGACTTGTGGCTCAATACATTTCTCCAGTGGAATTTCCAGCATTTGGGTTATTTTTAATGCATATACTTTATGATGAATATAACTCGGGGTACTGCGTTGGTTTTACACTGAATGTTCACTAAAATAGATCAACACTTACGCCCGCCGTTTCTTCAGTGTCTTATCCATTACCTGGACAATTCGGTTCGTGACACACAGCAGAGATAGTGCATGCCTACGTGTCGTGTTTGTGTAAACTCAACATTGCAAATTTGCAAATTCACATAGGCCTATATACGGACATTGCCCTCGAAAAAGTGTATGTCTCTAATGCATAGTTAGACCTCATTCGATCGGACAACTATACGTTTGTTGTTGATGATAAAACAACTTTCAACTCTCTTTGTTTTTGATGATGAGGAATGATCACGTGTCTTTCACGAAAAAAAAAGCAGATATAAGTCGTATTCCGATAGGAATTTCGGTACTGAATTTCAGAAGAGAAGGCATTCATTACCCATAAACAATTTAGGCATTCACTACTCACAGTCACTCGTTACTGGCATACATTAGGCTACCTACATGGAACTTCAACAAACATCATGCAACCTTGATATTCCCTGGGTCCGAAATACGTTTCATGATATTGGGGAACAATACTTCATTAGATTCCATTAGCCTTAGACCTAAAACCAGCTTTTAAGTCTATGCATTGGCGAACAATTATTTTTCATTGCAAAATGCAACGACCGCCATTGGCGGTCCGCCAACGAGGTGGGCATATATATGTGTTGTCATCGCCCAAGCTAAATGATATAAGCCGCCCTGGAATAATCTTTTTGTTTTCTGATCTTAATGGAATACTGGAATAATCTGTGTGATCGAGCAAATGGGCACTGGTGGTTGATTTATTTATTTATTTGCTTGTTTGTCAGTTTACACGATGGGTCACTGTGTATTGTATTACTAAATACTGGTGAAACTAATAATTTTGACAGGAATTAAATTAGTATGAAGAACCCCGAATCTGACTGGGGTATTGAGAATGACTGAAACTAGACATTCGCTCAACTGACCTTGACCTTTTATCAAAACAGAATGGCGCGAGGCATGAAACTTGATGAAAGTTTGTGTAAAAATGTAGGAATAGAATCTTTGAGATACAATCTGATCAGTGTACTAAGGTTGCTTCAGAGCATTATGATATGTCATAGATCTAGATCTACATACATATCCTGTTTTCTAGACAAAGTATTCGACTCTGAACCCGAGGGACGAAGCTCCATGATCATCAGATCATCAGTCCCCACCCTTTCAGTTGCACTAAGTAGTATCGGTACAGTATGGTTCTATGTTGTTACTGTGCATTTAGGTGTGATTTGTGTACTTAGTATTAGTGATGTTCCGATGATCAATTTTTTCTGAGATTCGGGTCATCCGATTACGATGATCGATTATGATAGAACCTAGAGTCTAGTCAATAATCGATCATCGGATTTTGCAAAAATCGGTCAGAGAAGAGATCAAATGACTCTGGCCTTACACACAGACAAAACACGAGTACTCGGTTATCAATTTGAAACTCTGTTCTTGCTATGACTTGACTCGTTGATGAGTACTCAGGTACTTGTGCTGTCCCTACTACTTAGTATACACTGACATGTACCCCCGGTACAAGGATGTCATTTAGCCCCCACCGTGGCCAAATCGGTCAGTCTTTTGTCCAAGGTCATGGCTACGGTGGGGGCTGGATGTCAGGTGATTATATATTGTTGTCTTTGAATAAGCCTACCATTCTGTATTTAATGTATGGGGGCCGGATGTCAGGTAGTTGTATATTGTTGTCTTTGATTAAGCCGGGTTGCGGTGACCTCGGCCCATGGTGATCTCGGACCGGTGACTTCGGCCCGCCCAGTAGATTGCAATGGGGCGTGGGCAAAGCTCATTCGATCGGTGGCAGCATTGTAATAGTTGTAAATTTGGCGCCAAATCACTAGGGAATGTCGTCTGTTGTGAACCATGCACGTGGCATTTGGCGCGAAAATTCCGTATGTTTGGAATAATACCATGGTATCCTGATAATAAATAACGTTATGATGTCATTTTACCACTAAAACAGTGCTGCCAGCTGGCGAATAGGCGTTTTTCTGCTCATGCCCCAATAATAGTGTTAGGGCGGCAGGCGGCAAATGGATAATTACGTTGTTACAACTATCACTGTGCATGGCAAGTCTCGATTGTTGTTCATACTGTTAGTCAACCCAATTATGAAGCGTCTGATGTAGGCTAATTGATTGCCTTGTTCATATTCACGATTTTGCCATCATCAAATTGTATGAAACATTTGCATGTAGACATTTTCTGGGTTTCTCACCTTTTCTGTGATTAGTATTAATACTGTTATCTGTTTCGTCAGAATTAGACCAGTTGTAATCCATTGTGTTGTCTAATATTTGTTTGACCTTGTCGTAAAAAAGAAATAAGCTAAGAATTCAATGTGGATTTATTTACCTATTTATATTCAACATGAGCATTTCAAGAACTGCTGGCCGACTTCAAGTATGCTTTGATTGAGCACATCAAGTAAATTCAATGAGAATTGCTAAAACAGAGCAGGTAAATGGAGCAGGTCAAATTTTAATTGCAATACACATTACCGGGATGCCTTTATTGAGTCTCAGTTTGGTCATTGAAGTAACTGGTAATGCCAACTTGAGCAATGAGCACATCAAGCAAACTCAATGAGAATTGCTAAACCAGATTCTCGGTAACCTGAGCAGATCAAAGTTAAATGCAATTCACATACCCAGGATGCCTCTATTGATTCTCAGTTTGTTCATTGAAGTAATGAAATATCCCTGTAGCATGGCGGGCCGACATCACCGGTCTGTTGTAGGCTACAGTATATTAACTATATTGGCCATTCAACTCAATGTTAAATGATCTTACTTTGACGGTCCATAACACCTTCCTAAAAAAAAAATCCCAGCCTAACCACTATGCTATTTTTAGGTTACCGGACCTATGGTCCGATAACCTATTGGCATGGCGTTGCGTCCGTCGTCCGTCGTCCGTCGTCGTCCGTCGTCGTCGTCGTCGTCGTCGTCGTCGTCCACATTTTTATCTTTTTTGTTTACGGGCGAATTTTTCTGAAATTTTGCAGAAAAATACTTAAGAATAATTCAAGAAGGAGGTATTTTTTAGTTTTTTGATTTTCGCTTTTTCTTCAAAATGGCGGCCTTTTTCGACGAAAAAGGCCTGATTTTGGACTTTGGCGGCCATTTTCTCAAAATCAGTTCAGTAACTTTTTTAGGTTACCGGACCTATGGTCCGATAACCTATTGGCATGGCGTTGCGTCCGTCGTCTGTCGTCCGTCGTCCGTCGTCGTCGTCGTCGTCGTCGTCCACATTTTTATCTTTTTTGTTTACGGGCGAATTCTTCTGAAATTTTGCACGAAAATACTTAAAAATAATTCAAGAAGGAGGTATTTTTTAGTTTTTTGATTTTCGCATTTTTTTTTAAATGGCGGCCGTTTTCGACGAAAAATGCCTGATTTTTGACTTTGGTGGGCATTTTCTCAAAATCTGTTCAGTAACTTTTTTTCTTTTTGATACATAACACTCCTCATATGTACTCCTATGATGTCTATAAATTTCGTTGCGCTTGAATCGCTCGAAGTGGGCCATTTTGGCCCAAACTCGGCCCAAATGGGACTTTCCCATGTTAAATTCTCCTATGCTTTATAATGGGACACATTATGCCTAATATCTCACTTGATATTGAGATTAGAGACTAGGAATCAATTGTGGACATATAGGAAATGATATATGCTGAATATTCTCGTGACCTTGAATTTGACCTCTGACCTCAGTTTCAAGGTCAGAGCACAAAATGGCTTATATCTCGCTTATTATCGACTCTACAGCTCAGGAATCAATTGTGGACATATAGGAAATGATATATGCTGAATATTCTCGTGACCTTGAATTTGACCTCTGACCTCAGTTTTAAGGTCAGAGCACAAAATGGCTTATATCTCGCTTATTATCGACTCTACAGCTTAGGAATCAATTGTGGACATATAGGATATGATATATGCTGAATATTCTCGTGACCTTGAATTCGACCTCTGACCTCATTTTCAAGGTCCAAGGACAAACTGGCTCATACCTTTCTCCTCTATTGACTGTATGGCTTGGGAATCAATTGACAATTGATTGACAATTGTGGACATGATATAGAAAATGATATACATTGAATATTTTGATGACCTTGAATTTGACCTTTGCCCCTTCATTTTCAAGGCCACAGCACAAAATTGCTTATATCTCTCTGATTATTGAATTTACAGCTTAGCAATCAACTGTGGACATGATATATGCTTAATGTTATATATGCTGAATATTCTCTTGACCTTGAATTCAACCAGTGACCTGGCTAACATCTAAAATATTAAACATTGTCCGGTAACCTATCTTCGGCCCTTGGCCTAATTTTTTCTTTTTGATACAAAAGACTCCTCGTATGTACTTCTATGATGTCTATAAATTTCGTTGCGCTTGAATCGCTCGAAGTGGGCCATTTTGGCCCAAACTCGGCCCAAATGGGACTTTCCCATGTTAAATTCTCCTATGCTTTATAATGGGACACATTATGCCTAATATCTCACTTGATATTGAGATTAGAGACTAGGAATCAATTGTGGACATATAGGAAATGATATATGCTGAATATTCTCGTGACCTTGAATTTGACCTCTGACCTCAGTTTCAAGGTCAGAGCACAAAATGGCTTATATCTCGCTTATTATCGACTCTACAGCTTAGGAATCAATTGTGGACATATAGGAAATAATATATGCTGAATATTCTCGTGACCTTGAATTTGACCTCTGACCTCAGTTTCAAGGTCAGAGCACAAAATGGCTTATATCTCGCTTATTATCGACTCTACAGCTTAGGAATCAATTGTGGACATATAGGAAATGATATATGCTGAATATTCTGATGACCTTGAATTTGACCTTCGAACTCATTTTCAAGGTCACAGGACAAAATGGCTAATATCTCGCTTGTTATCGACTTTACAGCTTAGCAATCAATTATGAACATATAGGAAATGATATATGCAGATTATTGTCATGACCTTGAATTTGACCTTTGACCTCATTTTCAAGGTCACAGGACAAAATGGCTAATATCTCACTTATTATCGATTTTACAGCTTAGGAATCAATTGTGGACATATAGGAAATGATATATGCTGAATATCCTCGTGACCTTGAATTTGACCTCTGACCTCATTTTCAAGATCCAAGGACAAACTGGCTCATATCTTGCTCCTCTATTGACTGTGTGGCTTGGGAATCAATTGTGGACATGATATACGAAATGATATACATTGAATATTTTGATGATCTTGAATTTGACCTTTGCCCCTTCATTTTCAAGGCCACAGCACAAAATTGCTAACATCTCTCTGATTATTGAATTTACAGCTTAGCAATCAACTGTGGACATGATATATGCTTAATGTTATATATGCTGAATATTCTCTTGACCTTGAATTCAACCAGTGACCTGGCTAACATCTAAAATATTAAACATTGTCCGGTAGCCTATCTTCGGCCCTTGTTGTCAATTGACGTATTGGGCATCGCGTGATAAGCATGAATATAGTTGACAACACATAGGATTTTTAGGTTACCGGACCTATGGTCCGATAACCTATTGGCATGGCGTTGCGTCCGTCGTCCGTCGTCGTCCGTCGTCGTCGTCGTCCACATTTTTATCTTTTTTGTTTACAGGCGAATATTTCTGAAATTTTGCACAAAAATACTTAAAAATAATTCAAGAAGGAGGTATTTTTTAGTTTTTTGATTTTCGCATTTTTTGGCGGCCGTTTTCGACGAAAAATGCCTGATTTTGGACTTTGGCGGCCATTTTCTCAAAATCTGTTCAGTAACTTTTTTTCTTTTTGATAAATAACACTCCTCATATGTACTCCTATGATGTCTATAAATTTCGTTGCGCTTGAATCGCTCGAAGTGGGCCATTTTGGCCCAAACTCGGCTCAAATGGGACTTTCCCATGTTAAATTCTCCTATGCTTTATAATGGGACACATTATGCCTAATATCTCACTTGATATTGAGATTAGAGACTAGGAGTCAATTGTGGACCTATAGGAAATGATATATGCTGAATATTCTCGTGACCTTGAATTTGACCTCTGACCTCACTTTCAAGGTCAGAGCACAAAATGGCTTATATCTCGCTTATTATCGACTCTACAGCTTAGGAATCAATTGTGGACATATAGGAAATGATATATTCTGAATATTCTCGTGACCTTGAATTTGACCTCTGACCTCAGTTTCAAGGTCAGAGCACAAAATGGCTTATATCTCGCTTATTATCGACTCTACAGCTTAGGAATCAATTGTGGACATATAGGAAATGATATATGCTGAATATTCTGATGACCTTGAATTTGACCTTCGACCTCATTTCCAAGGTCACAGGACAAAATTGCTAATATCTCGCTTATTATCGACTTTACAGCTTAGGAATCAATTGTGAACATATAGGAAATGATATATGCTGAATATTCTCATGACCTTGAATTTGACCTTTGACCTCATTTTCAAGGTCACAGGACAAAATGGCCAATATCTTGCTTATTAGCGCCCTTACAGCTTAGAAATCAATTGTGAACATATAGGAAATGATATATGCTGAATATTCTAGTGACCTTGAATTTGACTTTGACCTCATTTTCAAGGTCAACAGGACAAAATGGCTAATATCTCGCTTATTATCGACTTTACAGCTTAGGAATTAATTGTGAACATATAGGAAATGATATATTCTGAATATTTTAATTTGACCTTTGACCTTTGATATTGAATTTGACCTTTGACCTAAATTTCAAGGTCAGTCATTTTATTTTCAAAGTCAGATTACAAAATGGCTTATATCTCGCTTATTATCAAATTTACAGCTTAGGGGTCGATAGTGAACATATAGGAAATGATGTATGCTGAATAGTTTGGTGATCTAGAATTTAACCTTTGATCCCATTTTCAAGGTTAGAGATATGGCGATTTCAGTGGTCACCTTGAATTTGACTTTCTCGGCTTAACTCTGTATATTTCTCCGGTAACCTTTCTAGCCCATTGGGCTAATTTTTGCTATTCTGCCTTGAATGGACCCGGGGTGAAAATACCCGAAATCGTGGGTGCTGATGGCCATTCAAAACCCCTTTGCTTCCTCATCTCCTGAGAAAAACGATAACAAGATACTGCCTTGAAAAACGGGCTATTATTTCCCAGCAGTGTGTTCTTTCAAAATAATATACACTCGTCCATAAATCTTGCATAAAAAAATATATGAGGTGATGTCACACAATAGTTTCCCTTTAAATTGCCTAAGTGAGGTGAACGCTCGCTGATTGGCTGAGCGAGTTACTGTACTATGCCCTGTAGGGCGGGCCAACATCGCCGGGCCGAGGTCACCATGGGCCGAAGTCACCTACAGTCATTAAGCCTACCGTTCTGTATCTAATGTATGCGAGCTATCCGTCCTAAATTCGCAGAGTCCTAAAATTTCGCCAAGTAATTTTTGTTATTTTGAAAGCTGCATTTCATTGACACTGGCCATGGCATTTACTATCAATAACAGTCGCATATATGCTATCTTTTAAGTTGCCAGTTTGCAGAATTTTCAATGTAATATTACAGCAATTAATATAACGATAAGTACTATTAAAGGGGCACGCTGGGGCACTATATCGGATTCTATTTTTAGGCGATTTCCAAGATTTTTCCGTCGACACTTCAGGACTGTTCTATTTATAGAACAAAAGGACAGATTACGTTTTTGACTCAGGATCTCTGCCCAGCCGACCTCGGCTGATCAGACCATCGACTCGGAGAGATCTGGGGTCAAAAACTTAATCTGACGTTCTTCTCTATGAATATAACAGTCCTGAAGCGTCGGCTGAAAAATTTTGGAAATCCCCTAAAAACAGAATCCCATATAGTTCCCCTTTAATATGACACATATCCAGATTTTGGGGGAATAAGTATATTTGTCCTACAGAGCCCTCTACATCTAGTGTCTCGGTGATGACACATGTTGATTCAAGGTGCATCCCTCCAACAACCAATTGAATTACCATGCAAAAAACGTGATGGGAACTTTCACTGAGGAACTGAATTTTCATTTAGTATCATGAATGTAATTGTACTGGGCACTCTACTTGTTATAACCTCCCAGACTACACAGTTTTGACGAATTTAGAATAGATAGCTTGTAAACCTGCTAATACTACCTAATAGGCTATTATATCTTTGCTTTTGTTTACTACTTCACTTCTAGAGAAATTAAATCAAATGTAATGTGTTTTGTTGTGTTGTATGTTTACTCCCAGACAGTTCCATTAACATGATCAATACTCATGATACTAGACATAAATGCCTATCTAGAACTTTGTGGCATCCCAAATTTTTTTCTTATCATTTCAAATGGTGAACCCTACAAAAGAGTATTAGGGCCATGCAGAAAAATGTTTTGGAGGAGAATATCTCGACATGATATGATGTCCTACTTGAGTATCTGGTCATAGTATGACGTCTTGAGCAGATATCACGGGATGTTATCACGTCTTATTCTAATATCTTGTATTATTATGTGGTGTCATCTCCCATATCACGTCATAACTCCACATCCTAATCTCGTCTCAGATCACGTCTTATAAATATAGTTGACATATCACGTCATAACATCTTGTCTTATCCCCTATCGGCATCACACATGTAGAGCATCAATAATTTATTTTTAATTGAGCTTACAACTCACTTCTTATGACAATTATGAATATTTTTTAAATGCGTCCGATTTGCAACACAAACTGAGGATTTTTTGACTATGACCTCATACTGTAAAGCCACAAATTATTCGCGTCCTTTTATTTTCGCGAATTTCGCGAATCCAAAAAATCGCGAAATTAAATGAACACCAAACATTTCTGATGACAATCCACATTGTTTTGAAGAAATTGTTCAAGACGGTCAAACCGCAAAATTAAACGGCCGCGAACATGGTCTGATCTTGTGGCAGTGAACTTAAATGGCTTTACAGTAGTAATAGGGAATAAGACGAGATGTAGGATGTGGAGTTATCACGAGATGTAGGATGCTATGACGTGATATGTAGACTATATAATAAGATGTGATCTTACACGAGATATCCATGGTAGAGATGAGATATATGTCGTGATAACGACATAATAAAACTTAATATCAAGACGAGATGTAGGATGTGGAGTTATCACGATATGACGACATGATAAGACGAGATAATAGAAAAAGACATGATGGCATCTTGTGAAATATTCTTAAGACGCATTGCATGATAAGATATTCACATAAGACATCATAATATGTTGAGATATACTTGCCAAATATCTTTTTCTGCGTGGCCTCAAAGCTATAATTGTATCCCCCGAACAAAGTTCGGAGGATACTATGGATTTACGATCGTCGCGCCGCCGCTGCCGCGTCCGCGTCCGCAGACACTTTCTTGTGAACGCGCTACAGCTTGCAAATCTGAACCGATTTTGATAATATTTCATATGGACATGTCATATGGTGAGATCACGACACCTATCGATTTTGGTTGCCATAGCAACCAAATTGGCCGATTGGCGACACATTTTGTGACAAAATCAGCAATTCCAACACCCATTGCTTGTGAACGCTCTAGAAGTTGTAATTTTATAGGAATCACTACAATATTGAACGGGCTCGTTGAGCAATGCTCAGGCACGAAACCTATTGTTTTTCGGAAAGATTGAATAAATATTAATAAGTTCATGAGATAACTTATTACAACAATGTGAAATATCCAGTTTGAGATCTCTTATCATTCCAGTTGATTGATATCTGCAAACAAATCACACTGGACATGTGTACAAATTTACAGTTGATGGTTTTGTGTGAAGAGATTACTTTTACTGAATAAGTTAACATAAATTTGAATAGGTTAACATTAGTTTTACTAGTTAAGTTTATTACTGGCCACAATAAGAATAGTTAGTCAAAGGAACATTTATTATTGGGCTCAACAAGGTAGAGGTTGTGTCTAGTACTGACTTTATGGCTGCAGTACCATTGATATTCATGAATAAGTTAACATTAGTATTGCTAGTTAACATGGTTAGGTCTATTACATGTATTGAGCACAGTAAAAAAAGTTAAGGTGAGGGACATTTATTATTGGGATCAATGAAGAAAAGGTTGTGTCCAGTAGTGAATTTATGGTGTAGTATTATTGATATTAAAGTGATGTTGGCAGGAAAACCATTTTTTCTAAATCAATTACATATATGCCTGTGGTCTCAGAAAAATAGGTTACACAACAAACTAAGCTTGATCAGATGGATAAATCAAGCATATGGCAGTACTAGCAGCCGCTTTTCTTTTGTTTTGTGCGCCACTCAGAGTTACCTCTGAATTGACCTATTTCACGCTCAATTGGCTCGAACATATACAAGTAAGCTGGAATCGCACTGCATCAAGGGGTACAAAGCACCGAGAATGGCGGCAATGTAAACAAATTCAAAATATCTCCACCAGAAACTCCCAACAAAATCGATTAGAAAGAGACATCTGTTTGAGTATACAAGTGCAGATATATGACTGTTATGTTTTCTTCGTTCAATCAGAAAGTTATGGAAAAATCCATAACTTACTGCCAATATCACTTTAATGAATAATTTAACATTAATTTGGCTAAATAAGTCTATTATTGAGCACAATAAAAATAGTTAAGGTGAGGAACATTTATTACTGGGCACATATTATGAGTTAAATTATAACTTGCGGTGAAAGTTCGATCTGGCTCCACTTTCGTCATCTTGAAGTACAGTTTTGGTCAAATTTTACTTTGAATTTCAACTTGAAACCAAGTTTGACACAAATTATGAGTTAAAATATAACTTATGGTGAAAACTTTGATCTGGCTCCAATTTCGTCATCTTGAAATTCATTTTTGGTCAACTTTTACTTTGAATTTCAGTTTGAAATCAAGTTTGGCACATAATATGAGTTAAAATCCAACTTATGGTGAAAAGTTCGATCTGGCTCCAATTTCGTCATCTGGAAATGCAGTTTTGGTCAACTTTTACTTTGAATTTCAGCTTGAAATTAAGTTTGGCTCATATTATGAGTTAAAATATAACTTATGGTGAAAAGTTCGATCTGGCTCCAATTTCGTCATCTTGAAATGAAGTTTTGGTCAACTTTTACTTTGAATTTCAACTCGAAACCAAGTTGGGCACATATTATGAGTTAAAATATAACTCATGGTGAAAAGTTTGATCTGGCTTCAGTTTCGTCATCTTGAAATGCATTTTGGTCAACTTTTACTTTGAATTTCAACTTGATACAAAGTTTTGCACATATTATGAGTTAAAATATAACTTACGGTGAAAAGTTTGATTTGGCTCCAATTTTGTCATCTTGAAATGCAGTTTTGATAAACTTTTGCTTTGATTTTCAACTTGAAACCAAGTTTGTCAAATATTCTGAGTTGAAATATACCCTTTAACTGTTTATGAAAACTTTGATCTGGCTGTAATTTCGTTATTTTATCGAACATGTTGAAATGAAAATTCATATGCACTGATTTCAGTGGTGACCTTGAATTTGACCTTCAACATGTTCAATGACTTTGAAAGGTCAATGCAGCAATTTTTGTGGGAAAAAAACAGTTTTGGCTTGAGCATGTTAGGATTTTACATTTCTCTGGTAATCATTTTAGCCCTTGCTCTAGTTTTTCACGCTTATCAGTAGTATTTGGGGCGACAGGGATGATGGGGCCACGGGGGATACACCCAAGCGGTCGTAGGCGACCGGAAGCGTCTAGTCACTTTTAGAATTGACAAAATTTATTCATTCTGCGATAGCTTTATTTTGTCTATAGAATAAGAAATCGTACAAATTTGGGTCTGAAAATATGTATTACATGCCAAAATTGAGTTTCGAAATCAAGATTCAAATACGGGCCTGTCAATCTTGTATCATTTTTTCTTCAAAGTGGCCCGCCTTGTGGGCGAGTTCTATACACAGTCTGATGACGTCATTGGTATTTGTCTAGATACTGTGGCAACCGGCAATGTAGGCAGGCCGATCATTCTCTATCTACTGTTCTCATGCACGATTAACGACAATTTTCTGAGTATCTGTTGTCGAACTGTGCATATTTCCTATAAATTCCCGACTATCTCGAGATGTACTTTCGAGTTTGTGTGACAAACAAGAATGCTAAATTTGGCTGATTTTAAAATTGATTCCAACTTTAATACTTTTTTGTAGAAACCTTATACAAGTCAAAAAAAAAAAAATACACCCCAAAAAATTATTTTGGCTGGAAATTGCCTGAATCAAATAATGACATTGACAGGAATTGCCCGAATTTTTTTCCAAAATGGCTGATGGCAGCTGATGTATACTGATTTATACTGATTTCTGATGTATACTGTTTACCACAATTACTCATCATTGAAACAACATAATACCAACCAACAGTCTTTGATAATACTACTACTAGTTCACAGAATGCGGTTTCTGCCAGGGTGATGATAAAACCATCTAATCCTTTAGAAATGAAATCATGAAAATCGTTACACATGATTTCAATGATAAAGGCTTGATTTATATAAATAAATCAAACCTTCAGAAATGAAATAATTAAAATCTGTGTTACACATGATTTCAATTATAAATGCTTGATTAATCTGGGCTTGAAAGCACTTGTGTGCGAGTGTGTTTTTTTCTCATACGTGTAAAATGTTGTCCCGCCGTTCCTCGGGTCAAGAGACAAATTCTTTGTCTACCTATTTTCAAACCTATTTCTCAGAGTGTCCATTAGTGTTGGGAATTGGAATATGCAGCCGTGTTTGATGATTGAAAGATATTTTCAATCAATCATCGATTAATAATTGAAATAATATACAGGCAAAACCCATAACATATGACACCATTTATGAGGTAAATTTTTGATGTAACCATATAAATATACTGTGCAATTAGTATCAATCAAACTTTTTGTTTTGGCTTGTGGCGCATTAGACTCTTCTGTTTGTTCAACCAGTTGATTAATCACCGGCTGAGTCACGTTGGCGGACAAATCGCTCGTAATCTGTCAATATCATACTTGAATGCGCGGTAATGCATACTCCATGAATGCACCATGTATTATCTGACATTATGATTGATATTCCAGGGACACTGACCATGTGAGTACAAGATGAAGAAGCGCGGAAGGAAGAAGGACCCGCTCAGTTTTGTGACATGTCCTAGCGGAAGGTCAAGGTCCGCTGACCCGATCTCATGGATCTCACTGCTGTCTGATGCACATGAACATGGTAGGTACATTGTCTAGAAGACAGACTAACAGACTGTCCTATCAGCTGTACAATAATAAAATAGTATGTTCTAGGTATACAGACTATGATGTCCAATTTGTTTTCCAGATCTTGGTGAGGCAGATCTATCATGGTTCCAGCCAGCAAACCGGGATCCAAGTCTGCCCCATGCTGATACAAGTCTGCCCCATGCTGATGGGGAGAGTTTACCAGCACGAGAGGTCAGTCAAGGACCTTCTCTCCGACAACCCATCTGGTCTGCAGATACTGGGAAAGTGCTGCCAGCCACAGGTGAACTGGAGGGTGCAGTGTTGGAGGATCGATGGTCCTCTCATCCTAGCCCAGAACAGAGCAGCCAACTACAGTCCTCAGTACCGAAGAACATGACCATCTTTAAAAAGCCCTCAGGACACCCACACACACCCTCAGTGACAGGTCTTTGTGATTCAAATATGAGAGGTCAGTTTGTTTGGGTTTAAAAAAGGTAAAAACTAATGATAGCCAACTTTTGATCCATGGGAATTCCGAAATATCCAGTTCTTAGTGTATTTTGACTATTACTGTATGGTTGTCAAAGTAGTCCTGTTAGTAATTGAAATAATTATTGAGAGCAAATTCAGTGAGAAAAGTTATGATGTGATGTGAAAATGGCGTGTCATTTACTAGAAGAGGTGCTGTTGAGTCCAGTGACACCAGGACTGTTGGGTCTGACCCCCGATCTCCGTGATTCTACGTCAAACTTTGTGAGAGAGAACCATGCCAATAAGTTCTACTCCACTCCAAACTGTGGCCTGGAATCAATTAATGCAGGGTGCGTTATTATCAACCCGTCAAACCTCATTGGAGTAATTGCTACTTTGCTTATACGATAGATGTTTGATAGATGTGCTCTGACTATCAGTGTCAAATTGATTGATTTTATTCTTCATGTTCATGATGCTTTATTTGTGTTTTGTTTACTTTGTCCCTCAGACTGAGTGTGACCAAGGCCCTGATGTTTACGCCAGGATTTAGCTCACTGCGAGACCCCCAGCTGTCCATGATACAGTCTCTAGGCGTAGACCCTGCAGCCAGTGCCAAGTCCTGGACGAGTTCTCTGGCAACGCCGCCCTGTACTGGTAAGCAGAGTACTGCTATGTGGAAACTCACAGATATTCTCTCTGGAGAACAACCTTCATATGTCTATAATTGTTGTGTTTTGAACATGTTTCATAGTTGTGAAGGAGCCTACTGGGGTTTCCGTACCTGGGAAACATGGTTCTCCACCTTCCAAGCCTCCTGGGGTACATGGGGTATGGAGTTGTCTATATATAGTAGTCAAGTATATAACTAAATCAACTCAAAGCTCATGAAACTTGAGAATGTAGTTTTTGGGGGGCTATTATACTTACTCGATATTACTGCATGTGTGGAGACATAAATATGATGTGTTTGATCACCCGAAAAATATTTGACCACTGTGTTCATTGCAGACTGCAGCAAGAGCTCTGTTCTCACCTGGAAACCTGCTCTGTGATGAGGATCTGGATGTTGACACCTTGAATGAGTCTTCCCTCTTTGATGATGACACGGGTAGTCTGGATGCTTGTCAAAATAAAAATGTTTCTTTGAGAAACAGCACCCCAAGCACCAAGCTGGTAAAAGATGGTAGGCCACCAGAAACAGGAAATCCTTCCCTCATGCTGCATCCAACCAAGAAACCATCGGAAACCTGTGATATACAAACTTCGGAGAATCTGGAATGTCAAAAATGCTCTACTTCCCCTAAACCTGAGTGTTTTCTGAGCACGTGTGATCAAGTTCAGTCTAACCCCCTGAAAAGTCCAAAGACTTCTTTTCATCATTCCATTGTATCAGTTCATGGATCTCCAAAGAATAGTGATAATCCAGAACTGACCAAAACTCTTGTGCGCGACGCCGGCAAGAAGGACTCCCAGGGCTCTGACACTACTGGTGTCGATGACATCCTGTCACTGATTGACCATACAAGCTCTGGTCCGGGCTCCAGGGTCAGAAGCGCCCCAAGGCGCAGTCGAGTCTACCCCACAAACAGAGCCAGCATTGACCCATTCCCTCTATCTCCTTTATTCAGGGGTCAGTCTAACAGCAAACTGACGAAGGCTGTCGGTAAATCATCAGCTGATGGAAGGGAGGATTGCATGCTGTATTCTGGAGAGGATCCCATGGCTCGACGATTAGAATTTGATGGTGATACAAGCCATGCAGCAGAAGATATTAGAACTACAGCAGAAACAGGTGTTCACATCACTGGATCAGATGATCCGCCCTCCAAGCATTCTCAGCCTTCACATAGTCGGAAGTTACTAATGAACAACAAGAGACTACTGGATGACAAGAAGCATGATGATGGTTCCATATCCACGCAGAAATCTTCGACTGATGCAGAAAATGATTCTGTAATCAGTTCAAGGAAGAAACGTAAATTGGATACATATCATCCTGGGAACATGTCCATGAAGAGTAAAGTAAAATCTCCTGAAGGAATCGATGACAAAGAACCTGACTTGTTTACACAAATCTCACCCACCTTGCTCAACAAAGCTTGTGACAACGTTGATACTCCAAAAACAGAATTGACATTAAACAAGAATGAACACTTACCAGTGGCTTCTGCAGATTCACAAACTTGGAGCACTGCCAAAAACATGCTGGCAACAAAGACTGGTAATGCTTCCAATACCTCGGCTAATGTTTCATGTCTGTCAACCTCTGTTCCAGCTCAGAATCCTCGAGTAGAGGTTGAGAGAGAACAAACAACACCAGCATCTGTGTCCAGGGTGTCCAAGCGTCAGAAACTAGTCAAGGGCTTTGCTTATCCCAGCGTGTCACAGATCTCAGAAACGTGTCCCAGGAAAGTGTTCAACTTTGTTCCCGATGTCAAGGAAGCTACTACCCCTCCTCCCGTGTTGGAGAAAGATTCTACCTCGGGCGCTGAAGCTCCTAGTACAGCCCAAGCCAGTGATGCTCCCGTTGACACCCCAAACTCCCGGACAGATGGTCAGATGGATTCTGTCCCATCCAGAAATGTGGCAAAGAACATAGCTTGGAAGCCTCAGAGAAGAGGTAAGATGACCACTAAGCAATTTAATTGATGATGCTGTTGCTTTTATTCTTTAATATTATAATTGCAATTGTTTATTACTGTTTCAGTGCTCTGAATTTCTTCATGATGCATGTACATCGATGATATGATACATTATTGTGATATATTTGTTTTCACGTTATTATGCCCCAAAGGTTTCACAACACTGACAACATATACCAAGACTGTTGAAAAATCTGGTACCTTGGCAGAACAAAAGAACACATATTATTCAAGATCGCCATTGCAAACCATCCACCGAGTGTCGAGAAGTTCAAGCTCACTGCCTGCTAAAGCACAGACAACAAACTCAGAGAAACCTAGGTCTTTAGTCACCCAGAATAGGCCTACACCTAAGCCAGCGCTTGCCAGCAACGAAAACCAGGTTAAAAAAATGAAGCAATCATCATTATCCCCACAAGGAGCTCAGGAAACTTCCTCACCAGTAACAGATACATGTGTACAACAAGCTTCAACAGCTGGGTTCCAATGTGCAAGTGGCAAGACCATTAACGTTTCTGATGAGGAATTAGCCAAGTATGCGAAGTGGCTGGATGATGATCCAGTGCAGCATGGAGATGTTGTGACATCATTGCCAAATGTGGACGCTCCACCGCGTGAAGATGGGTCGGCGATCTCCAGCCAGGAGCTGAGGGAGGCTGAGGAGCTGCTCGAGGAGATGGGAGACCAGCTGCTGTTGGAGACCCAGTTCTCCCAGGACCTCCCGCTTGGTGGAGCCAACGGGGACACGGCCGAGTCCATGGTGGGTGGCAGTGATGGAGCAGAGGCTGGGGAGAGCCTGAGTGATGTTGGGGATAGCACACTTTGTGAGGAGATGGCCACTACTGTCCAAAGTGAAGTGCAGGAAACCATGAGTGTACGGTCGAGTAAGTCTGGAAGTCAATTGCAAAGCTGTGAGGCTTTGGTAGATGGGAGTTCATCAAAAGATGCCAAGGTGCATGAATTTGTGGCATGCAAAATGGAAGAACAAGCATCAGACGATTCCAAGACCAATACAGAAGAAAAAGCACATCCAACAGAAGAGGAAACAATGGAAGATATGAACCAGAATAAAATTCCGGTAGATTTTCACCTTGGTTTTCAGACAGCTGGTGGAAAGAGTATTTCAATAAAGGAGGAAAATTTAACGAAATTTCGGACATTACTTGCTGAACCTGATCCAACTGATAACGAGTATACCAAAACGAGTAGTAAACTTCCTACTGTGCCAGTCACTACCGACAAGCTACCAGATAAAAATGATACATCCTGTCTTGGCTTCAAGTGCGCATCTGGGAAGGACATCTCTGTGAGTAAGGAGAATTTGAAGAAATTTGAAACCTTGCTGGAGAGTGAAGACCAGGATGCACTCATCCCAGCCAAACATAATATAACAAAGATGGAGAAGCACATGGAGGTGAAGAGCATTGCACAGCATAATACTCTCACTGAAGGAATAATGCCAGGGTTCCAAAGTGCAAGTGGACATAAATTACAGGTTTCTTCTAATGCTATGGCAAAGTATACCAAGTGGATGGAGGACGATGCAGACGAGTTAATAAAGTGCAATTCAGGTTCATCAAATTTACAGGACTTGATATCTAACGATGAACCTCAATGGCAAAACGCTGTGAAAGATTGGAGCAAAGTCCCAAAAGGTTTTCGTCCTTTCAAGCCACCAAGAGTGTCAAATGTGGGTACTTGGTGCAGTATTCCTAAACCAAATACCCCCACAATTGCTGAGAACTCTGATCCAAGGACCCGGTCAAGAATCGATGCTAAACCTGTTACCGACAAACAGACAACAGGTCCTTCTGCCAAACATTCTCAACACCTCACTGAGAGTCAGTTAGATGAGGTGACCAAAGTCACAGCAGAATTTATCACCCACAACGAAACATTCAGTCAACTTGATCACGTAGACGGCTCATATGAAAAAACCAAAGTAACTCCAGTGGAACATCACTGGGAACCAGTTAATCATGCTAATGTTGAAACCTCTAAAGCAGAGATACTTGTGGGTTCTGGTCTACCCAATGTCTCAGGAAATGCTGATAAAACACCTAACAACGCCTTCAAGTTTGCAGGCTTCCAGACAGCAGGAGGCAGCATGATTACCGTATCTGAGAAATCTCTTCAAGAGGCAGAGTCACTACTGGAGGATACGGATTGTCAGCCAGAGGTGAACAGAAGTGACCTGAATCCACCGTCAAACTCTGCTACTGTAAACGTTCTAGAAGACGCTGATTCATCCACTTCGGGACGGCTCAGCTTTGAGGGTTTCAAGACGGCTCGTGGAAATCGCATTGATGTCTCATCCAGCAGCCTCGTCAAAGTGAAGGAACTTCTTCGTGAAGATCTGACAGAGGAGTCTGATTCCTGCCCATCATCGACATGCGGCCAAACTGAACACAGAGCTGAGCAGACAGTTCCAATGCTCAATGTCAGAGTCCCAAATGATCCAAAAACATCAAACTCAAAGACTTTGGACATTCCTCCTGTAACTGGTTTCCAGACAGCACGGGGCAATAAAGTACAGGTATCAAAGGAAGCCATGACCAAGACACTGACACTACTCAGTGATACACAGGGAGATCAAGACCAAGATGTTGACAATGATAATACACCACATGCAGAACCAAAATCCCAAGTCAAATTGTTGGATACTGAGGAAAAAAAAGGCTCTCAACCTTGTTCACCAGTGACTCATCAGCGTGTTCTGAACAGAAGTGAATCACTTCCAGCTTTGTCAAATGATGTGGGGACTTCCAACCAAAACCAAAACAGTGTATCAGGTGAAAGTGGCACCACTGGCAGCAGTGGCTTTGCAGGCTTCCAGACTGCCAGTGGCAAAATTGTTACTGTTTCGAGTAGATCACTTGAAAGAGCTAAAGTCATTTTGGATCAAACCAGTGAAGTTGACCCATCGAATGGTGCATTGGGGACTGCTGTTGATGAAGAAGTAGGTATAACAGACGTTGTACAAAGATTTGAAGGCTTCAAGACAGCCAAAGGAAACATAGTTCCAGTGAGTGTATCTGCAATAAAGAAGGCTAAAGCCATGATTACGCAATGTGCAATAGAATCAGTGATACAGCATAATGGAGCTCAGAAAGATGAATCCACCTCTGATGCTCTAACCGTTGAACAAAATGGTGATATATCTGTGGGAAATTCAAGTACATCTCGTCCTCTTCATGATGGTGTCAGTGCCATGGAGCAATGTAGAAGTATTCATGAAGATTCAAAGGAAACTAATCGGGAATCGGAGATGGATATTGAAGACGCTGTCACCAAAGTAAGCGATGTAGCTGAGGCTGCCGAGATTATTTCAACAAAGCTTTTAGTGGGGTTTGTAGGTTTTCAGACAGCAAGTGGACAACAGGTCTCTGTTTCTGACACTGCTCTGGAGAGAGCAAAATCCCTGTTGGATGAATCATCTGATGAGACTTTGGAAGGGAGCAGTGAAGACAAGGAAGGTTTTGATGAGGGAATGAAAGCAAAGAATGCTGAAGTTAGTGGATTTCAAACAGCTAGCGAACATTGTGTACCTGTCTCCAGCACTGCTCTTGAAAAGACCAAACAACTCTGGACTGATGCATCTGAAGAGATATCCAGTCATGGAGACACATTCAAGGGTTTCAAGACAGCTAGTGGACATGCAGTAAATGTGTCTAAGGCTTCAATTGAAAGGGCCAATACTTTATTGAACGAAACTTCTGACCAGCCTGATAAAAAACAGTCTGAAGGTGAAAGCAAATCCAAGGGTTTCAAGACAGCTAGTGGACATGCAGTAAATGTGTCTAAGGCTTCAATTGAAAGGGCCAAGACTTTGTGGAACGAAACTTCCGACCAGTCTGATGAAAAACAGTCTGAAGGTGAAAGTACATTCAAGGGTATCAAAACAGCTAGTGGACATGCAGTAAATGTGTCTAAATCTTCAATTGAAAGGGCCAAGACTTTGTGGAACGAAACTTCCGACCAGCCTGATGAAAAACAGTCTGAAGGTGAAAGTACATTCAAGGGTTTCAAAACAGCTAGTGGACATGCAGTAAATGTGTCGAAGACTTCAATTGAAAGGGCCAAGACTTTATGGAACGAAACTTGCGACCAGCCTGATGAAAAACAGTCTGAAGGTGAAAGCACATCCAAGGGTTTCAAGACAGCTAGTGGATATGCAGTAACTGTGTCTAAGGCTTCAATTGAAAGGGCCAAGACTTTGTGGAATGAAGCTCCCGACCATCCTGACGAAGAACAGTCTGGAGATGAAGTTACATTCAAGGGTTTCCGAACCGCTAGTGGACATGCGGTGTCAGTAACTAGTACCTCTCTTGAGAAGGCTAGGCATCTTTGGACTGAAGACCTCGAAGACAATGAGAAGGATACCTTCGCACATGCAGATATTATGTTCAGAGGGTTTCGGACAGCCAGTGGAAATGAAGTAGCCGTGTCGAAAAATGCACTTGAGAAGGCACAATCACTATGGATGGATGTATCAGAGCACTCCACAGGAGAAGGAGGTAGCAAACAGGCAGGCACCTTCAGAGGCTTCCAGACAGCTAGTGGACAGAATGTGTCTGTGTCTAACACCTCTCTTGCAAAGGCAAAGTCAGTTTTGAATGAAACATCTGATTATGTTAGGGAAGGTACATCCTGTCCGCCCGAAGACAGGCAGCTTCCAAGTCCAGCTGTGCCCAGTACAGGAGGATTCAAGGGGTTTTCTACTGCCAGTGGTCATGATGTGAGTGTCTCCAAAACCGTTCTAAATAAAGCCAAGAAGATGTTGAGTGAGGATACTAGTCTTCCATCCAGTGCAGTAACAAATGTTTCTAATCACCAGACACATGAAACATCCAATATATTCAGTGGAGGCTTTTCTGGGTTTTCTACTGCTGGAGGACAGCAGGTGTCTGTTTCCAAAACTGCCTTGCGAAGGGCCAGAAAGCTCTTCGAAGAGGATGATGACAGAAACGAGTACACTACAGGGCAGGAGGGAACGGAAGCTACCTTACCTGGAGAGCACTCTACTGCACTTACTGTACAAACAACATTTGCTGGTTTTCAGACAGCCCGTGGAATGACAGTTGCTGTGACAGAAGAGGCACTCGCGTCAGCAAAGAAGTTTCTGCACTCAGAGTCCGTTGAGTCATTTGAAAACTCATCAAATCTTCAGACAAGACATGCTGGAAAAGTCACGCACCATTGCTCAAACACATCCAATCACCAATCCATCAAAGACCTTGCCCCTCCCCCTGAGACTGACCTAGCCTCTGGGGACCCCACTGTGTCAGAGGAGGGCCTGTCGGAGGGGAGCCTCTCTCAGGAGACCCTGGCCAGCACCAAGGCTCTTCTCGCTGACGGGGACTTCGACGAGGACTCCTGCTCACCGTCTCGGCCCTGGATGAAACCAATGGCAGTGGGGCCTGAAGGTTGGAATCTGAGTTTCTCAAAAGAGACATTTTTCTTATCGTATTTGATCTGTCTTTTACTGTTGTTACCAGATGTAGGTAGCATTTCAATTGTTGTGTATTATTTCAGAATTGTTGGAGGATCGAGCGAAAAAGACTCCCAGGAAACCTATTGGAAGCATTGTGACTGCACCCTCTGCTGATGTTATGGGTCTCTGTGAAAGTGTCACTGGACCCAAAGTAGACAAATACAGGTATGCTCTAAATGTTGTCAACTAATTCACTGCTGATTATGTGAAACTAATTAGATTAACAGTTGATGTGAGGTCATTATGTACATGTATCAAATTGTGAATGTATGAATTGAAGCATTTCTTTTCAGATGGACAGGTGCAACAAGTTTCCCTCAATCTAGCAGTGTTGACAAAAGTGTGGATCGAACTGGATTCAGCCCATCATGTCGTCTGAGACAAACTCCTTCTAAATATGATGCAAAACAAACTGAAACAAATACTATGACCTCTTCAGAGAAAACCACAAAACAATTCAATACACCATACAAACAAAAAACAGCAAATCAAACCAAATCAGAGAACACCCCCCAACAAGCTTCTTCTTTCAAAACACCACTGAAGAAGCCTGGATCATTCACGACGCCCCAAAAATCGAAATTCATACCAGAAGCACCTTACGAACATGCTGAAAGTGAAGATCAACTAACTGAGGAGTTTGAGGCACATGATCCGATAGAACCTGAGACGACTAAGCCGGCATTGACTGTATGTGAAGCTGTGGCTGTGTCTGAGGAGGTGAAGAAGGCACGACTGAAGGCCAAAGTCAGTCAGGCCCAGAGAATACAACAGAAGAGGAAGGCGGGGAACACACGGCCTGTCAGTGGTCAGCTCTACCAGCGGGACAGGGCTGACAAACTCCCGCTGTCCGAGGCCTTCAGGGGCCAGCGACCACAGAGCTTTACACACAGACAGGTTATAATTACAAGTCACAGTCAATGATTCTCTTACTTGTGTTGGATACTTACAACAGTCAGTTCTCATGGATAGTTAAAGTCACCCAAAAAGTCCATTCAAACGTTTGTGTATTGCAGCTGTACGCGTTTGGCGTGAGGCGGTCAACCCTGGCAGTGCGGTGCGGTACGGCTGAGGAGTACCGGTTCAGGGTGGAGGACTGTTACGGTCCTGAGGCGGCTCGAAGTGGGGAGGGGACCAGGGCCGGGGACGGAGCCTACCTCGTCTTCTCTGACACCAACACCCTCGGCAAAGAGGAGTTTTGCAAGTATGAGTCTGATTCTATTTGTTCGCTTTCTGCCCAAAGCTTGCATGACCTGAATACTAAATACTTTTATTCAATTTGCAACTTGGGTGCAGGAAGGAAGCTTCTGGAACTTTTCCCAAACATGTAGTTACTTGGATATCTTGCATTGCATTTTGTTGTCCATTCTGTCACTGATACTATATATGTACATCAATGTGGCCTGACTTGAGCACTGTCTGTCCCCCTATGTTGTATCCCAGTGCTCTGTTGGACCTGGAGGGAGTGGAGCCCAAGCTGATCACCAGACCCTGGGTATACAACCACTACCGCTGGATCGTGTGGAAACTTGCCGCCATGGAGGTCGCCTTCCCGCAGGCATTCGGTGGCAGGTCAGAACATCAAGTCTGCAACTATTGTTGACATTATCTGTGGTGTTCTTGAAGTGACTGATATGCAAATGATATAAATACGAATATGTAAGTAAAATATGAAGTTATGGTTATTGTTATTACCTATATTCACAGACGCCTGACTCCAGACAATGTGATGTTACAGCTCAAGTACAGATATGACCGAGAGATCGACCATGCTCAGAGGTCAGTGTTCAAACATCAGCACATGTACGGGTATTTCAAAATATTATACTAACATTGTAATATGACTGTTTGTTCTAATAAAAATAAGTTAACATGGAATTAATTCCCCGTGCACATGTGTTCTTTGCAAACTGCACATTTGTAAATAAGTTTGTTCCTTTGCACTGTACGGGTAGTATAAAAGTGTTCACAATATATGCATGTTCATGAAAACTCCAGTTCTATGAGTATTCTTTGCCATTATATAACCTCTGTAACAAACACTTTAGGTAACCTTACCTAACTATATTTTGACATTTCAAAGAATAGGTTGTCATTCTATTTCAAAGAAATCTCACTCATGTTCATTGTGTTTATTGACTCAGAGAGATGGTGAATAATAACTTTATATAACACAATACATTTACAACATAGAACATTCTGCAAAACAGTTTCCATATTCATGCTTTAGGTGATAGTGTATAATGCATAATATGCTTTCCTGGGATATAAAACATAGACATGTTCATATACATGTATATACAGGTGCAACATTATATATTTAAAAATATAGTGTCTATATTAATGCATTAATATCACAGCTGGATTCACATGTCACGTTTTCACACATTCATGTTTTGATCGCGGGGAGTGTCACAGTACTGCTGATGAGAGAATCTTCCACGATGACTGTTGTTCCAAAGAGTTTCTTGTAGTTGAGGCCGGTGAGGAGCAGCGAATCCCTCTTGTGTTTGTAGAGGAGTCGAGCGCCCTGCTCGGGGAGGGCAGCCTGTCGCAGGTCGACCTCCAGCAGGCTTTTGTTGACTGCTAGTGCGTGACTCAGGGCACGGCATGACTCCACGGTCAGGGAGACTCTGCCCAGGTCCAGGCGCTTGAGGGTCGTGTTCAGCTCTAGAGCCTCAGCTAGAGCCCTGGCACTTGTCTCGTCAAGCTGTACCTCTCGCAGAATCAGCTCTGAGATTGACTTGTTCAGCTTGAGCCCATACGCGATGTACAGGAAATCAGAGCGTTTCAGCTTGGTGCTAGACAGATTCAGAAGGTGCAAGTCCTTGCTTTTCTCGATCTTGTTTGACAGTTCCTGGGCACTGACCATGTCTAGTTTGCATGAGTTCAGGTAGAAGTTGTTGAGGAATTGTGGGCTGTTGCGGATGAAGCTGGTTACTATTGCAGGGTTTTTGCAGTGGGTGAAGGCGAGCGTCTTGAGGTGCTGCATGTTGTTGCCAGCAGTCCAGAGATTTGACCAGACAGTGGCAGAGATATCGTCTTTGACAGACTGGGACTCATCAGTCATGTGTAAGTGCCTCAGAGACTTGTTCTCGCCGAACACGTTTGCGAGGAACATGGCCAGAAGATCCTCCCTGGTCCACTTGACCTTCAGAGTCACTAGATGGGTGTTCTGTTCTATGGCATCAGCCAGTCTCATGTAAAAATTCTCATAGTACACTCCCACATGATCCAAGCGAAGCTCAAGCTCTGACACAGTGGCCATGTTTGACTTGAGCACCTGGCTGAGGCCGACGATGGTTGCCGGGGAGTGGTGGACTCTGTGCTTCATGTACAGTCTCCAGGGGTAGTTTTCCTGGACGAGCTCCATCAAGTCTTTCCTGCCCTCCACCTCTGCCAGACACTCCAGGCTGTGGGCCACTGAGCTGAGGCGACCCTCAGTGCGGTGCACGAGGGAGTCCTTGCCGGACGCCGCTGAGTAGACAGTGTCTCTCGTGCTCCGACGTGAGAGGAGCCTAGTGTTTGACTCAGCTAGTAGCTTGAACAGCTCCCTCAGGGTCCTCAAGTTGTAGTCGTAGCGATGAATCCCACAGTAGAATGCTGCCACTTTGTGCAGGTGTCTTTCGTTGACGAGACTGTCAACATACTCGCTGAACTCCTCAGGCTCCATGTGACTCAAGTGCCGAGCAGCTAGGAACTCCTGCACAATCCTGTGGATAAACTTGTATGTCTTGTCTCTGTGGAGAACCGATGTTCCTCCATCATCCACCATCTTTAGAAGCCCAAAACTCATGAGTATCTGCATGATGCTGTCACTTCTACCCTCGCCAATATCTGTCAGCTCTTGCTGTGTGACATGAACCTTGTTCTCCAGTAGGTTAGCGAGGGCAGCCTTCTCTAGCAGCCCCATAGCCTCCATCACATCGTCCGGCACAGAGTCCTCAGTGATTGTGACGCTGTCCTTCTGACAGTGGAGTTTCTGCAGAGACCAGACGACGGAGGTCATCATGTGGGTCAGGGTGTGGAAGTCCAGACTGCCTCCGAGCTCCGTGACCAGACACAGGCAGAGGGCGTATAGAGGGTTGAGGGTGAGGCAGCGAACTGTCGTGTTGTACTCTCCAATCACCTTCGTCAGTAGTCCTATAAGTACATGTACAGAACTTTATTTTACCAGGGAGGTTAAGGAAATCAACATAATCGTAAAGTTTTTTTTCCATGCTGTAGTCTTGAATTTAGAGAAAGTAATGTTACTGTATGTACATGTATGACACACCTGCATAGCTCTCGTTGGAGGTGTTGGTGAGGTCCGAGTATTGACGTATGAAGTCCTCCTGAGTGTCGGGTTCTATCCCAAGCAGTACAAGCTGTGTGTCAAAGTGTTTCAGGAGCCCGGAGGTCACAAACCTTGTGTTGGCTGCCAGGATCAGTGAACTCTTTGGGTAGAGCTCTCTGTGTACCAGCTCCCAGACATCTGTCTCGATGTTGTTGATGTCCTCATAGCCGTCGAGCAGAAACAGGATATTCTGAAGATGAAAGCAGGAACACAGTATAGACACACACCACACACAAGCTGACAGTGGTAGAAATTGTTACTAGCTAAGCTGAACTATGTACAATACAAATCTCAGATTGTTACCCTCACCTCCTGGTCACTCGAGAGTAAGGCATGCAGCTCATTGGGACTGCGAATGTATCCCCCGGGACCAAGGCACTGCTCCGTCAGCGTGTCCACCAGGCCCCCAGTCACCTGCTGCAGGTCCACCAGGAAGACCAGTTTGTATCGGCCCAGGAAGTGGCCCTTGTTGACTCCCTGGCTCCACTGGTGCGCCAGCTGCCGCAGGAGGGAGGTCTTCCCCACCCCATCCAGGCCCTCTAGTAGGATCCGCCGTGGTCGCTCACACTTGGAGTGCTGAGCAAACAGGTGCTCTACGGTCACCACGCGACTGGGGTGTTGGGAATGGTAGTGGTGTTACTATTACTGTTGTAGATACTGGTATATACTGTTTATATGATAGGTGTATTTTGCCATGGTTTATACTGTTTATATGATAGGTGTATTTTGCCAGAAGTCTCACCCATAGAAGTCTGTGATGTGGTGTGGCAGTAAGAAATCCTTCAGTGGAACACTGACCTCAGGGTACCAAGGTATCGGGGAGACAGTCTTCAACAGACTCTTGTAGGCCACACCCAGGGCAGTCGTACACTGGGTCTTCTCATCTGCAGTGATATGTTTTCAGTCTTTTGGTTTGGTGAGAAAAAATATATTTTCAGCAGTACTTGAAAGGAAAACACGTATATGTAAAGAATTGATGCAAGCGAATTCAAGAATACCTGGCTTCTCTACTTTGAGGGGACTTTGCTTGGCTTTGATCATCTGATCACTCAGTTTCTTGTACTTGTACTTGATGACATCACAGAATTTATCAAATGTGTTGCCGGACTTCTTTGAAAGCAGTTCGAGGACCATCTTCATGCGGTCTGCATTGCGAGTGGCCAGGTTGATCCTGTTCTTCTCCTCGTGTGACATCAGACTGCGTTGAATCAGTTTGGGAATGACGTCATCACTCTGGACATTCTCTGTCAACTGTTTGTAGAACTTCAGCAGGACGGATCGCTCGTGTGCCAGCAACTCTTTGGTATGGATGGAGAGAAATGAGATTCAATTCACTGCAAGAATATACATGTATTTTGACATTCAATTTGTATGTTTTGAATACTAGTATGTTTGGCTTTCTTGGTGTTTCCGACATTCACCTGCTTTCGTGAGTGTGTTGACCTCCTTAGTGATATGATGGGACCTTCTTCTTTGTAAATCCTTCTGTGAACTTCTCTGTTTGTTTGTGGGACTCCCGGAGTTCTGTCCATCGGAAGACTGTCTGCCCGACCTCCGGTGCTGACCTGCACTTGAGTCAGTTGTATAATCCGAGAGAGACTCACTCGTCAGGTGGGACAGCTCATTCCTGTCTTTAGATTTATTCTTCTCAAGCTGAGCCTCTTTCGACGACAAATCACAAGCCTTCTCATCCCATGATTGCAACATTCTTATTGGATCTCCGTTAACTTTGACAATTTTACTTCCCTGATATTCCCTTTCCATCCTTTCCACCTTCAGCTTGACCGCTGTGCCTCCGACTCTGATGAGCATGTCCCTGACTTTCTGCCAGTGATCCTTGAAGTCCTTCTCCGAGACCCTGGAGTCTGCATCCCGCCGTCTATGGACGAGAAGGGTTCTGTACCACTGGATCCTGACAAGGTCAGCAGCTAGGCTCAGGTCTGAGTCATGGGGCAGGCCGTTCCAGCCGCCAGGGTATGGGGCTTTCAGCGGACTCAGGTTCCTCAGCAGCAGGTACAGCAGGCTGGGGTCGTAGTGGGTCGAGCTGACTTGGGACTTGCGCTGGGGGTAGAGGACATCCCAGTCACTGGAGGTCAGGAGTCCCATCGCTCTGAGACGCCGAAGGTGGACTGTGATTGTCGGTTGTGCCAGCGTCTCAACCAAGCTGATTGGTGGGTGTATGCTGTTGAAGACTTGTCTCATCGCTTGGGGTGCCAGCTGCGGACAGGGTCATAGCAGTATTAGATAGAGCCATACATGTTTCTCAGTCACAACTGTCCCCCAAGACGTTATCATTGCACCCACCTCTGAAAAGAGTCGGCAGAGTTTGCCGTAGTTGATCTGTTCCTGGTCATACTCTGCTGCCTGAGTCCCTTTGTCTTGGTCACCTGGAGCTTCTCCCTCAGGTTCCTCTGCTTGGCCTCCCTGGTCGTGGTGGTCAGGGTGGTTGGGGTGACTCAGGTGGTCCAGTGAGTCTGGTGTCATCACCTCCCGTGTGTCTGACATCTCTCACTGGCTACAGTTGCTAACGGCTGTAGTGAGAGTTGCACAATGTATACATTGATTCATTGCTATTATTGTGTATTATCCTACATTTATGTGCATGTGGAATATTACATGTATCTTGATTGCCAAACTTGATACATGTGCATTTAGTCATTGACATGTACTTGTAGAGGGCGGACATTTTTTCATCAAGTAACTTTCATTGGTGACTTTCATTGCATTGCTTTCATATACCACAGTTACCACTTAGAAATCATTGTTGACTAAACCTCATGTACATCAGAACCAGAGTTTGTTATATGTTTGCCGTTGAGATTGCCTGTACATATTGTATGACCACCTAATGTTCTACTAATTGTGCCTTAGCCTTGCCTTGTCGTAAGATGATAGTCTTGTTGTGATAAATGACCTGGTCCTTTCTGATTTCTGGTCAAGCACGATCAATAAGTGGTAGTCCTGATGATTTAGGAGCAGCTATTAGTCAGTAGTCTATTATGTGCTTGCAAACTTGTTCACAACACAAACATGTACATGATAGAATGATCATGGAATTTGAGCGCAGGAATGGCTAGAAAATTGATCACTGTCACACTTTCGAATCAGTTGTTATTTGTTTAGAATCACAGACTCCAATATTGATAATTATGCATTGAACTTGTCGTTCAGTGCACCCCACAAGAAAGTGTGTCCCTCCTCGATTGAAACTTTACGAGTTGTCCCCAGCAATAAATGTGACAGCGGAGAGATCTCGACTTGGCCTTTGTGGCACCCATCATGTTCCCTGACCCACTCCACCTGGTCACTATACAATGTCTCTATCGATATTACTTCTCATAAAATAGTCCTGATCAATAGCACTTTCTATTTGTGAGTTGAGCTGTGTTGAGGACCGCTAAAATGGTGCGGGACAAGCAGTAGGGAGGATAAAATACATGCCATCTCCTGTCCCCGGTGTTCTTTTACGTCTTTTACACGCGGGAATCAATGATTCCCAGTCGAGTGGACTGGAGACATCTCCAGTCCCTCAGTCAGTCAGTTAGGCGAGTGACGTCCTCCTAACAGAGTTCACTCTCCCGAGAAAATATTTGGGCAACAATCGATGACAGACAAAGACATACTGTATGTCATTTGAGGTTTTTTTTTCTGCAGCAATCTGTCATCTGCAGTTTCGGGGTTGATGAGTGCTTTGGACATTTGTTTTGATTTATTTGAACAATGTAGAATATTTGAACACGAAATGAGACTGAGTTATGTAAACTGATTGTATCTGGTGATCATTACAACCACCATGTGCTTTGCTGAAAATTGTTCCCTAAATGGGAATCTCCATTTCTTGATACTTCAGTACCCCATACATGTATTTGTATAATGCATACAGTCACATATTGCACATGAGGGTGAAATAACATGCCTCAAAAGTCATAAATTTAATATGAAACTTTTGACCCGTCAATTACATACATGTACATGTACATTGTACACATGGTACATGTATCATTTAATGTATCTGGAGCAATCTGGTATTATACATGAAGTTATTTATGCCAAATGAACAAATTCTCAGACGGGAAATCAACTGTGTCAAAAACTGCCATTGTTGCCATTTTGCATGGATTTGATGATTGTTACTCGATTCACTGTGTTCAAATGTGATGCATATCAATGCAATAACACACAGTGATATTCAGAAGAAATTTGGGCTTTGCTGATAGAACTAGATATACTGTAAATATTTTTTTGCCAGATACTTTGCCAACTGAATCACACAATCGGTTGTTACTGGCAGGATCAAGCTGCCATACATGGTATTATGGTCGTGATTACATGTATCAGAAGTATGCTATTGGACTGCAATAGTGGCTGGAGGTGCTGTGATTATCTGATCCGTTAACCTTGATCAGTGTACATAGCTCCTCCTATGTTTATATATACATGATATATAGAGCCGATTTGACATGGTTTATTATTTTATCACATCAGTTGACATGGTTGACTATAGAGGCTCAGCATGCTTAATAAATCACTTGTAGTTAGATGGGTTTGATCCGTGTGATTCGACAGATTCACTCATTCCATCCAACAATTCAACCCCTTCAAATTCTTTCATTCTTCTTATATTGGAAAGTTACCTAACAATATTCTTTTGGAACGATTGAATTCAACATTCACAATGTTCACTGTACATGTATGTTGTGTCTCACATGAAAAATCAGGAACCCCATAACTAGGAAGATATTTATGATTGTGATAAAAGAAATAACAAGACATTCAAATAACATCAAACCAAAAGAAAACAATATTCAATCTCGGGATCAATTAATTAATGGCAGATCAATGGAGTTTCGCAGACTCTTGAACATGTCCATGAAACTGTGAGAAGTCCTTAACACCGAGCCGAGTAACCAGCGATAAGTTATCAAGGGACACTTGACACACCGCAAACAGACGGCACTAGAAAGGTCGGCCAACCACTCGGACAGGTCCCAGAGAGATACATGGACAGGCGGGGAGTGGCGACTCGCCCTCAGCTAATAGCCGCCAATGATTGTGGTGACGTCGGGCATGGGCTATGATATTATGACGAGTTCTTGTGATTTTTATCGGACATGCACATGTATACCTGCAAAAATGTCAGAGAATAACACTACAGTAAATGGTTGAATTTTTGCCGCTTCATTTATTTGGAACAAAACATAACTTAATGTTCTCATATCTATGATTGATTACTTGTAAAACCATAGCCAGCTAACAGACTTTGCTCGACTGTGATGCAACTAATTTTTTTTGTCACGTTTTTCTGCAGTGATTTAAATACTTGGTACATGTTTGTGAAATCACACCTAGAGTTTTTCGCTCAGTTGAGAGGCTCTCACGTCATTTGAGTGAATTGGTTGTGCATGACGATTCATACATAGAATTCCTAATTTGGACTGACAGAATATACAGAACAGTTTATATATCTGTACTTCATGGAAACCAGGAAAAAAATATCTGAAAATTTTCAATCTCACTGCATGCAGCTTACAAACCATGACAAATAATTATGTGCTTAGTGCCACATGCCGGTGTCTGGGCAGTTTGTATTTCTCTCCATGGGTGGCTAAATAATGACATGACACAGCTATAGTGACATGCTGGGTACCTGCCACAATCATCAACGGTAACTGCCAATTCATGCTCAGTTGATGATAAACAATACCGTCAACGACAGTTTATGACACTACAATTATTACACATTTAGGTACCCCGTGTTGATATGCCTCTCTACAAGTAGTGAATTTGTAATGATGTATCCACACAGAAAGATTTCCAGTCATATTCATATTGCTAGACAAATTGGTCAGGTGTCAAAAGGTCCATGCAATAACATTAATGGACGTGATCGTCTCAAATATCATTAATTATAAATGGGGACTCGTACTTAAGTTGATTGGAACGATTGCATGCCGAGACGGACAGGCATGTGAGGGGTGCCTGCCTCTGTGAATCTGCAAATAGTATCTGTGTGTGTAGTACACAGTCATGTGATCATCGTCATGGTGACATAAATGTACACTAATAATTTGTCAAAATGTGGTTGTTCAACATGTTAGATATGAGGAAAAAAACCACAATGTGAAAAAATTTGCGCATAGAAGTATAGTACATGTAAAGTTTGTTCTAACTGTTTGAAGTCCAAATTACCTGTGTCGTTTCAGTGGTATCCCAAGCGAAGCCCTGTAGATCCCGAATTGTAAAGTCCTGGGCATGTGATCCAAGTATGATTAGTTATTCCAAAAAGTCCAATTACTGTCACATCACAGCTCGGTGATCACTGGCCATTACATTCAACTAATCAACAATCAGTGTTGTCACTTGGTGGTTACCATCCGTGTGTCGTGCGGCAATCGCTTATCTGCTAGCGCTGCTCAGAGGGCTGCTAATCTCTCCAAACTTTCTGTTTCCATGGTGGGGGTTGAGCCCCCTGGATACGAGATGACAGAACGCCCGCCTACAGATGGCTGTCTTGTTTGTGCGATGGTCTGTCGTGTGTCCGTCCCCTAAATAGGATCCTCAGGTCTGCAGTTGGCTGTCGCAGGACGGATTGGATTTTGTTGTCTGTGCGTCTCTCTACCTTTCTGATGTTTGCCCTACGTAAATGTTTTATCACCGCTAATCTGATAGTTCTACATTGCTGAGTCTCGAAGCAGACAGCAAGAGGGCTTTCACTTACAATCTGGGTGCTGTTTTGTGATATTGAAGGGGGAAACTATTCGATGCAGGGCGAAGTGTTTTGCCTTGTGATTCCAATACATGTGTGATCAATCCCTTATGATCTAGTGTGGTGTGGCAAGCGTCCACTGTGTGATGACATGTTTAGGTGTTTGGGATGTGCAGGGGAAGTGTGATAGAATAATGGATGTGTGTAAAACTAAGCAGTCTATTGTCAGTGGTAAACTGTTGTAATACTGTAATTTTTAGCTTGACCGATTTGTTATAGATCAATAATGGAAACAACTATCGTAATACTTGACTTTTGTTGCGATCATCTTGAAGGTAGTTTTCATTGGAAGAATTTGATCTACCGGTAACATTAACATCGTATCATTGCATTCTTGAACAGATAATATTTCAATATATATGCATTTCCAGAGAAATAAGCTAAATAATGTTCGACCTACCGATACCCACAGATACACTGCACATACCGGCACATTTAATATGACCACTACAGTGTGTAACTCAAAATGATGGTGAAGCATGGCTGATCATTGCTTCATTAAATCTGAAAATGAAATCCAACACGACATGTAAATGTTTCTCTCCTTACAACAGGCTAAGTAATAAAGGACATGTTGACAGAGACCCTCACCGGCTCCTTCAAGTGCACATGTTATATTGTCCTGGTGTTTGACAGTCATTCTTATCCTGATGTTGAGGCCCAGTTTGATAAACTCTGTATAAATAGAATTGTTATTTGGATGGTGGATTTTGTTTTGTGTGGACTGTTGACCAGAGGTCTTACGACTTGTTTGCCAAGCCAAAAGTTCAAATTTATCATGTTTACAATTAAACAATTCTAATTTCTTGTTCACTGTCCTATGACAAACCTTGATAACATTTTAACAATGTGAAGTGATCTTTATTTCTATGTGATGCTATTTACATGAACACAATGAAAAAGACACAGTGCATGGTAACATTATTCATTGCATCATTGATGATATTACATGCATCTTACTTTGAATACGAATTTGACGGAGAACTAATAAACAGGAGAAAACAGATTTTGTCAGTGAGTGGTGTTTTGTCAGTCGCAGTTGACAATGGTCACTGAATAATTACTTGTCTGTGAGGATATATTCACAAGAGACAGACTCGGATGGTTTACCATTGTTATTGTATACTGATATGTACTGTTATAGTAAACCGTATTGGTGCTAATAGAAGAGTGGTGCTCCAATGCAAGACGAGACATCCCATATCAATGCATTGATTGAAAGCCTGTACAACAACACCTTGTACTTTGCAGGAGTGCGTTGAAGAAGATCTATGAACAGGATGACAGTCCACAGAAGCCGCTGGTGTTGTGTGTGTGTGACATCTCGCAGAAGTCTGCCCAGGTCTGTACATGTGACATGTCATCATCATTACAGGGACTCATTGCTATAGTTAACATATACTTGTATGAATCTTTCGATATCAGCACAGGGTATGAACTTTCGGGGCCATACTATGTACTATGCTGTATCGGTTACACATATCTATGTATTTGTAGTATGTTAGAAGTAGCAGATTTTCCATTTAAATAAGTAGATTTTTTTTTCAGCTCAAAATAGACCAGAATAAACCAGAATATTCAAACAAGAATTCACATGTAAGCAATGATGAATGAAATTCGCGAGAAGCATTTTGATCCCCCCCCCCCAAAAAAAAAAAAAAACAGAACAAAATAAAACAAACTAGACCGGATATCATATTCAGTCAAGGTCAATATAGAACTTATAGAACATAACGACAAGCTCAGGGAATATAAACAAATTTCTTATCAGCACCATCTGCTAGAAGAGCAAAGCTTAAATTTTGGTTAACCATGACACAATTTCAAATTAGTTCTATTATTTTATATGACTAAAAATGCTTACATTATGATCCAAAATGAAATAATTGTTTGCTCTATGATGTGTAAATAGGAAATGGTATCATTTCGATTGCATTATGATCCCACTGGCTTCACCATCATAATGTACCCGTGCAGACTGTGTTGGAGCTGACAGATGGTTGGTACTCAATCCCGGCGGTGGTAGATCGCCCCTTGACACAGCTCGTCTCCGCGGGAAAGATCAGAGTCGGCGACAAGATCTGCACATACGGAGCAGACTTTACCGGGCAACATGAGGCCTGTCCGCCCCTTGAGGTATGGCATGCTGTATTATGAACATTGACAGTTCTAGTGAATATCAAATATGATAATTTTGTGATACTGTTATATTTGTAAGTACAAGTTTCTGGTTCTAAACTGCACTCAATATAAAATGTAATATGCATGCTTATGATTAGGATAAAAATACCAAATGCATTGGAATCTAATTCAGAATATTTTTTACTATAAAGCCATGAAAAAGCAATGAAACTAGCATTTACACAAGTAGGTTTATACTGAAAAGTAATTTTAGTATCTTATCTGCATGATTATCACAGAAAATTACCGCACTTTCTATCCACTGTCTATTCTGATGTGCAGGCGTCCCGTGAGGTGATGTTACGTCTGGGAGCAAACAGTACTCGGCGGGCCCGCTGGTACACACGCCTGGGGTACTGCCCGTGTCCCCAGCCTCGCCCCCTCCCGCTCCAGGGCCTGTACCCAGACGGCGGTGTTGTTGGCTGTCTGGATGTGGTGGTGGTCCGCCTCTATCCCACTCAGGTATGTCAGCTAGGGCCTCGGGGAGTCAGTATTTGGCTAGTGGTATTGAGATGAGTATAATAAACATATTGTGCTTTATTTGGGAGCTTTACTACTTTTACATGAAAAATGAGGTACAAGCATTCAGAATTATTTTATTAATAGGCCTAGATGATACTGCTTTAGTCTTACGTTTTGTGGCCAGTCCAATGTCTCATAATGCTCCACTGGCTTGCCAAAAATATGCCTTTCTTCCATGATGCACCTTTTCAATCTCGTTCGTAGTACATGGAGAAGACGGCAGATGGCGCCAGTGTGTGGCGTAGTGGGCGTGGGGAGGAGCGGGCAGCTAAACGCTTCAGTCGCACTCACCAGCAGCGGATGGAGAGAGTGTATCAGCAGGTGCAGGACGAAGTACAGCGTGACCTCGCAGGTCAGTGGGGGCATGGGCCTTGTATATAGTCTCTTGTACGAGGACAGTATGATCTTGGCATTTACTTTCTTTCATGTCTTGATCTGTGAATGTACATGAACGTGATTGCTATGAAATAGGATATTTTAAAATTTGATTCATAAATTCAATGAAATGAGACACAAATTACAAAATAACTTTTGCTTGTTACTTTGGGGGGAAAACAGAATCTGAGGGAGGCAAAAAGACATCCCGTAAGAGGTGGACGGCCAAACAGCTGGCGACCCTACAGGACGGAGCTGACCTCTACGACGCTGTCACTCAGGCCATTGATCCTACGAGTGTCGAGGTCTCTACCAACTATTGCTCTTTGATTAGAATCTGGGAAAAACATACACGCTACTGCCATAAAATCACTGTAATATTGGATATTGTTCACGTGCATGTGTCAACATGTACCTATGAAACATGCATGACACTTTAAGATATTATAATTTCATTGAAACCAAATCATTGGAAAAACTCTCCTGTCTCAATATTACATATTTTTGCCATCAATGTCTGGATGACGATGCTCATGTCTTAAGAATGTGTATTTTGTCCAGGTCCTGTTGAGCTGTGAACAGCAGCGACAGTTGGCAGCGTACCGTCAACAGAGACACGACCAGCTCCAGCAGCAGATACAAGCCGACATACAGCGCAAACTCCAGGATGCCAAGGGCGATGTCAGTACTCGTGCATAGTCAGCTGTAACTGGTGTGAATTGTAGTTCATTTGTTGAGAATACATGTATTGTCTACTGAATGGCATGATGCCAGTGTTTGTTTGTCATGTTCCTTCAGCTGTAAAACAGAACAGTGAGAACAGTACGGTCAGAACAGTGGGTCGTTCAGAAGTTATTTTGCCATCACTGTAGAATAGAGAATGTACATGAGTTCAATGAAGTTCATCTCTCATTTCAGAAACCATTGTCTAGAAACGTGATACCAGCATTGAAAGTTCGCTTGGCAGGCTGCATGACTGCTGATGTCGATGCTAAATCCAGTAGGTGGAGTTAGACCTGAGCACCTGCTTCAACAGTATCGGGAAATTAAGGGATAGCTTGAATATAATAAGCTCTATTGTACCAAATATGCTCACCATGTTGCTCTCGTCCATTGATAGCGGCAATGCTGACTGTGTGGAGGCCACCTGATGACATTACACAGGTCCTAGTCGAGGGACGTCGTCTGAAAATCTACAACGTCAGCACGAGTGCTTCCAGGTTTGTTTAAAGGTGTAATTTTCGTCCTTCATGATTCACGATGTTGGCCTGTTAATGTGTGATTCTTCAATAAATATCTTGATGTTAATAATCACATGGTCAAGATAAATCGTAGTGTAAAAGAGACAATGGTACATCGTCACATTGTGTGATGTACATACATGTAGACTTGTGTACATTGCTGTCTGTGGTACTCTCTGACAGAGGTGCTGGTGCTGGTACGGTCTCCCTCAGTACTGGACGTAACACTCGCTACGAGACTGCTCTCATGGACGACAACCTGCTCAATATCATCTTTGAACCTCGCGAGGTCAGTTCTATCAGTTCTTCTCCAGGAGGGATGATCTTTGTGTGCCATCACATTGTCATACATGTCATACCGAGTCGTTTGCATGTGTGCAGGTTGTAGAGTTCGCTGAGCTGTCTCAGGATTTCTGCCCACCGTACGGAGAGTTTGATGCAGTAGGAGTGGTCTGCAGAGTGTCAGACATCACAACCTTTGACAAACAAAAGTGAGTCATTGCCTTGTAAACAAGGCGTTGTGCGTTATTGTAGTGGATATCTCCATTCATATTCTGTTAATGTTTACCGGTAGTGGTTAACCCTAGTGGGATATTGGTAATAAATGATGACGAATTGGTGATTTCATGGATGGTTTCATGGTTTGCAGTAAAGAAAGATGATTATGTTTTTGCAGTGGAGATGAAGGCACAGTGCAGACAGTTTATCTGGCTGACAGCAGCCATAATATATTAGGAGTCAAACTTTGGGGTGGTCTGATTGTAAGTAAACCCACGAAACTGCAGTATTTGAGTCCCGTCGTTGATTTGGCACTGACACTTTGTTATCACTGTATAAATTCCTACGAAGATCCAAGTCACACTTGTTTCACTACTGTTGCAGGGACACAGCCTGGAGGATGTGGTGCGGGACCGAGTGTTCCTGGCCTGCTGTAACCTACAGTGGCGGCCGGATCAGCACTCCCCCTGGCCAACCTCCGTAGCCTCGGACCTCACACACTTCTCTGTGAAACCTCGCGACAAGCACCTACATAGAACGCTCGCTCAGCTGCAGAACTCCATAAAGGTCACTCTGCTTTGAAATTGACTGGGATTTTCTTGAATTGCGAAAGTGAGTGGATAAGCGCATGTGTTGATGTCTTCCCAGTAGCTAATAGTTGTGGTGTATTCTGTTGGCAGGATGTCAAGCTGTTTGTGGCAAACATGAAGATGAAGATGTCTGATACATTCCAGAGTGGCAGAGAACCACAGGTGAGGATGTAGCCTCTTTAGATATTCAATGTATATTATTTCTCATTTTTTCTCAGTGCTTATTCTTTCTCTGAGCACATCTTAGTTGCTATTGGCATGTTCAATGCATGTTGCATCTCCTTGCAGGTGAGATCCTCACGAATAGGACTACAGAGGAGAGATTCTGTGGGTTCTTGTAACCATCCGATGAGCTCAAGGAAACTTCACTCAGCTTCCCCCAGGCGTACAGATATCAAAAGCTATTTTTTGCCATGCGATGCGAAACTAGAATCTCATGATAGTCAAGCTATTGAAAACAATAACACTGCTGATGAAGAGGAGGATGGAGATCGAGAACTTGATGACTCTAAGTTTGAGTCCGTCATAGACAACTTATCGGCGAGTTTTGTCACTGAATCTCCCATGATGGACATTCTGTCGGGCAGCTTTGTGAGGAACACCTCCAAGGATGATAAATCAGTCACAACACCCATCACAAAATCCCCTGTCATTGACAATTTGTCTACTAACTTCGTCATTAAAAATAGCCCGGCTGAAGGCCAATCTCCTGCTCTGTCTTCAATTTCGGATTCAGTGGCAGTCCCGAGCTTGGAGGAGACAGAGAACCCACTGCTGAAGCGAAAGCGAGCCATTCAGAGAATGAAGGCTGCCAAGTTGGAAAGGTATGACCTTGGTCCAGACTTGACTACCTTAAATAGTCCAATACCAGTGGCAGTACGACAAGCCTTCAAGCCTCCCACGCCGAGGCAGGTTGACACACTAGGAGGTGGTACCCCTGTCACTGGCGTCAAGGCCAGGAGGAAACGACCTCGTCACTCCTTGAGTGTGGGCACCTCCGATACAAAGGCATCGGCTGTATGGGACGACGGAGGAGCAGGCACTGCAACAGATGTACCCACTAGTGCTGATATGGCATCCAAGAGGGATGATGCAGAAAAGCCACTTGGCATTGTGGAAGACCCTGAGCAAGTCTATGGCTCTGAACCTTGTCAGCCAACGAAGGACATCACCAATGACGACACTCAGCAATCAGCTGATTCTGCCATGCTCCCCGAGAACAAGGATGACCTTGTTGCCGAGCTCAGCCAGAACTCGAGTGGCAGCCGGAAGAGGAAGCTGAGTGGGAGCAGTGTGGTCAGTAGCGAGGACGGCGGGACACAGAGACCGAGATGCAAGTCACTCCGGCTGTCGCGCAGATAGGGTGGTTGAAAGGAAGGGGGGGGGGGAGGGGGTTGGTTCAAGCCTGAGTAGAGTGATACAGCCGAGGTCACACATCATGGATTTTGCTGAGTTTACATGATATGTTGTGTATTTTGTGAGATGTGTAAATAATTTTAACATAATGTGTCGATTTTGTGTTCTTTTTGTGTGGAGAAAAACAAGCTAGAATGTGTATTTACGTGCAGTTGTTATAGTGAGGGTGTTGGATAGACACAACCCGTTTTGTTGCTAGTTGAATAATGAGTAATTGTGGAAATTGTTAAAAAAAATATTCTAGTCTTTTTCATGTTTTTTAATTCACTACTTCTGTACTAGCTTCACAGCTAGATCTTGATGTGCATTGTTATGTTCCTGTATGTTGTATGCTAGTGAAGCCTGAAAGTGGTTTTCAAAATACGCCACAGCAATAAAACTGCATTGCTATAGTCTAGAATGAGTGTCCTCATATGATAACTCACGCAGGGATTCACACACAGAGTAAAAATGGGCAGTTCTGGAATAATTCAAACGAATGAGGAATACATATTGTCATTTCCGGGATTGGTGCCTACTCACACACAGTAAAATGAATTCAGGGATTGTGTCTTTCTACACTCCGTGATAGAATCATTAGTGCAATTCTCATTGCTTCACCCTGCCTAAAAAGGCGTGATTACGTAATATGACGTAAATTTGAGCGTGTTGAAACGGTGCCAGGCGCTAAAATCAGAATGTGCACATCGATTTGTAATGAACATGAATTGATGAACATGAGTTGTGAATCATATATTGAAATGAATGATAGCTGATTGCATTGATTGGGGGTATGCCGGTATGGCCTAAATTTCTTCAACAATATTCAGCATTCGCGTTGCCGATGGTGTGGTATTGGGGTCGGGATTTGTAAGTGTCCGTTTTTATGTTTGTGTGTGAATCGAAGGCTGTATCTCGAACGGGTTTAATCCAATCGTCTTTAAATTTGACCAATGGGAGGAATAACTTCTCAGCTTGAGAATATTTAGTTTCCATGGAAATCGGTTGATTTTTGTTGCCATGGCAACCGTTCAAAATCCTGAAATGCCATTTTACTGCCACGGAAAACGCCTGTAGAACCGACCCACTCATGGTGACAATGAAATTGGCCCCTCATTTAAAAAAAACCCACAATAGCGAGCAAGTTCTGAGGTAACTCTGGTGGTATTTTTCAGGTGATAGGTAGATTCATTTCAGAGTCATGAGACAGAAAATTTACCTCCAAATTTAGTGAAAGTTGAGTATTGCAGTGATATTAGAATGGTTCTCATACCGACAGTTTTCATCGGATTTCCTTGGAAACGGAATATTTGCGAGACAATGGATAATGCTTCTCAATCCAAATGCCCCAGTCTCATGCCCCAGTCTCACTGGCGGAATATGGGCTTACGGAGAACAACGTTTCACAACGGAAGAGAAACGCGGTAGAACGTAAAGAAAAGTGGAGTTACGTAAACAAACGTGCTGCTGCGTGGTTGAGAGCAGGTCTTTCCGTCGACATTCCGTGGAGCCAAAATATTTTTTAAAAGTTTTAAAAAATTTCCACTTTCTGCAACGGAAATTTACTTACCTACTGGAACGCCATGTTACGTTACAGTCCTTACAGGTGCGCGCTGCTACGCTCATTGAACGCTATGATCAGTGGAGCCAGCTATACCAAAGTACTAGTACGTATACATACGCATGATATCGAAACTTTGGCGGACTTCTACGGCAAGTTGCGCATTTTCACGGCGTATAAATATGTATCTGTACTGATGTATACGCAATGGTGTACGTTTTGCAACGTTATACAACACATACTTACGTGTCAATGCGTTCTGTGGCGTATCATTACCCACTTCCACATTGTACAACGTTTCACGACTTTCAACAACGGTATATTATTAATTATCCCAGGTTTGTTCACGGAATTAAGGCATTTCGGCAGAAATGCCTTTATGGTTTTAGCAGAATTTTTTTTTTTTTTTTCTTTTTTTCTTTTTTTCTTTTTTTTCTTCTTCCGCCACTTTTGGTTTCCGGACGATAACTTTAGATTGCCTTGACGGATCCTTGTCAAATTTTCACCGCAAGTCAGAAATGATATGAGGAAGAACCCTATTCTTTTTGAGCCGGATCGGAGGTCCGTGAGGTCCGTGAGGATGAAATCAAGGCTAATTTTAAGACTTGGTTTCCGGACGATAACTGGAAAAATATTTATGCAATAGTTGCAGAACTCTGCATGGAGGTTCATATGCCACCAGGGAAGAACCCTATTGATTTTGGGATCGATCCGTCAAACGACCTTTGACCTAGAGGTCAAAATAATTTTTTGCTGATTCATCCTTGAGGCTTCCTGCATATCTCGGAAACCGTGTGTCGTAGAGCGAAACGGACGTTATTTTCGGACTCGTCGCCCTAGACAAACATCTCTAGGGTGTACTTTTTTTTTTGATCCGGCTCCGAGGTCCGTGAGGTCCGTGAGGATGAAATCGAGGAACTTGGTTTCCGGACGATAACTCAAAAAATATTCAGGCAATAGTTGCAGAATTTTGCACGGAGGTTTATATATCACCAGGGAAGAACCCTATTGATTTTGGGATCGATACCTCAAACGACCTTTGACCTAGAGGTCGAAATAATTTTTTGCTGAGTCATCCTTGATTCATCCTGCATATCTCGGAAACGGTGCGTCGTAGAGCGAAACGGACGTTATTTTCGGACTCGTCGCCCTAGACAAACATGTCTAACGGGTATTATGGATGAACTTTGACCTTGACCCGAAATTTTTTTGCCGAGTCGGCATTTTTCGTTTTCGTCGATATTTCAGAAACGGTGCGTCGTAGAGCGAAACGGACGTTATTTTCGGACTCGTCGCACTAGACAAACATGTCTAAGGGGTATTATGGATGAACTTTGACCTTGACCCGAAATTTTTTTGCCGAGTCGGCATTTTTCGTTTTCGTCGATATCTCGGAAACGGTGCGTCGTAGAGCGAAACGGACGTTATTTTCGGACTCGTCGCACTAGACAAACATGTCTAAGGGGAATTATTGATGAACTTTGACCTTGACCCGAAATTTTTTTGCCGAGTCGGCATTTTTCGTTTTCGTCGATATCTCGGAAACGGTGCGTCGTAGAGCGAAACGGACGTTACTTTCGGACTCGTCGCCCTAGACAAACATGTCTAAGGGGTATTATGGATTAACTTTGACCTTGACCCGAAATTTTTTTGCCGAGTCGGCAGTTTTTGTTTTCGTCGATATCTCGGAAACGGTTCGTCGTAGAGCGAAACGGATGGTATTTTCGGACTCGTCGCCCTAGACAAACATGTCTAGCGGGTATTATGGATGAACTTTGACCTTGACCCGAAATTTGTCGACATTTTTCATTTTCGTCGATATCTAGTATTATAAATTATTCATCACACCGAAATGCCTCCAAGGCATCTTTAGGCCTTGACGTCTAGTTATATCTACGTCTAGCTGTCCGTATCCCATGAGGCTGGCTGAAAACGAGACTCGCAAGGGATACGGGAATTTGTATCGAAATGGCGCGTGCCAAATTGGATATTCAGGATGCGGATTTATCACCGTTGTGATTGGCCAATCATCGTCTCGGATTTGTGTTCAGTCAGTGATAACGACGTATATCCACGGTGTCTAACGCAAGATTCGAAGATTAATATGTCTTTGAATGGCCTGACCATCATTCATTCCTCTCCAAGCATCATATTCTCCAAACATATAACCCCCTGGCAAAGGGCTTTCATAGAAACTGAAATCTTACAGATAAAGTTTGACATGTACAACAAGAGCGTTCATCTTCTTGAGGTCTGCGAAGTCTGAGAAGGTTGTCACGGTACCCCTGCTTTTCAGGCTCTGGGGGATAATCATGTTACGGTGGCTCTGAATGGACCTGTGATTGAAAAAATATTATCTCGAGCGCTCGACATACCGGGTATTATCTCGAGCGCTTGACATATTATCTCGAGTGCTCGAAATAACAAAGCAAGCGCTTGACATAATATAGTGAGCGATCAACATACTCATATCGAGCTCTCAACTTCGTCATCACGAGCGCTCTACATAGTATTGTGAGCGCTCGGAATATTAAAGCAAGCGCTTGACATAATACAGCGAGTGCTCCACATAATATAGTGAGCGCTCTACACGATATAATGAGCGCTCTGGATAATATATCAGGCACCCTACATAATATAGCGAGCACTCTACATAATAGAGCGAGTGCTCTACATAATATAGTGATCACTCCACATCATAAACCAAGCACTTTTTTGCTGTATAACTAATCTATATGAGAATATTATTTGAAGAGCATACCATAAGCCAATCTTGAACTGAAGTGCTGAATACAGAGTTATAAACGATCTCGAGATAGCAAAAATAAATCTTTAACATATTTCGAGCACTCGAGATGAACAAGTAGAGCGCTTGCTTCGTTATGTAGTGCGCTCATTATATTATGCTGAGCACTCGAGTTAGTTAAGTCGAGCGCTCTACATGAGTATGTGCAGCACTCGATATATTATCTTGAGCGCTTTGTTATTTCGTGCGCTCATGATAATATATCAAGCGCTCGAGATAATATTTTTTCACACACAGGTCCCTTCAGAGCCACCGTATTATGAGGTGCTTGAGGAGGTTTTTTAGGCATGATTGCAAATGATGGAAAAATGCAGTGCGTCGAACTCTTTTATAGTACGGGATGACCAACGTAACAAAACGTACAGAAATGTACAGAAACGTTCTAGAACTTAGGAATACTTAACAGTACGTAAGCAGTGCGTAACGATGCGTAAAATGAACCGTGACGGTGCGTAGCAATACGTAAAAAAAAAAGTAATAATACTATGTTTGTTACTTTGAAATACGCATGCGCGCGTAGGTGAAAGTAAAGGGAAATGTCACATTTCGTGGGAAATGGCTCTTTTACACCACTCTTGTGTATCACTGCGTATCGCTACGTAAGCCTACGTGGTGAAAATAAAAGAAACACAGTTTTGTGCGGAATTTTACGTGATTTTCACTTTTCTCAACCCTGACGTTTTATTCCGCCAGTGAGACTGGGGCATAAACTTTAGAAAAGATGGAATGGTAACTTATTGATGTGGATGTGCTCAAAAACACTCATACAGATGCACGTGCTTGGACCAGAGCAAAAATATTTTCGCGAGCGGGAGGAAAGACAAACTGTGGATGGCAATGAGGCTCCACCCCACACGCCCTCCCAGATCACTGAGCTCAATCCCGGGGCCCGATTCTGTACGTTCTCACTATGAGCGAAATGATAAGCAATATGAAAAACTCAATTTCGAGCACCTGTCACCGTTTTGACACGCTCAAATGAGATTTCGTCATTTTACGTAATCACGTTTTTTACGTCCACATTGAGCAGAGTTGGACATCCTATTATAGAAGATCCTTGGTTAAACTAATACGGACTAATGACAAACTTATCAGATGGGTATTTGATTTGAAATATCCTGTACCAGGTAATGTTGTCTTGCATCCTGATGTCATGGATCACTTGAGCTGTTTGATGTTTTGACTGCAGTGATTTCGTGTGTGCTATGCCTGCGAGCTATGCCAACGTCCATCAGGTCCAGAGTCCAGAAATGAGTGTTGTCTTCTCATTGAGGATGGCCTACTCCGTATTTTCCATTCATGCTCTATGCCCGAGTGGTTACAGTCAGCAGGTCCAGAGTCTCCTGTTTTTGAAACCTGTAACCTCATACTGGTCCAGGGATCTCACGGCCCTTGGTATTCCTGGAAAACCGTGGAATTTAGGTTTTGGCAAAATGTGGGAAACCCCTGGATTTTTTTTATCATCTATGGAAAGGCATGGAAAGAATTTATGTCCTACGACCCTGTGGACTCCGCTTGGTGCTGTGTCGCTCGTCATGTTAGTCACTCGGTTAGGACTCCCAAGAGATGATTCGTCTTCAACATGAAAGTCGCTTCTAGGCTTCTCTGCTCAGAAGTGATAGATCACCGATCTCCACAAAATGAGTTCTCTGTCCAGTGCTCCTGGGGCACCTCTTGGTACTAGTATTCAATCCTCTATAGCTTAGGAATCAATAATGCTCGTCCCAAAGCCCGGGCATTGTCAGCATCCCTGAGTTGAACTACCCCCTGGGTGTCCTGGATTTGTGTTAGCAGTGGTGTGTATGACCCCGGGTCAATGGCGCCTTTCACACTCGATCTACACTGCCAGGGACATTCCAGCTGGATTCACCAGTCTTTCTCCTGAAACTGCTCGTCCCAAAGAACGGGCGTTGTGAGCTTCCCTGAGTTGAACTACCCCATAGGTCTCCTGGGTGTGTCTTAGCAGTGGTGGTGTGTATGACCCCAGGATAGTCGCTCTCCTCTTGCAGCCGATCTACACTGCCAGGGACATCTCAGTTGATTCAAAAGTCTGACTTCTGGTTGGACATCACACTGCTTGTCTCAAAGCCCGGGCGTTGTGAGCTTCCCTGAGTTGAACTACCCCCTAGGTCTCCTGGGTGTGTCTTAGCAGTGGTGGTGTGTATGACCCCAGAATAGTCGCTCTCCTCTTGCAGACGATCTACACTGCCAGGGACATCTCAGTTGGATTCACCATCACACTGCTCGTCCCAAAGAACGGGCGTTGTGAGCTTCCCTGAGTTGAACTGTCCCTGGGGTCTCCTGGATGTGTCTTAGCAGTGGTGTGTAAGACCCCGGGACAGTCGCTCCTCTTGCACTCGATCTACACTGCCCAGGACATCCCACAAGCCCGAGCGTTGTGAGCATCTCTGAGTTGAACTGTCCCTGGGGTCTCCTGGATGTGTCTTAGCAGTGGTGTATAAGACCCCGGGACAGTCGCTCCTCTTGCACTCGATCCACTCTGTCAGGGACATCCCAAATGTTTGCTTCATTTTGGGAGCTGTGCGGAGTAAACTCACAGAACACTTCAAGATAGAGCCTAAGTATTGGCACATTCATTTGGAAAATCATATATTGCGGTTTGGTTTAAACATATTTTATTATCAAAAGAAAGCATCAATCAGCAGGACGAAGCCTATATTAAGATCTCTGCTAGTGAATATGTACATAAGTGCATAGTCATGTATATTGCGGTTTGAGTGGTGACCTTGCATTTGACCTTGAATGACCTTTGAAGGTCAAAACGACTTTTGTTGTCGGAAACACGATGATTTTTGTCTTTGGCAGACATTTTCTCAAAATCTGTTCAGACATTTTTTTCCAAGTCATGCATGTGATTTTCCTTATGCACCTAATAACCTTTTTTCACCTTTCTTGATTTCGTAGTATACATGTTTTTGACAATAGAGTTGGAGATCAGTGTAACAATTATTGATTTTTGAAAATCAATACTCTGTACAATGATCTGCCGACAAGCTACACCACCCTTGGTGCTATGTTTTTATGTTTTTGATTGGATCGTTTTTGCCGATTAGGCATCCATTTTAACGAAAACTGACCAAATTTGGACTTTGGTGGATATTTTTTCAAAAACTTTTTGATCAGTTTTGCGATTTTCATTTCAAAAGATTCTCCTCATATACCTCTGCGATGTTTATAAGTTTCGTTGCACTTGAATCGACGGTCTACGTGTGGCGGTCATTTTGACTTTTTTTGATGGGTCTCAACCAGGGCTTTCCCAATTTTCCTATGCTTTATAATGGGACAAATTATTTCTAATACCTCACTTAATATTGAGATTACAGACAAGGAATCAATTGTGGACATAATTATAGAAAATGCTCTATGCCGAATAATTTGATAACCTTGAATTTGGCCTTTGATCTCATTTTCAAGGTCAGAGCACAAAGTTGCTCATATCTCGCTTATTATCGACTTTACGGCTTGGGAATCCATTGTGGGCATATAGGAAATGATATACATCTAATATTCTGATGACCTTGAATTTGACATTAACCTCATTTTCACGGTCAGAGCACAAAATGGCCAATATCTCACTTATTATCGACTTTACAGCTTAGGAATCAATTGTGGACATGTAGGGAATGATATATGCTGAAAATACTCGTCACCTTGATTTTGACCTTTTTTCAAAGTCAGGAAGCAAAGTGACTAATGTCTCGCTTATTATCAACTTTACAGCTTAAGAATCAATTGTGGATATGAAGGAAATGATATATGCCGAAAATTCTCTTGACCTTGTAGTTGACCTTTGACTTTATTTTCAAGGTCAGTGCACGAAAAGGATGATATCTCACTCATTATCGACTTTACAGTTTAGGAATCAATTGTGAACATATAGAAAACAATGTTTCCCTTGGGCATATGTTATCGAAAAACTACCATTCCCACCGTACATTTCTCCGGTAACCTTTCTTAGCCTTTGGGGTCTATTTTTTTTATTAGCTTACCGATCCATAAGGGCCGATATGCTATTGTCGTGGTTTTTCATTCGTCGTCCGTCGTCGTCCGCCACATCATCTGTTAACATTTTTTATCTTTTTTTCGGGCTGATGAATTTGTCCATAAATTGTGTGAATATGTATTGGGTCAATACCCCTAGACGTTTTTTTTCATTTTTTTTATTGAATCGATTATGCAGTTTTGGCGGCCATTTTTTATGCCGAAAATGGCCGTTTTTGCATGTTTTCAACTTTAAAAATTATTTCCTCAAAGACTGTCTGATTAGTTTTGAGATTTTAGTCTCAAAATGTTCCCCTCATGTATCCTTATAATGTGTATAAGTTTTGATGCTCTTGAATCGCCGGTCTGCGTGTGGTGGCCATTTTGAATTTTTGACGAGTCGGTGAAAAAAAAAATTTTCACCCCAAATCGCATTACTATCCATTTTGGGCCATTTCCAGGGGGAAATTTTTTTTCACCCTTTGAAGAAATTTTTGGACAATTTCGGCAATTTTTCCCTTCATAATGGGAGCTGCCGTAACTGTACTCATGGAACGCCTGGAGATAGAGCTTAGAAATTGGCACTCAAATGGGAAGTCATATATGGCGACTTGTCTGGTGACCTTGAATTTGACCTTGGATGACCTTGAAAGGTCAAAACAGCCATTTCTGGGTAAAAAAATGCCCAGATTTGCCTCTATAGAGGAAATGCTTGCAGATAGAGCTTATGTTTGCATTATGAACATATAGAAAGACATATATGGCAAAACTAATGATGACCTTGAACTTGACCTCAGATGACCTTGTGTGCCAAATGTCTGACTCGGAATGTGTAAATTGGCCTGAGCGGCCTATACGCTTGCACCCAGATGTATCTTTGTATTATGAACATATAGAAAATCAAATACCGCACCCGTACATGTAATGGCATTGAAGTTCACATGGATGACCTTGATTGATAAATCTCAAGGTCTGTTACATTCCATTATCCAAACCAAAATTGTCCGGTAACCTATCTTAGCCTTTGGGCTAATTTTTTTTCTCAAAATGGCGGCCGTTTTTGTCGAAAAATGCTCAATTTTGAACTTTGGCAGTTATTTTCTCAGAAACTGTGTGATCAGTTTGGAGATTTCTGTTCCAAAAGATTTCTCTTATGTACTTTTTGTGGTGTGAATAAGTTTCGTTGCCCTTGAATTGGCGGTCTTTGTGTGGTGGCCATTTTGAATTTTTTACGGGTTGGCGAAAATTTTTTTGGGCCCCAAATCACACTACTATCCATTTTGGGCCATTTATAGGCCAAAAAATTTTTTTTTGGAAATTTCTGGCACAAAAATTTTTTTTTGGAAATTTCTGGCACTTTTCTCCTTCATAATGGGTGATGCCGCCTCTGTACTCATAGAACGCCTGAAGATAGAGCTTAGATATTGGCACTTGCAAGTAGGAAGTCATATAATGGCGATTTGTGTGATGACCTTGAATTTGATTTTTTTGCTTTTTTTGACAGTCGAAAAAAATTTTTTTTCTCAGAAATCAAGTCATTATTTGTTTTGAGTTATTTCTAGCAAAAAAAAAATATTTTTTTTTGACCATTGAAAAATATTTTGGACTTGAAAAATTTCACCCAATTTTTCCTTCAAAATGGAAGCTTTGCGGGGTAAACTCCTAGAACACACTTCAAGATAGAGCCTAAGTATTGGCACATTCAAATGGGAAATCATATATTGCGGTTTGAATGGTGACCTTGAATATGACATTGAATGACCTTGGAAGGTAAAAACGACTCTTTTTGTCAAAAGAAACAATGCTTTTTTTTCTTTGGTGGCCATATTCTCAAAACCTTTTCAGGCAATTTTCCTCAAAATGCATAAGATTCTACCTTTGTGATGTGTACCTTTATTATGTGTACAACTTTTGTTGCTTTTGAATCGACGGTCTGTGAATATATATGACAGACAAAATACTTGATGATAGAGCTTATATGTTCATCCTCATATACCTCTGTGACGTGTATAAGTTTCGTTGCCCTTGAATCCACTGTCTGCGTGTGGCGGCCATCTTTTTTTGATGGGTGCCAAATGGGAGTTTCCTATGTTAAATTCTTCTATGCTTTATAATGGGACAGATTATGTCTAATATCTCACTTAATATTGGGATTAGAGGTTAGGAATCAATTGTGGACGTATAGGAAATGATATATGCTGAATATTCTCATGACCTTGAATTTGACCTTTGACCTAATTTTCAAGGTCAGAGCACAAAATGGTCAATATCTCGCTTATTATTGATTTTACACCTTGGGAATGAATTATGGAAATATAGGAAATTATGTGTGCTGAATATTTTGATGATCTTGAATTTGACCTTTGACCTCATTTTCAAAGTCAGAATAAAAAATGGCTAATATCTCGCTTATTATCGACTTTACAGCTTAGGTATCAATTGTGGACATATATAGGAAATGCTATATGCTGAATATTCTCGTGACCTTGAATTTGACCTTTGACTTCATTTTCAAGGTCAGGGCACAAAATGGCTAATATTTCGCTATTATCGACTTTACAGCTTAGGAATCAATTGTGGACATAATGTATAGGAAATGATACATGCTGAATGTTGTCATGACCTTGAATTTGACCTTTGACCCAATTTTCAAGGTCAGAGCACAAAATGGCTAATATCTCGCTTACTATCGACTCTACAGCTTAGAAATAAATTGCAGACATATAGGAAATGATGTATGCCAAATATTTTGATGATCTTGAATTGGCCCAGGGGCTTTAACCTCATTTGTCATGGTCATAGCACAAAATGGCCTATCTCGCTTATTATCGACTTTGCAGCTTAGGAATCAATTGTAAACATATAGGAAATTGTTTATGCTGAATATTGTTACGATTTTGATATTGACCTATGACTACATATTCAAGGTCACGTGAAAAATGGCTAATATCTCGTTCATGACCGACTTTATAACTCGAAAATCAATTGTGGACATGCAGGGAATAATATATGCCGAATATTCTGATCACCTTGAATTCATTTTCAAAGTCTCAGGAAAAATGTTTTGGACTTTGTTTCCGCACGATAACTCATGAACTGGCTGCAGAACTTTGCATGAAGGCTCATACCAACAGGGAAAAACCCTATTGATTTTGGGATCAATTCGTCAAACATCCTATGACCTAGAAATCGGAGGAGTTTTCTCCATGTCATCCTTGAGGTTTCCTGCATATCTCGAAAACGGTGCGTCGTAGAGCGAAACAAACGTTATTTTCGGACTCGTTGCCCTAAACCAACATGTCTGAAGGGTACTATGGTTAAACTTTGACCTTGACCTGAAATTTTTTTGCCAAGTCAGCATTTTTCGTTTTTGTCAATATCTCGGAAATGGTGCATTGTACAGCGAAACGTGCGTTATTTTCGGACTTGTCGCTCTAGACAAACGAATTTTGACCTTGACCTGAATAAAACGAACTTTGACCTTGACCTGAAATTTTTTGTAGAGTCGATATTTTTCGTTTCCGGTGATATATCGGAAACAGTGCGTCGATATCATAGAGCGAAACGGACGTTATTTTCAGACTCGTCACCCTAGACAAACATGTCTGAGTGATATTATGGATGAACATTGACCTTGACCTGAAATGTTTTTGCTGAGTCGGCATTTTTCGTTTTCGGCGATATCTCTGAAACGGTGGGTCGTAGAGCGAAACGAAGGGTATTATGGATGAACTTTGACCTTGACCTGAATATCTTTTGCCGAGATGGCATTTTTCGTTCTCGGCGATATCTCAAAAACGGTGCGCCATACAGCGAAACGAACGTTATTTTCAAACTCGTTGCCCTAGACAAATATGTCTGAATGGTACTATGGATGAACTTTAACCTTGACCTTGAATTTTTTCCCTGAGTCGGCGATTTTCGCATCTCCGAAACGGTGCGTCATCGTAACGGACGTTATTTTCTGACTCGTCGTCTAAGACAAATATGTCTTAATGGTGCTGTGGATGAGCTTTGACCTTGATCTGAATTTTTTTTCGCTGAGTTGGCATTTTTCATTTTCGTCGATATCTCGGAAATGGTGTGTCATACAGCAAAACGGACGTTATTTTCAGACTCGTCGCCCTAGACAAACATGTCTGAGGGGTATTATGATTGAACTTTGGCCTTGACCACAGTGCCGAAACCGACTATGGTAATGCGCATTACCATAATCAAAAATGGCGGCAGGTGTTTGTGGTTCGAATTTGATCGAGCTTAACAACTTGAATGAGAGGCTATTTTGAAGCAATCAGAAGTCTATGATATAAAGTTGATTGTGCTGCACATAATTAGTAAGGCGAGTTACAGAAAAATAGGCTTTTTCTACGAGATATCGGCGAGTGAAAATCGTGGCTGACTATGGTAACGCCCGAGTCCAAGGATACATTGACTATGGTAACGCATAGTGTCGACTATGGTAATGCATTCACTACTTCACTGCAAATAACATATATAACACGAGAATTGAAATGTAATTTATACGATATTCGTATATTTACTACAGAGTAGGTATATTTCTGGTTACAGTACATTATTTTCTTTAAAACTGCATATACTGGGTGTAGTACAATGCTGAAACCCATGCTGACATCATGAGATGTAGAACCACTGAGTCGATGTAGAACCACTGAGTCGCATGTGATTAGTCCCGGTAGAAATGTACCGGGTACATGCTGACACTTGGTAATTTTATGACAACAGGATCGATGGACTAAACACAGTTTGCGGACGATGTTCCAATCACAGTCCATCACTTTCCGACGTCACTGTTCCGAATACAGGAACAAGAACAAGGGTGCGTCGGACCAGTAAATATTGAAATATTTGAATAAAATGGGACACTTCTTACCCTTCAAACATCAGTTGTAAGACAGTAGCCTCGAACTAAGTTCCTTACTCCTCTTACTACTCGATCAGTATATTTATCAGAGATAAAGGTGGCAGACGAATAGAATGACATCCACATTTAGTGGATCATGGAGTAACATACTAGTAGTATAATTGGGGTGCAAATTCTCAAACAGCGTGGTTCCAAAGTCAGTGCCGACATACCAGTATTAATATTTACCCAGACAAACATGGTTTGTTCTCGATAGGAGAAAGGCTTACATAGAAAACAAGATGAACGGTGCCACAGGTATGACCCACAGGCCCAACACACTCCTTTTGTAACCTTTATTTTGCCTTCTCTTTCGTATTTTAGGCATGATTGTTGTCGTGAAAAGGTACAGACATAGCCTACATTAATGATGATCCATGTTCACACGACAAAAACACCCGTCTGCCTAGTGCCTACAGATTCTCTACAAATCGCACTCAAAATATATCGTCAATTTACATGCGACTTGAACGCACAGTGTGACCAGTGACGGTCGCCGCGACCAGATCGCATGCGATTGGCGTGCAACCGAGTCGCTGCAACTGACTCGCATAGTCTGAGGGCAAGCTTAAGTCAAACCTGCATTGTCTCCCGTTTTTGAAATTCATTTGATGGGGATATGCACAGATTTGTATAAATTCAAATGTGACTTTATGCCAGACCCTGCGTTTAATTGACAACTTGTGTAGTATAGGTCTGAAATAATAACATTGATGGAGTTGCTGACCTGTGTACAGTAATAAAATCGCAAATGTTCTCTTTTTTTTTACATGGATTTGTGATAAAATAACAGATGATTCGAGAGTTTTTCAACACATATATTCTACCCCTCAAATCGTTGTTATGTTGACAAAGAATTGTGTTTGTGTACGAAAGCCCTATCGCATTACCATAGTCATTAAATTTCCTACAAATCACATTACCATAGTCTGACATTCGCGTTACCCTAGTCAGGACACAATTGTCCACACTCCGTTTCCACTAATATATCACCAAGTGACTCATTGTACATAATCGGGATTAACCTACATGTAACGATTTCGCAATATTCCGAAGATCCCCTCGATTCATACACGTTATATGCAAATTAATTCACGAGCAAATTCGAACCACAATTGCCTGTCGCCATTTTTGACTATGGTAATGCGCGTTACCATAGTCGGTTTCGGCACTGTGCTTGACGTTAAATATTTTGCCGAGTTGGCATTTTTCGTTTTCGTCAATATCCCGGAAACGATGCATCGTACAGCGAAACGGACGTTATTTTCGGACTCGTAGTACTCGTTGCTCTAGTCAAAGATGTCTAAGGGGTATTATAGGTGAACTTTGACCTTGACCTGACATTTGCTGAGTCGACATTTTTCAGTTTCGTCGATATCTAGGAAACGGTGTGTCGTAGAGCCCGTGGCAAACATGTTATAAATATTACGAATTAGTCTTAACACCGAAATGCCTCCAAGGCATCTTTAGGCCTTGACGTCTGGTTTTGTATTGTAATATATTAACTGTCAATGAACGTTGTGATTTAGGCGTGTGGTCGCGAATAGAATTGTTGTACACATTATGATTGTGATTAGATTGTACATACATTATGATATCACAAATTGTATATACCTAAACCTTGTAAATATCATTTTTCATGTCGGCAAATAGCTGTACAGCAGCTACTGTTTTTGTTGTTGGTGTTCCCTAAATACAGTTTTATCTTGTCATATTAATATGATTTGGCTGTTGTGTGGCGTTTGGCTGTGGTGTATTTCTGCGCTCGGAGACGGAACGGTTGAATTTCTAACAGAGAAATACTTGTATGTAATCTATACAAATCAGTTCGGTGACCTTGAACATGACCTAAGATGACACTGAATGTCCATTTAGGCATTTACAATATCTCCATTGTATCTACTACGCGGGTGTGAATCCGGGCTTTGTTAGTTGTGGTATTAGTGTTCGACCGATCTCTTTTTGATGTGTGTGTGTTCTCAAAAACATATTTCCTGCTGTTCCATTTAATGCCAATGAGAAGTTCTAGAAATTATTTATTTGCTGAACGTAAACATCCCAGACACCGGGATGTTTCAAAGAGGGACATTCTGAGAGAGATAATGGATACTTGAATAGATGAATCTGTCACCGGTTGGAGTGACCTGCAGGTTATATTTTATCTAAGTGTCTAAATGTAACCATTAAACCCACTATGCTATGAAAATTAGCATGCTGTGTAATGTTTCAGGAATATTGAGTTTATCAACCACCTTAATATAGTGGCCTACTACCGAAGTGGCTGAACATTAGCTTGCTATAAGGGCCGGTAAGCTATTGTCGTGGTTTCTCGTCCGTCGTCCGTCTTCGTCGGCGTCGTCGTCAGCGTTGTCGTCGTCGTTAACATGTTAACATAGCATCTTCTGTTAACATCTTTTAGCTTACCAGCTTACCGGCCCTTTGGGCCGATAAGCTATTGTCGTGGTATTTCGTCCGTCGTCCGTCCGTCGTCCGTCCGGTCTGTAACTTTTTTTGACATGATGAATTTCCCCATAAATTTGTCAGAACATACCTTGGGCCAGTATCTAAATTTTTTTAATTTTTTAATTTTTTTTTGATTGAATCGTTTTTGCCGATTTGGCGGCCATTTTTGGCCAAAAATTGCCAAATTTGAACTTTGGAGGCCATTTTCTCAAAAACTGTCTGACCAGTTTTGAGATTTTTGTTTCAAAACATTCCTCTTATGTACCTTAATGACGTGTATGAGTTTCGTTGCTCTTGAATCGCCGGTCTGCGTGTGGCGGCCATTTTGATTTTTTGACGGGTCGGCGAAAAATTTTTTTTGTAAAATTGTTGGGAAATGGCTGTTTTTGCATGTTTTTCAACTTTAAAAATTATTTTCTCAAAAACTGTCTGATCAGTTTTGAGATTTTAGTTTCGAAATGTTCCCTCATGTATCATTATAATATGTATAAGTTTCGATGCTCTTGAATCGCTGGTCTGCGTGTGGCGGCCATTTTGATGTTTTCTACGTGGCCCAAATGGGACTTTCCCATGTTGAATTCTCCTATGCTTTATAATGGTTCACATTGTTCCTGATATCTCACTTAATATTAAGATTAGAGACTTGGAATCAACTGTGGACTTATAGGGAATGATATATGCTGAATATTCTCGTGACCTCGAATTTGACCTCTGACCTCATTTCCAAGGGCAAAGCACGAGATGGCTAATATCTCGCTTATTATCGACTTTACAGCTTAGGAATCAATTGTGGACATATAGGAAATGATATGCCGAATATTCTGATGACCTTGAATTTGGCCTTTGACCTCATATTCAAAGTCAGAGCACAAAATGGCTAATATCTTGCTTATTATTTACTCTACAGCTCGGGAATCAATTGTGGACATTTAAGAAATGATACATGCTGAATATTTTCGTGACCTTGAGTATGACTTATGACCTCATTTTCAAGGTCAGAGCACAAAATGGCTAATATATCGCTTATCAACTTTACAGCTTAGGAATCAATTGTGGACATATGGGAAATGATATATGCCGATTATTCTGATGGCTTTGGATTTGGCCTTTGACCTCATTTTCAAGGTCAAAGAATCAAATGGCTATTATCTCGCTTATTATTTACTCTACTGCTTGGGAATCAAGTGTGGACATATAGGAAATGATATATGCTGAATATTCTCGTGACCTTGAATATGACCTTTGATCTCGTTTTCTTGACAAAATGGCTAATATCTCGTACAACTCAGGAATCAATTGTGGACGTATAGGAAATGATATATGCCGAATATTCTGATGACATTGAATTTGATCTTTGAACTCATGTTCAAGGGCACGGCGCAAAATGGCTAATATCTCGCTTTTTATTTACTTTACAGCTTGGGAATCAATTGTGGACATTTTAGAAATTATACATACTGAATGTTCTCAAGAACTTGAATATGACCTTTGACCTCATTTTCAAGGCCAGAGCACAAAATGGCGCATATTTCACTTATTGTCAACTTTACAGCTTAGTATTAAATTGTGGACATGTAGGAAATGATACATGCTGAATATTTTAGTGACCTTGAAGTTACCGGACAATCGGTCCGATCACCTATTGGCTAGCCGATAAGCTACAGGTCCCTGGGGCCTATGTTTTGATTTTTGCAATTATTTCAAAATGGCGGCCATTTTCGACGAAAAACGGCCAATTTTGGACTTTAGTGGCCGTTTTCTCGAAATCTGTTCAGTAACTTTTTTCTTATTAGTGCATAACACTTCTCATATATACCCCTGCGATGTGTATAAGTTCCGCTGCGCTTGAATCGCTTGAAGTGGACCATTTTGGCCCAGACTTGGCCCATATGGGACTTTCCCATGTTAAATTCTCCTATGCTTTATAACGGGACACATTATTGCTAGTATCTCACGTAATAATGAGAGATTAGGCATCAATTGTGGACATAATTATAGGAAATGGTATATGCTGAATATTTTCGTGCCCATAAATTTGACCTTTGACCTCATTTTCAAGGCCAGAGCACAAAATGGCTAATATCTCGCTTATTATTGACTTTGCAGCTTAGGAATCAATTGTGGGCACATATAGGAAATGATATATGGTGAATATTTTTGAGACCTTGATTTTTTTTGACATTTTCGTGGACAGAACACACAATGGCTAATATTTCACTTATTATCGACTTTACAGCTTAGGAATCCATTGTTGACATATAGGAAGTGACATATGCTGAATATTCTCATGACCTTGAATTTGACCTTTGATCTCATTTCCAAGATCAGAACACCAAATGTCTAATATCTTGCTCATTGTCGATGTTTCAGCTTATATGCTGAATCTTCTTGTGACTTTGAATTTGACCTTTGAAATCGTTTTCGAGGTCACGGGTCAAAATGGCTCATATTTAAGATATAAAACATTGTCCGGTGAACTCTCTTAGCTTTTGGGCTATTTTTTTAAAAATAAAAGCCAATACTCAAAATATGAATTTTTCATCTTTAAGTTTACGGTCATATTTTTGAAATTTTGAACAAAATGACAAAGAGTACATCAAAACGGATATATTTTCCAATTTGTTTATTTTTTGTTGCATTTTTCGTAATGGTGACCAATTTTGACCAAAGCACCCTGTTCTGGGCTCTTTAATTTCGAGACGTTTCCTCCTCTGAGTCCGCTTGATAGAATATTTTGAAACTTTGTGTTTTGCTATTATGGGATAGTCCCTACAGCTGATCATCAAAAAACTTGAAATCCCAAAACGGTCATTCAGTTGAAGATTTTTTTGGACTTCTTACGTGCATTTTACATGCTTTACATGCTTCACTAACTTCACAAGACATTTTCAGTGGATTGCAATGGATAAATATGTATTTGTACATCAATTTGACATGAATATCGATGGGATACTCGAAATTTAATAGTAGGTTATTGATCACAGATATGTACACTCGCTGTAGTTAGGAAATTAAACCATGCTTCGTGTATCCAACATAAGCTACATTTACTCAAACAACATTCAACTGCATTTATGTACTAATATGTGAATAATCTCGCCAATATCATATTAATGTCACCTTCACAAATTTATGCAGAATACATGTTCGAAATTTCATGGACGTTTGTTATAAAACGGCCGAGAAATGAACTAAAGTTGCACATGGAATCACAGTGGATCACATACGGTCAAACGCCATTGTGCAATGTATGAGACCATTGAAATACCACAGTATTGATAAGCAATCTTGAGTGTTAAGCGATGGCTGATTTTTTGGTGGTCTTGAAGTTGACCTCAGATGATTTAGAGTATGGAATGTGAAAGTCATGTATGGCCTGAAATGTGCAAACTTTGATTTCGTGGATAGAGCTTAGGTTTGTAAGATGAGAACATACTGGACAGTATTATATGGCAGATCACTCTGTAATCTGAAACTTGATTTCAGGTGAATTTGACTGCTCAGAGGTAGGTTTGTAGTATGAGCATATAATAAATAAATATGGCACATCTTTAATGACCTTGCGCTTGACCCTCGAATGATAATTTCTAAGATCACGATTAAACTGAAATGTGAGAATTGACATCTGCATACAAAACGACTGCAAGTATAGCTTAGGTCTGTCTCGTGAATATATATAGGCTTTTCGTGACCTCGAACTTGACCTGTGACAAAATGGGGGTGAATCAGCCTCGAAATACATCATAGCATACAATGTATAATGATCACCAATATTGCGTATGTATCAATCAGACTGTCGTTCGAATACCGTGTATATTCACGTGCTAATACCTATTATAGTCAGTCGGCCATTTGGATATTTGGGGGGTAAAAATTTCATGAAATATGTACCGTTTGAAACATATTTCATGTGATATTATATAGCTAGGAGTATTATTTTCGGGCTTCTAGAGTTTGGGCACCCTTGGGCAAAAGTGAAAAAAAAACGCGTTTGAACCTAGTAGGTCTCTTTGCGACACGCGAACTATTGAAAACACAAAAACAACAATAACTCAAGAACGATCCACAGTAGAAGCGTGATTTTGGTGTCTATACATATGTTTTCAACCCCAATCTTTTGGGTGAGCACGCTTGCAAGTACATTAGACCAATAATTCGTGAAGAAAATCCATTATGGCCTCCTTATATTGAACATATAAGATGCCATACTTGCCATCCCTCGGTTACCCTAACCTACCTTCACCTCTGTTCGCGGCGCAGCGGTAAATCAATTCTTGACGTTATCGCTTCTTAATTCTTGGCGATATGTTGGAAATTCTTGACGATATGGACATAGTTCTTGATAGTATCGCTTTGTATAGCCAAGGAGAGGACTTGTAAGTGCATTGAATAATGAGATAAAGATGATATGTAACAATTATCATTAATGAGGGAATCTACATGTACGCATTCCCATTTCTGCATGGCACTAAATTATTGGCGTTATCAATAACGTAAGGCATGACAAACTAACGTCAAGAATACCAAACTTTTCATTGTTGACGAAAACGACTGACAATTATGTGTTTATAATCATTGATCCTTCCAATGGTTACTCGTAAATTAGTTGTCAATATATTCAAACTCGAATTGAGATTTATAGCTGAATCATTCAAGGGAACAATCTCCATACAGTACATTCGAATAGCTGCGAAGCATGATCTTCAACTTTTTTTGACATTTCGTTGGGTTATTGGGATGTCATAATGTTTCATCTAGCACAAAACTCGATTCACCCTTTAACCAATTAATTGAGCGAAATGAGATAATTCATGGTGAGAAGGCGATGTATAGAACAAAACATAAACAAAGATACCGTCAAGAATTTCACACATAACGTCAAGAATTTCCCACATAGCGTCAAGAACTTAGAACCGACAACGTCAAGAATTGATTTACCGCTGTGCCACGATTACGGGGTGACTATTACTACTGTGCTGTTGTCCATTTGGGCTTTATGAAATTCGTTCTGGGTAAATTTCTTGCTAATATGTGGCGTTTTTTTTTTTCTCAAATTCAGATTTCACACTCTTTCATTCAGTGTCAGTGAACTATAAATCCCAATATTTGCCCAAAATCGAATTATTTGCCAAATGCAAACAAATACACGCAAACAAACATTTCAAATATCGACATGTTGATGGACGTAAAAGGACTCGACGAATAGTGAATGGACAAGGGTATTCATCACTGGTCAGGATGACCTGGGGTTACACCGACCCTGAACACAAGCTTGAAAAGTCTTCTAATACAAATCATGCACATACTTGTGTCCGAACCATACAGTATATATCTGTTTTGACCTCCAACTCGTAATTGATGCGACAATTTCGTATTACTTGGGGTATAATTAATGTATGTTCATTCATTGCAGTACACAGACCACGGCAATGAGCTGTCACAGAAGTAGGACAAGACGGGGCCACAACTAGTTTGCTATCTTTTCCATCACCGGTCCTCACTAACCCCGCACACCGACAATTCATGACACCTCTAACGTCTAGGGTCGATTCGACATTGAATTCTTTGGGACTCAGAATTCTTTCCCCTAACTTTGTCTGGTCCCGTTTTTGCATATATATAGCTAGCTATATGCGAAAGGATGGGTGGTGTGTGAGTGTGTGTTGGGGTGGGGGTGGGGGGGGGGGGGGGGTAGGGCGGGATGGGAGCTGTAGGGTGCGAAAAAAAACTCCCTTACAACACCTTATGTGCCCATGAATATAGGCAGGAAAGAATTCGGCAAGTTTAGTTTTTTTTTCGAAAAGTGTTAAGTCAAGCTATTTAGCATGCACGTACATCATGTTCCAGGCCGTTGATTGTGTTTTGGGGGCGGTAGCCACAAAATTTTACATAAAAATTACAGCGAGCTGAAAGCATAATATTAATCGTCTCATTCCTGCATACCAATGTCAGAATACCATTTCATTATGGCCCTTATCTCGCCTAACGACACTTGACGACATGACCTACTAGTATTTCAATGTTCTATATTTAATAAAATGAGGGGGGGGGGGGGGGGCTCTCTGCAATATGGGCTACGTGCGTGAGCACTTCTAGAATGCTACAAGATGACGCTCAAAGATTGGCAAGATTACAATCAATTTGCTCCTGAATGACATTAGAAGGTCAAAACTAGGAGCTTTTCCAGACCAAATGATTTTAGGGGCAGCAAGAGAGGAGAAAAATGCCGTATTCTCAGAAATTTCAGATTTCTCCCATTCTCCTCTCGTATTAAGCGTTTAATTTCCACAAAAAAGTTTCTATTCTGAACATTCATCTGGTGATAAATGGGACATCTTTGCTTCCCTTGAAGTCGAGAAATACTTGACCTCATATGCCCTGCACCAGTCGTCAACATGTTATCTTATGGCAACAGAACATTACGAGTCATTTTCTCTGGTTGACCAATTTCATGTGAACTCGAATGTGGATGTGACTTTGCTGACCCTTGGCCCTATTTTTATCCCTCAATCTTGAATATTGACACATGAGTGAAAACACGGGGAATAATTAATGCATTTATTCCCTGTTGTTGTCGAAACGATAAACAATACATTTACCCGAATGTCACAATTACCCGAATGTCACAAACGATATGGTGTAATCGAGTATCACAGTTGACAAATTCATCATAACTATGAACAGTTGAGAATCATGATGTCAACAGTACACTACATTTAACAACGATAACATATACTGGTTGTCATTCACCGGAATAATATACTTATCTCCTATAAAATATATACAAAATACAAACAATCTTGACGTAAACTTAACAATATCCCGTTTTCCAGCTTTGGCTGAATTATCGCGATGTCTTCTAAACGCTGGTACGCTGGTATACTGGTACAAGCATTATGAGGCTCATTGAGGCATACACGAAATGAGCAGTAGGCCCTATTGTTGAGTTAATGCACCTTGCAATGCTTGTACCAGCATACCAGTGTACCAGCGTTTAGAAGACATCGGAATTATCGAGACTGAAAAGTGTGCGTTTTACAGCTGATTCAGTCGTTCGTACGAGATTCAAAGCATGATAAAAAACCCCACACAATTATACACTTACAATTACGTATACAAATACAAATACAGAATTATGCACACAGCTAATTGGATTTCATATGTCTTAATCTGTATATGAAAGACAAAATGTTGGGACATGTTCAATCACTGAGGATTACTAAGCAAATACGAACTATAAAGATACATACACTTTCCATGTATTCACACGTGGCAATCCTTTTTGATTCTTGTGGGACCACAGAACGTAGTGTTACAAACGTTGTGGGATGATCGGCCCAAGTACCGTACACTGCTCCTTAATACTACTCGTCCACTGAAAACATACTATTTAATCCGTCTCGCACCTTTTTAATCCTTATTGAATATAGAGGAAGGCGCAGGATATGATACTTGGGCCGGATGATTTTGCAAAACGTGAAGTGCTGACGCAAATCTTGAAGTGGGGGTCTCAAAGTGCAAAGTAAAAATAGCGTAATCTGGTAATATATCGTAAGGTGCGGTCTAAAACATGAATCGTTAGGTGCCCCATTGCATCATTGGAAAATTCGGTATTATCGCCCTTGTTTTTCTACCAACATGCCCTTGACATTGCTCGAGTTGCACAACGAAAGTGTTCCCGATGTGAGCAATACGTTGGGTAAGTCAATTTTGTTGAGATGCTGAGATGAGTTGAAAGTGATCTCAATGGCTCTTTGAGCAATGTCAAGGCCAAGCTGGAAAAACAATGGGCGAAAATACCGAATTTTCTAATGGTTCAATGGGTGTATTTTTTCTCTGTTGTCTGGTAGAAAGTATGGTGTTCCAAAAGGGCCATCGCTTTGTCGCCTTGGCGGGTATAGGTCGACAAGTCGACAAGCCGATAAGTCGATACGATAACCCGACAACACGATAAGTCGACAAAGCGATTATCCGACAAAGCGATACGATAATCCGACAGGTCGAGAATGCGATATCTCGATAAGAGCGTGCGACAACCCGATACGAAATGCCGACAAGTCGAGGTTGTCTTCTATCGGGATATCGAGTTTTCGCGTCGGCTTCTCGACTTATCGCTAGAACTAATTTATATCACGCATGCGCAAAAACACTCATTCCACAAAGCAGTGTGTTGAAATCCACAAATCAGTGTGTTGAAATCTGAAGACGTTCTGCTCCCACAAGCGACGTATGATTTCCAGGCGCGTAGCTTGGCGTACGCACGTACGCAGTTGCGTACACATTGATTCATGCTGACATAAAAAAAAAACACGCCAAGCAAATAGCCTACAGTTGTAAAATACACCTTAGAAATAATATGAGATCCTACAAATCCCAAAAGTTTCTCCGGAGGCTTATGCCGAACCCCAGGACGGGAGAATTAGGTTTACGATCGAGTAAAATTCCATCAATTTCAAAATTTTCGCCCGCTCCACCTATATGAAAGTACGTGGATCTGCCCCTGGCTTAGGCCCCTGTCATATGGACCCTTCAGGTTTTGACCTCGGGCGCCATAGATAGTCGCGCTGCCACTAACCATCTTATTCTATTTCCTTCAGTTTCGAATACGAATTCTTCAGTTTCAAATTCGATTTGCATCATCACTTTACGGTTCGCTCCCCTTTACGTTTTGCGAAATCTGGTAACTTTTCGTTTTGGGACACTTTACATTTTGTGGTCCCACATTCTTGTTCTATTCATTTTCTGCCACTTAGAACAGGTTTACACCAGCTGCAGAACAAGTAGTATATTCGGTAGAGTGTTGGTCTGCCTCACTCAAAGTTATTGATATATTAGTATAATGAAATTAGTATATATGTTTGGTGGTGAGACACTCCACAATTCGTGTACAAATAAAGCCAAGAAAACTGGACGCTAACGAGAATAATGGGACAGAGCGATAATTCTCTGGCAATATACAGGGTCTTTAACATTCATATCGTTATAATATTTCACTTTACAAGTACATGTTTATATCGCATGGATTCAAGCACCGTTGGTTAATATTCTAAGCTGCATAACGCTGAGCAATATGTATCAGCGACATACATCAGTATCATTGACCGCTTATTTGAGGCACGTGCAACCAAGTCATTTGTTTTCTACGTACAGAATTTATCGACACTATAAAAATACAGTTGTAGTGGATTGAAGTTAAGAAGTGTGCTTATGTTACCTTTTCGATATACATGTACGTATATGTCAAAACGTAACTGAATTTCAAGATTGGACTCCCAAATCTTCTATTTCGATTATTGATTCATCTGGCATGTGTGAGGCTTTGTACGTCGGTTATGCCTCGGTCAAATTTTGAGCAATGGCACTGTCAAGTGTGTGTTCGGTCAAACTATCCAGTGTACTGTTGAATATTGCACGAATCGTGTGGCGCCGTACGTGCATCATGGCTATAGAACCGTCCTGCAGAGGACGGCCAGCAGCCCGGTCAGGAGAAGGTGGGCGCCCAGGGCTGGGGCACCACCCGTCGACTCCGTGGTCCCCGTGGTCATCGGCTCCGTCGTCGGGCCCATGTTAGTCACCACGGTGCGGTTGCCTAGGGGTTGTGGGTGCCGGAAATTGTCCGTGACGTAGTCCGTGGAGTTGACCGGTGCCCCCTCCAGTGCGTCCCGCAGTAAAGTCATCTGTATGTACCCATCAGCAGTATGGTTAAAACACTGTGATTTTTAGCCGACATAGAGTATATGCATCCAGTGTCCGTTGGCTGGATACCAAGTGGTGTGAACCACTGACCTGTTCTGCGGATACGGTAGCCGGTGTTGCCATGACGGTCCACACGACCGACTCGTAACACGGAGGCGTCGTCAGGCTGCCGTTGTAGCGGTAGTACTGGTCCCTATCACTCGGGAATAGACCCATCAGCGCAAACGAGTCCACTGAGACATTCTTGCCTGTAAGTCAGAAGGTTATTGACAAAGGTACTACTACATGATGAATGGAGGCATACGACACACAGCTGACTCCAGTGAATAGTATGTTACATATAATGTAGATCCGTGCTTGAGAGTGTACCTGATTCGTTCACATGAGCCAGATTGTTCACAATATTGTCGAATGCATCATTAGCGGTTCCCACCTGTGAATGTCATTCACATTTGCTTTACCCACGTACTGATTTCGGAGCAATGTGGACAATGACAGGTTTCGTAATAATCGCAAAAGCCTTCCTTTCTGGAACACAAACCTCATACAACACACCGACCACTGCCAATCCATTAGGCTGGTCTACAGCTGAACCAACGTCCTCGAACATTTTATTGTAGTGTACGAAATGCACCTGCAAATAGAGCGTAGGTATTGCACTTTGAGACCATGTGAGTTGCAGCTGGGAGCTCGGCTGAGCTCGCGATGTCGTAATCGGACAAACTGACCTCCAAGGTTTTTTTCGAGCCGTCTATCTCATGCTCAGATCCCACGTTGTCGTCGTTGCCCCAGTGCCAGTGGAACTGTACGAGTTCATATTCCGCGGGGAGTCGACTGTTGGAGATTCCTATCCCCGTGGCGGACACGTCAACCTGGACTGTAAAGACATGAGTTGGGGACTAAAGACACGGGACATGTACACGTGCAGCTCTACCAACGGAAGGAGAGAGGGGGCATTTATTTTGGTTTTACATGTATACTGACCGCCGTGTCCAGTGTGTTTGAGTGTCAGAGAGCCGGCCGCCGGCGCCGTGGAGTACCCCTCGAAGGTTAGCCCCGCGTACGACGGGTCCACCTCCGCGTCAGCGGTGACGATGTTTATAGGTGACTGAGACGCCATTGTACAATCCGGATAATCATCACCCCAATGGTCTAGGCCGGTATAGCTCCAGTCTGAAGTATAACAGTTCAGTGGGTTACGTTCCATTCCTGAGTGAATCGGTAAATAGGTATGTCGAGATTAATTACCAAATATTGACAAACATTACGAGGTATCAAACGTGACCAGCAAAAAATATGGATTTACGACCGATAGTTCAGTAGCGTACCAACGAATATAATAAAAACAAGAATACTTCAGGTCATCTAAGGCCAAGTTCAACAGAAGACGAGAAAGTTTGTAATTAAAAAGCTATTTTTTCCCCCATACATATCGTTCTTCCATAATGCCCCAAGCTATTTTATTACAACTGGCAGGCATGTTTATGTCGACACACACTCAACACCCCCCCCCCCCCCCCACTGGGAGGCCCGAGACCCACATTTCGGTGATTTGTGAAATCGAAAGTGGAGGTCTATGGCCTGTATTCTGAAAGCTCACTCACACTCACACTCATTGAGTCTCACCTCACACTCATTGAGTTTCACCTCATCCTCATTGAGTGTAGGGTCGGCCTCAGTGAGTGGAAGGTCAACCTCACCCTCCAAGCATTCAAAGACGTCACTCATACTCAATTAAGTGCACGATTTTGAGTAAAGCTTGAGGAAAAGGTAAACCTGCCTTGAGCCTTCCTCACTTTGGTAATTTGTGTGCAATCATGGTCGATAGGCGACCAGAGACTTGCAAATATGCATATTTTGAAATGTATAATGGTAGTCACTTGAGAAGAGAGTTTAATTTTGACTTCGATAAGGTCAGCGACGAGCAGTTGCGGATTCTGTACAAGATGACAAAGGACACCTTTCAAGGGCTATTGTGCTAGTATCTCCAGCTTTAGAACCACATAATTAGTGTGGATATCCAATTCATACAGACATAAAATTATTGTTAGCGCTACGTTTTATGCTACAGGTACCTTTCAACTTCATATTTTTGAAAATATACAATGATATATTTTACACAGTTTTGAACTTTACAATACTAGAGTGTTCATGATTACGATATTTATGATAGTAATTCCAAATGAATCAGCATTTTTGAAAAATTATTACAAATTTTGAAATCAATACACATATCATCTCGTACCCGGGAAATGAGTAGACACTATATTTTGTCGGTCATCTTGCATTCATGTAGGTTAATATCGTTGCATATAATGTTATTTTCTGGAGATCTGAGTGTCCAGTTGGCTTCCTCAGGTGAGAAAACCTAGAAATGGAATCTTTTGTCTCGATAATGTTAAACATAGGTGAATTTTAATGACCATTTCAATATTTGGTCACGAGCGACGGTGGTCATCTTTGATTTTTCGTAATATTTCTGGATTCGGTCAATCTGGCTTTGTATTATAGCTAAAATCAATATACATCTACTCGGTCTGAATTGTACCAATTTTAACACTTTTACCACCAAACCCACAATGATTCAACATATCTGCTACAAAGCTTCCCTCCAGTGAGTAACACTTGAGTGACCTCTGTGAATATCAAAAGGGCTAAATCCAGCTGAGTGTGAGCAATACCTCAGAAAAGCGAGGTTGACCTCAAACTCACACTCCAGTGCTCCTTGAGCACTACTTGAGTATATTCCTCACTTGAGTGTGTGAGTGGAGGATGAGTATGAGTGAGCTTTCAGAATACAGGTCTATGTCTTGTTCATTGAAGGCGATTATGTACGTGTACATGTTGTCACGTGTATGCCTAATGTTGAGTAAACAACAATCCGGTATTGCATAAGTTGCATAACGGTTGCGTGCGTACTTTATTGAATGCTAAGCAAAGTCCCGGATGTGTACGCACGCAAAACACGAGGTAAGAAGGAATCGTAGGTGATTTCCTTGCTGTGTTTCGCCCACTAGAGTCTATCTAGAAGGAATAAAAGGCACAAGTACCTGGATTCGATGTCAATTCTCACAAGCTCACTAACCTTCAAGCAGTTTGGGGTTCTTTGACTGCTAACAGTGTGCAATTTGGTCCAGAGTGTACAGGTACCCCTGTTATCGCCCATTCGACGAATGTTACAGTCCCTCACTGTCGTTCGAACTCCCAGTATATTAACCGGTATCAGCACAATTCGATAAAAATAAGCAGTTTTTAACTTTCACAACAGTTTGTGTATATCTTCTTCGTGTATGGATACTACAACACACTAAAGACATCTTTTATATATTTAAAATCACCATAATAAATTCACCCCCATGTTAAAAGATAGGGAGGCGCTAGGTGCTTATCCCCAAATCCAATAAATTCTTTGGAATTTGTCATCGATCAGTACTTCCGCTTCCCAGCCCTATCGCTATACTGTTTGCTGATGACACCAAAACGTTGCTGATGTTTGATTAAATAAATGTTTTGGATGTATGTGAATGATTCGGGGATATTTCTTGTTGATCTCGAATGAAGATCGTATTATAATAAATACATGTAGTGTACTATATTTTTTTCCTTTTTATATCCTGTATCTATCCTTGATAAAAGGTGTGTTGACTCCTAGTGTTTGACTTTTAGGACTGATCCGCATCGGGAACAAAATGGTCAGCTGTTGAACTACATTGATGTTGTGGTTATTCTATAGTCGAGTATCTGTAGTTATATGGATATGACTTCAGACTCTTTTTCTCAATCTGAAACATGGATTATAAAAACGGCGTGACTTTGTGACATTTATTGCCCTAATGTGATTTTTTGAGTGGTCGATCTCAAGTTTAAGTTCAAGATCATACACGAATGAATGAAAGTCCAAAAATTCGTCCCAGATATCAAAAGATATTACGTAGCGTCACGATGTGATCTAGTTCATAGTGACCTCTGTGACAATAACACATGCTTGAAGCTGCTATAAAAGAGGAAACACGACATATTTCAACAAATTACATATAAAGGTAAATGTGCCATGAACAGCATGAAATATAGTTTGTCTGCACCAAGGATCAACACCAGCATACCCTTTTTAAACGTATGAACACGCGACTTGTATGCACATATATGGACTATTTTAATCACAGAATTTGAATTCATCAAAGTCGTATGCGAAGAAACTTTGAAAACACGCCTCCAAATGCAGATCCCTCAATATTCATTTATCCCGGAAGAACTGCTTCAATACGACTTTATATTAAAACATAGAAATATAGCGGGTCGCTATATTTCTATGATTAAAAATACCCCGCACTGATAATGTAAAGAATGCGGCACAGTCATCCCTCTTTTACAACAGTGTGGGTCTCTAATCAATCGAAAATAACACCCTGTAATAACAAATAACAGTCTATATTTGGTAATACAATAATAGTAGGTCAACAGAGTTTGTTGAACCCACTCATATATCCTACGTCAAGGATGCCTAGCCATAGGAGTCCAAGCTGCTCGACAGAAGTGGAGACCGAATAAATCATATTGTATGCAACCCCACTACATATAACAATTTGATATGTATGCCTAGGCTTCAGTTTGTTTATCCCATTTGAAAATCTATTCACCACCTACACATGTACGCCCTCCCCCCTTTCCGATGTACATTATCCTGTTGAGCGAACCCCGAGCATTGATAATGAATGTTCTGTGGAATCAAAAGGACGTAATTTGATTGTAGTCGGTTTGAGAAAAAAGAGAAGATTTCTCTCTCTGGAAAATGAGCGGCAATGGTAGTTTTAAAATACCTCTCTCCTAGCTGCCCAGACACTTCCCTGTGATGGGGTAACATGTTATATCAATTTCTTCTGATATTTGACAGTGACGTCCTTTGCGTTTGGGTTTGGGTTTATTGCAATATCGAGTTAAGATCGTGTCAATCATTGTATTTAGGGTTTGCTATTGTCATCATCAACATTTTGTTCATGTGTGGTACACGTTGATACATATATTGACATATATTTTATTAGCATACACTCTGAGAAGCATACTCTCTTTTGTTTCTTCGATTTGCCTACATAACGTACAACCCTGTGATCATGTAATATAAGTTAATTGTTTGTAAAGATCAATGACTTATAATATATTTACGTAGCATCGCTTGAAAGCATTTAAGTTTTTTGTTTGTAAAGATCAATGACTTATAATATATTTACGTAGCATCGCTTGAAAGCATTTAAGTTTTTTGTTTGTAAAGATCAATGACAATATATTTACGTAGCATCGCTTGAAAGCATTTGTTGTGGTACCATGATAAACGAATGCATGACGCATACACATTCACAGATATACATTTTGAACCATAACCAGAAAATAACATTTCACATGTCATCAAGCATGAGCGATTCAGAGGTACGTAATTGCACGATAACTAAAAATGAACTATCGGAGTTTTCGGATTACAGGGGGAAAGCATGTGCTCATCACAGTATCTGTGATGTTTATAATTACTCCGTGCTCCCATCTCAAATCGCCTACTACACTGGCATAACAAGACGGGGTCAGGAGATGCAGTAAAAGACACGTGTCGCCTCTTAGCAGTGCGTAGCTTGATTGAAATGTGGGGCACCGGGGAATTTTTTGAGTCTAGACTTCTGAAGTCATGACCTACTGCAAATATAGTCACAGGGTTCCCACTCTTGTGGATAACAAAATCGTGGCCTTTCCAGACCTAAAACGGCACAATTTCGCAAACCATACAAAATATGCACGGTAATTCTTAAATATAAATTTAACACGCTTGTACATTTATTAAAACATCTATGTATGTATTGATCTTGACTTGCAAACAACATTTTGGCTGAAATATTTCGTAACAGCATCGACTTGCAAAAAGCCTCTTAAAAACATATTTCCGCGTATAGCATTGTTACCCTCGCCCCGATAGGGGCAGAGGGTATTGCAATTGGGTCTGTCCGTTTGTATGTCTGTTTGTTTGTCTGTCTGTCCGCGCGCATATCTCAAAGCAGAATGGTCCGATTAACATGAAACTTATAGGGATGAAGCGGTATCTCAGTGGCTCGGTCCTCCTCGAATCTGGTCAAAATCGGACAAAAAATGTTGCCATGGCAACGGAAAATGTAAAAATCAATAATTGACCATAACTCCGGTTCTATTCAAGATAAATTTTTCTAACTAATTTTGTATTTTTCTATGGCCAATTCCTGATCATCTGATATATGGCCCGTGGTCGTACGACCAAAACTCTCCATTATCGCCCGATGTCGAAAAATTGGGGGTCACGGTTTCAATTTTTTTTGGCCAGCGACGTTTCAGTGCAAATGTCTGCGCTCATAACTCAAAGGCAAACAACCCGATCGATTTGAAATTTATAGGGCAAGAGTGCTATGGTGCTGGCTCATTCCCTTCAGAATTTCGCCAAAATCGGATGAAAACGGTTGCCATGGCAACGGAAAAAAGAAAATCACATAATTGGCTTTAACTCCGGTTCTACTCGATATTAATTCTTCCAACTATTTTTGTATTTTTTTTGGCCATTTCCCGATCGTATGGTGTACGACCGATGGTCGTACGACGAAAACTCTCCATTATCGCCCGATGACGAAAAATTGGGGGTCACGATTTCAGTTATTTTTGGCCAGCGACGTTTCAGTGCAAATGTCTGTGCTCATAACTCAAAGGCAAACGGTCCGATTTGAAATTTATAGAACTAGAGTGCTATGATGGTGGCTCAGACCCTTCAAAATTTTGCCAAAATCGGATGAAAACGGTTGCCATGGCAACGGGAAAAAAGAAAATCACATAATTGGCTCTAACTCCGGTTCTATCTGATATTAATTTTTCCAACTATTTTTGTATTTTTCTTTGGCCAATTCCCGATCGTTTGGTGTACGACCGATGGTCGTACGACGAAAACTCTCCATTATCGCCGGATGTCGAAAAATTGGGGGTCACGATTTCGGTTATTTTTGGCCAGCGACGTTTCAGTGCAAATGTCTGCGCTCATAACTCAAAGGCAAACGGTTCGATAGATTTGAAATTTATAGGGCTGGAGTGCTATGGTAATGGCTCAGTCCCTTTCAAATTTTGCCAAAATCGGGTGAAAACGGTTGCCATGGCAACTGAAAAAATAAAATCACATAATTGACTATAACTCCGGTTCTAATCAATATTAAATGTTCAACCTATTTTTGTATTTTTCTTTGGCCAATTCCCAATCGTATGGCGTACAACCGATGGTCTTAAGACCAAAACTCTCAATTATCGCCTAATTTTAGTGACTAAATCTGAAGGGCGAGGGTCTGCAATCTCTGATTGTCTCGTTCACTCTGTAACCGATACCCAGAAAATCAGTGCAGAGAGTGTTTGCGTTTTGACCCAGGGCTTTTATTTGGCAGTTTTCAACTAACTGTCATATCAAGGCAATCCCATAAAGATTATGTAGGTTTGACTTGAAAAGATTTTGATGAATACAAATTTCATTGAAGCCATTGTCAAATTGCTGCTGGAATGACAAAAGCGCACCACTCACTTCTAGAAGTTAGTCACATCGCAACCCTGGGACACAGTCAACCCAGTCTCGTTGGTCGCCGCATCAGCGGCGGCCTATATCAAATACAAAGTTACTTGAACTTCCGGTGCCGCTTAGCACAGTGCACCTTTTTCCACCTGCCGCTCAGCGCACGAACCGATATTCTAGCACAAACATCATTCAATTTTATCAGTTTATTTGACTGACGATCTCACAGCAAGAATTTTGGCCAACGCATTTGATTCATGCGGCGACCACTTTTGCTACTCTGGATCCCTGACGTTTATTTGTTGGTACTATTATACAAGTTATTGGTGTGCGCTATTAAAACATCAGGTGAAAATGATACGAAGCACTTGATTGGCTGGCTAAAGCAGTTATCACTCTCCTAGGAACAAATCGGCCAATGGGCTTGCATGTTTCAGCTTTGCTTTCGTATTGGGTTTTTGCAAAACGATCACGGCACTGCCAGTGGAATAAGGAAAATATCGCTGCCCGGTATCCGTTACGTGCGACAATTTTTAAACAAAGCTTTTCCCGACCAATATCATAAATGTCAGGCAATACTTTTTCATTCAAAATCGATATCTTTCGGAACGATGCGACAATTTTTAAACAAAGCTTTTCCCGACCAATATCATAAATGTCAGGCAATACTTTTTCATTCAAAAACTATATCTTTCGGAACGGTGTCTACGCATAGATAAGCCATATCGTGAATCACGGAACCGGGGGAATTCCAAGGGAGCCGCTGTCTGATCGGTCAAAACTAGCTATCGGAAGACACGCATTATTTTGCCGTTAATCAGGCATGGATAAATTCGGAAGCGTTATACAAACTAACAGAAATAATTTTTGAGGGATTGTTTCCACCTGATGGTTGCGACTAATATTTTAAAAACAAATGCTGCGGGAAGATAGCAGGACCGGACAAACGCATCTGCCCATGGGCCGTTTTAATCGTATTTGAGTATGTCGCCTCCTGATGGAGCATGATTAGAACGTATCTTGGACATGCCCTTTTAAATTGCCAAGCATGGTCCTAAAATAGTTACGATATTGTAGTATCTAGGTTGATACGGCGACTGAAACTTAGGCTTGTGTCATCAACCAAAGATGATTGGCGCCCCCTCCCTACCCCCGCTGGTTCCATGAACTCTTGAGACGTACAAATTAAATAGAATGCTTATAAGTTTCAGACACAAGTCACAAAAGGTTATAGACTATAATTTTTGGGGGGGTACAATGTACGGCTCCTACTGTAGAAGGACCACACGCAATACTTAATTTTGCGCGAATTTAATTTAACGTTTTTTTTTCTTATCTCGGAATGAAAATAAAAAATGACACTATTTCTTTGAAGTCAAATGTAAATATAGCTGTAGCCTTGTTGAGTGAGTTGTATACCACTAGACTCAGGTTTAGGGTGTTTCAATGTTGATGTCAACTACAAACAAGGCCTATTATGAGATCCTCTGACTGTTAGGGATTCTTCAGTCCAAAAGCCCCAAGAATCCCGACCTACATGTATCTGAAAGTGGTTGATTATGATAATCTGGTTTTCACAAACATTATGATTTATATTTCGTTTTGAATAATTAATTGAACTATTCAAGTTTTGGTAGCCTATCGGTCTCCATCACATTCCTGAATATACGGTGAGATGGAAGGGTTCCAAAGATAGAGGGGGAGGAGGGGTGGTTGAAGGGTGGTTAAAGGGGATACAGAAGAACCCTATGTAACCACCCGGAACTCAGTACGGATCGTGTGGCTAGGGAGCAACGAAATGAATTTTTTGAACTGTGATCTCCATGACGATGCTCAACATGAAGCAACGGCTGGTTATATGATAATAAAAATAAGCAGGCATATAATGCAATCATTTTTATCGGAAATGTAGAGTATGGGCCTTGAGGATAAGGTCACATTGGCTAGATATTTTGGCATGAAATCCAGCGTATCAAATTTCAAATCTCATTTTACAAGCCAGGTCATTCATAAACGTTTAGATGACCTAGACCTAGCTGTCACATCAGCAATTATCCCACAACAAGGTACCTCGGACTTGGGAGCGATGCCCTCGTTTGTAACGGCACATACTCAAACATAATCGCAAATCCGGCCAAAGAGCAAACTCACAAATCAACGCTGATGAAAATATAACCTTATTGGCGGACCAGGTCGAGGTGTATGAACCCTTTCCTACAGAATTTATGTTTGTCGCTACATGTATATGTTACGGCCTTGTATCCGACAGTGATTGAGCGGTCTCAAACACTGGTCGCTTGCTATATATTATGCCCTTTCGAATTTACCAAATTGACGAATAATAAAGGTAAGAAAGAGTGAGGGATCGTGTCCACGAGGGATTATATCACTTCCCTAATAATCCACATTTTATCTTTCTGCCGACAACTTTGTGATTGAAATTGCTTAGACATAACAAAAAAGTTTTACGCCGTGCTATAGAGGTTTGTGCCAGCATATAAATGTTTACGCCCTGCATTAAAGGTTTGTGTTTTACTTTAAAAGGTTTGTGCCCTGCTATAAAGGTTTGTGCTCTACTATAAAGGTTTGCACAGTGGTAAAAAGGTTCGTGCCATGTTATAAAGGTTTGCGCCCGCTAGAAAGGTGTGTGCCCTGTTATGAAGGTTTGCAGTATGCTGATTTTTTTTTGTCCTGTTATAAAGATTTGTGCGCTGCTAAAATGGTGTGTGCCCTGTTATAGAAGTTTGTGCCATGCTGAGAAGTATTTGGTCCTGTTATAAATGATTTGTGCTCTGCTATAGAAATTATGTCGTGCTTAAAATTTGTGTGTACTGTTATAAAGGTTTGTGCCATGCTATAAAGTTTTGTGCCCTGTTAGTAAAATGCAAATATGATGTTCAGTTATATGAAAGATCTCATTGATGTGAGCAAAATGGTTTATACGGTATATCAATATCACTATCCGTTCAAAAGTTACAGCCATTTGAAACTGCCATTCCGGTACTATATCACAGAAGTCTCTTGAAAAGTTTTAGCAACTCATTAATATGCAAATTAGATGCTGATGAGAATTCGTGACGTCATGAGGGAAACAAATTTTAATTAGGGTATTTTAAGACATGATATAATGATTCTCATTGAAGGTTCTGACGATCTGACTAATGCATATTATTATGTACCGTACATAGTCAATATCCACACAAACTGTACTGTTGATATGGTTACCAGTCGTTCCCTTTAGCAATATTTACCCATGGTTGCCATGGCCGTTAACTGCCAAGTCAACCTAACCACAGACTTCCTATCGATTATTTATGAATTAAATTAATATATATAGAGCTCAGGTTGGCACCGTTTTCATTTGTGCATAACCTGTTCTAAGTGGGTTTCTGGCCCTAGCAACCATGGTTGCTATGGGCCGTACCAGGTCACTGGTTACCTTGACAACAACAGAAAAAGTTAAAACACTGATAATTCATATTGAAAACTGTATGGATTAAGTCTTGATGAATAATCATAACATTAAATGGATGAATAACACATATCAATGTACCTAATTAAAACAGCTTCCCCCGATGACGTCATGAATATCTCATTTGCATACTAATTAGCTAAATTGTTTTGAAAAACTTCAGTCTTTGAAGTGCTGTAACTTTTGAATGGATTGTGATATATTCACATGCCGTAAAGGCCATTTTTCTCAGATCAATGAGATCTTTCATATGAGATCACATCATCTTTGCACTATACTAGTGCCGTGCTAAAAAGGTTCGTGTTATGCTAGAAAGGTTTGTGCCCTGCTATAAAGGTTTGCGCCGTATTGAAAAGGTTTGTGACACGCTAAAACGGTTTGTACTCTGATAGAAAGGTTTGTGCCGGATGTAAAGGATTTACCCCATGCCAGAAAAGTTTGTAACCTGCCAAAAGCGTTTGTTCACTGCTAGAAAGGTTAATGCCGGGTGTAAAGGGTTTGTGTCTTACTAGAAACTCTTTTCAAAGCTAAAAATAAATGTGTACTACTCATGAAACTGATTTCAGAACTACCTTTAACGTAGTCCGCTACAAACAGGGAGGTAATGAAAAGTCAAAATTTAAAAGTTATATCTTGAATATTCTCTCTTCAAAATAACATATTTTATAGAGTAACTGATCAGCATTCTAATACTAAGCATCAGCGCTTTGATGCATGACGATATTGTGCTTTACAAAACCTGGTGAAATAAATAAACTACGGAAATTACGTGGATTGTAATTCGAGATCTCGAATTAAGTACCATATTATTTTGGCATACAACATGACCCTAAACACTTGAAACCTGAGAATCCTGCCATATCTCAAGTTTATGTCATAATATGAATTGTCCTTCCTGTCAGCAACAGAGGTTGTGATAATAAATCAAACTTCAGCTGGCAATTAAACTCCATTCGATTTAGGTCGTGATATAGATTATTATATAGAATTAAAAGTCAAGTTTACAATTACTTTTTCAAAACTCTCGGATTTTTATTTGATTTTGTAATTTTTCTTTGATTTAGTAAGATACATGGATATGTTTTTCGCGCCCGTTGCACGGTCTGGTATGTACAGCTACGTGATGTGGTGGGTCTGATGTGGTGAACGGGGCAAGACGACCTAGAATTCGTCAGGTTTCTTTGGAAATCCTCTGTCTCGCAGTAGCATTGAATGGTGTGACCCTCTTGTCATGTCATGATAGGTCGAATAGCACCATATATATATATATTTTTCTGTGAGCACTGTGAAAGACACGGGACTAAAAATAATATATTTCATATATTTATAGACAGGATAAACTCACACCTGTCTGAACCGTATCCGTTATTTGATGCTCGCAGTAATTATCGAGAAGAAAAATCAACTTTTCGGTCACGTTTTCCATTGCAATAACAGGATGAATTAATATGCCTGGGTACGAAGAATGTCATATGTTCAATTTAGAAAGAAACAAAAAGTTTATCATTATTATCTTCTGGCTTGTTTATGTGATTAAATGTATGATTCCCCGTGAACGTCCTCTTTTTGTTGCTATTCGGTGTTTATTATATAATGTGACAAGAATCACGTGTAGGACTACAGAACACGTGCATTTGTTGTTATGGCCAAATCATTCGATGCGCACGAGCGACCGTTGACAGCGGGCAGAATTCCGACCAGTATTTGCCCTGATATAAAATTTGCCCTAGTATTTGCCCACTGAGCATTGTTATCGTAGAAAACACAAACAGTGTTATGCGGACGAATAACATCACAGGTATATAATAAATGATAATATCACATACCGTACATGTAATAATATCGAATGGGTTGGAAAATGTTCATACTTGATACCTGACATTCATAGTCACAAAGTAGTGCTGACTATATATATATATATATGTCCAAGACACAAATCACGGTACTAAATCGCTGGTTTGGGCTAATGAATTGCTCTTTTTCAAAGTGTAGGCTAGTGCTCGCTAAAAAACTATTAATGGAGGTTACATCTATTTGAAGATGGCAAGCTATACAATCCCCGAATGCATCTAATTAGGCTACGTTTTTTTTGCCCGTTAGCCTACACTAAACCATTTCGAGTTTCTCTCTGTAGGCCATTTGTCTCTCTGCACCAGGGGCAGAGAACAAACGGTCTTTGCAAAACCGAGAACACCTGACATATTTATGAGATGTCGTCGAATAAATCTACCTTCTTGTTCATTACAGGTATGTTGTTTTAGAATGAGGTTTTCGTTGTTACGGCTGATTAATTGTCATTTTGTGTTTGAAAAGATGAGAACTTTCATATGTTAATCATAATTTGTATTGGATCGAGATTTCGAGAAGCACTACTTGTATTGAATATTGCGTCTCGATTGCGAACCCTGATTTGTAAAATAATGTCATTGCCTGTGTCACATATATCTATACACATCGCGAGTCGGAATTTCTAGAAAGTATCTCGATGATCGCCTCCAATGTATCCACTAGTATTCTTGGCCAAATATTAGGTCTGCATACACATTCAATACTACTGCACGAAGTGTCTACTAAAAAATCCGGTTTACGCAACCAGCCGTGCAAAAACACCGCTTTCGGCCGCCTTTGACGGGGGAAAAAGTTAAAATATTACATGCTGAACTCATAAACAACCATATTGATGTAATGGTTTTCGAATGGAATTATACGAATGTTGAACTTGCCCAACTTTTCCGATATTGGATATTGAGTACATTACGTATCTAATTTCCATTAATTAAGAGATTTTGTTTTGTTTATTTGTTAAAATATAATTGGGTAATATACAACATAGTGGCCATAGGTCATATCAATACTGAATACTGGTCACCTTGGCAACAAACCTGATATGGTAGAAAGTATTTTGATCAGCTAATTCAGGTAATGATCAGCCGATGTTCAGCTAATCAGCGAATAAAAATGTGCTGCTTGTGTCGTCATGCATACACATGTGTTGTACCATATGATTATCTAATATGTACATTGGGTAATTTTAGTGATTTTAAATTTAAATCACTGTAACTTCGGGAGAATTGAGAAACTGACCGTGTAAACAAGACCAAAAACAAAAACATTTTGAGCAGTTCATATGATGCTTTGATCCAATCTAATATATTTTCATTTCAATAATATACTAGTAGAGGGAAATAGCTGACGCGATCAGGGAAGCAATTTTTACATGTGACGTAAATAACAGTGCTAATAGCGTAAAATATACTATATAGTTTATTTACCTGCGGAGTTCACACAATAACCAGCAAGTCCTGCAAGAATAAGCAATGACCACACGCAAGAGTTCGCCATATTGATCTTCTGACGTCGTCCCCAGCTCCGTTTGGTCTACAGTCCTGTGCACTTGTCCACCTCTGTGTGTTAAATATGAAGCTGTTACTTGTAGCTAATGTCTGCGGGGGTTGGAGCTCCTTTACTGACACGTTAACGGGGCGGAGACACTGGCCCGAGCCAAGACCGAGACGCTACCAGTAGTCAAGTCTATGTAAACTAACGACTGACCATCAACACGAGTGTGAGTACTTGGAATGGTTCCCGCTTTAAAACGGCTCGGTCGGGTCACGTGAGTGAAAGGGGGGAAAAGTCACATCAGGGCAATAGCACTGGGTTGCAAAGTGGGTGGGGGTGGGGGTGGGGGCGCAAGCGCTCCAGCATGGGGGCTGGGGGCCGGTCAAGGCCCCAGAAGCTGCATCATCTTCGGCGGTACATTTTTATGTGTGTTTATATGAAAGTCCAATGAGATGTGGAAATTTTAATAATGTGATAAATATTGGATACACACTAACATTTGCAAGGGCGGATCCATAATTTTGCAATGGGGTGGGGGGGGGGGGGGGGGTGGTGGGGGGGGGGGGTGGAAGTTTGCAAATACCAGAGTCAGTAGATAAGTCTGAGGGGGCTAAGCCCGCCTAGGGCCCCAGAATCTGACGAATACCAGGTGTTCTGTGCTAAGCAGCAGGCTGTCAAAGACGTCATTCATCTCATTTGCATGATAATCAGCTGTTAGAACATGCTGCAAATATTGTAAAAATGTTCTATAAATAATGTTCATGTGTTTAAAGTGTTGTGACTTTGGAAGGAACCAAGACACCAACATCCTGCGCAAAGCGTTTTGTTCAGTTAAATTATTCATCTCTATTGCTTTCAATCATACCCTCACTGCTTCATCACTCCTTTCTCATTTCCTTTCGTTTTCTTTCCATTATAGCTTCTTGACTAAAGCGTGTAGGATGAATGCCCCCCCCCCCCCTTCCGGCAGATACGGACCTGCACATAAGGCGCCTTGATACAATGTATTTTTGAGACGACTAGACTGTTTCAGTATTGGTATCTCGTAAAACATCTCGTCAGATTCCACCAGAAGCAGAAGAAACATATTCAGCAACGATAGAAAGGGGCACGGGCACTCCGGTACTGCAATCTCCACGCCAGCCTTTGTTAAAAATATATTGGTCACAGACTCGCAGCACAAAAAAGAAAGAAAATATATTTCTCACAGTTATTATGATGGTCTACACTTTTACCATATATGATGTGACGAATACTACAAAAGACATTTCGAGTACTTTGATATATATATGTTCAAACCATTAGTTGTCTCAGGCCAGGGAAATCCCAAGTCAGAGATGGTTGGTGCATCGCTCAAGCACTTTTCTGAAAGACACCGGTAATAAATGTCATTGGAATTATTCATCCTAATAGGGTTTCTTAAATTGAAAGAAACGTTATAATAGGTGTACCCGTACCTGCAGAACTATAGAATATTACGTTTGAAACTACCTCTAACTAAAAGCATCTTCGCAGTGGATGCCGACTTCGCACTATTAAATCGTATCGTGCCGCACTATAGAATCAAACTTAATTTCAAGCATATTTAATGACTTTACCACATTAACTCTGACGAAGAATCCCAATGTTATGCTACACAGCTATGTGTAGTTGGTGAGTCAGCCATGAGATTTGAAGGAGTAAAGTTAGCCCCACACGGCCTTACCCACGATAAGCTGACTGAACTCAAACAACTCTATAGTGGGCGAACCCAATACTCAGAACTATTATAATTTTGTATTCATATCTTAAGCAACAAACTAACAAAACAAAAAGTTTAAAAAACGAAGCAATTTAATAACAATAAAGCCAAGTGGGTCCCACTATTGCTTTTTATTGGGCATGAATCAAGTGGCTTCTGATAGTGTTCTCTGATTCAGAGAACACTATCATTTGGCATAGTTGGTCGCCGGAGGTGTGCTTGTTCAATCAACTCGGTACACCGACAACCCAAAGTTATGGTGGCTGATAACGTCCATTTGTCAATGGAGAGAGCGATGCGAGGGAACGAGAGAGCGATACGATATTCACAGATCAACCTCGCTTCCACGCATTGTTCTCTCGCTCTCTCTCTCCCTCGTTCTCTCTCCCTCGTTCTCTCACGCTCCCTCGTTCTCTCGCTCCCTCGCTGCCTCGTATGCAGAAACTAATTTTCATGTACTAGGCATGCAGTATCAGAAACTAACTTTTTCAGCAGACAAATAAAACGCACTTTTGAGAACTCGCACGATTAATCTTTTTTTGTTCTAATATAACCATACATACGACCATGTATGTACATGTACATGTACATTCATCTACAAAGCTAACTTTTATTTTAATGATATTTAGTCAGGAGGAATATTGAGCATATAGCACTCAGGGTGGAAATGTAGTACAGACTTTTTCTATCGATTGATATGGCTTCATAGTGGTCTAAGACAACCTTTTTCAGAGGGTGTGTAAAATTTTCTCCTGGGCTAACTTTTTTATGGCTTTTTTCAAAATGGCCGCCACCGAAAATTTGGTATTTTAGGAAAAAATCTAAATTATCCTCCTGTCATGATGCTTTCGGTCTAATATGATACATATTAGTTATACGGAAATATATTCTTCCTAACAATACTAATAATACCGATTCAGACCCCCAAAAATGAAAAAAAATCCAAGATGGCCGCCAAATTCTCGCCGTTTTTAAACAAGTATTCATTACTTCCTGCCAAATTGAGTTAGGAAGCCACTTTTGGTGTCTAACCCTGGGTTTTTGTGTATGAGGATTCCAAATAAATAACCAGTTTCGTGATTGGATGGTTCGAAGCTGCTCAGAATCCAAGATGGCTGCCAAATTATAGCTCGATTTCGCAAATAAGCACCAATAACCGTCACATATTCAAAATAAGAAGGCAATTTTGGTGGCCAGTCCTGGGGTTGTGGTATGAGGGTGCATTATAGGACCTGAACAAATACTTTTGTGTGTAGATGGTGATTGGCCAGTTTAAAGCTATCCAGCTGTCCAAAAGCCAAGATAAGGACTAACTGATGAAACACATGCAAACAAACCTGTTTAATAGTACCAAAGATTTTCTATACCAAGATAGTCCACTCAGGTCAAAACGAAGCGAAAAATCCCCCTGGCGGTCAGACTGAGGAATTGCTATAATTGCGTTTTTATGTTTGATCAGATAGTAAAATTGAAATTGATGATCACTTCACCATCAAATCAAATTGGCAAAGTCTGTGACTACTTTGCTTCAATTGAGTTTCTACAAGGAGATTGGCCTCACATTGGTACTTACATTCACTGCCTTTTTTGAGTATAAAATCCTCCTAAGTTGGACATATAACTTGATGAGGAAGTTGTTGACGTTAATAACAAATATATCAACACAGAGGACGTTGATCAGACGAGATACAGCAAGTTACATGACATTATAAATGATGTTCAGCTTCATTCCAAGAATTATACAAGGTCATGCAAGAAGGGTAACAGGACCTACAGGTTCAGGTTATCCCGTCCACCTTCTTGTCAGACCTTTATGTGCCATCCCAGCTGACACTGAACCAGATGAGTGAAAAAACGCTGCTGAAGAACAAGCCTGGAACATTATAGCCTCCACGAAAATGGTTGTACATAAGCATAAACACAAAGACTGATGGGTATATCAGTACAAATTAAAACCGTTTGAAAGCCTGGAATCCTAATTTTGACTTACAATATGTTGTTGATGCATAAACTTGCATTCGATATATAGTGTCATATTAGTGCAGCAAGAAGCAGAGTGAAGATGGTCAGCTCCTCCATGAAGAACAATGCGGAGCACAATATGCTGGGATAAGACAGACGTTACAATGACTCGGCAAAACATACCTGACCAACAGGGAGATGAGTGTCACGGAGGCTATTTACAAGGCCACAGGCAAATCTCTTAAAAACTGTAGTCGGGATGTTGTTTGGATACTTGCAGCTCCGACAAGTACCAGACTGACACTTCCATTCTTACTACTGGGTCACTGAGATCCAGGCATTGAAGACGTGTGGCTACATTGTACATCTGTACTAGACAGGTACATGTACATGTACCATGCACGCCCTCCTGTAGATATTCTCAAAGACCTGTCTGGCTGAAATTGTATCCCTCTTCAAGGTTGATAGTAAACCAGGTAGAGATTATGAACCATCTGAAGAGAATTCTACCCATAACAACGACAACCGGTCCAATGTTCCATATGCTTCATTGAAGTTGGCTCGGAATAAAGGATAGATCTCAAGACGGAAATCTGCCAATAAAGCTTGCACATCTGTAGGGACAGTGAGAAACATCAGAATCTCATGGTTCTTTATCTTCACCACTTTGAAATGAGTGGGAGCATTCCCTACTATGGCAAAAGGACAAGCACCACCAACATTATCAGAGAAAAGCATAGAACCAGGCTCAAGTTCTCATGCAGTGCATGAACAATATGCAAGGGAAAGTCTTCATTCATACTCGCTAGTGGTGCATCGATAAGATGAATGGAAAATGTCTGGGGACTTTCAATATACTGGTTAAGGAAAGTTTTATATCATCAAAGCTCTGATGTGTGGCTCCAACTGGCAAAGCAGCATTTACCATCAGTGGCGGAACCATGCTTCCATGGAAAGGGGTGTGGGACAAAAGTATATACCACTTGCCGAAGAGCTCATCACTGCCCCCAAAGGTTAGGTATTAAAACCTCGAGCTGATAATCATTGATGAGTCAGCCATGAGATTTGAAGGAGTAAAGTTAGCCCCACACGGCCTTACCCACGATAAGCTGACTGAACTCAAACAACTCTATAGTGGGCGAACCCAATACTCAGAACTATTATAATTTTGTATTCATATCTTAAGCAACAAACTAACAAAACAAAAAGTTTAAAAAACGAAGCAATTTAATAACAATAAAGCCAAGTGGGTCCCACTATTGCTTTTTATTGGGCATGAATCAAGTGGCTTCTGATAGTGTTCTCTGATTCAGAGAACACTATCATTTGGCATAGTTGGTCGCCGGAGGTGTGCTTGTTCAATCAACTCGGTACACCGACAACCCAAAGTTATGGTGGCTGATAACGTCCATTTGTCAATGGAGAGAGCGATGCGAGGGAACGAGAGAGCGATACGATATTCACAGATCAACCTCGCTTCCACGCATTGTTCTCTCGCTCTCTCTCTCCCTCGTTCTCTCTCCCTCGTTCTCTCACGCTCCCTCGTTCTCTCGCTCCCTCGCTGCCTCGTATGCAGAAACTAATTTTCATGTACTAGGCATGCAGTATCAGAAACTAACTTTTTCAGCAGACAAATAAAACGCACTTTTGAGAACTCGCACGATTAATCTTTTTGTTCTAATATAACCATACATACGACCATGTATGTACATGTACATGTACATTCATCTACAAAGCTAACTTTTATTTTAATGATATTTAGTCAGGAGGAATATTGAGCATATAGCACTCAGGGTGGAAATGTAGTACAGACTTTTTCTATCGATTGATATGGCTTCATAGTGGTCTAAGACAACCTTTTTCAGAGGGTGTGTAAAATTTTCTCCTGGGCTAACTTTTTTATGGCTTTTTTCAAAATGGCCGCCACCGAAAATTTGGTATTTTAGGAAAAAATCTAAATTATCCTCCTGTCATGATGCTTTCGGTCTAATATGATACATATTAGTTATACGGAAATATATTCTTCCTAACAATACTAATAATACCGATTCAGACCCCCAAAAATGAAAAAAAATCCAAGATGGCCGCCAAATTCTCGCCGTTTTTAAACAAGTATTCATTACTTCCTGCCAAATTGAGTTAGGAAGCCACTTTTGGTGTCTAACCCTGGGTTTTTGTGTATGAGGATTCCAAATAAATAACCAGTTTCGTGATTGGATGGTTCGAAGCTGCTCAGAATCCAAGATGGCTGCCAAATTATAGCTCGATTTCGCAAATAAGCACCAATAACCGTCACATATTCAAAATAAGAAGGCAATTTTGGTGGCCAGTCCTGGGGTTGTGGTATGAGGGTGCATTATAGGACCTGAACAAATACTTTTGTGTGTAGATGGTGATTGGCCAGTTTAAAGCTATCCAGCTGTCCAAAAGCCAAGATAAGGACTAATTGATGAAACACATGCAAACAAACCTGTTTAATAGTACCAAAGATTTTCTATACCAAGATAGTCCACTCAGGTCAAAACGAAGCGAAAAATCCCCCTGGCGGTCAGACTGAGGAATTGCTATAATTGCGTTTTTATGTTTGATCAGATAGTAAAATTGAAATTGATGATCACTTCACCATCAAATCAAATTGGCAAAGTCTGTGACTACTTTGCTTCAATTGAGTTTCTACAAGGAGATTGGCCTCACATTGGTACTTACATTCACTGCCTTTTTTGAGTATAAAATCCTCCTAAGTTGGACATATAACTTGATGAGGAAGTTGTTGACGTTAATAACAAATATATCAACACAGAGGACGTTGATCAGACGAGATACAGCAAGTTACATGACATTATAAATGATGTTCAGCTTCATTCCAAGAATTATACAAGGTCATGCAAGAAGGGTAACAGGACCTACAGGTTCAGGTTATCCCGTCCACCTTCTTGTCAGACCTTTATGTGCCATCCCAGCTGACACTGAACCAGATGAGTGAAAAAACGCTGCTGAAGAACAAGCCTGGAACATTATAGCCTCCACGAAAATGGTTGTACATAAGCATAAACACAAAGACTGATGGGTATATCAGTACAAATTAAAACCGTTTGAAAGCCTGGAATCCTAATTTTGACTTACAATATGTTGTTGATGCATAAACTTGCATTCGATATATAGTGTCATATTAGTGCAGCAAGAAGCAGAGTGAAGATGGTCAGCTCCTCCATGAAGAACAATGCGGAGCACAATATGCTGGGATAAGACAGACGTTACAATGACTCGGCAAAACATACCTGACCAACAGGGAGATGAGTGTCACGGAGGCTATTTACAAGGCCACAGGCAAATCTCTTAAAAACTGTAGTCGGGATGTTGTTTGGATACTTGCAGCTCCGACAAGTACCAGACTGACACTTCCATTCTTACTGCTGGGTCACTGAGATCCAGGCATTGAAGACGTGTGGCTACATTGTACATCTGTACTAGACAGGTACATGTACATGTACCATGCACGCCCTCCTGTAGATATTCTCAAAGACCTGTCTGGCTGAAATTGTATCCCTCTTCAAGGTTGATAGTAAACCAGGTAGAGATTATGAACCATCTGAAGAGAATTCTACCCATAACAACGACAACCGGTCCAATGTTCCATATGCTTCATTGAAGTTGGCTCGGAATAAAGGATAGATCTCAAGACGGAAATCTGCCAATAAAGCTTGCACATCTGTAGGGACAGTGAGAAACATCAGAATCTCATGGTTCTTTATCTTCACCACTTTGAAATGAGTGGGAGCATTCCCTACTATGGCAAAAGGACAAGCACCACCAACATTATCAGAGAAAAGCATAGAACCAGGCTCAAGTTCTCATGCAGTGCATGAACAATATGCAAGGGAAAGTCTTCATTCATACTCGCTAGTGGTGCATCGATAAGATGAATGGAAAATGTCTGGGGACTTTCAATATACTGGTTAAGGAAAGTTTTATATCATCAAAGCTCTGATGTGTGGCTCCAACTGGCAAAGCAGCATTTACCATCAGTGGCGGAACCATGCTTCCATGGAAAGGGGTGTGGGACAAAAGTATATACCACTTGCCGAAGAGCTCATCACTGCCCCCAAAGGTTAGGTATTAAAACCTCGAGCTGATAATCATTGATGAGATCTCAGCAGAGGCATGCTGAATGTCATCAGAGGTCGTCTGGATCAACTCCAGAAAAACAAAAATCATCAACTCCAGAAAAACAAAAGCCGCATGCAAGAGGACAAATACTGAGAGCCAGCTGCCCTTGCAGAGCCTTGGGACGACTTCAAGTTTACTACTTTGACCGACATAATGAGACAAAAAAACTACAAATCGTTTTCGGAGATGTTGAATCATAGAGCTCTGAAAATTAGGAGATGCTCAAGGATCACAAATCCGAGCAGATGTACTTCATGTGTTTCCTAAAAGTTGCTGCTACACACAATGTAAAGATGAATGATTCTTTGAACAGACAGAAATTCTTTGAACAGACAGACAGATTGTGGCTGTGAATGTTATCAAGAATAGATCTGGCTTGAAGAAGACTACAACACCTGTACCCATTGAATGCAACATTTCTGCTGATGTTACACTCTGTGAGGGCTCCATGGTGACTATGATGAGCAATCCCAATGTAGAGGATGGTCTGGTGAATGACGTCATGGGAACAGTCTTGAGGATCATCGAAGGATCCAAACCTCTAGGCCAACCACAATGTGTGTTAGATTTGACAATGACCAATTTGACATCAATGCCCGTGCCTTATCACTAACAGACCTCCCGAAGAGTTGGATCAGAAATATTTTTTTACTGTTTGATAGTGGTTGATTCTGTTGATTTTGTGCGAGTGGGTGCTATGAGACGGGTTCGTTTACATGTTTCACATTAAGTAATGGTTATCTTCGCCTTTGAAGTTAAACACCTCTAAATTGGCCAGTCACCATCTACACACAAGAGTATTTCTTCAAGTAGCACCCTCATACCCCCAAGCCCAGGACTGGCCACCAGAGTTGGCTTGTTATCTTGATATATATGACGGTCATTGGTGCTTATTTGGCAGCCATCTTGGATTCTGAGCAGCTTCAAACCATCCAATCACAAAACTGGTTATATATTTGAAATCCTCATACCCCAAAACCCAGGGTTAGACACCAAAATTGGCTTCCTATCTCAATTTGGCAGGAAGTTATGAGCATTTGTGTAAAAATGGCGATAATTTTGCGGCCATCTTGAATTTTTTCCATTATGGGGGCGTTTGGATCGGTATTATTAGTATTGTTATGAAGAATATATCTCCATAAAACTAATATGTATCATAAAAGACCGAAAGCATCATGACAGGAGGATAATTTTGATTTTTTCCTAAAATACCAAATTTTCGGTGGCGGCCATTTTGAAAAAGGCCATAAAAAAGTTAGCCCAGGAGAAAATTTTACACACCCTCTGAAAAAGGTTGTCTTAGACCATTATGAAGCCATATCAATCGACAGAAAAAGTCTGTACTACGTTTCCACCCTGTGTGAAATTTCCTCCTGACTAATTGATAAAGGTTTCGACATGGTCAGTGCTGATACAATGCTCATGGGCGTGTACAGAAATAATGGAAGGGAAAGAGCACGTACGGACTGTACCCACCCTTCCCTGGACACGCCCCTGTCATACCAGTTTCCTTGTAGGACATATAAAAATAGGACATATAAAATAGATGATATTGTACGGAAGTCCCCAAACCATGAACAGAAAGGTTTTTTTTTCACTTTGGTGCTGGTGATAAAACGATTGACCAAGATGTGTACACATTGGTATGTTGATGATCATGTGTTTGTGAACCACGACATTTACCGGACTGAGTGTTTAATTATCTTCTATATTTATGTGACATTGATCAATGCGCCGATTAAGTGAGCTGATACTGTGATAGATCTGTGTAACATTACATGATCATTAAATCAGTATTGTGGAGGAACATCGCAAACAACTTCAAGTTCACCGAAAGGACGGTGATAAAAACGTCAGTGTACATACTGAGAATGAAAAAGATGGCTCGCGCGGAGCTGATATCAGCGCACTGCTGAGCACATACGCAAACTTATATATCAATTCGAAATTATCTGATTCTGCTGTCACGCCCGAATGTTGGGAACTTTCATTTTCGCACATAGCCATACTGGGGGATTGGGAAAGTCCCCATATTGGGGGAATTTTATTCAAAAGCTATAACTGACCAGAATAGAAATTTTCTACTTATTCTCCGTACTTAAAACATTTATTCGTACATGAAATGATATTATCGCTAAGACCGAGTAGATAGGACTGGTGGCTTTTGAAGTAACGAAGTTCAGAGGCGGTAGGTGACGTGGGTTCCTATCCCGTCATCAGCACAAAGTAGTGGGGTTTTCATCCTGGCAATGCAAAGGTTTCTTCATTACGGATCCCTAATAGGACATGTTGAGGAAAAAAAACTGTTTGCTCAATTTAATAAATCATTCGCTTAATTTACCAAATGGTTCGCTCAATAAAACAAACCGTTCACTCAATTTAATAAACCGTTCAATCAATAATGGTATCGTTCAATCAATATAATTAACCGTGCGCTTAATATATTATATCGTTCGTGCAATATATAACAAACCGTTCGCTCAATACATTGAATCGCCTGCTCAAAATAATAAACTGTTCGCTCAATATATTATATCAGTCACTCAATATAATAAACAGTTCAATCAAAATATCTTATCGTTCACTCAATATAATAAACCGTTCAATCAGTATATTATATCGTTCAAGCGGTTTGTAGATCAAATTCCTACCAGAAGAACGTGCTTATTTAATATATTGAGAGAACGGTTTGTTATATTGAGTGAACCATATAATATTGTGACGTTTGGTAATGACTTGTTTTCGGTGTGGCCCAAAAAACCTGGTTTCTCTGATCGTATAGACTTTATGTAACTCCCGCTCGTTGTGATTCGAGAGCCGTCACTAAATTGTTGTCCCCCAACGCTGGTGTATCATCACTCCGTAGCTTACCGGCTTCACTTAGGCAAGAAGCAACTCAGATGTAAATAAATTGAAGATTTATATACATCAAATCAACTTACAATTGTATGGCTGGTCACCCACGTGACGTACAAATATGAAGTTCAGACATGGAGCACTGTATGATCACATTTCAAAAATAAATAGTGCACGAGGGCACAACTAAAAAGAGTTCTTAGCCGGCGGCGTCTCTCTGTCCCTTCCCGTTGAAGTTTCCCGTCCCGTTTAGTCGAATGGTTTCTCCAGGTAGTCGGTCTAATCCTGGTTGACTCTAAGGCCCTGAAGAAGGAGTCGTCCGCACGGAGTTCGTCGAGTCCCTTGGCTGTGGCGGTGACGATCTCCCCACGGTCGATGTCGCTGTTGCAGTGCTCTCAGAGCGGCCGTCCGCTCTCCCTTATATAGCCAGGGTGGCTGCGCGCGCATCTTCGTCCGCGAACGTATCTTCCGCACTCTTCTCCACGTGGTGAAGACTGCGTCCGCGAACGGTTCTTCCGCGGAGGCTCCTCTTCCGCGAACGGTTCTTCCGCGAAGGCTCCTCTTCCGCGAACGGTGCTTCCGCGACTGATGCTTCCGCTGATGATGCTTCCGCAATCGTGCTTCCGCGAACGGTTCTTCCGCGAACGATGCTTCCGCTGATGATGCTTCCGCAATCGTGCTTCCGCGAACGGTTCTTCCGCGAACGGTGTCTTCGCAAGTGGACTTTGTAGATCCCGTGACCGTTCCTAACGAACGTTTCAGCGCGGCAGTTGCATGGTTTTGTTACAACTCCACCCTTTCTGGAGATCAACGTCCCCGTTGATCCTTTCTCTCTCTTCTTTTCTCTTCTTCCTCCTTCTTCGTCTTTTCCTGCCTGTCTGTTGTTTACAGGGCTCTCTCCCTCCACTTCACTGGCGATCCACCTCGCTTTCGGACGTCTCCGCCAGCCTGTCCCGAGTGTCTGTGTATGCTCGGAGCTGTTCCCGGAGCAGCTTGGTCTCTCGGACGTGGGCTCGCAGCTCCTTCCGGTGGCTCTTCTCTCGTTGAGAGGCCTCCCCTCGCAGCTGCAGCACCTCGGCCTCGAGCTGTCTCCGCTCCTCCTTGGCTTGGAGCCGAGCCTCCGCTTGGGTGAGGTGGCGTCGTCCCATGGCTATCGTGGACGCCAGGTCCTCCAGGGCCTTCTCTCCGGCAGTGACCGCTCTGCCCAGGCCCTCCACATACGGTCGCAGTTGGTCCTCCTCCTCCGGAACGGGCTTGAGGTACCAACTCAGGTCTAGGGGCTTGTAGGTAGGGGCCGAGTCTCTGGGAACGGGGGGTCCGTCGTCCTCGGGGGTGGGGGCCTCCGGGGATTCCGCCTCTCTCCACTCCTGCTGAGACTCCGGTTCCTCTTCGCTATTCGGGGGGTCGTCCTCTGACCTGGGGGCGTCCTCCCGGGGGCTTGACGGCGTGGAGCTGGTCGTCCCGCTGGCCGCAAAGCTGACAGTCTTCAGCTCAGGGGCAGACACAGTAGCCGGACCATCTCGGGGGTCGGACACGGGCGTGTCGGTCGTCGTCCTCCTTCGCCCTGGCTTGAGGGTGTTGCCGCTGGCATGCGACGTCTCATGCCGGTCTCTGTCAGCTCGGCGGGCGAATCGCTGGCTGCACATCTTGCAGAGGTGCCGCTCCTCCTTCTGCGTGTGTTTGGTCGCCACGTGTCGGCTAAAGTTGGATGCCGTCACGTGGATCCGGCAGGGGCTGCACCAGCGTCGCCCTCTCTCGGTAGACAACTTCCGGGCAGGGGACCGTCGACCTCCTCGGGGCTCCTCACGACGCTCCCGGCTCCTCGAGCGCTCCCACTTCCGGTCAGGCTTGTCTGTCTTGGTAGGTGGGTCGCTCATCTTGTCGACTTCAAGGGGCAGAAAGTCAGCCAAGTCGAAATCTGGAACGTCCCCGAAATCTTCGTCTGCAAATGCGGGTATCTCAATGATCTGCAGAGTTGGTGTGTTCATGGTTGAAGTGATGACGGAATCGTAGGCCGGCCTGCTTATATAGAAAAGGCGCGGACCAGGGATCTGGGGGAAAAAGCATTGTCGTGGAACGAAATAACGTTTTTCGCTTGCTTCCGCGAACGGTTCTTCCGCGAACGCTGCTTCCGCGAACGTGCCTCCGCGAACGGTACTTCCGCGAATGCTGCTTCCGCGAACGCTGCTTCCGCGAACGGTTCTTCCGCGAACGCTCCCGTCGTCGTTTACATCGTTTGGACTGCATTCCCGCCGTTTTCCACTCGTCCCTCGTCATCACTGGGGGTCCGGACTGGGGTCACATCGTCCGGATTGGGTATCCAGGCGTCGGTTTCAGGGGTAAACCAGCACCTTTTTAAATTGTTGATGGTCCCGGGCTCCAGAATATCCATCGCCACCCTCTCTAGCCGATGGCTCACCGGTCGTGGGGGGCTCCGGTCTTCAGGTAGGGACTCCTCGGTCGGCTCTGCAGTCGTCCTCGGGTCCTCCTGGCGGCGCACCTCCCAGATCTGGAATATCCCGACTCCATCTCCGCAATAGTGATCTTCCATCAAGGGCTCAACAGGGACCTCCAATACGATGTTGACTTGATGTCCTCCTGGGCTCCATCCTTCTCCGCTGATCGGAGGAAGCAAATCCTCATCAGAGAAGTCCTCCAGGGGTAGGGGACACTCCTCCTGAGTCGGACAGGCCTCCTCTTCTCCTTTGGGTCTTGCTACGCTTCATATCAGGGTACACCAGCAGGGGGCGCTCGGTCAGAGGTTGACGCAGCGCCTCGAATACCTGCTGATGAGCCTCGCTCCAATGGTTGTCGAACTCCATCTCCGTCGTCCTTCTGATAAGATGTCAAATCTCTCGTCGACTCGAGGCAGGGGGTACGCATCCTTCCGGGTGACATCATTTAGACGGCGGTAGTCGACGCAAAATCTCAGTGCACCATCCTTCTTTTTCACTAGCACGATGGGGGACGACCATGGACTGTCGCTTGGCTCCACAACGTCAGCTTTCAACATCTTGTCGACCTCGTCCTCGATCAGCTCCTGTTGGTAGTACGGGGCTCTCCTCAGAGGCTGCTTGATCGGGGGGTGATCTCCCGTGTCGATGACGTGTTTCGCCAGGGACGTCCGGCCCAACCTCCCATCTGGTCCCATAAAGACCTGCTGGTGGCGTCGAAGGAGATCGCTGACGACCTCCACCTCCTTTTCCGTCAAGTCCAGATGCATTCCCTCCAGGAGCGGTTCTAAATGCTCCGGGCACTCTGGTGTCTTCGTCGACGATTCTGCATGCATGGCGCACACTCTGGTTTCGGGCTGCTCAGGCGTCCGGTTCCGCCACTTGGTGGAGTTTGGTGTAAGGGGCTCATGCTCCCTCCCGCTCTCCTCCCGGTACCACTGTTCCCTTTTAGGTTCATTCTGGGTTGTTTTCCCTCCATCGGGACGAAATCCTAGGTCGATCACGGCCTCTATTCCGTGAAGCTCAGCTAAGATGGTCCCCATCAGCACAGTGCAAGCTCCAGCGCCGGCGTTCAGAAGTACCACCGGTACCAAGCGTCCTCGGGGTCGTACCAGGGCTCGTCCCACTACGAGGGGGTCGTCCTCCAACGGCTCTCTTGCGGACTGCACGAGGCCGGCCTTCGGAACTCCTCCCTCACTTCCTGTCAGCTTGAGGTCCACCATCATCTCTGAAAAGGGTGGCAAGACGACCGTCTCCTCCGTCACCAGTGTGTAGACGGCGTCCTCGTGGCCCGAGCTCATCACTACGGTAGTGTCGCCCACCTGCCACTCGCCCTTACGCAGATCCAGCTGTCCCCCAATCTGTTGAAGTACATCAAGCCCCAACACTCCCGGGATCCCTAGTTTGGCTACCAGTACGTCTGCCGACACGAGTCGTGTGCCCAGTAGAAGTTGAACTGTCATCTCTCCTTGAACCTGTAAGTAGTCTCCGGTTGCTGCCCGTAACCTTATTCTCGTCTGCCTTATCATTGCTTTATGTTCGTCATCCATTTGGTCGAAGAGACACTCGTCCAGAACGGTGGAAGAGGCACCCGTGTCCACCAACATACGAGTCGCCTTCCCCATAACGTGGCACGCCGCATACCACGCCAATGTGCCTCGGGCACCGGCTGACAGCGACACCACCTGGCCATTTCTGTCAATCTTAAGAGAGCTGCCACTCTCCTCAGGGACGCCGCCCTGGATAAGTACTGAGTCGTCCACCCACAGTGATGCACCACCCTGGTCCTCTCTGTCAGTCTTAAGGGAATCACTCCCCTCGGAACCGCCGCTCCGGATAAGTAATGAGTCGTCCACCAGCAATAGCTGCTGCGCTGGCCCCTTGGTCATTCCGCTCCACCGGCCCTCCGTCTCCTCTTTCACGGCCGCTTGTGGTTCAGTTGCATGGGGGGGTCCCTGCTGTTTCGCAGCCTCCAGCCTCAAGGTTGTAACCTGTTGGTTCTCCTTGCTGCTAGCAGAAACCTCGTTGATGTCTCCGTGGGTCCCCAGACGCTCCACGGCTCCATCGGTCTGCATTTCGTTGACGTCTCCGCGGGTCATTAGACGCTCCGCGGCTCCATCAGTTTGCTGTACATTGGCACTCCCGTCTGTGTTGACAGGCTTGCCCTCCAAATAGTCGAGAATTCGATCCTCGAGCTCCTCCTGCGCCCATCCAGTTACTTCGGATGCACACCGGAAAAACCTATTAAAAATCTGTGAAACTAAAAATTCCCCCCTGGCAATGTGTTCTTCACGTCTTCGTCGAGCTTCTCGCCTGTGAAGCCGTGCACACACCTGCCAATGGCCCATACGGTTGGGGGCTGGTATGAGCCCTACTGGTTTTCCGACTCCTCGTCTGTCAAACCGTTCCGCTCACCAATCTCCTCGATTAGTCGACTCAAGCGCTCCTCCTTGGTCCGAGGTGGCGGCCGATCTGGACACTGGTACTTCCGATGACCCGGCTTCCCACAGTACCAACAGTCATCTGGTCCCGGCCTAGCGCTTGGTCCCTTGTTTTCAGCAGTGGCGGCCCTCGGCTTGATGGATAGCACCTGCTCACACAGCTCGATTAGTCGATCCAGCTTCCTGTCTTGGCTCTCAAAGAGCCCCTTGAAGTAGGGAAGTCTGGGTAGACCCGCTACGTTCGGCTGGTTGCTCTGCTGCCCACTGGTGGTAATCTCGCCTCCCTGCTGGTTCTTTAATAGCTGTAGGACCCGTCCTAGAGCTGGCTCGGAGTCCTCCGACTCTATGGACATCACCGACTTCCCAGGCTTGGGTTTGACACATTCGTACTGGGTCACGAACGCTATGTCCTCCTCCATGGTCTTCATCTTCCTCATGAGCGCCATCACCTTCATGTCCCCATCTGGATGGCCCTTCCAGAAGTGGTCTAAGGCGATAGCCTCCTGAGCTGCGGAGTTCAGATCCGGATAACCACGGCCGGCCAGTCGCTGCAACTCATAGCCGTACTGCTGGGGTGTCTCTGCCTTCCTGCGGGTTCTCTGTCCCAAGGTCGCCTTGTAGGACTCCTCCTGACAGTCAGGGTCGAATCGTAGGGTCAGCTTGTCGGTCAGAACGTCGATGTCCCTCCGGTCTGCAGGACTCAGGCTGGTCAGCATTCTTCGTGCCTCTCCTGTCAAGCTCCCGGCTAAGTAGACGCCCTGTTCCCGCTTGCTCCATCCGTTGACCTCTGCGATGACGTCAAAGTGGGCCCGGTACACCGGCCACTCTATGGAAGTCCCATCGAACTTGTCAGGGGTCAGCATCTTCCGGTTCCTTCTGCCGTTCTGATTCCAGGCTGTGCTGTCCTCGGACGACGAGTCCTCCTGCCTCCGTCTCGGCCTAGGGCTTCGTCGGTGCAAACTGCACACCATCTCTGCAAATCCAGACTGCTACCAGGCAAGTGCAAGCGCTGTTGCAGCCGGGGGAGGGCCTCCTGGACACCGAGATGCCCAGTGACCCGGAGGTCGTCCACTTGGTGCAGCACTTCCTTGCGGAGTGCAGCGGTTAGCACCATCAGCCAGGAGGCGGGCCTAGGGTGCAGAGGCTCACAGGGCCGGAATAGTAGACCTTTGTGGAGAGCAAGCTGTTCCCATCGGGAGACCAATGATTGGGTCTCCTCCGTGTAGGTTTTCCGCTCTGCCTTCGAAGGTTTCTGGTTGGCCACGAGGGCCTTGATTGCTGGTGCTAGGGCACTAGAATTGGTTGAACAAAGTAAATTATTGGTAGGTAAATGCATTCGTGTTTTTGTCGAAATAAAGCAGTACTAAATACAGCTCTATCTTTGGTGATCCGGTGATATTTGACAACAATTCTAGTAGTATATACCAGGATAGTACCATAAAATATATATTGTATATTGTATATCTGACCTGTCTGTATTGCATTCTTTTTGTATCACTACTTCGTGTAAAGATTCCAAAACTACCCAGTTCATACTGGATCCCAATATAGTCCAGTTGTCAAATGTGCATTCTCAGGAAAAGCGAGCAGTGGCGTCATTATGATGGTTTTTTTTTCAATTCAATTCAATTTATTTCAACATCAGCACATAGTACATAGACACCATACATTCACAGCAATATATATATTGGAATGGGAATGCAGGGAAGCCCAGGCTTATACATTTGCTATTCCCCAACTAAAAATATAAAAGTTTAATTTTTCGGTTGATTCATCATGTCTGAGCACTCTAGATTCAGAATCAGGCAGATTGGCACCCTTGAGGAATTCTTTTAGAAGCGAAAAACAAAACGGCTGCCATCGATAAATTACATTTTGGCCTATACATCTTCGCTTCTAATCCACTTAGAAGTACAATTTTGGTGGCTATACCTAGGGTCAAGGAATCCAATGAACATGAAATAAAAGTCATATACCTCATACACATACCCTAGTGACAATACATGTTTCACAATACATCAAAACCTGCTATTTTCGTATTACTAGCACATGTATTCCCATTCTCAACCCATGCTGAAACATGTTGATGTTATTCATCCTGCTGGCCCTTGACTCTCGGGCGGAATCTGGTGCGGTTCCTGTACCAATATCAGCAATGATCGCTCCTGTCAGGTACACCTTGTCCCCAACTGTAATTAGCAGATCGAACATCCCGTGCATAGGGATGCAGTTGTTACCAGCCCCGAAGAGCTGATATCTACTAGGGTCTCACAGCTCAATGCTGCGGAGGGAGGAATTCCGTCTGAATGTACGTGTGGCTACGAGGGTAACTTCTGATCCGTAATCGACTGGGAACCGCACCAGATTCCGCCCGAGAGTCAAGGACAGGTACTAGCACTTGTCCCGGACCAGCGCACACACAAAGTGATTGGCATGGAGTTGTCTGAGACACTGGGCTCCAAAACAGAATCCCTGTTGTCTGCCTCAGTGGCGGAGGAGCTGGGAGATCCTCAAGGACCACTCTCGGAGTTATATCTACCTGAGGGTCGTCCTGCTCATCCACAGATGATACAGACTCGGGTGCCACCTCGGGTCTATCTCCAGACGCGGTGTTGGTCGCCACCACGTCTGGTTTTAGTTTCCCTTACACGGAGGACGGCGTTGTGGTCTCGAAGGACCAGCCGGACGGAAGAGCTCCTTCGTCGTGCCTCAGGCAAGTTGCCCTTGTAGCCACTGGCCTACATCCATTTCAACGATTCCGGGCACTGCGACCAGATGTGTCCCTGCTCATTACGAAATTTAACAAGATCGGTTGGCAATTGGTCTGGAAGAGAACGCGCAGCAATCTGCGGGACCCGAAGCCTCGATCCCAGTGCAATCTGCATCATCTCAAACCTAGCCGGCTGAACCTCTGGGTAGATTTTCTGGCCGAGAATGCGCAGTTGAAACGCATACTCAGTGACGGACTCATGGACTTGGCGGCGAGTCTTAAACTGCTTCTCTTACATCCGCGTATTTGCCCTTGGCGCGAACAGCAGGCGAAATTGCTCAGCAACCTCAGCTAACATCGCCGGCTCATGTGGAATACTCGACATAACCTCGAGGGCTTTGCCCTTTAAGCTTCCTGTGAGGATATGTCCGGCCTCGACGGGGGTTCATCTTTTGCAGGAGGCGGTTCTCCACATCTGCATAAGGTAGTCCTCAAGATCAGCATCGTCACCATTGAAACGTTTACGCCATGAGGACTGGTCCGGTTTCTGGTTGCACTGGGAGCGCTCCTTGGAGTTCGAATTGAAGTCGGTGGCGTGAGAAGTGGCAAACCAAGCTCCATCCCTTGTCACAGTAGGACCCGCAGAAGTGGACCCATACACCATTCTAGTCCTACTTTCAGTTTGTTAGAAGATTTGGAGCAGTTGAAGAAGCAGGACACACTATCGTGAGAAGAAGCCATGACCCATGTTCATCTTGCATCATCACCTGGAAAACAGAAATAATTATTACCTCATATTTGAGAATGTCATTATAGGTAATGTGTACGTACTACCTAAACAGAGAACATGAAACGTTAATCACGACGCGACCTGCACCTGTGGTTCTGTACATGAAAATATATGCATTAAAAGTGTTGTAATCATCTTTTCAATGTGTAAATTGATTTGTCATGCTTATCTGCTGCATGCATTGCTGCGGGATTAGTAAACATTCAAATGCCATCAGGAAGAATAACATCAATATGTTTCAGCATGGGTTGAGAATGGAAATACATGTGCTAGTAATACGAGAATAGCAGGTTTTGATGTATTGTGAAACAAATATTGACACTAGGGAATATGTATGATATATGACTTTTATTTCATGTTCGTTGGATTCCTTGACTCTGAAAACATAGGGATGGCCACCAAAATTGTACTACTAAGTAGATTAGAAGCGAAAATATATAGGCCAAAATGTAAATCATCAGATATCGAAGGCAGCCATTTTGTTTTTCCTCTAAAAAAATCCCCAAGGGTGCCAATCCGGCTGATTCTGACTCCAGAGTGCTCAGACATGATGAATCAACCAAAAACATCATAATGACACCACTGCATGCTTCCCCACAATATTCCTCTGGACTAATATCTTTGTGGAGTTTGGTGGTCGAATATTTCAACAAACTATTGGTATTCCCATGGGTACAAGTTGTGCACCATTATTTGCAGACCTGTTTGTATACTCATATGAGTTAGATGTCATTCAACATCTACAAAGAGGAGCATCTGAAAAGCTAACTAGCAGCATTAATTCTGCTTTCCGATACATAGACGATATATTGTCATTGAATAATCCCACATTTGGTGATTATTTGGATGCCATGTATCCCAATGAACTCGAAATTAAAGACACTACAGATTCCTCTAAATTCTCCAGCTATTTAGATCTAAGGTTGGAGATTGATCAACATTCTAATTTGTCAACTAGATTATATGACGAGCGTGATGATTTCAAATTTTCCATAGTTAATTTCCCTTTTCTAAACAAACATTTCTATGTCACCAGCATATGGCGTGTTTGTCTCACAATTCATAGGATCCTAACGATATTTTGCAGAACAGATATTTTTGGACACTGTAAGATAATGCAATGAGTACTATTCATGGCCAGTAATTTCATAGTTATATAGTCTTCAGATTGGCTTCTGCAGAAGAGATGAGAACCGGCAGGTATTTTGTCTAAATGACAGTTCTTGATTTGTATGCACACATAGCAATAGATGCGATTTATAGTATTTATATGCTGTTCATTTGGACCGTTATGATGGCAACAAACTACTCATCAACCGTGAGCTCTTTAGGTTTAGCTCCAACACGATATCTCTGATTAATTCAGTGGAAATGGAGACATAACTTTGTGTCCGATGGTAAAAATTTAATGTCATATCAAAATAATGATTTGTTTGTTAATATGTGATCGTTGCCATGGTAACTTGGCCTTTTCACTGAATTAATTTTTATTTAAAAATGACAAGATAGATTCAAAATTTTTGCTATGAATAAATATGGGGGTCACCATGGTAAATAATTGATGATTCATTATCGTTCATATACAGCATAATAGAATTGTCCTGAACTTCAGATCATGACGTAACAATTAATACCCTTTGTAAAATCAAAATGAAGGTCGATACAGATGCTGATACTGACACAATCCCAAGTACGCTTTGGGCAAAAATTCCCAACTCATCAGCGGCCAAGAACTCGTTGACATGACAATCATGGTTGAATTGTCCCCGGAATTGACATCATACTCACACATATAACACAAACGACGTTTATATGGCGAAAATATTTCGTTATGTGATTATCGCATACATGTACAGCTGAAACAATCAGGTTTAACCATATCACCAATAAAAAAATCGAATGTTATCATACGACCATCGGCCAAAAACCCTACGTTCAAGAATTCGCCATAGAAAAAATCAAAAATAGTTTTTGATTGCTAATATTCGTCGTGATTAAAACCAGTTGAGTTAGGCCAGTTATGGCACGGACAGAAACAGACAGACCCAATTGCAGTACCATCGCCACCCCTATCGGGGACGAGGGTAATGATCACCGGTGTGATTTATGTAAGACAGTTTTCGGTTGCACCCATGGTGACCAGGTATGCCTATTTTTCTCGTCATGGCACGAAATGACAGTGTACATGCACGTAGCATGGCATGAGATAGGCGCGTGTCCGTATAACTGATGTCACGCGACTCTCTTCGGAAATCCGGTATAGGTTTGAGGGTGTAAATGGAACACTGCTAAAGTGAACACTGAAATAGACCAGTAATGTGATCTGGTAGGGGCATATTGTAATGATCATTATGCATTATCAGAGTTCGTTAAGCTTGGCATGAATAAGCTCTGATCATGCTCAAATTATTATTATGCCGAACCAGATGACATTATTGGCCAGTGCGTCGCGCTCGGCTTTTGTAATCGAATGAAGGCTACAGTGTATTAATTATATTGGCCATTCAACTCAATGTTAAATGATCTTACTTTGACGGTCCATAACGCCTTCCTAAAAAAACCCCAGTCTAACCTACGGAAGCCCAGATAGGACATTTGCCCCGATAGTTTATCTCGCCTCGGCGAACTGCTAACTCGCCTCGGCGAACTGTTATCTCGCCTCGGCGAACTGCTAACTCGCCTCGGCGAACTGTTATCTCGCCTCGGCGAACTGTTATCTCGCCTCGGCGAACTGCTAACTCGCCTCTGCGAACTGTGGCTGCCGTTTGTTAATTGACGTATTGGACATCGCGTGATAAGCATGAATATATTTGACGACACATGGGATTTTTTGACATTAGAGCGTTGGGGGCGAAGCCCCCAACCCTCTACATGTCTATGTGCTGACTTTTTCATGGAGGTTTCATGCCAACCTATCGACGCCCGTTTTGGCATGTAAACGTTTAGAAACCTACTTCAAATGAGAATTTTCTTCGTCCTTGACATAAAATCTCTCGAATTGATGGCAAACTTTGAATATTCCACAGATGTATAATGCATAAATCGATGTTAGGTTTGAGAAAATTACGCAAAATGCTGAGATTGTTTTGGAAACGTCAAAATGGCGGAGCCGATGGAAATTGACGTTCCCAGAATGCAAAGCAAATTTTACCGCAATGACGCGTATTTTGGAGCACACAATTTTCTGTGCAGCAATTCGTGCATGCATGTAAGCTTGCGTGTGCCGTGTGGCATTCTTCGGTGTTATGAAGTGAACACAACGATACGTCTGCGATGCCACGGCTACATTTACCTTAATTTGAAGTAGGCCTACCCTATATGTCAAGGTGTTGGCTTTGCGAAGCCTTCGGACAATCATTTATATTTTAAACTGGTCTTTTCATTAGCCCAGTGTAACTATGTTATTTATTACTGAGTATGATATCAGATGCAGATATTCCTTATAGTTTCCAATATTTTTAAGGATATTTTATTAAGGTTCAATATCATTTTAGCAGGCGAACAAATGTATCTGTTTCATTGAGTTCAAAATGAAGGTTTATTTATGAGGCCTATGCTTTCATCATAATATACGGGAATGAATTGGAATCGTGTGGGGGAGGATATGGTAGCGTTTGTTGTGGGGGGGGGGGGGGGAGTAACGTTGAGTAGTATACATTCAGCTGTCAGGGTGCTGATGATGTGCTCGAGCTCTAATGTGGACTCTCGCAGTTAGCTGCGTTTTCTTGTTGCTATTCTGCCTTGAATGGACCCGGGGTGAAAATAATTTGCCTATGTGAGGTGAACGCTCACTGATTGGCTGAACGAATTACTACACTATGCCCTGAATGACACCCCTGGGGGTTCACGTGACTGCGGAAGCTTTATCAAGCTGGTACTATCTCCGTTACGCGGAGCACACACTTTCGCGTATTGATGCCTCATCCCTCGCATTGTGATAACAAAGCATAAAAATATGACGCGAATCCATTTCATCCACCTCTGAAATATCGGACACGATATTTGCCTGCAGTTTTATTTTTGCTACAGGATAGTTATATAAAAAAATTGAACAAAAGTCGCACAAACTTTTTTTCCCGAACCATTTGCACTGACCATACAAATATATTTTTTTCTCCACTGACATTATAGTCGGGCATGGCCACTGACATTAGGTATCCCCCAAAACCAATGGATGCCCATCCCTGTCGAAAATTGGTTGTCTTGGCCTTTTTCAAAATGAACGCTGTCGAAAATTCCAAAGGCAATAAACTGAAAATAATGTAGTAGCTCAGACCAATGCTGGCTTTAAAGCTGCTGCCTTCGAAACCACTCATAATTTTTAAAAAACTATATTTCATACTAAACATGCTAAACTAACTGAATGAAACATACTGACATCAAATGTAATGAAAATAACCAGTTCTCAGGGAAATTTTGCTTATTTGAACAGGCGGTTATCGCGTAAATACAGGAAATGTATCCATCACACGCAGATGTAAACAAAGCATAAAAGTGCGAGATAGATTGGTAATCCCACGCACATCATGGTATATCACTGATTATTTTCTCACAACTACACTATATTATGCACATACGAACTGAAAAATGTACTCGATTTTTAAGCGTGATTTGAGCATTTGTTTACATTCGGGTTGGTGGATACAATTCGTTTGTTTATTTACAAAACCGGTACAAAATGGGCACTAAAACGGATGAAAAGACAACTCGGACGGACTGTAATCGCCAAAATCATTGAGCACACTTTTTGTTATATTGCATTAGATGTGTTTAACAAAAAATTGTTTTTGAAAAAAATATTGCATACATTCGAAATCAGCAGCTTTAACCTCTAGTCGCAAGAACGGTTCCATAGCAAATTAGCGTTTGCACATACATGTGCATTTCAAATTAGACCTTCTGCAGTTTCGAGATCTATGGACAAGGTTTTGTACAATGGCATTTGACATCAAGATCGAAGACATCCCCGACAAGAGGTATAATTGCGATCTGGCTGGGAAACAACTTGCCGTCTTTCTCGGTCCATGCATCCATGGTCTGTGGTTTTTTTTTTAACAGCTTGCTGTTCATGGCACGAGAGAAGACACATCAAATGTCCAGCATGGTAATATACTGTAATACCACTCACTCTTTGTAGAACATAGTAATTAACGCACACAGTAATCACAGTCGTCAACGTGCGCACAGGATTCCTGTAGCGGAGTTACAGGAAGCCTGCAAAAAGCAACAACATAATCTGAGAAAAATGATGGTAGGTGGGTATCTCTAGTTGGAAACACCATTGCAAACGAGGTTTCCAGCAAAGGGACTGAGCAGATAGACTAACATAATGATATTCTTTTGCGTGGTAGTTTCATTTGTTGTTGACACCTTCGTTATTATTAACTATAAACACATGAAATGAGATTATCCCTCAATTATCGTCCGATTGCCCCTTTGTCTACATGTAATCACCATATAGTGGAACTTTTGCCCACTGCTACTGTGCATGGGGGTTGATTGGTTCACAGTTGAACAAATTCAACAGTTATTGGGAGGTGACACTCGTCTGTTTGTGTTTGTCAAGCAATTGTTTATCGTAGCACACACGAGATATGTGCTGCAGGATTCACGTAACAGGCGCTGAAGTATTCACGTAACAGGCGCTTCAGTGTTCAAGTAACACTGGATGTAAAATTGCCCTAAAATTTTTCTTTCCACTAAATTAACTTTGTACATATCAATATAAACACATACAAAGGTCAGATTCATGGATTGTGCATTGTACTGGAAAAGTACAAGCATATAGGTTGCGATATTCCTGGCTGGATCTCATCAACTGGCAATGCCTTTTCTTCGTTGTAAAGTAATTTAGTATGCAAGTAGCACTGGATAAAAAATTGCCCCCAAATACCTCTTTCACTATAAATTTACAGCAGAATAACTTATTATGTGTAACAACTGGAACAATATCACAGGGAGGAACCGTTTGTCTGGTTCTATGTGCATTTGCCTGATTCTATGGGCAAAAAGTCTGATTCTATGAGCAAATTGTCTGATTCTATGGGCAAATAAGCAAGTAAGCTGCGGGGCACCAGTAAAACATGCTGGATCGACGGCTAACTTCTCAAGACAATCTGATGGCGTATGTTCTGTTTACTTCTTAAATCATTGCAGAATATGATTCATGTTCAGTTTCTTATGTGGTGTTCACCGCTCTTCATATATCTGTCGCACAAAAGTGGAACGGCTAGGCAGTGGAGCAGTTAGCCATCATAAATCACCAAAGACAATTGCATGACAATTATTCCAGTTAACATTTTGATTGCTCCTGGATGTGAAGTCAGCTACGTAATCCAACAAAATTGGACATAGAATAAAAATAACAGAAACAAACCTGATTCTATGGGAACAAACCTGATTCTATGGGTAGGGTGTTGTTATAGCCATGAAACTAACAGCTTCTCGATGCTGATCCTGAATAAAAATATTATTGAATCTTGATTTTATGTTCTGTTTCTAGAAGAAGGTCAATAACATGGACGACAGATCGTAGCCCATAGTTCCATGGTTATCAAATAAACCTACCCATAGAATCAGGTTTGTTCCCATAGAATCGGGTTTGTTTCTGTTATTTTTAAGTTGGTGATTTATTATGGATAACTGCTCCACCACCTAGCCGTTCCACTTTTGTATGACAAATGTATGAACAACGGTGAACACTGCATAAGAAACTGAACATAACTCATATTCTGCAATGATTTATGGAGTAAATAGAACGTGTGCCATTAGATTGTGTTGAGAAATTTGTCGTTGATCCAGCATGTTTTACTGGTGCCCCACAGCTTACTCGCTTATTTGCCCATCGAATCAAACAATTTGCTCACAGAATCAGACTTCCTGCCCATAGAATCAGAATAATGCACATAGAATCAGACAAACGGTTCCTCCCTGTGAAAATAATAAACTGAATACACAGTGCTCACCATGTCCTCAATGATATCAGTATTGGTGTGTTGCATGGACCTAACCTATCTTACGTGTGTGTTTTTGTTAGCAACTTTCCTAGAGAGAATTATTATGGCTGGTGACTGTGGGTACTGCAGTTTCTCATCGGAGCAAACGGATGACATTGTACAACACTGCATCCAGTCCCACGCTGGTCCCAATCACGAATACTGATCAGTGAGGTCATGGTGAGCACTGTATATATTCAGTTTATGTATAGTGTACATACATATTATACCGTTCCAGTTGTTAAATATAACAAATAATTTTGCTGTAAATTTAGTGGAAAGAGAGATTCGGGGACAATTTTACATCTAGTGGTACTTGCATTGCCAATTGATGAGATCCAGCCAGGAATAATGCAGCCTATATGCTTGTACTTTTCCAGTACAATGCACAATCCATGAATCTAACCTTTGTATGTGTTTATATTGATGTGTACAAAGTTCAGTTAGTGAAAAGAAAAATTTTAGGGCAATTTTACATCCAGTGTTACTTGAACACTGAAGCGCCTGTTACGTGAATACTTCAGCGCCTGTTACGTGAATCCTGCAGCACATATCTCGTGTGTGCTACGATAAACAATTGCTTGACAAACACAAACAGACAAGTGTCACCTCCCATTAACTGTTGAATTTGATCAACTGTGAACCAATAAACCCTCATGCACATTAGCAGTGGGCAAAAGTTCCATTATATGGTGATTTCATGTAGACAAAGGGGCAATCGGACGATAATTGAGGAATAATCTCACTTCATGTGTTTATAGTTAATAATAACGAAGGTGTCAACAACAAATAAAACTACCACTCAAAAGAATATCTTTATGTTAGTCTATCTGCTAAGTCGCTTTGCTGGAAACCTCGTTTGGGATGTGTTTCCAACCAAAAATACCCACCCACCATCAATTTTCTCAGATTATGTTGTTGTTTTTTGCAGGCTTCCTGTAACTCCGCTACAGGAATCCTGTGCGCACGTTGACGACTGTGGTAATTCTACATCAAATATAGTGGTTGGTGAAATAAGTACGAAATAATCGATCATATACATGTAGGCTTTAAGATGCCAATTTTTCACAATCGATATGAAATTTGATGCTCTGATCCGTCCAAAGGAGCCCATGTCATTACGAACAAGAGCTTGGCGGGTGCACCGCAATACCGAACATTAGCTCTTCAAACACTGTCATTGGACGAAAAATCACGCATTTGAAGTACGGCTGATAATTTAGAATGTTTACTAGCAAACATACTAGTAACTGACGTAAAAAAATACATTTACAGTTATTCAAAATTGTATATTTTCAATATTTTAACAAAATGTACAGGCATTCGTTATGACATGAAATTTGTAAGATCAGGTGTGTACATTTTTTTTTTGCTAATGCTAATTCACATTCTGGACATTATTCATGACCAGCTTTTAAACACACAATTGAGCCGTTGCTTTTGTCTACAGGGGAGAACAGGAGCGTTCTTGGTTTTTGGCAGTCGGAACAGTGTCAGCATACCAGCCCCCTCCCCCCCCCCCCCTTAGCATATTATCGCAGAAAATTCGCATGTGCCCGGAAGTGCAGGGCGCTGTTATTCCGCTGATATAATACAACACATGCGTGCCGAAGCAATGTGGGTAGACCACTAGATATGAGACGAACCGACATCTGATATGGTGTCAACAGCATTGCATAGTGTGACAACACTCATTTGCACTATAATGATAAAGTAATTAGCAACCTAACACATGTATCTTTATATATGATCAATAATTTGATGCACTTTATCGGACCCAGTTTCACATCGTTCCAGGAAATTACATAATGAACGGGGTCTCGTGAAGTATATAAGACGCCTAGTCTCTGCGTATCACAAAACGCTGCTAGATTATTGTGTAAACGAGCACAGCGAACTTGACGAATCCTATCAAGCAAGGGACCTTAGTACCTAATAATTTTCAGAAAAAATAGGCATAAATCGCAAGATTTGGTAGCGGCGAGTAATACATGTATGGCGGGCCCAGCAGGACTGTTGTACGTTTTTGTCGTGGTCGCAGTGGCGGCGCTGATCGGACGAGTCACGGCCGTGGATGTACGCGTGGGGTACACCGAGACAGAGAACAAGTTCACCCCGGCAGTGATCGCCATGTCCCTGGAGAGGGCTCGCAGTGAGGGCCTCCTCCTCGACCACAACATCAGGTCAGAAGGCTGCATTTAATGTGTTGTCTATCGTGTGAAGGAATTAACGTAGATTTATGAAAAATTCATCGTTCAATGGGTACTACTCCCCCACCAGTTAAGACACCAGGATAAAATGTTCAATTTTCATCAGTACAATTAGTTTTATCAGTATTAGTTAATGCTGTGATCTAACGTAAAGTATTAGGATATCCATATAATTTTTTACTAGTATTCTTCTTAATTCCATGTATATGTACTGTCAAACTTTGGTGAGTTTCGTGAAGATAAACCATTTTCTCCCTCAAATGCTTGACTGCGCATGCGTCCTTGATAGTCCAGTCAACGAATAGTTGTGGTTGGAAATCATTTGAACAAAATGATTCCCTGCAGGTTTAGGCTGTACCCAATCCATCATGACTACATTTAAAAATCTAGAAAATTATATGGTGGGTTTCAGTCAGAATATATAGTGTCTTATAGCCCTGGTTAAATATGACCGACGTCCATCAGTGAAATGGTGAAAAATATTTTTTGATAATAGATAATATTACGGGGACTGCCCAGATGGATATAGGTCTTTGAGGATTCAGTGGTGCTGAGCTACTTCTACTAGTATAATAAAAGTTCGTGTTTGCCAGAGACAGAGGGGAGAAGGGGAGGGGAGAGGGGGTTGGGGGGGGGGGGGGTAGGGGGATGCACGTTGATAACACAAATTTCCAATTCAAAAACCTGGATCTAGTAAGTGGATGTACGTTCCACTTTCCACCATTCCATCTTCATTGCCTCAGAATTGTATAAACCTATTTTTTGTCGGAATTGACCTCGATTTAGCCAAGTGTGATTCGCAAAGAAGATATATGGACTATGCCACAGATACTCTCACTCCTTAACCATTTACCCCTTTAAAGTTTTCTAAGGGTAAATGCATGGTCCAGGGCTTGAGATGTAAATTTATGATGGCTATAATGTGGAACGAATGATGAGTTGAGTAGTTGATTACACAATTTTTTCCATTTCAGTCTGGCGTACCGCACACACGAGTGTAGACCGTATCTGTCTGTGGCCAGTCAAATAGAACTGATTGATGATGAAAACGTGGACGTCATCATGGGGCGGTCCTGCTCGTCCGGTAACCTGTATAAACCTCTTCCATGGTTGCAACAAGACTCTTTATTTACGGAAGCCCGTAGAGGCCAGATAATGGAAGGTGTGAAAATATATTTATCTGGCGGCTGCCACATAATTATCTGGCGGCCGCCACATAATTATCTGGCGGCCGCCACTTAGTTATCTGGCGGCCGCCACTTAATTATCTGGCGGCCGCCACATAACTATCTGTAGGTTGTGGCTTGAAATATGAGGAGATTCTTGTAACGCAATATACATATGGCCAATTTTTTTTTCCTGGGGCCAAAAAGTGGACATTTAGGTAAAATAAAAAAACCTTTTATTATTGGGTAAATTTCGCTTGAAAACCAAGAAATGAATCATGGAATCATAATGCAGCATCTATTTGGGCTATTTGGAGTAATAAAACCTGCTTTATCATTAAAATGCAGCAGACATGCTCTCTGGCGTTGCGTATGTTACTCTGCAACAAAATCATGCTGTAATGATATAAGCAAGCCAATTAATAGGTCATATGTGTTGAAATACAAAAATTGTCTTTACCTGAATGCATAATACCAGTTTTATTCAGTCCAGGTTGTGTTAAAGATGTAAAATATGAAGAAGAATGATATTGGCTGTCAGGTTCATTTAGCGACAACTTCTAGTTTTGTTCCCATGTATGTGACACCACTTTTCCTTCATTTCTTGGTATAATGAGGACTTAGTCAATCTATGGAATCTTATTCCTCAATTACAAGTTAATATTTCACTTGGAACCAAATAAAATATGTAGTTTAATGTTGCGTATGTTATGTTGACACAGATAATTTGAAGTTGTTTGTATGTTACGTTTGACATTGCAGGTATGTTATGTTTGACTTTCAGCTTTGACACCATGTCAAACAAAACAAATCACACAGTGTGATGTCTGAATGTTGTCAAAAATATGCCAATTTGACTATCTGCCATGGTCAGCATTAGCGAGGTACTGTATATCTCGAATAAAATTAGGAACAGTATGAATAAAAAGGTAGTATCAGTTCGTATGTTACTATCGGCAATCGGAAAACACGGTCAAACATAACGTACGTAACATTGACTGCTTTATTGCCCGGGTGGAGGGTGGAGTATGTACGCATATGGACCTGTAATGTATTGACAGACCTGAATTTAAGCTACGACGTGAATGTGGCTTGTCACACACGACTTTACTCAACTAGAAATGTATGTTGTGTTCGATTTACGTCAAGAGTAACATACATTCCGTCAAGAGTAACATACAGAACATTTTCAGCTTTGACAGCATTTTGAAAACTGCATGTCGTGTGATATCAGAGTGTGTTGAAACAACATTTTATGCGATAAATAAAAGTCTCGAGCACCGTTGTGAGTATTGGGGACTCTATTTATGTTGTGAATCCATAGTTGTACATATGAGGAATCGTTTCTATAGACTGGAGGCCAAACCTCCAAAAGGCCGTTATTTTGAAAGTTAGCATGCATGGAGGCACCCATTGGCGAATGTGGTATCGTTGAAAAGTTTAAGACCTAAGGGCCACATTTTGACATGTCCCGTCTTTTGGGACAGGGGCGGTCACCATGGAAACGGGCTCGGAAGGTCAATGACCTCAAATTTAATCAAGCATCCTGCTAGGCACCCAGAATGGCTTAATATATCACTGAAAGTGCTCCTTCCAAAGAATGGTTCAATCGATTGGGTTTAATTTTGGAACATAGACAGAAGCTGGTACTAGGTATGTGTTGGCGGAGTGACCCCAATGAGGTGTCAAGAATGGAGGTCCCGAGGGTCGGGATTACCACCCCCTGGAGTCCGCCCCTTCTCCAAATAATGACAAAAGTGTGATTTGGGGTTCAAAAGTTTGTTTGTTCAAGAGAACAAACAATACAAGAGTTATTAAATGGCACGATTCAAGGGTAAAAACAGTTAGGATTGCAATGATACCAGCATCACTTGTGCGTGGGGCCGGTTGCCATGGCAACAGACGTTACGAATGGCAGGCCTCTGGTCTACTTTTACCCGAAAATGGCAAGAATATTGGGGTTCAGGCTGTATAAAAGTGTTAATGATCGAAGACACTGCTATATTAGGCTACCATCGTTATCATAGATGAACATAATATGGAAAACGGACATGCTGATAGCACCGTGACCTCAGGATGGGGCTCGTTTCCATGGCAACATGTCTATTTTCCCATAAAAATGGCAATAATAATGAAGATTGGGCTGCTTTAAAGTATTAATGTTTGAAAACATATCAACGAACTTGTCTCAGATAACACACACGTGGGACAGAGACTGAATGTTACCTCTGTGACCCCTCATTGAGGCTCATTGCCATGGCAACAGACGTTTCTAATGGTATTCTTCGGGTCTATTTTTCACCCGAAAATTGCAAGAATTACGGGGTTCAGGTTATTCAAAAGTGTTAATTGTCGAAGATATGGCTATATGAGGTTATCATCTTTGTCATAGATGAACCAAATTTGGGACACGGACATACTGACAGCACCGTGGCCTCAGGGTGGGGCTCGTTTCCATGGCAACATGTCTATTTTCCCGTAAAAAATGGCAAAAATATTGAAGATTGGGCTGCTTCAAAGTGTTAATAGTTAAAGACAGATCAGCGATCTTGTCTCAGATACAACACACGTGGGACAGGAACGGGATGCTACCACTGTGGCACCTGAGTGGGGCACGTTGCCATGGCAACAGAGGTACCTATTGGTGAGCGTCGGGTCTATTTTTCACCCACAAAAGGCAAGAATTCAAAATTGGAAAATATTGAAGAGGGGGTGTTTAAAGTGCCAATGGTTAAAGACAGATCAACGACTTGTCTCAGATGAAACACACGTGGGACAGGGATGGGATGCTGCCACTGTGGCCCCTGGGTTGGGCCCCCGTTGCCAAGGCAACAGAGAGTTTTAACCATCCGTGTCAGTTTTATTTTTTTGCACAAAATGGCCGAGGTGGACGAAAGGCCACGGTGGACGAATGGGTGGCGCAATTATACTTTGATTTTTCTAACTTGTTTACACCGGTTTTTGAAGATATCTTTGCGATGTTAAATCGTATCGTTCTATAACTTGACATACTTCACTTCGGAAACAAACGGCAATTTAATACCAAATTTCAGACTTCTATCGCAATAATTGAAGAAGTTGGCAATCTAACCCAATGTTAAATTTTAGCCAAAAACGGGATCTCGAGAATCTGAGCTTATTCGAGGATTTGATCCTGCTTTCATCCATCATGATTCGAAGTATTGTTGTAATTTTAGACCAGAAGACACATTGGGGGTGTATTCTACACAAACATGTTGATTTTGAAAGATTGCACCACTACAAAACCGAGCAAATCCACAAAATTGTGTGCGGACCCAGAAAATGAATGACAGGGCTAAATTTAACATTGGGGTAGATTGCCAACTTTTTCAATTTTCGTGGTAAAAGTCTGAAATTCGGTAGAGAATTGCCGTTTGACTCCCGAGTGAAGTGTGCCAAGTTATAGAACGATAGGATTCAGCATCGCAAAAATATCAGCGAAAAACTGTGTAAAAGAGTTAGAAAAATCCGAGTATAGTGAGTATATTGTGCAGACAACTGTTTGTGGTCTATGTATTGAATATTTCTTAATCATATAGCATGTCATCACTTGTCATGTTGTTCATTAGTGCATTGGAATTATATAAACAAATAACAATAGCCGTTTTGAAAAAAAAGCAAACCTGTCACAACATTGTGCACGGAATAGCGTGGGGTTAAAACCAATGGTTGGCGAGTGCACAAACTATAGGGGTTGGTTTGTTCAAGTGGCATCCTGTCAGAAATTATCCGATTAACACCAACTAAACATTGTTTTAATTTATATACGATATTCCATGTAATTGGCCGATTTTTAGGGAATTCATTGCCAAATATTCTACTGATAACAGTTTTTATACGGAATATGTGGTGTCAAATCAAATAACTAACGCCTAAAAGACTGAGGGTCAGGGTGTTTTCGAAGTTATTACGAATAAAGCGATCGTAGAATATTTGCGAATATTTGCAATTTCCTTCAGCAGTGTATATTTGAGTAATTATCAAAGTTCTTGGAAATTCCTTTTAACTGATCATTTTTTTATACCAAAAATAAATCATCTTTACAATGATGAGTACATATTACTAGAAAGTTCAAAACTGTGGGATGCATTACGATGACAGGTGGAACTAATATCTTCATAATATATTTGATGAAAGCTAATAACATATTTTATAATTCAAACAGGAGAGAAATACAAGACATACAAGACTCATATCCACATTGATTTTTAATATCCAGCAGTGGGTTGAACACGTCGTTGAAAAGGATTTTAGAAAATGTCCAACAATCTGATTATATTTCATCACGTCATTTCAAGATATAATATTCCATGAACCAAATAGTCAATTTTCTTCAAATTTCACATTTTGGTCAATAAGGTCGATAGCAACAAGCTGTCAAATTTGGAAAGATATCTATGGAAGCGAAAATTGAGCCCCAAAGGTCATCCTTGGCCTTAAAATAATTAGTGGATAAATTGCCAGAATAATCAGTAAGAATGAAATTTATTACATACAATTGTAAATGATAAGTTTACAAAAAAAACAAAGAACAATATTCTACATTCAATGTAATACCACTTAATTATTTGTTTCTATGTGAGCCAGTTTTGTACAGCTGGTAGTCAGATTCAATTCATATGACTCAATGGATTATTGAGTACAGGACCTATTTAACATTTCTGAACGATAAAATTTATAGAATAAGTAATCATACTCCGGTGCCCCTGATAGGACATGACGAAAAAACCTACTTCGTTCCCACGAAATACTACGTCGTATGTACGAAGTACTACGTCGTATGTACGAAGTACTACGTCGTATGTACGACTTACTACTATGAAGTGGTAAATCATTTGCACGAAGTACTACCAAGTCATTCGCACGAATGGCTAAGTCGTTGCCAAAATTTCCCGACACAAATACGGAGGCTAAGTTGTGTGATTATTTTGGGAACTTCTTCAGCAACAAAATTGCTAAGATTACATCAACGTTCTCTGATGATCCCCCAGTGCTGAACAGTAACAATCAGATCACATGCAAACTCGAGAACTTCAAAAGGTTAAAGTTGGAATCAATGTTATAATCAACCAAATTTGGCATTCTTGTTTGTCACGCAAACTTGAAAGTACATCTCGAGATAGTCAGGAATATATAAGAAATATGCACAGTTCAACAACAGATATTTAGAAAATTGCCGTTAATCGTGCATTAAAAAAAGTGGATAGAGAATGATCGGCCTGTCTACATTGCCGATTGCCACAGTATCTAGACAAATACAAATGACGTCATGAGACCGTGTGTAGAAGTCGCCCGCAAGGCGGGCCGCTTTAAGGAAAAAAATTGATGCGAGATTGACTGGCCCGAATTCGAATCTTGACTTGGCAACTCAATTTAGGCACGTGAAAGGCTCGAATTTGTATGATTTCTAATTCTATAGACAAAATAAAGCTACCGCAGAATGAATAATTTTTGTCAATTTTAAAAGTGATTATAGCTTTAACATCAGACGAAGTCAGTAACGTCATCAAATCTTCACCATCGAGATCATCGCGAAGTGACCCCATCCCAACTTGGCTGGTGAAAAAATGTCAGGAGGGTTTGCTGTGCTTGATAACTGCAATACCGTCTTCACTCAATAGTCTTGATCGCACTCATTTTGAAAAAAAATCATGGGTCTGACACTGAAGAACTGTTAAACTATAGACCGGTATCGAACCTTCAATTGTTATCTAAAATCATTGAAAAGGAAGCCGATCAACAGTTACGACAGTACACTGTGTCTGGTCTCAACTATATACCTAATACCTTCACATTTTTACACATTTACATGTACCTCGAGAAATACTTCGCATAATAAATGTACTTATTATACCCGTACCCTTTCCAGTTCCTATATTCTACTATTCTGACCCATAATCCAACCGAGATAGATTAACGAACATGCATGGATATAAAGGAAAAGGTATCAATAATATAGACCATTCGGTCTACAACTGTGTGCAACAGTGGGTGCACAACTTGACCTATTGCCATGGAAGTAGGTCGTGTGAACGAAGTAGGTTTGTTTCGTCACGTCCTATAAGGGGCAGCGGAGTATGATTACTTATTCTATAAACTTTATCGTTTAGAAATGTAGAATAGGTCCTGTACTCAATAATCCATTGAGTCATAAGAATTGAATCTGACTATCAGCTGTGCAAAACTGGTTCACAATGAAAACAAATAATTGAAATGCATTGCCATTTTAGCCATTTAGCCACTAACAAATTTAATCAGCCCGAACTTTATATTTTTGGCCATTTTGTGCACTTGGCACGGATGTTTAAGACTCCCTGTTGCCTTGGCAACGGGGCCCCACAAAGGGCCACAGTGGTAGCATCCCGTCCCTGCCCAACATGTGTTTTATCTGAGACAAGGTCGTTGATCTGTCTAACCATTGGCACTTTAAACACCTTCTATATTTTCCAATTTTTGTGGGAAAATAGACCTATTGCCATGGAAACTAGCCCCAACCTGAGGCCACGGTGCTATCGTCATGTCCATGTCCCATTATGTTCATCTATGACTAAGTTAGTAGCATTAAATAGCCATGTCTTTGAAAATTAATCATCATGAACCACCGAATTCTTGCCTTTTGTGGGTGAAAAATAGATCCGACGCTCACCAATAGAAACCTCTGTTGCCATGGCAACGAGCCTCACTCAGGTGCCACAGTGGTAGCATACCGTTCCTGTCCCACGTGTGTTGTATCTGAGACAAGATCGCTGATCTGTCTTCAACTATTAACACTTTGAAGCAGCCCAATCTTCAATAATTTTGCCATATTTTCGGGAAAATAGACCTAGCTGTTGCCATGGAAACGAGCCCCACCCTGAGGCCACGGTGCTATCAGTATGTCCGTGTTCCAAATTTTGTTCATCTATGACAAAGATGGTAACCTCATATAGCCATGTTTTCGACAATTAACACTTGAATAATCTGAACCCCATAATTCTTGCCATTTTCAGGTGAAAAATAGACCCGAAGAATACCATTAGAAACGTCTGTTGCCATGGCAATGAGCATCAATGAGGGGCCACAGAGGTAACATTCAGTCTTTGTCCCACGTGTGTTTTATCTGAGACAAGTTCGTTGATATGTTTTCAAACATTTAAACTTTAAAGCAGCCCAATCTTCATTATAACTGCCATTTTTTATGGGAAAATAGACATGTTGCCATGGAAACGAGCCCCACCCTGAGGTCACGGTGCTTTCAGCATGTCCGTTTCCCATATTATGTTCATCTATGATAATGATGGTAGCCTAATATAGCAGTATCTTCGATCATTAACACTTTTATACAGCCTGAACCCCAATATTCTTACCATTTTCGGGTAAAAAGTAGACCCGACGCCTACCATTCGTAACGTCTGTTGCCATGGCAACCGGCCCCACGCACAAGTGATGCTGGTATCATTGCAATCCTAACTGGTCTTACCCTTGAATGGTGCCATTTATTAACTCTTGTATTGCTTGTTCTCTTGAACAAACAAACTTTTGAACCCCAAATCACACTTTTGTCACTATTTGGAGAAGGGGCGGACTCCAGGGGGTGATAATCCTGATCCCCGGGACCTCCATTCTTGACACCTCATTGTGGTCACTCCGCCAACACATACCTAGTACCATCATCTGTCTATGTTCCAAAATTAAACCCAATCGGTTGAACCATTCTTAGGAAGGAGCACTTTCAGTGATATATTACACCATTCTGGGTGCCTAGCAGGATGCTTGATTAAATTTGAGGTCATTGACCTTCCGAGCCCGTTTCCATGGTGACCGCCCCTGTCCCAAAAGACGGGACATGTCAAAATGGCCCTTAGGTCTTAAGCTTTCCAACGATACCATATTCGCCAATGGGTGTCTCCGTGCAAACCAAATTCCCCAAAACCGGATTTGGCCCCCGGTCTACTAGTTGCGTTCGTTACGTTTTGTTGCGTACGTTATGTGAGAAAATGTTTGACACTCTGAAACACTGACTTTGTATTTAGCGCCGCTACGCGGCAGAAGACACATTCAACAGAGCGGAAGTGTGAAAGGCGCTTGCCTGGAACACCGACAACACTTTTTTGACTATGGATGGGTGTCAGGTAACCAGAAACGCTTCCTAAAAGAGGTGAAGTTCGTACGTTATCTGCTGACGGAAAGTGAACTGAATGTATTATAAAACGGAAAATTTATTTTTTTATGTGACATATGTGTGTAAGTTGTTTTATTTATTGTAAGCACGACAGTTGCACTACATAAATAGCATATACGTGCAAGCTAAATATTATTTAATAGTTTATTAAATATACGTTGAACATCAAGAAAAAATTTGACGGAAATGAGTAACGTACTGTGACACACTTTAACTCCTTCTGCTATTATTAAAACATCATAACCCAAGATATGGAACAATTTAAAATTGATCCTAAACATTCCATGAGCTATATTGTACGTTTGAAATAGCAAAATGTTGTGTATTTGCCATTATCTAACGCCAAGAAGGGACCGCCCCTCATTTGTCCACTTTTTTCGCTCGAAAATTAGTACTTTTATTCAGTTTAAACGGATTTTCAAAAATCTTAAATTAGATCTATAACTTTCAATTATATACGGTTTATGTGGAACATTGTTTGTAACTATGTGGTGAAAGAAAAAAGTGCTTACTTACGATTATGACAAAATGGTAGTTAGTTTTAATGCTAGAAGTGGCACTGCCCCCCCCCCCCCAAAAAAAAAAATTTGCCATATAGCTAATTAGGCCCTAGTATCCAAATAAAAGTCGTGACATACTGTATTAATGACAATAATGTTTTTATTGAGACAATGGAGTATTGTTTGGTGTTGATATGCAAATTATCCAACAAAACTTAACTTTCACACTTAGCATTATAGGGATCATCAACGAATTCATGTTATTTGTTGTGGCCATGGCAACTGGGCCCTCTGCAATTATGGTTGCTACCATCGATATATAGGTTAAAGGGATATGTGAACAAATAAAAACAGTGCATATTCGATGGTGGTGACAAATATTCGTCAAATTATCTGAATAATGTTGTGTGTTCCTTTTTTTCTTTTTTTCTCCTATGGATTATGTATTGAAAGTTGCCCTATGGTCCATAATACCAATCAATGACATGAAAATATGTACATTTCATCCCCCAAACAAATATTCGTTAAATTTATGAGGCATTCTTGGACCATATATGTTACAATATAAATCGGCATTGACCGATCAGAGTCACTTTGCATGTGACTAACGCGCACCACTCCTATTGGATGCTGGTTTTCGAACGGGGTGGGGGGGGGGGGTGGGGTGGGGAGATTTTTTTTATATCCCGGGTTAGTAACTTGATAATATCGACTTAGTATATCGATAACGTATCTCCTATAGAATGTAAATTTTAGTTTATTTTAAAATGAATTTCTATGGATAGACCAGAATGCTGTGTTAAAGCACTAAATAAGTGGCGGCCGCCAGATAATTTAGTGGCGGACGCCAGATAGTTAAGTGGCGGCCGCCACTTAAATATATTTTCACACCTGGCACTAACGGTCTTCCGTTCTTTATCCAATACTAGCGAGTATTTTCATCAATACTGATTTCTTAGTTGGTATACGTTTCAGCCAGATACTCATTGATAGGGTACTATGGGGATCAATTTTTATTTCTTTGGAAGAAATCTGTCCGTTGGATATGTGTACAGCGGTCAACTATAACGTAAACTAACAAGTGTATGTATACGTCCATTCAATCCCCACCTATCCCAGGATGCATATCCGCCGGTTACGTGGACACGTACCGTAACGTCGCTCGCTTCCCGATGGGTTGCTCGGACCCGACCATGGCGGACAAAGTAAGCTACTCGACCCTGGTGCGCTGTATCTCGACCTCGGATAAGATCGGCAAGGCTATCGAGCAGGTGTTCCTGCGCTACGAGTGGACCCGCACGGCGCTCATGTACAGCATGACCGGCATGTGCGAGTACGCCATCAGGCATGCAAGGGAGAGGTTCAATGTAAGAAACACTGGCACTGGGAATTGTGAATGGTGCTGCCAGTATCATACAGTATTCAGTATTCCTGTATGATGTTTTCGCATATGCTCTGCTTCAGCACATCAATGTGACAGTGACTGACTTGGAGGAGCTCTCGAAAGAACCTGCTGATGTCACAGATAAATCCATCCGAGAGGGAATGGCCCAAATAAAGAGAAACGCAAGAGGTATACTTCCGATTACTGACTTTCCGACCATATAAGCCTACTATACTGACAAGGGGCCTCAGTATAATAGGCCTATATTAATAGGTCTATATATTATTAGGCCTATATATTCCACAAACTCATTGTGAATATGTAGATGTAAGTAGTGGCATTGTATTATTCTGTTTTAGTGGTGATTATCTGCCACAAAATGCCAGTGATCCGGAGAATCATGGACGTGGCCCAGGAGTTTGATATGATGTCTCCGGAGTTCGTCTTCTTGTACTACGAGATACTGCCGACCCAGGAAACCCACCAGCCCTGGATAGGGCCCGAGGAAACACTCGACCAGGCGCGCATCGACAAACGCAAGGAGGCGTTCGCTTCATTCAAACAGGTAAACGCAGATCAAAGAGGCCAATATATAATAATGACACACCGGTAATGTGTTCTGTATTTCATTGATGTTTCCCTGAATTATTATATTTGTACAACTCCCATATCATATTGCCTCGATCGCAGATTACGTTGGCCAGTCTGAATATCGATAGGTACGGAGAGTACTTCAGCAACCTTTCTGCCCTTTCAGCAACGAGTCCATGGGGTATAGAACTGGATGAAATAACAGTGAGCATACAGCAAGTACACGAGTAGTTGCAGCAATTGTGTTTTCATCGGTAAACAAATGCCAATTCGAAAACGGGCGTGGCCTCTAATATGTCTGCCTGGCTCGCTCCCATGCAGTCGTTCCGGTACGTCATGTTCCTGACGGATTGCTCGTACCTGTACTTCCAAATCCTGAGCGAGATGCTGGCGGAGGGAGCGGACTACAGGGATGGAAGGGAGGTCCTCAACCGGGCCCGCAACAGGGAGTTCTATGGTAGTCTTCTGAGCTTGTGTACACGGGATGGAATGGACACGTGACAGTCAAGTACACTGTACTCCAGCCGTGTTGTGTACTTTCAGGCTGGACAGGCAGAGTGGTGATGAACGACAACGCTGACCGGGACCCGGACTTCTGGGTATGGGACTGTTCCCCAGAGGAGACCGAGTGTAAACCATACAGCTACGTCTCCATATCTCCTCCTAAGGTGACATATTAGAGTCAAAAGCAGTTCATATCATATCAATATGATTGTATTTAGCGTAACGTGTTACGTCCAAACTTTCCATTTAGTGAAAATAGTCATGCTCCAGTGTTTAAAGGAATTAATTATGTTGCGCCAATATATTAGCATGGGCCATCCCAAAAATGCGAAATTACATTTGGACTCACTATCATAGTTGAACTGACCAGACCTTTCAATTTCTAAGATTTCATTGTCCCCATGCAGGGTATGACGGACAAGAGCCCGCCGTACTGGGGTACAGCTGACGGAAAACCTCCCCCGGATACCCCGCCTTGTGGCTTCCAGGAGGAGTTCTGTCCAGTCGACGACAGTGAGTTACAATCCAGCAGCTAAGAAAGTCTTTAAATTGTCAAAAAACACTGACCTCACGAGATAGTGATCACAACTCCTTTGCTCCTTTCAGACACAACTCCCAAAGCCGTAGGAATAACAGCAGGGTTGGCGCTAGTTCTGATAATTGCAACGACGGTGGGGTACTACAAGAGGTAGGCACATCAGCAGGTGTTTTTCAAACTTGCACGCTTGAAAACTGCATCCTCGATTTCTCTCACAGATGCCTTTTGTTTTTTTATTTTAAACAGGAAACAGCACGTGGAAAAACTTCTTCAGATGATGACGTGGAAAGTCGACCACCGCGATATTGACTTCAACACGCGACTTGTCAATGTACGTTCCGTATACAACTTTTTGTTGTTCCATGACTTAATGCATATATATGCACCATTTTAACCATTTTCTATATGTACCAGGCGGTTGGTAGTGTGTGCAGCATGCGGTCTATGGCCTCGTTCGGCAAGTCACAGCAGTCGTTCGCTTCGTCCACTAACGGCCAGCTGTTTACTAAGGTCGGGCTCTACAACGGCATGCTGGTGGCTGTCAGACGCGTGGACAAGCACCCAATCAGTATCAACCGGGACATCCTCATTGAACTCAAACACGTACGTAGGCCTACGTCGTTGGTGCATTCGATTCCATTGTATTCGTTTCACTGTCTTGAATGTGGTATCTCCGCATATCCGGATTCTCCACCATTGTAGATGAAGGACCTGGTTCACGAAAACCTGAACCCATTCATCGGAGCCTGTGTCGAGCCTCAGAATGTCTATGTTCTCTACAAATACTGTACCAAAGGAAGTCTTCAGGTCTGTGTGTGTGTTGGTACTTTTGGTATTGCGAACTGAGGCAACCAACAACCCTTTTATGAGAATATATATATTCACACTTCAGGATGTCCTCGAAAACGATGATATATCGCTGGATTGGATGTTCAAGACTTCACTCATTCGTGATCTCATCAACGTAAGTTGGGTCAACATAGCCTCAATATAGAGGTATGACAGTATTACACGAAATCAAATGTAATAAATTGCTAATATTTATTTCATATCGTTATTCTTGCCGTTAGCTGATAATCGAGTAGGCCTATTTGTTTATCATTCCACCTCACTTTGCACATTCTTGTGACGATACCAGGGAATGTGTTACTTGAGCGCAAGCAATCTCAAGAGCCACGGATCTCTGCGGAGTTCCAAGTGCATGATCGATGGCCGCTGGGCGCTCAAGATCTCCGATTTCGGACTGAAAAAGTTCAAGGACGGGGCGAAAGTACAGGATGAGTCCGAGTTCAAGAAATACCAGAGGCTACTGTGGACGGCGCCCGAGTTACTTAGGATGAATGAGAGGGAACGACCTCCGTACGGCACAGAAGAGGGAGACGTCTACAGCTTCGCCATCATACTACAGGAGATCGTCTTCCGCAGTCCGCCGTTCTTCGATTGCATGGACCCGAAAGGTATATAGAATGACAGTGTACGGGGTTGTTTTAACAGTATCAAAACTAAACACCCACAAAGCTTATAAATGTACAAAATCTCACAAATATATTATATTTTTCACAAAATCGGTTTAAAAAAACAGGAATCATCAGTCGAGTGGAAAAAGAGAGTGGAATTCCATTTCGCCCGAAATTCCCGGAAAACAAAGCACACACGGACAAAATCAGAGATGTTATTTCACTGATTGAGCATTGCTGGATGGAAGATCCCAATCAACGACCGGGTTTTGATGATATCAGGAAGATATTCAGAAAACTCAACAAGGGAGAGTTAGTTCACTGATGACAATTGATAGCATATCCAGTTATGAACATTGTGGCGAAATAAGCTCTACTTATTCCGTACCCACAGGAACACGAACATAATGGACAACATGATCCGGATGATGGAGAAGTACGCGAGTAACCTGGAAGGTTTGGTACAGCAGAGAACTGAAGAACTTCTCGAGGAGAAAAAGAAGACGGACATGCTGCTCTACCGCATGCTACCGCCGTAAGGTTGCGTCGGTCGATATTTTCGGGATTCTCGCACAAACTACTACTAGTATACGCAAGTAATATGCCTAATTCAGAGTACCCTTTACAGATTGGTGGCAGACAAACTGAAAGTGAGTGAGAAGGTACATGCCGAGATGTACGATGGTGTGACGATCTACTTCTCGGACATCGTGGGCTTCACGTCTCTGTCCTCATCCAGTACTCCCATGGAGGTCGTCGACCTGCTCAATGACCTCTACACGACCTTCGACGCCACCATCGAAAAATATGATGTTTATAAGGTGACAATTCTGCCTGAGCAACTGCATGCAATTGAAGTGATAGGGTGATAATTATCGTCCAGAAATTGTGAGTATAAAGTAATTTGGCAGTTCGAATTCCTCTGTGAGAGCAATGATACCACGTGTGAATAATGTCTTGTTCGTCATAACATTGTTCGAACATCATTTGCCCAAGGTGGAGACTATCGGGGACGCGTACATGGTAGTGAGTGGAGTTCCCCGGCGTAACGGCTCCAACCACGCCTCGGAGATAGCCGACATGGCCCTGAGCTTGCTGACGCAGGTTCTGACGTTCAAGATACGTCACCGTCCGGACATGACGCTCAACCTGAGAATCGGACTCCACACGGGACCTTGTGCCGCAGGTGCTTTTAGATTATAGTAAATTTTGTTAACGTATACTGGTAATTATATACGTACATGTAGCGATGAAAATGTGCCATGGGGCTGCGCAAACGGAGCAATGATCGACTACATTTCAATACTGCTTCCTTGTTATCTGCCGTGGCAACTCACGCAGGTGTGGTTGGGTTGACGATGCCCAGGTTCTGCCTGTTCGGGGATACTGTGAACATGGCGTCCAGGATGGAATCCACGGGAGAAGGTATGTTATAATAAATGTGGTAACTCTTATTCAGATAGAAATGGCGAAAATGTGGGTTTCATTATCTCTGCATATATTTGTGCAGCTCAGAAGATCCACATCAGTGAGGTCACGCAAGCTATGCTGTCCAAAACAGAGCAATACAACGTAACGTATCGCGGGGAGACGGCTGTGAAAGTGAGTATGACCAGGGGTCACAGGGCGTAATCAGTTAGCCGGTACTGTGGGGGAGAACTGGCTGATACCCGCCGTTCTGTGTGACTGATCGATTTATTTTGATATATACTAAAAAGCTCCACTGCACAACCTAGAAAGAGGGGAATAGTGCGCCCCTTGGATTACGAAAAAAATGGATATGACATGTACAACAAATAATTAAACATTATTGGTAACTTTTGAAAATGCAATTGTATCCCGACATTATTACTCTTTATCTGTATAAAACCCCTACATGTAAACAGCCAAAGCTACACGGGCAGGGGCCAACTATTTCTTAACAAATTGTTCCATCCATTATGTTCCTGAAAGTCGATTACTAGCTACCATCCAGTCACTGGGCCATCGAACACTGAAGTGGTGTATCTACATGTATTAGAATTTATATGTGGTTCGTCCTATATGTCTTTCTAATGAAGTATATTTTATCATATGTAATCTAAGTGTATGTTGGTCTTTAATGGTTCGGTCGTTTGACTTGAGTTCAAAGTTCGCATAGAATCAGCGCTGCCATACAAAGAACCGGCGTTGACATGAAAAGTCTTTGATTTCTTCAATTTTCATAACGATTTGTTCAAACTCACATTTGCCGATCATTTCTGACGTTTACTATCATATGTTCAACATATGAACGAATCATGAAACCACCTATTGCACACAAAATATGGCCAATATTTCGAGATATTTGTCAAAACTTTGAGACAGAATCAAAGGGTTCTTCTAAAAAGCGATGAAATGCGTATATTTATGAGTTCGTATGAATCATTAACGATGTATATATTCCAGCAAATAGAACACTCCATCAGCCGACATATAACTTTTAACCTTGATTTGTGACAGTTATTATCGTGTGTATGAAACATTATGACAACTTTTACTCACAGAACCAGCAAATTGTCTCACAGAACGGATGTTTCCTCACAGTGCCGGCTGACTTATTACGCCCTGGGATGGGTAGCACTATTCTCTGATACACTGCGATCTACTGCTAACACCACGTGTTTGTAAAAAACTGATTATGGCGGTATCTTTGCAGGGTAAAGGTCAGCAGAAGACGTATTGGTTGGATTCCAGAGTGGTTGCCTAGCTGTTATGAATATAATCGGAAGATGTGAGCTTCAAGAATCGAGATGTAGTTAGTGCAGGTTTACCTGATAAAAATGAAACAGTATGAACGTACTACGTAATGTGAGTTGTTACTCTCACTGTGTGGATACCGCCATCATGGTGTTTTGAAGATTTTATCTTACATACTTGCACGTGTACCTTAACCACCTTGTAAACTCGTCGTGAGATAAATGCTAATTCCGTCGTTTGTGTTTAGTTCTTTTCGCTATATCGGTCAAGGTGGGCTGTTCTGTTGAATTTTTACGGGGAGGATGCACTCAAACATTCAGTATCGGTTTCCAAATCTAGATGTCAAATGCCATACCATAACACGAAAGTCTGGCATTGGAAAACATACATGACGTGTATACCTAGTTGCGGGTGATAGAGCGTAAATGTGTTCCCTTAGTATGTGGCCCATGAGGTCGTTGGCCAATACTGCGGCCTCGTATTCTCCCTTGTCAGATCGGCCACCATCAGGTCTTCACCAACGTCGTCACCTCAATTACATGTACGGTCTGCTCTTGGCCGCCAAGAACATCGACAAGAACTCCGTCAGCCTCAGAAGGGAGATTTTGGTCGAAATGAAACCGGTCTGTACCTGGCTCAGCTCAGATCTTGTCTCTCATTTAAGCCTCCACTCTTAGCTCGTGTACTCATATAAAATTACTGTTGTCAAAGAAAGACGCAAGAACATCCACCCTCCAATCGGTGTTTGAATCGACGGGAATATCTGCCTACTATAAACATCAGCTATCAATATTGTCGTGAAGGTGTATGACATCACATAGAAGGAACCATTGGTGCAGTTCGTTGCTAGTAAGCAGGCGTTTGCATTGTGTAGGGGTTGTATAAAAGTATGTTACCGTATGTACACTGTCTATGATAACTTAGTAAACGTATGATTATTGGTAAAATGGTGTTGACAATATCACATCAATGAAATAAATATATACAACCATGCCAGGTGTTAAAACAGCAGCAATAATGCAATCCAAAAACATTGCAGAAAATGCAAACCAAGAAATTGTTCGACAGTAAAGAAACAATATGGGCTGATGATTACTAAAACGGAATATAGAATAAGGTTAAGATAATAAGTCTGGGTTGATTAGTTCGTGGAATCAAAGGATGGAATAAACAGGGGGAAAAAGAACAGTTCATTGCCCCCGGGAGAAAAGATTGCTACATGGACAAGAAGAGTGCAATCCCTCGTGCCTGTAATATAATCGGATTATGCTGTGTACGTTCTCCCAATAGATATCATATCGCCATTTCATGGATAGCTTATATCATGGAAACAAACACTGTAGGTGACAGATCTTCGGTCATCTCGTCTGATGCAAAACTGAGCTGAAAATCATCCCTCTTTTGCATATGGTTTGCAATTTCATGACCTTGAATCTTATTGATACTGCTCTCTTATGACAGTACGTCTACCGGGTCTTTCCGAGACAGTTGTACGTACATCCGCCTGTAATTCACTGACATTTTCAAGAACTAATCTCGCCACATTCATAGTTTTATTGATTGGCACTACATCAACTAAATTTGGTTCGATTCAAATATATTTATGTTGAGTGTTCAACAACATACAAAGGTGCAGGTGACCGATGGAAAAGAAGCAATGCTCCTGGGAATGGAAAACTCCAGGCTTATTAAGCTTACTAGGTGATGTGTTCATGTTATTACCGACATATAAAAGAAATGAATAATAACAAAACAGACACATTAGGAAGTAGGCATGGTTAAATTGGTCGTTTGATTTGGACATTAAAATATATAACGATTGTTTTTTTTTCAATGCAATATTTTGGTTATTCCATAGTTTCTCACTATCAACACCTTTTGATCAGGATCTCTGTTCTGTTCAATAATGTGACTTATAATTTATCATAATAATTCCAATTTTAACTCTGTAATTTTATTTGTGATTTCCAATTTCATTATATTGTAGTTGTGTTATATTGTGAATATCTATATGTCATATAAACCAAGACTTAGCCCCCTCCCCCTACATCAAACCGAAATACCACTGGTGTGACATTTGAATATGTCCGAATTAATTCAATCGGCCCAAAATACAAAGCGCAGTAATTATAACACGAGAAACTAGGGGCCCAAATGCCACCGTGCTCACCGTGTCGACTGCAATATACATGTAATTGCATGTAGTATATAATTGACAAATATCGAATAATCTTTATTCTAGATTGTTTGATGTGAACTTATAACTATTAAGGCTAAAACCTTACAGTCCAGACTTAAAGTCTACAGTAACTCAAGTCAAAATGAATTTCAAGTTATCATGTTTTGTGTGATGGAAAATGCAAAAGGGAACGTGTTGGCTTTCATAGAACATAAATATTTTGAACCTTTCTCGAGGTATGAAAATTTAGTGTAGTTTTAGAAAAAATATTTGTACTTGAATTATGACGCTCATTAGCTATTATTATAATGAGTATTCATGATATCGCACAAGTAAGTTGCTCTTATTAGCTACTTTTAGAACCTTTTCTGTATGATCCGTGCATGGTTTCGCTAAATAATACAATTATAAGTATGGTTACCACACCCATAGCATACGACCCATAGCAACATGCTTGTTGGGGAGTGTAACTCGGGACTGGTGTACAAAATGAAGTTTATAATTTGTCAATAGATTTCGAAAAAGGCTCTGATCCACATTTCCACCAGTTTTGTGGTACCTAATTCAATATTCATGGCGTTGGGTCCCTAGCATCCACGGATGGTATGGGACATATCTCGAGAATAGTTTCCTTGGCAACCAATTCTGGTAATTGAACATGATTATATCTCATACCTATAAGCCCATAGGTGACATGCGAGTAAAAAATTACTATGTCTTTTCCAGCAAAAAGCTAGCACGTTCGAACGTGGAAGCATTTAACACTATCACGTTCGCACGTGGAAACAGTTTAGGCTATTGCGTTCACACGTGGAAAGTCCTAGGTTACCACTTTCACACGTGGAAGCATTTAACGCTTCCACGTTCGCACGTGGAAACTTCAGGAGCTACCACGTTCGCACGTGCAAAGATTTGGGTGTGGTAGCATCAAATGCTTTCACGTGTAAACGTGGTAACTTTGAAACTTTCTACGTGTGAAGGTGGAAACCTACATCTTTCTACGTTCGAACGTGATAGGTTTTGAAGTTTCTACGTGCGAACGCGAAAGCATATATTGTTTCCACGTCTGAACGTGGTAGCTTTGGACTTTCTATGTGTGAACGTGGAAGCCTAAAGCCTTTCTACGTGCGAACGTGATAAGTTTTAAAGTTACCACGTGCGAACGTGATAGCGCTAAATGCTTCCACGTGCGAACGTGGTAGCTTTGAACTTTCTACGTTCGAACGTGCAAGGTTTTTACTAGAAAAACACACCAAATTTTTTCCCCGCACATGTCACCTATGGGCTTCCATACATACCAAACAACGAACGCCCAATAAATCACATATTATCATCGTATACATGTTGGAAAATAGACGTTTCATTACCTTGGTTAACTTGTCGTACCCTTGTGACGTCATGAATACTCATCATAATAGTAGCTTAGGTACGAAGAGGTTATCCCAAAAATACAGGACATTTCTGTTCTGCTAGAGATCGCACACGAAATATCACATGTAATGTACGGAATCTTAGGGATCATCACCATGATCTATATCGTAATGCGTGTTTGACTCGTTTATATTAGCTCCTACTGTCTGGGACAGTCCTACTGTCCCGGGAGTCGACTCCGGGATTGCGTACCGGGTCTCGTCTGGCCACACCTGGTCTGTACCGGTTCTGAACTGCAACTCATTTCTCATTTGGGACTGCAACTCATTTGTCGCAAAAAATATTCGCCTTTTTTTTTTTTACCCCCAAACGGGTCTCAATTGGCCCAAACCGGGTAAAAAAATCCGGGAGTCGTCCGGGTCTCAGACCGGGATAGTGGGACTGTAGCATTAGAGGTATGCTATTTGTATTAGGATGCATTCTGGCGATTCGTGTGGGATGCGTTACTGTATAGAGTATGATTCTATTGTTACGGCGAAGCCCCTATCTTACGGAGGGACCTATTGCGATGTCTGTATATATTGACCTCCCAGTTATGTCTCTATCGTACAATACGTAGCTTGGGTACCATATCCAGCGGGTGATACGCCATTTTCATGATCTATTGTTTAGTCACGTGTTCCGGACATTATTATCGTTAGTCACGGTCTGGTCGGGAATGGGTTAATTGGTCATTATTTTCGTAACCGCATTGCTGGGGGAACAAGCCCCGAGGCACCATATCCATCGGGCGATACGGCATTGTCCTGTAGGCATATTAGTAGCTATCAGTGCAATTATCCATATGTTTCGTATGGACTGTATATTATCAGCTCGAGACGTGAGCTACAGCCACCTGGATATGCATTTGTCGTGGCTGCAAACAATTTGGTCCAATCAGTAAAGATTTGGTGACTAGTCTGCAGACTATCACTAAAGGACAGTGATATGTGATATTTTAGATGCAGCCGAATCACGTAATAACGAAAACACTCGGCATTATTATCAGTAACGAGGGCGTTACCTTTAGGATTTTGCTCAAAGCGACAAAATACTGTATTTGAGATTAGACAAATAGTGCCGGGCCGATAATGGGAATGTGCCGGGCCGACAACCCTAGCTGACGGCGAACGCATGACAGTTGACACATGTTTGTTTGTCATATTCAAACAAACATGTCTCATGGTACGGAATAATTTTTCTGATCACATCCGGACGAAGCTCGGCGATGAAAGCACTGGAACAAATAGCCAAACCAGCGGCAACTGTCAAGGCAAATTATTCGGGCATGAACGAGTAGTGTGACTGTAAGACAATAGAACTGAATGACCAAGCGCAAGACTCAAGCCCCGTCATTTCTAGTTGATACAACTCCATTCCGATGTGCATTTACTGTTTTGACGACATTACAACTGATAATAATAGCAATAACAGTATTTTTTTCTGAAGTCCCTTCTTTGGTGGTTGTCGGCCCGCCAAATCAATGACGGATCGAAATCAATGACCGACAACCACCAAAGGCGGGCCTCCAAAACTCTATGACGCCCTCCAAATTGACATTATTATTCATATTTATTCATGTATCAACGCCCACCTCACAACACAACACACAACACATCAACATAGATCTATCAATATCAGAGTGTCCAAAACCCGTAAAATGGAGTAATCGACTTCGCAAATCTTAATATTTTTTTCTTTACTCGCTTACAAGTCGATCATTATACTGTGTATGTGTGATGTAATTCCAAATAACATAAGCGCTCTATGCAAACGGACACCATATGGCACGTACAATACATCGATGGACGCACAACATCCCTGATATAAACAAGACATACATAAGTATTTATACATAATATGTCTTCAATGAACGCTAGTCCCGGTGACGCCAGTTACGAGTAGTGGTGTGATGACGTATAGCTGTCGCCGCAACCGAGCTCCCGCAAACGCGCGTACCACCAGAAATGTACATCTCACGGTGTGGTTCTCCCCACCAACCAGTAAGTCTGGATGGTACCTTTACCCTGCAAGTGATCGAGATGTATGCAATGATGACCTGAAGTTCAACATGGAGCACAGGCAGTCTTGTTGAACCATCTATAATGGATGTTCCCGTCGTTGGGGACGGTACATTGTACTGTTGGACATCGCATCAAAACTACCTTTTCTCTGACAACGGTACGTTGAAATCAATTCCAATACCAATATGCAATCTTCATCGAGCAAGTTTCCAAAAATACCAAAAAAAACTACATGTCACATATTTACATGTATCTAGCCCTGATCTCACCTTGACAAATGTGTCACCTCGTTCTTCAGTTTGATAGAGAGGAAATGCCGACAAGGCACTGTGTGCATCTTCACTCATTTGTATCTTCATAGCTAAAAGAACAATCATTCAACGGTGTTGAATATCGAGGATAAAGTTTGTGTGTATTCACAGTATATATTGTTTGTGTGGGAAGCTACAAAGAAAACCAGCCGACCTTCTCCCGTGGATTCCATCCTGGACGCCATGTTGACCGTGTCTCCAAAGAGACAGTAACGTGGCATTGTCTGTCCAACCACACCTGGAGAAAGAACAATATCATGTTCATTAACAGTTGCAGGAGTTACTGCTCCACTGAATCTGAATCTGAAAATGTACAGTGCAGAAGCCAATTCTGGCATTTAAGCACCGGGGGAGAGAGAGCAGCGATGTACTGCTTAGCAGTACTGCTGGACTGCTGTGCGGAAGGTGTCAGTGGATTTACAATGTAGATTCGACTATACTATTGTCCAGCTTATTCCAATCCAGAACTGTTCGTGCGAAGAATGAATTAGTGAATTGTTTGGTTTTGCCTAAAATGGGCTTGAAACTTTGTGAATTGCTCCACATGTGATATGTACGTGTAACTAGTAACGAAGGTGGAGGTGGTCGGCCAATCTTGGCAAAACCTGACATGGTGTTTGCGCCACACATCGCTGGATTCTATGGTAGTATCTGGATCAGATGTGCTGGTAGGTACTACTTACCTGCGGCACACGGGCCAGTGTGTAAGCCAATGCGGAGACTGAGAGTGAGATCGGGTCTGTGGCGGACACGGAAGGTTGAGCCCGCTGTACGTAGTCCCAGAGCCATGTCCGCGATCTCACACACGTGCCTTCCACCATTCCTGTGTGGCAGCCCGCTCACTACCATGTAAGCATCTCCTATCGTCTCCACCTGTGGTGACAATTGCTTTTCTACATCGGTGTATCTGTGATCACTTTGCCAGATGCGGTTTCTTTTGGTCTCTCAACACTAAACCTACCTTATATACATCATATTTCTCGATGGTGGCGTCGAAGGTCGTGTAGAGGTCATTGAGCAGGTTGACGACCTCCATGGGAGTACTGGATGAGGACAGAGACGTGAAGCCCACGATGTCCGAGAAGTAGATCGTCACACCATCGTACATCTCCGGGTCCACAGCTTTACCAACCTTCAGCATCTCAGCTACACTCCTGTGCAGAACAAAAAAAATAATATAATTACACTAGATCTACTGACAAATTATAAATGCGCTAATATTGGACTGGATATTTACGGTGGCAGCATTCTGTGTAGCAGCATGTCCGTCTTCTTTTTCTCCTCGAGAAGTTCTCCAGTTCTCTGCTGTACCAAACCTTCCAGGTTACTCGCGTACTTCTCCATCATCCGGATCATGTTGTCCATTATGTTAGAATGTCTGAATTGAAATTGATAGCATGATTACTCGTTGCAAATCAAAAGCAACCCGAAAGATTCAAATGCTCATACGACTGGATAATCATGCCAACAAACCTTCCTTTGTTGATGGACTTGAAGGTCTTCTTGATTTCTTCGATGGAGGGTCGATCCTGAGGGTTTTCTGTCCAGCATCTCTTCATCAGCTCACTGGCTTTCATTGCCGGTCCCTCCAGGAGACCATGGTTAGGGATCTCTGGCCTGTACGGTATCTCCAGCTCAGTCTGCACTCGCTCAACGATCACTGTCAGTTACATTGTTAATAACGTTCAGGGTGCAGGGTATGTCCACTAGAGTGAATTAAACATGGCTGTATCTGACATGTTCTACTCGTAGTAACGGGGCATCAGTGTTGTGACAATACGAACCACTTGGTTCTGCAACTTCGAAGAAAGGCGCTCTTCTGTATATGATCTCTTGGAGGACAATAGCGAAGCTGTAGATATCCGCCTTAGGTGAACCACGCACTGGTCGTACGCCATCGGGCATGCGCAGGAGTTCTGGAGCTGTCCACAGCATTCTCTGGTACTTCTTGTACTCAGACATATCGGGGTCGCGAGCAGCAAGAGCTCGGATTTTGTCCCATCCGAAGCCGGATATTTTCAATACCCAGCGACTATCTATCAGGCAGTTGGCACTCGTGAGGTTACCATGGGAGCCATACTTACTGTGATGCAGGTAGTTAATACCCTGTAACAAAACAAAATACAGAGTGTACAAGCTACTACTGTACTCATGACTGCTAGGGTTCACAACGGGTCGTACTCACGTTAATAAGATCCAACACGAAAGAGGATTTGAAGAGCCAGTCAATATTTATGTCATCGTTCTCCAGAATGTCCTGGAAAAAGAAGAAAAAAAGAAAATAACAATAATGAACGTGTGGGCATATAGTTTGTTCGTGATTAAATAAAGAACAAACTCAAGCATTAACATACCTGAAGACTGCCTTTCGAGCAGAACGCTGTCAACATGCTAACCCTGGGCGAATGTATAGCAGCGCCGATGAACTGTACCACGTTCTCGTGCATAAGGTCTTTTCTCTGGAAATTGCACACTGTACATGACACTCAATGTCAACCACACACCATACCACGATAACGCTAGCCTTTACCGTGGAACCGATATAATTATATGTTTAATTTATTAGCTATGGTAAATACCAGTTTGAACTCCGCCAGAACATCTCGTGTCAGTTTGTTAGGGTCAATTCTGTCGTAAGTTTTCACGGACACAACAGCTCCTCTGTAGATTCCAACATGGCCTCCCGCAGGAACAGCGCTGCCAGACACATACGATGAACGCCTGGAGTTGTTCGCGAACGATTTCAGACTACTGCGAACGCTGTGGGCCTGAAATATACGACTAACGGTAAATACTATCGTGTAATTTAATGTTGTGTAGTAATCAGAAGTGGCTTTGTTCTAATTTTTATTACTACTATTACGCTCGGTACTTTTACTATCATTATGTTGGACACCTATCCCTTGATGTTTAGATAGTCGCGTTTTGTGCGAATTAATGGGGAAAAGGTACTCAGGCCTATAACAAAATAAATTCATCGACAATCTGACGTACAATGTGCCTCGGCTTTACAATAAATACTTTTGAACAAGGTGGATCGCGGTCACTTGTTGTAACGGTCGAGAAGAGTAAAAAATACACCGGGTATGAAAGATGGGGGTGACATTTGTTACCACAAATAAGACATCAAATTATTCCTTCGATTCTGATCTGATCTCATGTTCTTACATGAATGACATCATTTGCAAATTCGACGTCATTGAGATCAATTTTCCAGACAGTTAGCTGTAGATATTCTTCTCGTTTCTTGCTCCTGTGGATTCAATATTTCGCAATCACTTTATTTTCCATTCGAGAAGAACATTTATCAGTCTAAACGACAATGAAAGACTGCGAAATAAAATGAATTCCGAAACACGGAAAATTGTATTGCACACAGATCTTGATCTCAAATCTCGCATGAAATGTACCAATTAAGTAAATTAACAAATGAGCGATTATTATAGTCAAGTATCATGTATGTCTGTTGTTTTGTCCTTACCAGCGTATATAAGCTATAATAGATACAGGCAGGATGACGGCCACAATCAGACACACGCTCAATATTACAGGTAAAGTGTCTGTGGAAAGAATGAATCAGTAATATCGTTGAACATCAGGAAACTGTTTGCTTTTCCATCATATGAAAAGGAACGAATAGCAAGGAAAATGTGATGAATGGTTATGGATCCGAGATGGATACCAAAGGTTATTACATGACATTCAACGTTAGATTATTGGATGAAATGGCTCATGGGGTGAAATAAACTCGTATGTATGTATTTGATGCCTCTTGATAATTTTCGCCGAAGATCACATGGCATTTAACGTTAGATTATTGGATGAAATGAACTCATGGGGGTGAAATAAACTCGTATATATATTTACTTGATTCCTCTTGACAATTTTCGCCGAAAAATCCACAGAATGGAATATCGGGCGGTCTCTCCCCGTCAGGTGTACCCCAGTACGGCGTCCTGAAGAACGTCTGAAAAACGAGAGAGGGCCGGTCTATTGATTCAGCCTTATTCGTGGTACCATTGGCTAATGTACATGCTAATACGTGGAAGCACGCGTACTGTGCCGGTGGTGCCGAGCTCGGCGATAGGCTGACATTGTTCCTCATCAGGCGGACAGTCCCACAGCCAGAAGTCCGGGGTCCGGTCAGCGTTCTCGTCCAGTCGTATCCGCCCAGTCACCCCTTGAAAGCGAAACGTGAGAATCAGCTATGAAACGCACCCTTTTAATTTTTTTATTCGACCTGATATAGCCTTGTTCTTGGTGATAATGGGATGGTAATGAGATGGTAATTTGTTCGATATCAAGCACTCAAGTATAGACTCTCCGTGTAATATCTAATTCATAACAATAATTGTGATAATTATAGACCTAATTAACATCTAGAGGTGTTAATTTTTTTTCTCAACAACGCCGTATGTGTTATGTAGATCTTGTTGTTAGACATACATCAGTCATATATACATAAATACATGTAAATGTCTTCTGCACCTGAAAATTGTCTGTTTCTAGCTCTCTGGAAAATTAGGTTGCCATCGCTGTAGTTTTGTCCAGTCTTTATCAGCTCATCGAGAATCGTGAAATACACGCGGGCTGTATCCACCACAAACAGTGCATAGGAGGATCTCGAAACGTCGTCCTTCAAAAAAAGAATGCAGCCAATAGGTTACCAGTAAAGTACACTCATGTACGATGGATTCCGTATAGACACGGGTACACAACTATGGCAGCTAGAAAACCCACAAAATCTATGTTGTTGTATTCGCTCCAATCATCCTGCTTGAACCTCTCCAACAGTTTTTCATAGTAAGCGTCTCTAGCTAGCGTTGTGATGTTTGCCACCGTCACCTGACGTTGTAAAATAATAATTAATCAGTACAGTAGAGAAATAATCAATGATGCCAACAAGAACAGACATCCTGAGGTAGGCCCGAGCGGCAGCGCGATAACGCCTTTAGGAGCGATTCCTTTCAGTGCTCACTTGTTTGAAGGAGTTGAATGCCGCCCTAACTTCTTCCAGCTCTTCCTCGTTGATGCTGTCCTCGGAAGCGTCTCCGTACCACGGCTCGTACGAGAAGTCCCCGGCAATCAGCTCGTAGTAAAAGTACACGTAGTCCGACCCCGCCATACCCATGTCCTGAGCTTTCATCATCAATCGACGTGTCACACTCGACCCAAAACACACCAGTATTACTGGAAAACGGATAATTGTGCTTCCATCTGATTTTCTCGAACTACGTAATGTGTATAGAAATGTGATAGCACATGTAGTACTCGCTTGTTCAGCAAGGACTGGAGATTTTAAAGTGATATTGGCAGAAAGTTATGGATGTTTCCATACCTTTCTGATCGAACGAAGAAAACATAACAATTATATATCTGCACTTCTATGCCCAAACAGACACCCCTTTCTAATGGATTACGTTGCGAGTTTCTGGTGGAGATATTTTGAATTTGTTTACATTACCGCCATTCTCGGTATCCCTCAATGCAATGCGATTTGAGCTTACTCGTATATGTTCGAGCCAGTCAGGCGTGAACTTTAAGTCAGAGGTAACTCTGGGCGCCGTAAAAAACAAAAGAAAAGCCACTGCTAGTGTAGCATTTTTAGTGACAGTAAACGCCCGTCCCCTCCCGCACACATCTCCATGACAACTCGCCCACGCATATTCGACACAGCACACTAAATATAACCACTACACGATCACTACACGGACAAAACATACAAAACCATGAATAACCACGCGGCCCCCAAACAAGGCAAACACAGGTCAAACAGCTCACACCTTCGGCCCCGTCCAATCAAATAATTCGACCCCAGTACACCGGCCTTGACCTTCACATGCACATACTCATTTACATAGACATCACATGCACAGCATTCAGACCCAAACATGTCTCGCCACATACCGGGGAAACCCACTTTCCCGGTGAGATCAGCACACATCAGCACATACATAGCCAATGACACAACTCCGCTCACACTTGGCGGGAAAATACATGTACTCTGTCCCACGGCCCCGCAAATCTGCGCAGTAGAGAAGAGGCAGCCCAAGTGAACGGACGTATTCTTGCAATGGCTGCAATAGTGTTATAAAGAAGATATATAAAGACAATACAGAAGTGGATATATTTGTGAACTGTATAAACTGGAATATAAACTGTGAGACATATAAGAAGGACTATAATATAGCATATATAAGGATATAATTCGACCGGGAATATCACTGGACTTTAGGAGTGATTGTCGGCCCTGATTGTTTGTGATTGAACATTGGATATTTATCATCACAATAAACAGTTGAAATATAACTGCCGGCTTGTTATTAGCACAACGACCCAGTTTAAGTCGGCTTGATATCGGCCGTGAACGATATTCTTCACATTGGCGCCGTTCGACCAGGATCTGAGCTAGTCTCGGATTATCGACCCCGATTCGACCGGCAGAAATGGCGATGGCTCCGCCGCTCGACCCTACGGATGACGAGGTAACGTTCAATCCGAACCCGGCCTTCCGACCTTCCGGCCCCCGCTCAGTTGCCATGAGCGACACAGTCCCGTTGTCACAGGAGCGACAACCGACCGGCCTGTTCGACTCTTTCGGTGACCAATCGTCCCTGACTTCGTCCTCACCACCTGAAGACCGCATCGGAGCGTACCTCGACAAAGACCCGCTCGCGCCCTTACACACAGTGAGTGACATTATAAGTGCACACGCTAGGGCATACTCGGCCACGCCGGCCAGAACGACCCAGAAATTACGAAGTAACTTTACCGGCAGAGACTATACACGCTCACGTCAAAGAGCGAGTGTATGTGATCGTATCGTACATTCTACAATGAACATTCGGCCTGTAACCATGGATACATCAATGGTTACACACCCGCCAAGCGACCCTCGGATACGGCAGTGGGTCTGTGACAATGATAATGTTACGGAACTGGTACCGCCGAGCGTTTATTCGGCAACCCGACCCCGGGCGCCATCAATGACGCCAATGCAGTACGACCCAGTACCAGCGGTGTACTCTCGTCTACCGACCGAGCCGACCGTGGTAGAGTACATTCGACCCAGCCAGGAGAGAGCGACTACAGGGAGCATTCCAGTGACGACTGCTGTCCAGATCGCGACATCTCCAAGTCCGCAACGACCCAGCGACGCGACAACAGAATATCGCGCCTCCACACGACCAGCGCGACCTCGGCAACCACCATCTACGTCAAGTCGCCGACCCTGCGACCCCGACACGCCGACTTCCGACACACGCGCTCCCGCGCCGACCACGCACCGACCGTCGCCGACTACCGGAGAACAACCGCGCTTCGATCCGTCACAAGATCAAGTTGTGTCTGCTTCGGCAGAAAGTGTTGTGCCAATGATCGGACATCCGATCTCGCAATCAGTCGGAAACACCAACGGATATGGTGTACCGCCAGTCGGATACCCTGGCGCGACAAGCGGTGTTCCAAATGGAGTAGCTGTCGGATACTATTCACCGCATGTCGGCTACGCGAACCCACCGCCTGGATATGGTGGGGTTCCCAGCGTGATAGCTGACACCGGCTATCATGATGCACAACCCGGATTAGTGTACCATGGTGTATGCCCAGATGGATCGGTATACCGATATCCACCACCGGCTGTATTCCCACCCTCAGTCGGGATACCATGGGTGACGCCTCCATACAGTCAACCGGCCCCCGCTGCACAAGCACCACACGACCCCAGTCACATGACGGCACCACCCGCCGCATCGCTCGCCGTCTCCGCGACGACAGCACCGACCGCCCCCGCTAACGCGACCCCGATCGGCCCAGATACGACGGCTCCGGCGACTTCGGCTGTTCCGACTCCGACGGCCACTGCAGCGACTACATCAGTTGCGGTGAGTGTTGATACGCCCACGCCACAGAGACTCACGTCTGAGCCCCAAACGTTGGCTACGGCTAAAATGGCTCAATGGCGTGCGACCTTCAGGGAGGGCAATCTCACTCAATACGTTCGGAGTTTCGAACAGTTCACTGCGGCTTTCACTTACTCCGACCTCAACAAGACGACGACCTTCCGGAGCACGCTACGCGGCCGCGCTGAAGCGCTAGCTCTGAATATCCCGGTCGCGACTCCCTGGGGAGAGTTCCGTCGCCAACTCCTAGAGGGCTGGGAACCCGAGCCCCGTCGACAGTCCAAACGGGACGATTTCCCGTTCCTCAAGCGGGAACGAAAAGAGGACGCGGAACACTACATGGAGCGACTCCAAGCCCTGGCGGAGCAAGTGTTCGATGACGTTACGCCAACGTCGCGGCAACGAACTGTAATTGCACAATTCGTGAACGGCCAACCCGACCCCATTGCCGATAAACTGTGTGCCCTCACTTTTAACAGTTGCAGTGAGGCACTTACGGCCGTTCTCAAGGTAGAGAGTCGTCAACAGAGGACAGCCAGAGATCGACATCGAGGCACACGACGTGCTGACATTTCCGCAAGCGGATACGCGGAAGACGACCCTGTCAATGAAGAACTGTCCTGTGCCATGGGACAAGTCACTCAGGGGGAAACACTAACCCCAGAGCAAATTGCGGCCTACTACGACCCCGCGGACAGTGACACTACCGGCCTACAAGGTTGCGACGAACACTCAGTGCCGACCAGCTCACGCGAGTGGGTGGCTGAAGCTTTCCAGTGCGTCCTTAGTGACGAGAATGGACTATGCGAGGAAATGGCTATCTTTTCTGTCCTGCGAACAACGGCCCCGATGAAAGGTGATCGACCCCCGCAACCCGGACGACCCATGGTTTACTTCTTTTGCAAGAAGCCCGGCCATCGCTGGATGCGGTGCTTTCGGCTTAAGGATGTGCTAGTACGCAACGGCATGAAACCGCTAGCATTTCGGCCTAATGGTCCCGGTACTGACAGAAGGACAGCTCAAGTGTTGTCAGTACCTAACCAAACCGGTAACCAAACTAAACCGGCCCCACCAACACCTCCGACCCCGTCGTCAAACCAGTAGGGGAAGGTGCTGAGGAGCAAGGACCTTCCAGACAACAGGACAACGTTCCCCGCTCCACATCTGCGGTTGTCACGACTACTGTACCGGTAACGACACCAATAACGACCCCGCAGCCGGCCCAGCCCACACCTCAGCTCCTTGAAGGGGTGTGTACAAAATGTCAAGCTCCGGCCCCGAAATCGGCCTCTTTTCATGAAGGGGTGTCCGCACCGCGGCCACAGCGACCACCACGTGGAAACCGTCGTCCTGAAGGGGTGTCACCCCCGACCGCCAACGGCACCGGAACGGACAGCATGTCCGAGATTGAGTGGATCTCCGACGACGGAGGATTCTACGCTTTTCCGAGTGGACCGGAATCCAAACTGCCGCCTCTTCACACACTCTTCCGGCCACCGCTAGACGACCCCGAAATTCCGGCTGTCATCAACAAATCCAGCGCCACCAATCACAAATGCTGGAAGTTGCCGGTACACATCGGAAACAAGACGATAAAGGCTGTACTCGATTCCGGAGCGCAGATCTCCCTGCTCCGACGCGATCAGCTACGTCACGTCCCCGCTGACCAGCGACATTTGCGGTCTACTTCGGCTATTATTCGTGACGTCACCGGACAGTCAAGCCCGATCGATGGACTGATCAACCTTTCAATACAGGTCGGAACCAACCATATGGTCGTAACCTTTTGTGTGGCTGACATACATGACGACATGATTCTCGGCATGAACTTTTTTCGGCAAGCTCACGCTGTAGTGAATTACGGTGAAGGGACGATACAGGTACACAAAGAAATCCTGTTCGCACATAAAGACATTGAGGCCAATGTTGTCAGAATGGCCGTGCGACGAGCTGTCACCGTCCCCGCACGCAGCGAAGCAATAGTGGAGCTGGTCCCGACTTCCCGAGTTCGAGTTCGACAACACCCGAGGATAGTCCAGCCACTTACGACCTTTCCCGAGGAAACCGACCTCATCATGGGGAGAACACTTACGACCCTGAATCGGCAGTGCGTAAAGGTGTCGGTAGTCAATCCAGCAGATACCGGCATTACGCTCACCCGTTCCGACCCTGTCGCCATAGCAAGCCCTGTCGAAAGTGTCGTCGGAGCTCTGCCACGACCCGGAGAGGAGCCCGACCCGGCCACGGTAGACGCCAGTCATTACCGCGACCTACCGCCACATCTACAAGAAATGGTGGATCGCGCCGGACTAGCGCCGGAACAACATCGGCGTTGCGCCAACCTGGTTCACCAATACCAGGACACATTCATGCACCCAGACGGCCAACTGGGACGGACCCAAGTCGTCCAGCATAGAATCGACACCGGCAACTCGGCCCCGATTCGACAACGACAGCGACGCGTCCCTCAGGCGCAGCAAAGCATCATCGACGAGGAGATCGACAAGATGCTCCGCTTGGGGTGTATTGAGCCGTCAGATTCGCCCTGGAGCGCACAGGTAGTGCTCGTGCGGAAGAAGAACGGACAAGTACGCTTCTGTGTCGACTATCGGCTCCTGAATGACGTCACCCGCAAGGACTCGTATCCCTTGCCCAACATTCAGGACACTCATGACGCCCTGGCAGGCACCAACTACTTCTCGGCCCTAGACCTGGCCTCCGGCTACTGGCAGGTCGAAGTCGACCCCAGCGATAGACCCAAGACTGCCTTCGCCACAAGGAAGGGACTCTATCAGTTTAAGGTCATGCCATTCGGCCTTAGCAACGCCCCGGCAACCTTCGAACGGCTTATGGAGACCATACTCCGTGGTTACTTGTGGACCCGGTGTATGTGCTATCTCGACGACGTGATAGCTTACGGCAGAACATTCGATCAGGCACTCGCAAACCTGGAAGCGGTCCTGGATCGGATCAGATCGGCAGGCCTGAAACTACAGCCCAAGAAGTGTGAGTTGTTCCAACGGGAAATCTTGTACTTAGGGTTCATAGTGAGCGGCCAAGGAATCCGAGTCGACCCCAACAAAGTCAAAGCCATCAGAGAATGGCCGACCCCGTGCGAGATCACCGACGTCAGGGCTTTCCTTGGTTTCGCCAACTACCACAGGCGATTCATCAAGAACTACGCTGAGATCGCTGAACCTCTCGTAGCGCTTACCCGAGGTGAATGCCACTTCACTTGGGGACCGGCCCAGCGACGAGCTTTCCAGCGACTCCGCGACGCCCTCATCAAGGCGCCCAAGCTCGCTCATCCGACCCAGAATCCGGAGGACTACTTCATCCTTGACACGGATGCAAGCGGCTTTGCTGTGGGAGGTGCCCTCTCGCAAAGGGTTAACGGGAAGGAGATCCCCATCGGGTTCGCCAGCAAAACCCTTTCCCGGACCCAGCGGAATTATTGCACCACCTATCGGGAACTACTGGCAGTAGTTGAGATGGTGCAACACTATCGGCACTACCTCTGGGGTAGGAAATTCCTCCTCCGGACCGACCATAGCTCGCTGAGGTGGTTGAAAAACTACAGCGACGCCGACGGCATGCTCGCTAGGTGGCTCGCCAAGCTACAGCAGTATGACTTTCGGATAGAGCATCGACCCGGAAAACTACACGGTAACGCCGACGGCTTGTCACGGTGCCACAGTTGCAAACACCAAGACTGTCCCGGACGACTCGTCACACCTCCGACCGACCCAGAAACAAGTTCCGGAGAACTTCCAGTTCGTCGGATAACTGTTGTTCCGACCCAGACAAGGGCAGACCTCCTGGACAGTGATTCGATAACATCACCGGTCTTGCCCCAGCTAGTTTCGGCACGCCAAGTTGTTCGAGTCCGTGCTTTGGACGCCACACTTGATGGACAAAAGTGGCTTTCGGACTATTCGACCCTGGACATTGTCGCGGCACAGCAAGCCGACCCCAGCGTCGGAAAAGTGTGGCAATGGATGTTAGCCGGCACCAAGCCCGACTCACGAGAAGTCGCCCGCCAAGGAGAGGAGGTAAAGACACTTGTTTCTCGCTGGAACCTCCTGGCGCTACAAGACGGAGTGCTGGTTCGACATATAAAACCCGACCCTGCTGGACGGGCCGTGGTGCAAACCGTGCTCCCCGTAGCACTTAGGACACAGGTTCTGCACCAACTACACGACCTCAAGATTGTCGGACATCTCGGCATACAGTGTACCATCGAGAGAGTCAGGCGCCGATTCTACTGGCCCGGCTTGGCGCTGGACGTCGCCCGCTGGTGTGCCCGCTGCCCGCAATGTGTAACCCGCAAGGGTAAACCGGCCCCAAAAAGATCGCCCCTGACACAGCTACCGACAGGAGCGCCGTTCGACAGAATAGCGATGGACATCCTCGACACCCACAAGGTCACGGGAAGAGGCTATCGGTATGTACTAGTCGTGTCGGACTACTTTACGAAGTACACTGACGCTTTTCCGCTACGGCGACATACGGCCGAAAATGTTGCCGACACCCTGGTGAATCGGTGGATAGTCTACCACGGTGTCCCCAAAGCGGTCCATAGCGATCAAGGTACTGAGTTTGAGTCGTCCCTGTTCCGGCATGTTGTGTGTCTATTGGGCGCTAAGAAGATTCGTACGACCCCATACCGACCCCAGAGCGACGGCCAAGTTGAGCGATTCAACAGGACATTGCTCAACATGCTGAGTGCGTTCGTCAGCGATCGTGCAAACGATTGGGACTTGCACCTGCCATATGTGTTAATGGCCTATCGAACCTCAGTACACTCGTCCACGGGATGCACCCCGCATCTGATGGTGTATGGACATGAGTGTAACTTGCCAGTCGACCTCATGTTTCCGACCTACGACCCTGAGCCTCTACCTCCGTGTGGTCCGGAGTATGTGGAGTATTTGCGGCAAGCCATCAGGACGGCCCACGGTTTCGCCCAAGACCATCTCGAAAAAGCGGCAATTCGGCAAAAGATGGGTTATGACGCCCACGCAAAACCACGACCCCAGTTTCAACCAGGCGAACTGGTCCGGTATTATTATCTGCCACTCACGCAGAATAATAAGTTCGCTCGGCCCTGGACTGGTCCCTGGAGGATCATCGACCGTGTAACCGAGGTTGATTACCGAATCGCCCTGGTTTCCAACCCTCGGAACACTCGTGTTGTTCATCTGGATGTGCTCAAGCCATACGAAGGTGACAACCAAGCGGCCCACATCTACTCCGACCCTGTACGACCCACGTCGTCGTCAAGCAAGTCCGACCCAGAACAGTCACCCGACCCCATGGGACTTCTCAAGGAATTCTATTACCCTTGGGAGGTAACAGTCCAAGATCGGCATACTGATTCAGACCAAACAGCAGAGTCTGATTCGCAAACGACCCAGGATCGTCAATCGCGATCTCCGACTTCATCCGGCTCAAGTCGACATCGGCAACGGAAAAGATCACGCAGATCAAGTTCCGACACTCCAAAACCGGCACGCAAGACACGCAGGCAAAAGCCTGTGATATCATCCGACCCCGAGACAAGCGAGGCTACGCCCCCGCCTGCAGGACCAAGTCGACCCAAACGCAACGCACGCAGACCGGCCTGATATAGATAACCCCGGCCTGGTTATCTGATTGATACCATTGATGATGAATTATGCATGTCTAATGGACTATGATATCATGTCATTCCTCATAATAATATATTATATTACAATAACAATATATGCATTTAATATGTACAAGATGTCAGTGAGGCAAATTCGATATATATACACTTGATATGATTTCATAATTATGATGCTGGTGAATAATTGGTTTCGACCCCGTATAGCTGTACCGTTGTTCCGCGTGTGTTACGCACTAACTAAAATATCATGCAAAGTTTCTATCCATGTGTCAGCCGAAGAGGATAATAACCAGTCACACCGTGAGTAAGGCCACTTAGTTGTCGAAGAGGTGATAGTGTGATTCGTTCTGGAGTATGCGTCGACAGAGCCTCTACTCACTCCATGTAATATTCGGAGGAATGGCCCAGTGGTACGTGAACCAGTCACTACATAGCTATCATGCCAAGATGCGGCCTGTCATCAAATTCATCACCCAAAATATTCAAAGCGCCACGGTGTGACCGACCCAGATCATTGCAACTTCGACCCCAACAATATAGCGGCCCCGTCGTCCTGTGAACTGGCTGATAATGAACGGAACGATGTCCGCCCCTGTGAGTGATTGATATTAATATCTCAGCCTTTAATCAATGTGTGTCGTCTGCAAAACAGCAATTCGACCCCGCTAGTCTACTGTGCGCTAACTCTGAAAGAAAAGGAACGATAGACTGTACAGGTCACAAGGTTCGCACGAGCGCAGGTAGACCCTGTAGCTGTTTACAGCACCTACATCATCTCCCCTGTTAAAGACAATAGTGAGTCGTCGGGCAAAAAGAGCCCAGTAATTCGAACAGTCGATAAGTACATTTAGGATATGTTTTGGAACGTGTAATCCAGGGGACGGCAGATGAACATTCGGAAAACTGGGCAGTGTGTGGACCCCCCTGCTGTCGTAACGGACCGGCCTGGTAGGTCGGAGAAGGATTGTACCCGCGTTTCCCTGACGACGGCCCCGCCTCGCGGCACACACCCGGAACAACAACACGCTGCATGAGGATCGGATTCGAACAAGTATAAGGCCATACTTCAGAAAACATGGCAGAATTCGACCCTGAACAAACCCGAACTATTTCTACAATCGACCCAGTGAACTTGTCGGCCTCACATCACAGCGGCCCCGCCTTCTCCCGCCAGCAAATGTGGTCGGGAGTAGTAACGAACTTCGGCCTTGAACAGCCGGCCCTGTTGTGTCGGCCCCACAGGATAGTGACTTGGAAATCCTGGTCACGCTGATCTGCTCGACCCTGAACTGTCGGCCCAGCATCATGTCGGCCCTATAGTGACATGGGAGAAGTAATCCTGGTCACTGTAATCACCTTGGTCGTGTAATTTGTCCATTCTACCAGAGAATGTCGAGGAGTTTTGTTTAATCATATCATATCATCTCATACTCGTTGTTGTGCATGTATTTGTAAATGTATCATCGTAGTGACTGCTGACGGACTGACTGCTGACGTTTGTTTTGACGGTTAGGAATTTTTATTGTATGAAGTGTTTTCCCATTGTCGCGCGGCGAGTGTGTGTGAGTGTTGGGGTTTGACCTTTTAGGACTTTTTAGCTTTTTATTGTTTAGTTTTTGCGACGGTAGGGTCCGGGGAGGGTAATCTCCGAGGGCGTAGATTAATGAAGGGGTGTAATGTAGCATTTTTAGTGACAGTAAACGCCCGTCCCCTCCCGCACACATCTCCATGACAACTCGCCCACGCATATTCGACACAGCACACTAAATATAACCACTACACGATCACTACACGGACAAAACATACAAAACCATGAATAACCACGCGGCCCCCAAACAAGGCAAACACAGGTCAAACAGCTCACACCTTCGGCCCCGTCCAATCAAATAATTCGACCCCAGTACACCGGCCTTGACCTTCACATGCACATACTCATTTACATAGACATCACATGCACAGCATTCAGACCCAAACATGTCTCGCCACATACCGGGGAAACCCACTTTCCCGGTGAGATCAGCACACATCAGCACATACATAGCCAATGACACAACTCCGCTCACACTTGGCGGGAAAATACATGTACTCTGTCCCACGGCCCCGCAAATCTGCGCAGTAGAGAAGAGGCAGCCCAAGTGAACGGACGTATTCTTGCAATGGCTGCAATAGTGTTATAAAGAAGATATATAAAGACAATACAGAAGTGGATATATTTGTGAACTGTATAAACTGGAATATAAACTGTGAGACATATAAGAAGGACTATAATATAGCATATATAAGGATATAATTCGACCGGGAATATCACTGGACTTTAGGAGTGATTGTCGGCCCTGATTGTTTGTGATTGAACATTGGATATTTATCATCACAATAAACAGTTGAAATATAACTGCCGGCTTGTTATTAGCACAACGACCCAGTTTAAGTCGGCTTGATATCGGCCGTGAACGATATTCTTCACACTAGTATATGCTAGTCATATGCTTGATTTATCCAACTGATCAAGCATGGTTTGTTTTGTAACCTATTTTTCTGACACCACAGGTATATATGTAATTGATTTGGAAAAAATAGTTTTCCTGCCAATATCACTTTGAAAGCTTATTTTCAACAGATCATTTATATCCTATGCTTCACCAAAAGAAGCGCTGTTTTCCTTGCGAGCACCTTCCACGTGGCTTATCAATGGCTTACTCAAACACTGCAATGCTTACTCCTGACGCGCTTGCTCAGTCGTTGTAAGGCTCTTTCCAGCTCCGCGTCTGTCGGACTTGATTCCAATATGAGATTGTCTTGCAAGCTCACATTCAGACCCTACAAGGTAAATATTTCTGATTACTTAACCACACAATTTCAACCGGAAGGAGTGAGCAGAATTTGTTAATTTTTAACAGTATTTATGGATAGAGGTAGTTAACAGGGGTACATTGGACCTACCTGAAGGGTTCCAGCGATAGCCTCAGCACCCAGCCCACAAAGACCCGACCCTTGCGTCAATACCCCGTATCGCTTCCAGCCATAATGCATGAATATGTCGCCGAACGCCCTGCCAAGCATTATATTGTTTGGTGCCAGGCGGATGACATTGTCGAACAGAGCTTTGTCATTGAGCGCGCGGCCTGTACATCCCATAGGAAACAGCGCCACGTTGTGGTGGTTCAAGACATAGGCCGAGGCCGTGCATGCTGTGGAAGAAGTGGTATAGTCACTTCGTTAACATTACTTATATTGGAAACTGAATGAGCAAAACCAATCCAGTCCAATATGATACTGAGTTGTAGACTTCCATGAAGGACGTATTCAACGTAGAGGTGTAGGCCCTAACAGGTGGGAAAGAGCGAGCTCTCGCCGCCCCGCATGCGACACCTGTCATTAGTAACCTTCCTCAGCCTTTGCCTTATTCTTTTTACTTGACGAAGGAGTGATAAGAGCAAATCATGAGTATATAAACGTGGAAGGCTCTGATTGGCCAGCGTGCTTACCGGTTGTGCACAGTCCGCCTATGACGACATCGACGGCATCTTCATCTACGAGTTGGATAGCACTGCTGACCGAGGTCATGGGCGCGCAACTCGCGTACCGACTGACAATACTGAAACCAACGGAGATACATCTCATAGAATGTAGAGACATTTAATCATACACACACAGTCGGATTAGCACATTCGAAAAGCTTAAGCCAAACTCTAGCAAATATCAATTAGGCAGAGAGAATATTTTCTCTGAAGTTGACTTTTTAAGTTAATACAACCTAAGGCATGATGTCATGAATTTTGAACCAATACCTAATAATGACCAACAAATGACTACTACTTATATATAGTTATATCATTAAGACCATGAGACAAGTAAATGCCTGATTGGAAATATATAATGTGTTTGGTGACACGAAGAAATTACTTTAAATTCAGCATCGATTCTTGTACTTTTTGAGATCTTAGTCTTCCAACTCAAGGTGTAATCGACCAATCAACAAAAACTGCATGAAAGGTGTTATTATTGAATATTACTGATTAATATATTAATACTAATTATAAGAATATTACTGAAAACAAAATCCAATATTTACAATATTTGTTATTCTCGGTGATTTATGTTTTCGTGTCAATAATATGTCCAGTGATCAACGTACATGTATCAATGTGGTATTCCCCCATTCGGCCAGAGGCATTACTTGTTGCCAATCTAAAGACACACACCCTGTGTCTCGTATTGCGCTCAAATGTATTTTATTTTATTTGCGAAGTATATTGCACTTTCCTTCCGAGCTTCTTCAAATACTTGCGTCATTCGACTATCAGGGACGTTGTGCATGAGGTCAGTGTCAGTATACGAAACTGAACGATTTTGGACTCTCAAGATTCAGTGACTGCATATTTGGTGACCTCGTGTATTGGTGAGCGTTGATGATTTCAACTGATGAAGTTGTTAATTGTTTATAATCTGTGGGAGTATCAAATCAAACAGATTGTCCATAAACAACAATAGTTTTAGGGGTGTCCCCGTCTGAAGATAGTATCCGTGAAAGTTCCATGTGTAACAGGGCCCCGTGAACTATTGTATGTACATGTTACTTGTACACTGGCTCTGTACAGCGGTGTCCATGATGCTCTACATGTAAGCTATAGGTCAGTCCTTGTATCTCTCACGCTTCAGTGCCGTTGCAATTATTGCTGTCAAATTTGATATTTTGCAATAACAAGTATGTTTTATAGTAAGTGAGTAAGTAAGTAAGTAAGTAAGTAAGTAAGTAAGTGAGTAAGTAAGTGAGTAAGTGAGTGAGTGAGTGAGTGAGTGAGTGAGTGAGTGAGTGAGTGCGTGAGTGAGTGAGTGAGTGAGTGAGTGAGTGAGTGCGTGAGTGCGTGCGTGCGTGCGTGCGTGCGTGAGTGAGTGAGTGAGTGAGTGAGTGAGTGAGTGAGTGAGTGAGTGAGTGAGTGAGTAAGTATGTAAGTAAGTATGTAAGTAAGTAAGTAAATGCTTTATTTAAGTGACATGTACATTTGGAGCAAATATATGAACATGAATATGAACATCGTACCCAGCCTCACAAGGCTTATAAGTCACTACATACAAATATTATACATTATAATATATACATATGTGATTGGCGTATATCCCATGCTTTACATGAATAATGTGCAAGCTGTTTTTGGCAAATCCTGTTCATGAAGATAAATTTACTGTGACGATCCAGAGACAGAAAATTTAAATTAAATTTTGAAATATCACAGAATAACCGAGTTCTTGTTTCCTCATATATAGGACATTCAATTAAAAAATGAAATTCATCCTCAATAATATTTTCATTACAAAATTTACACTCTCTATTTTCTATATCTGCATTATTATATCTTCCTGTTTCAATATGTAGAGGCAATATGCCTAATCGAAATTGAGCTAAGATGCTTCGACATTTGCGGGACATGTAATTCAAAACATAAGACTCAGTACCAAAATTATCTTTGAATTTGACATAAGTACGAAGTTTTGGTTTGTCTTTCACAGATGATAACCAGGATGTACTCATATTGTTATTGAGAACATTTTTCACATTCGATATATCACATAATTGTCTGCCTGGCATTACATCATTCAATCCACACATTACAAATATTCCTTTCAATTCCGACGACCAGTTATTTCGGCAGAGTTCCAAATCAACATTAAAAATGAATTCAGTAAGACGTGTATCGTCCATTTTCATCATTCTATTCCAAAACTGGATCATTTTAATAAAACGTCGATACCTTGGACACAACCAACCCATATCCCCCTCTAGACCAGCAACGGCGGCATATCTATGAACACCTAAATAGTATCTCAACGCCCGATATTGTAGATGATTGGTGCAAATAAAATCTTTATAACCCCATATTTCGCTTCCATAATCACACACACTAGCAACGCCACAATCATACATTTTAGTGAAAGTACTAAAACCAGCATCTTTCAATTGCTTAAATTTAGATATCACACTACTGAGGGCACGCCCTCCCGATTCTGCCAACAGTTGGCTACAAAAATCAAATTTCAGACGGTCATCAAGTATGACCCCCATATAATTATATTCATCGATCATCTATACACGGGTGTTACCATATGAGAATTCGAAATTTGTTGCCGTATTTCTTGGTGGGCGAAAATGCATGATATTTGACTTGTTTATATTAACCTTCAGGTTTCAATTTTTACACCAATCATACATATATGTCAGCATAGTTTGCAGATGTTGCTCATTTTCAGCCATGAGAACAATGTCATCGGCATACATTAAAATAGAAACATTTCGATCTTTAATACCAATACCAACATTCAACTGTTTATTACCTTCAGCCAAACCATTTATAAACTAGACGTCAAGGCCTAAAGATGCCTTGGAGGCATTTCGGTGTGATGATTAATTTATAATATATACTAGATATCGACGAAAAAGAAAAATGCCGACTCGGCAAAAAAATTTCGGGTCAAGGTCAAAGTTCATCCATAATACCAATTAGACATGTTTGTCTAGGGCGACGAGTCCAAAAATAACGTCCGTTTCGCTCTACGAAGCATCGTTTCCGAGGTATCGACGAAAACGAGAAATGCCGACTCGGCAAAAAAATTTCGGGTCAAGGTCAAAGTTCATCCATAATACCCATTAGACATGTTTGTCTAGGGCGACGAGTCCGAAAATAACGTCCGTTTCGCTCTACGACACACCGTTTCCAAGATATCGACGAAACCGAAAAATGCCGACTCGGCCAAAAAATTTTGGGTCAAGGTCAAAGTTCATCCATAATACCCCTTAGACATGTTTGTCTAGGGAGACGAGTCCGAAAATAACGTCCGTTTCGCTCTACGACACACCGTTTCCAAGATATCGACGAAACCGAAAAATGCCGACTCGGCCAAAAAATTTTGGGTCAAGGTCAAAGTTCATCCATAATACCCCTTAGACATGTTTGTCTAGGGCGACGAGTCCGAAAATAACGTCCGTTTCGCTCTACGAAGCACCGTTTCCGAGATATCGACGAAAACGAAAAATGCCGACTCGGCAAAAAAATTGAAGGTCAAGGTCAAAGTTCATCCATAATACCCCTCAAACATGTTTGTCTAGGGCGACGAGTCCGAAAATAACGTCCGTTTCGCTCTACGAGGGCGACGAGTCCGAAAATAACGTCCGTTTCGCTCTACGACACACCGTTTCCGAGATATCGACGAAAACGAAAAATGTCGACTCGGCAAAAAATGTTCGGGTCAAGGTCAAAGTTCATCCATAATACCCCTTAGACATGTTTGTCTAGGGCGACGAGTCCGAAAATAACGTCAGTTTCGCTCTACGACACACCGTTTCCGAGATTTCGACGAAAACGAAAAATGCCGACTCGGCAAAAAAATTTCGGGTCAAGGTCAAAGTTCATCAATAATACCCCTAAGACATGTTAGTCTAGGGCGACGAGTCTGAAAATAACGTCCGTTTCGCTCTACGACGCACCGTTTCCGAGATATCGACGAAAACGAAAAATGCCGACTCGGCAAAAAAAATTTGGGTCAAGGTCAAAGTTCATCCATAATACCCTTAAGACATGTTTGTCTAGGGCGACGAGTCCGAAAATAACGTCCGTTTCGCTCTACGAAGCACCGTTTCCGTGATATCGACGAAAACGAAAAATGCCGACTCGGCAAAAAAATTTCGGGTCAAGGTCAAAGTTCATCCATAATACCCTCTAGACATGTTTGTCTAGGGCGACGAGTCCGAAAATAACGTCCGTTTCGCTCTACAACGCACCGTTTCCGAGATATCGACGAAAACGAAAAATGCCGACTCGGCAAAAAAATTCAAGGTCAAGGTCAAAGTTCATCCATAATACCCTTTAGACATGTTTGTCTAGGGCGACAAGTCCGAAAATAACGTCCGTTTCGCTCTACGACACACCGTTTCCAAGATATCGACGAAAACGAAAAATGCCGACTCGGCAAAAAAATTTCGGGTCAAGGTCAAAGTTCATCCATAATACCCCTTAGACATGTTTGTCTAGGGCGACGAGTCCGAAAATAACGTCCGTTTCGCTCTACGAAGCCCCGTTTCCGAGATATCGACGAAAACGCAAAATGCCGACTCGGCAAAAAAATTCAAGGTCAAGGTCAAAGTTCATCCATAATACCCCTTAGACATGTTTGTCTAGGGCGACGAGTCCGAAAATAACGTCCGTTTCGTTCTACGACGCACCGTTTCCGAGATATGCAGGATGCCTCATGGATGACTCAGCAAAAAATTATTTTGACCTCTAGGTCAAAGGTCGTTTGACGAATCGATCCCAAAATCAATAGGGTTCTTCCCTGTTGATATATAAACCTCCGTGCAAAATTCTGCAACTATTGCCTGAATATTTTTCGAGTTATCGTCCGGAAACCAAGTTTCAAGATCAGCCTCGATTTCATCCTCAAGGACCTCACGGACCTCGGAGCCGGATCAAAAAAAAATAATACACCCTAGAGATGTTTGTCTAGGGCGACGAGTCCGAAAATAACGTCCGTTTCGCACTACGATGCACGGTTTCTGAGATATGCAGGAAGCCTCAAGGATGAATCAGCAAAAAATTATTTCGACCTCTAGGTCAAAGGTCGTTTGACGGATTGATCCCAAAATCAATAGGGTTCTTCCCTGGTGGCATATGAACCTCCATGCAGAGTTCTGCAACTATTGCGTAAATATTTTTCCAGTTATCGTCCGGAAACCAAGTCTCAAAATTAGCCTTGATTTCATCCTCACGGACCTCACGGACCTCGGATCCGGCTCAAAAAGAATAGGGTTCTTCCACATATCATTTCTGACTTGTGGTGAAAATTTGACGAGAATCCGTCAAGGCAATCTAAAGTTATCGTCCGGAAACCAAAAGTGGCGGAAGAAGAAAAAAAAGAAGAAGAAAAAAAAAAAAAAAAAAAAAATTCTGCTAAAACCATAAAGGCATTTCTGCCGAAATGCCTTAATAAACCAAACAATGTTGGCGACAGGCAATCACCCTGCCGTACACCACTCGTTATTGGGAAATATTCACTGTACATATTGTTTATCTTTACACATGACATTGTATTCGAATAAATAGATTTAATTGAATTATATATTTTGCCATCAATATTGTACATCAAAAGTCTATACAATAATAAATCTCTATCAATCCAGTCAAACGCTTTTTCCATATCTATAAAGGCACAATGAGTCGGTTGTTTGCTTGAAAATCTATTACGGATAATTCTGGTAAGTGAAAATAAATGATCCGAGCATGATCGTGCATGAAAACAGTGGATAGAGAATGATCGGCCTGTCTACATTGCCGGTTGCCACAGTACCTAGACAAATACCAATGACGTCATGAGACTGTGTGTAGAACTCGCCGATTTGAGGAAAAAATGATACGAGATTGACTGGCCCGAATTTGAATCTTGATTTGGCAACTCAATTTAGGCACGTAATAGGCTCAAATTTGTACGATTTCTAATTCTATAGACAAAATAAAGCTACCGCAAAATGATTAAATTTTGTCAGTTCTAAAAGTGATTATAGCCTTAACAATACGATTATTAATTGAAGAAATATATGCTTTAGAAACACAAGAGAGTAAAGAAATTCCTCTGTAGTTAAGTGGTACATACGGGTCTTTGGTAGATCCTTTTGGAATCGGATTTATCACAGCTTTTGCCCATAAACTTGGTGTAATACCCGAGTCAAATATCATTGAAAATAATTTGAAAATAACTGTATGAATACCACTACATTTTAAAATTTCGTTTGGAATATAATCAATACCCAATGCTTTTTTTAATTTTTCAATATTCTCATTGTTTTTGTAACTTCATCATATGATATACTACGGTTCAATAAAACATTGCTTTCATAGTCTATTTCACCCATTTCTCTTTCTGCATTGACTTTATATGTGCGCGCATTTTCAATAAAAACATTATCTCGATCATCAGACCGTGGATTGTTGAACAACGTTCCAAAAGCAGTTTTCCATTCTCCAGAAATGATATCAGAATCGGTTAGGCCTGATTCTGTTTTCACCATCATGGGAATTGGGTTTGATTACCGGGGGCCTAATCGTTTAATATGTTCCCAAAAAGATTTAGGGTCCTCAGTACAAACATCTCCTAATTCATCGATATATTTCTGCCGATATTTCCTTTGACATTGACGTAGATATTTGTCAAAAACTGAACGTTATAGTTATAAGTGAATCTGATCTACTCTCGATGTCCTATCTGCCTATTCAGAGAGTTTCAGCATGTGTTTCCAAAATGTTTCTGAATAGGGTTCTCAACCTTTTTATCATATATAAATATAATTGATACGCGCACATCATTTAGCAACTTGAGTGGGAAAAAGGACTGGTAGAGGAAGTGTCTGACTGACCTGATATTTTGTCCTCGCAGCAGACCCTCGTGACGCACTTGATCCAGGGCCAGGCTAATACCAGCGCCGGCGTGCACCGAGTAATCGTGGCTCTGGTAACCCACGCGGATTTCAAAGGCATCAATCTCCGGCACCTGGATCACTAACAACAACGCCACCCAGGTTATCATCGCCGCGGATCCCGGATGTCTCATGATGAACCCTGCTCTAGGGTCAGCAACGCTCTTCTCGTCTTGTGAAAATTCCGGGGTTTTTTTTTTGGCTGCTGGAAAAAAACGTGTGAGGCTTGTGAGAGTGACGCCGACTTGTTGTCTGGTGACTGAGACCACAGTCACTGACGCTTTCTACTCGTTGCCATTTGTTTGGCAGCAGCCTCTCGGACGAGCACCTGTCAATAACTACGTGACCTGGATGGCCGGGGGATTGGTATGTTTTATTTGTGCGGACACACCCTCCTTATTGGTCGAGAAAGCAATCTCGGGAAAGTTCTAGTCACAAGTGTATGTGGGAGGAGTTAATGCTACTACGAATCAAACGTTAATCTACCCAAGAGCACTTCACCCATCAGTCGGAGTTCTATAGTTAATTAATTCCGGTACCACCAAGCATATCGCGAATGGATAATATAATAGGCCTCGAATTACCCGACTTGGCGCACATGATAATATTTACCACAAATGATTCGCCCTGAGGGGAGGATGAACCTAACAGACTCATATGTGTGAGTCAACTTGCTAGGTGTCGATAATGAGAGGATCAGAACAAGTGAAACTACTGTGAAGGAAGCAACCACACCCACGATCTGTCGTTTTCAATTCTGGTCTGAAAAAAGTGAAGTTTAAACCTGTGGTAAAGGCCTAAGCGAATACATCCAATAGGCAATTATAGACGCGAATGTCAGATAAATAAGCAAAAACAGAAGTTTCAGATGTCTCACAACCGACGATGTTCTGTACTGATTTCAAATAATGGTTGGGTTTGAAATTATACGAAAACTACGACTGAGAGAGACAACAGGCGGAAAATAACTGCAAAGAAGAAATTGAAAGCTCCACGGTAATAAGTCGCTGACTTATATTGACCCGACCAGTACAACAGCGAACTCTTCTTTGAGAGGGGTTGGAGACATGACGATATGAATAGCTTATTCACCATGACAAATAAACCTTAAGAAACAACATATTTCCAATAACTCATCCATTGTATATCTCAAGACGTATGAAAAAATGAAAAAAAAACCCACATTACAAAACATAAAAAATAGTGCCTTCAAGTAAGAGCAGTTTCAGTCGTGTCCAGCCGTACTGAGTCTTGTGGCGAAGTTGCTCCAAACTAAAGAGAATGTTCCAAAATCACTTGAAATAGGGTGGTTTACTAAAGTCAAGTTCAACACAAAACTTCATATGATTTTTGGCCATAACTTCGTTTAGGATGGTCGGGTCAATTTGAGATTTTGTTTGATTCCATTTGGCATAAAACCGTATTTTTTTCACCAAATTTCAGACTTCTATCTTCAAAATTGAAAAAGTTGGCAATCTACTCCAATGTTAAAATTCACATCAAACATGAAATTTGCAAGTCTCAACCGAATTTGGCATAATGTTTGATGTTCGCATTGCACGGTGCTTTGTAAAAATGATATTTTATTAGAATACACTTCTATGATTCTTCCGGCTCAAAAAGTTATGGCCAAAAATCATATGAGGTTTTGTGTTGAACTTGAGTATACACTTGCGTAATTCTCAGACTGGTATTTCTATGGAAGCCCGAAGGTGACAGGTGCGGGAAAAAAGTTTGGTGTTTTTTTTCTATTAAAAATCTTGCACGTTCGAACGTAGAGAGTTAAAAACTACCACGTTCGCACGTGGAAGCATTTAGCGCTATCACTTTCGCACGTGGTAACTTTGAAACTAAACTCGTTCGCACGTAGAAAGGTTTTAGGCTCCCACGTTCACACGTAGGAAGTCCAAAGCTACCACGTTCACACGTGGAAACATTAGGGAACTTTAGAAGTAGAAGGTGAAACAAAAACGAAAACGTGAGCAGTTTTACGTTTCAAGTCGCGTTTCGTTTTCGTTCAAAATGTAAAATGAACTTTAGATTTTCTAACGAAAACGTAAACGTAGCAGAAAAGACGATATTGTTTGTCTATTCTCCGACACTGCATAGCCTAAGTATCCCCGACCATGATGCGGATTCGGGGCGGAGGGGGGGGGGGGGGGGGACGTGCAAATGTTAAGGAAATAATAAATTTCTTCTTATGAGCGTACATACGACTCTACTTCCAGTGACATATAACAGCTATGATCGATTAATGTTGAACCTATCTTTAAAGATAAATATTTCCATAAATTGCTTGTTTATTCCTTCTGATATGGCTCATCTTTCAATATATGATACATTAGTTCCTGTTTCCACGATCAACCAAGATATTCAGTAAAAAACATGAATATATCAAGAACTATCCTCGGGCTACGGTGTGATAGATCCAAGGGAATCGTGTGGACAATACAAAACATTCAGAGGAAAATGGGTTGGTCTAGAGCTCCATAAATTTAATTAAAAATACAAAATTCAACACACAAAAAAACTCAGTGATTCATGGGCTCGGGAAAATCTTACATCGGATATAAAGGCGTACTTTACGAGCCCGTATTGTCATAAAAATGATAACGTAGGCTTCCAAAATAACTTCATTATTGTAAAGAAAAATCCAGGTATATTTTCATCGAACGAATGTATAGGCCTATATTTTTGTTTCTAGCATCTATAGGTGCACTTTCGTGCAATAACTCAGGAATGTCCCTGCTCTCACTCTGTTCATTTTTCACGTTTCGTGCAAACGTCAAACTCATCATTCTGACGCGCGTACGAAAACGCCAAACGTGGGGCAAGGGATCACCCCTCACGTTATGACGTCACTCGATCGTCTCACGTTTCGTTTTCGTCCCAGGTTCTGCTTCTAAAGGTCCTACGTGCTTCACATGCTTTCACGCTCGCACGTAGAAACTTTAAAACCTATCAAGTTCGAACGTAGAAAAATGTAGGGTTCCACGTTCACACGTAGAAAGTTTCAAAGCTACCACGTTCACACGTGGAAACATTATATGCTTTCACGTTCGCACGTGGAAAATTTAAAACTTATCAAGTTCGAAAGTAGAAAGATATAGTTTTCCACGTTCACACGTAGGAAGTTTCAAAGCTACCACGTTCACACGTGGAAGCATTTATACCTTTCCACGTTCGCATGTAGAAAGATTTAGGTGTCTACGTTCACACGTAGAAAGATTCAAAGCTACCACGTTCACACCTGGAAGCATTTGGTGCTACCACACCCAAGTCTTTGCACGTGCGAACGCGGTAGCCCCTGAAGTTTCCACGTGCGAACGTGGAAGCGTTAAATGTTTCCACGTGTGAATGTGGTAACCTCGAACTTTCCACGTGTGAACGCAATAGCCCTAACTGCTTCCACGTGCGAACGTGATAGTGTTAAATGCTTCCACGTTCGAACGTGCTAGCTTTTTGCTGAAAAGACATAACTTTTTTTTTTACGCGCATGTCACCTATGAGCTTCCGTATATTTCAGACTGACTGGTATTTTTTTTTAACATGATGACGTCCAATAAACCTGTCCTGACACATATATACTGTGGACACATCACCGAGTAATCATCTATCGGGTGTCCGTTTTTCAGTGGTAGCATGTTTGCCTCACAAACGAGTGGTCCAGAACTCGATGCCAGGTCTCACTCACTGGGGAATTTAACACCTTGTCCTCGGCCTGGAGAGGACATGAAATTTCCTGCTGAGTGAGGATTACGGTTGCCGCACCGGGATTCTCAGCGGTGGTATGCTATTGGATGTATTATGATCTGCTTCAGGCCACTATAAAAATTCTGCATATACAGTATATGGCCTACATTACACAAAACATGGCCCAATTGGAAATAAGTGTGCGTATTTTCGTTGATTATCTTGAGGGCTCACTCCCTGAAAGAATCCCATCCGTCCGTTAACAATGTGCCTCACAGTCTGTATCCCAATGCGCCTAGCCCCAGCAGTTTCAGCCACCCCCACCGATTTCTAAGTGGGAGAGTGCCACTGCTGAGGCTATGCTGGGCCGACCTCGTACTTTAAGACAAGAACACCTACCAGACCTGAAGTTCTTAGTTCGCTGAATCCTGTCCTCCGATTAAGCATCGGACACCTTTCATGCTCCAGTCCCGTGCCATCTCTAATCGCCTGGTTCTGTGTGCGTGGGCAAAGGATCTGTTTATATATAGACTAGATGTACTTGTTCAGAAAAGTCAAAAGTGTGCAGCTCTTCTTCCCCACCAACTTTTTTCAACCAAAACACCAAGAAATTGTACTTGTTGGGATTTGATGACGCGATAAGCAAGCGATTCTTCGATCTCTTGGCGTGCCATAGAACCTCGATGGGCCAGTGGAATGTACAACCGCCGCTGAAAAAAATATAAAACAACCACCCACCAGCCAGGGCTCACTTGTATGAGGTACAACCTCGTGACCCCCGACATGAGATAGATCTAACCAGGGGTGTATGACAAGTGATGACACTGTTACATTACGATCTACGACTACACCATTTAATGCACTAAAACCGATAATGGTGATTTCTTTGCGGGGTAAGCTCAACAAATATTCGTTGGACTCCTTGGTCCTTTCTTGACTCCTCGCAAGCGAGGTTCCTGGAAACGACCGTATACATATAGGACAGTATCTGTATTTTGGTTAATATCCAGCCTATTATCAAATGAAATCGAAACATCAAATTTGTGATATAGATCTATTTCGTACATGTAAGATCATAACAATTGCAATAGGTGTCCTCATATACGTATGTCCTCATTGATCAAACTTGGGCACACGGAATTAATGACAGGAAATACCGGAAATACAAATAATAAAGCGATCATTAGTTATAATGTACAGTGATCAAACATTCCTGAACACGGTAATTACCGAGCCGGCAACTGTTCACAGGTTTAAGATTAATATGTGATAGACTTTACACACATGCGACCACGTCTACTACATTACAGATGCCTTTGATTGGAAACGTGCGCATTATCTCTATCACAAACGAGGTGTTTTCGAGCACAATAGTGTCCAATGGACATTGTGCTTACAAACACCTTTGCTTGCAACAGTGGTACTGCAGATATATAATTCAAGGACACACGAATGCCATCAAACAGCAACGAGTTTTCGTGGTCAAGGACATTTTCCCCATCCATTCGACATTAAACTCTGAAAAAAAATAACTGATGAAGTCATACATATCACGTAATCCATACAAGGCATGCTTCTGGGCTTTTTTTCAGCAAGCAACACCTAATAGATTCGTCGTTTGCCAAAATGGATATACCCACAAAATCTTGTTCTCTTTCAAATTTCTCTAGGGTTTACATCAGAACATTTCTCGCAATATCCTATCGCAAAAAGGAATCTATATAGATATAGACGTGGAATCAATACCCAGTATTAAGTATTCCGAGCAAACAAAACAGGATCCGTTATCCAATCTCATAGTCCGGGGACAGAAAGTCATATCAGGCATACGAAGTGAAAGAAAACAAAAATGACCGGGAAACTCATGAACCCCCAAAAATGGTCATTAAGAGGTGAAATCAGGTGTTCCGTTAAAGAGTGAGCATTTCCTGCCCCACTGGTGGCACCCGTCATGAATTCCCCAAAATTAACATGAAAATAGATCTAGTTGCATGGCAGACATGGATTTGGTGTTTTTATCAACCAGATCATGATTCTTAAACGCAGCTATAAGTCTTGGTATAACATATTTGTCACCATTTGTACGCTACATCAAAACCACTCCAAGCGATACCAATATATCGTATACTAATATAGAAATATATAATTACATATAAGCTTCGGCCAATAAGAGGGCTTGTTTGTTAAACCCAAAAGTGTAAAAATGCCCACAAAAAATGAAAACCCACATTTTAAATGAGAAATAAATTCGTCAATCACCCACAAAATGTGAAAAGACTCTACCCACAAATGTGTACGTTTGTGTTTTTTGTCATAATACTTTTGTGGTTTTTGTCATAATACCCACAAACGTGAAAATCTAATACACCATAAGATTTAACACGATAAATGCCTTTAAACTTATGTTTCGAGTAAATATCATTGGCAATGGGGGATACCTGTTGTGAATTTTGATGAAATTCTTTCAGATATATGCGTTTCAAGTGTCATTTTGGTGAAAATGGGTCCACGGATCACTGTTCACTGCAATTAGGTCAACCTGTCTGTTTTTACGTAATTATGGGCATCTTCATGGCCGGGAATCAGAAAATGAGCTTCCTTTCGCTCTACGCCCAATATTTAGCGTGATGCAATTTCGCTTCCTCATTAGCATTCTGATTGTATCATAACTGATTAGAGAATTGTTCGATTTCAGAAATTTCTTGATAATCTCTTGTCTCACGGTCTTGGTTTCATTTCTGGGGACTAAGCCGATACCAGTTCTAGCCGTGTAATCATGATTTCATTTCTGTCATGGAATAGAAAATAAAAATTCCCAAAGTCAGAATATGAGGTTCTTTTTGCTTTACCACCTTGTACATGTATATAGTTTGTGAGTTACACCTTGATGGTCTGTTGACATGAGTTAGAGCCACTTTTGATATCAACCTATAGTGTACCATTGTTGTTTGTCAAAGTACAGTACATTCCTCTTGGGAACGTCAGGAATACAATGTGTATACTCGGGATTTTTCTAACTCGTTTACACTGTTTTTCGTTAATATTTTTGTGATGCTGAACGCTATCGTTCTATAACTTGGCATACTTCATCTGGGAGTCAAACGGCAATTTTCTACCAAATTTCAGACAGCTATCGCGAAAACTGAAAAAGTTGGCAATCTACCCTAATGTTAAATTTAGCCCTATTATTGAATTTCTGGGCCCGCACACAATTTTGTGCATTTGCTCGGCTTTGTAGCGGAGCAATGTTTCAAAACAACATATTTGTGTAGAATACACCCCAGTGTATCTTCTAGTTCAAAGTTACAAGAATATTTCGAATCGTGATGGATGTGAACAGGATCAATTCCTCGATTATGCCCAGATTCTCGAAATCCCGTTTTGGACTGAAATTTAACATTGATGTAGATTGCCAACTTTTTCAATTTTGGCGATAGCTGTCGGAAATTTGGCAAAAAATTGCCGTTTGTCTCCGAGGTGAAGTATGCCAAGCTACAGAACGATAGCATTTAACGTCACAAAAATATTAGCGAAAAACAGTGTGAACGAGTTAGAAAAATCCGAGTAGGCCTATGTATGGGAACTAGAATTCGAGCATGATTACATGGTGGATGATGATTGGCTTGCCGACATTGTCGGTTGTCGCAGTATCCAAACAAGTATCAATGATATCATGAGGCTGTCACTGTGTAGAACTCACCAGCAATTGACCTATCGCCAAAGCACCCAAGAGCACGCTCGTGCTCACTCAGTTTATCTAACAGAACCAAACGCTCGTGTCACCCCCACAGAATTCTGGGATAACACTGAAAAGAAGTTCATATCGCCCCATGCACGCTATTTTCAAAACAAATTGTAAACAAAACAAACCCAGGCATCTTCTACTTATACTTCGCAGATAATCTGTTGAAAGGACAAAACAATGGGAATACATACATTTATGTGGCACATTCGATACAGATAACATCTAGTATGTACGGAGCTTTGTTTCTGCCAACCAAAGAAAGATATATTTTCTTGGTACAGATTGAAAAAAAAAAAATCTGGACATGAAAATCAGTTCGATATGCGCATCGCGAATTCGCGATGTGCATTGCAAATTCACAAACAATTTGCGACGTGCATCGCAAAATGGAAATCAGTTTGATACGTGCATTGCAAACTCGCGACGTGCATTGCAAACTCACTAACTATTTGCGACGTGCATTGCAAAATGAAAATCAGTTTGATACGTGCATTGCAAACTCGCGACGTGCATTGCAAACTCACTAACTATTTGCGACGTGCATTGCAAAATGAAAATCAGTTTGATACGTGCGTTGCAAACTCGTGACGTGCATTGCAAACTCACTAACTATTTGCGACATGCATTGCAAAATGAAAATCAGTTTGATATGTGCATAGCAAATTCACGACGTGCATTGCAAATTCACAAACAATTCGCGACGTGCATTGCAAAATGAAAATCAGTTTGATATGCGCGTTGCAAACTCGCGACGTGCATTGCAAACTCACAAACAATTTGCGACGTGCATTGCAAAGTGAAAATCAGTTTGAAATGCGCATTACTAATTTGCGACGTGCATCGCAAAATCATGAACAATTTGCAACATGCATTGCAAAATGAAATGCACGTCGCAAATTGTTTATGATTTTGCGATGTACGTTACAAATTTGCAATGCGCATATCAAACTGGTTTTCATTTTGCAATGCACGTCGCAAATTGTTTATGATTTTGCGATGTACGTTACAAATTTGCAATGCGCATATCATCAAACTGGTTTTCATTTTGCAATGCACATCGCAAATTGTTTGTGATTTCGCGATGTACGTTGCAAATTTGCAATGTGCATATCAAATTAATTTTCATTTTGCTATGTACGTTGCAAATTGTTTGGGATTTTGCGATGCACGTTGCAAATTAGCAATGCGCGTATCAAACTGAATTTCATATTTCGATCCTCTCTCTTTTCTTTTTTGCATCAAGTGTAAGAAAAAAAATCAATTTGGCAGAAATAAGCCACCGTAAGTATGTGTCATTTCTAAGATCTTTCTTGTGCGGAAGCACAAACATACAAGCTTTTGATTTGCGGTTATTCGTTCCTACGCTCCCGAAATTTCAGGAGTGATGCGGCTGATACGAGGGTCTGGTTGGGATGAAAAAGCGACCCTGACGAGGCTGCCCCAAAATTTGTCCGAGTTTCACAAATTACGTCAGCAAACTTCTCTTGGCTAATAATAACGTTTTGCAGAATGCGTCGTGAATGGCGTAAAGGCGGGAACACACCTGTCCGATTTTCACCGTCCGCATCCGCATCCGTATCCGCATCCGTCATCAGTTAATTCAAGAGCGTGTACACACCTTGTCCGGTTTATTCCGTCCGTTGTCAACTTTTTGTGTCCGGAAAAAATGAAAGTACATTACTGAGCATGAACATGTGAAAATACTGCAGAGAAGCAGGCGTTTCGAGATGATTAATGGGTTGAATGTTTTCAGTGTAAATTCCATTGGGTCACTTTAAGTTTTGAGTTGGGGTGGTGTTGAGTTAGTGTTAGCTAACTCGGGTGTTAATGGACCTAAACCCAAAGGCTATTTTAACACTTGAGTTACACCTGAGTAACACTTGTTTTAACACTTGAGTTACACCTGAGTAACACTTGTTTTAACACTTTATTAACACATGAGTAACACTTGGTTTAACACCTTGTTAACACCGGTGTTCTCTCAGGTGTTAGCCAGAGTAACTCAAGTGGCGAATTTTCGTTTAAGATTTTCTTCGTTTATTGCACGATGTCTAACATTAGCATCTCAACACCTGGCAATATTATCATCATGGTTCACATGCAGTGGTAAAAATATCATACTGATGGTTCTATCATCAGAACCCTGCTTAACACTAACTCAAAAGTTAAAGTCAGTTATTTTCTAACCCCTAGGGTTTAGTGTTAGTGTTAACTTTGTTTATGATAAAAGTATCTCAAATACTGCAGTGGCAAATTCTAGCATCTTCATGTACACTAGATGATATAATTACACACCCACATATGCTATATTTTTCTGATTCTATCCAATATATAATGCGAAATACACACCTGAAATTTTGAACAAATCACCCATCTGGGTTTGAGTTAGTGTTCTAACTCAGATTCACTTTATTTTTGGAGTTAAAAAGTAGGTCAAACAGAGTGCTGGGTTTGAGTTAGTCAGGTGTTACACCTGAGTTAGCTAACACTAACTCAACACCATCCTAACTCAAAACTTAAAGTGACCCATTGTTTACAGTTATGTCTGATGAGGAGATTGAGGAATTATTTTAGCAGGGTACAGGGACAAAAACAGAACTGTAATGCCTCAGTCCAGGGCGACTACACTAATCGATCTCAGCTTGATTTTTCGTCATGCCGACTAACCCCGACAGTACCAGGATTCATCACGTCTGCAACCCATTAACTACCGACAAAGTAGGCAAGAGCTACGTTGCGTCCCGGAACAACCCCGATACACCCCGATTTTGGCCTCAGAGCCGACCCGCCCTGTCTCACCCAGACTGTTTTGAACAGTCCAAAACAATCGGGACTAACTCCCGAGTGATCCCAACCCATCAAGATACATCCCGATGCATTCTGACCCATCAGGACCTCGCCCCGACTCACACTCGTCCAAACCCGATTATAGTCGTGGTGCTGTCGCCTCGCTGTCGGCCTCTCAATAATGGGACTGTATTGTCCTGTATTGTTGGTGTGAATGTTGAGGAACTACTGTTTGTACTTTACGGTGTTGTAAATCCTCAGAAAATAAATGCAAATATATATCTAGACATAAATCCGCATACTTCTGCTGCCCGCCACCCAAGAAGAATGTTGTTTAAAAAACCCTTGAAATGAATGATCTAAAAATCAAGTTGACATTGTCTAAATCTGGAACATCATCTTGAATTGAGATAATTTGCATAAAAAAACGCATTGTCTGAGAAGTTCAAAATTTAAATCGGGAGCGTCACAGAATGCTCCTGCGCATTTAACGAATGAGGCTTCAGCTGCTTTTGGGGCCCATGGGCGGGCCCCAAATCACCGGCCCTGAGTCCACACTCAATTTTCTGCTTACTTTGGGTTAAATGGTGCAATCCTTTGAGAGCAGCATTTTTGTGTGAAAAAGGCTACACCCCAACGTCTTCTTATGCTTCTAGCATACAGTAGGGCCTATGCTTCTAAACGGGAATCGATCCCTGAGCTTTCAGTTTTTGGCTGACATGTTGTAGAAAAACGGTGTGACAGAATTTCAACAATATGAGTAGCCTACGTTTATTGTGTATATCGAAACGAACACCAGAAACTACAGACATGGCCCTTCATCTCTGTGAGGGGTTAGTGGGTCGAACCAGGAGGGGAATGAGGGGGTGCGTTGTCCTAAATGCACAATATCAGAGTTCTTACTGTCATGAATCCGATTTATGCAAAAGAATCGATATTTGAGCATTTGTTTCAGTAGAGGTCGAAACTGTGATTTTGTGAAAATATTGCCATATCATTCCCACTACAACACACCTATATCCTTATTCGGAGGTTGGTAGTTAGATAATGCGTATAAAATAAATATCGATTGATATTGTATTGCTTTCCAATATATAAATGTAGAAGAAAGCAAATAATTAATTTATATGCCTCACAACGAGGTTTCTCGGAACTGCGTGGCATACCATTCTACAGTTTAACCATTATGCCTGATCACAGAGTAGGCCTAGCATTCCATGTATATTTCCACCATCAAACAAATCAATCATTTGTCTAATCGCTGGCACATCGAAAAAATAATGTAATTATACCAGTGTTAAAATAATATCGGACACATTCATTTGAATATATCTATTTACCACACCCACCACACCCCACCCCTCCCGCAAGATCACATCACGATTTATCCTGTCTGCCTTTTGACCTTCCGGGGAGAAGGTAATCTAGGGAGAAGGGTGTGTGTGTGTGTGTGTGTGTGGGGGGGGGGGGGGTGTTGGGGGGTTAATTCCCAATGTCACTCACTAAAAATGTTGGATGTATGTGTGATAGTTTACCGTATCATATCCATAATTTCTATTTTGTATTTTGTCTTTCATTTGTAGGCCTACCTGGTATGCATGTTCAGCTCTAGCGAAACATTGTACAACTGGTGTGAATTAGATCCTAATTAAATCTTGTATCTTGTGCCTCCCCGCCGGCGCCCCCATTTCCTCCTGAAACACATCTTCGTGATACCCCCCCCCCCCTCACCCTCACCCTAACCCCGTTCTTCAGTGCTTTGCCCCTTACAAAATTGCAACCACTTCTCAGCGTCAAAGATTCTGTACAGATAATCTTTTCCCCCGTGACGTCAGAAACGTCATTTTACGTAAAAATATGCTGACCGCTCTCCACGTGGAATATCGGTCTTCGGACTGCTGTAGATCTCATCTGCACAGGGAGGAACCGTTTGTCTGATTCTATGTGCATTATTCTGATTCTATGGGCAAAAAGTCTGATTCTATGTGCAAATTGTCTGATTCTATGGGCAAATAAGCAAGTAAGCGGTGGGGCACCAGTGAAACATGCTGGATCAACGACAAATTTCTCAACACAATCTGATGGCATATGTTCTGTTCACTCCATAAATCATTGCAGAATATTGACTATGTTCAGTTTCTTATGCAGTGTTCACCATTGTTCATAAATTTGTCGCACAAAAGTGGTACGGCCAGGTGGTGGAGTAGTTCTCCATAATAAATCACCCACTGCAAAGCGTTCACACTAACCTACCTGGGTATCTGGACAAAAATCAGTCCAGTTGACATTCTGATTGTTCCTAGATGTGAAATCAGCTACCTAATCCAACAAAATTGATCATAGATTAAAAATAACAGAAACAAACCTGATTCTATGGGAACAAACCTGATTCTATGGGTAGGTTTATTTGATAACCATGGAACTATGGGCTACGATCTGTCATCCATGTTATTGACCTTCTCCTAGAAACAGAACATAAAATCAAGCTTCAATACTATATTTATTCAGGATCAGCATCGAGAAGCTCTTAGTTCCATGGCTATAACAACACCTTACCCATAGAATCAGGTTTGTTCCCATAGAATCAGGTTTGTTTCTGTTATTTTTATTCTATGTCCAATTTTGCTGGATTATGTAGCTGACTTTACATCCAGGAACAATCAAAATGTTAACTGGAATAATTGTCATGCAATTGTGGTCAAGATATTCTGGTTAGTAACTGAAAGCGCTTTGTCTTTGGTGATTTATGATGGCTAACTGCTCCACTGCCTAGCCGTTCCACTTTTGTGCGACAGTTATATGAAGATCGGTGAACACCACATAAGAAACTGAACATGAATCATATTCTGCAATGATCTAAGAAGTAAATAAAACATATGCCATCAAATTCTGTTGAGAAGTTAGCTGTCGATCCAGCATGTTTTACTGGTGCCCCGCAGCTTACTTGCTTATTTGCCCATAGAATCAGACAATTTGCTCATAGAATCAGACTTTTTGCCCATAGAATCAGGCAATTGCACATAGAATCAGACAAACGGTTCCTCCCTGTGATCTGTGTGTTTAGAATGGCTCTATTTCCATATGTATGCATATGTATATGAATACTATTGCATGTAGAACAATTTAATAATCACATCAAATATCATGACCATGGCCCTTTAATATGATCACAAGTCCTGTGCACGTTCCGACAGCCTGTCACGTCGCTCATGATTGTATTACAAGTATGTTGATGGTCTGTTGGCATGAGTTAGAGCCACTTTTGATATCAACCTATAGTGTACCATTGTTGTTTGTCAAAGTACAGTACATTCCTCTTGGGAACGTCAGGAATACAATGTGTATACTCGGGATTTTTCTAACTCGTTTACACTGTTTTTCGCTAATATTTTTGTGATGCTGAATGCTATCGTTCTATAACTTGGCATACTTCACCTGGGAGTCAAACGGCAATTTTCTACCAAATTTCAGACAGCTATCGCGAAAACTGAAAAAGTTGGCAATCTACCCTAATGTTAAATTTAGCCCTATTATTGAATTTCTGGGCCCGCACACAATTTTGTGCATTTGCTCGGCTTTGTAGCGGAGCAATGTTTCAAAACAACATATTTGTGTAGAATACACCCCATTGAATCTTCTAGTTCAAAGTTACAAGAATATTTCGAATCGTGATGGATGTGATCAGGATCAATTCCTCGATTATGCCCAGATTCTCGAAATCCCGTTTTGGACTGAAATTTAACATTGATGTAGATTGCCAACTTTTTCAATTTTGGCAATAGCTGTCGGAAATTTGGCAAAAAATTGCCGTTTGTCTCCGAGGTGAAGTATGCCAAGCTACAGAACGATAGCATTTAACGTCACAAAAATATTAGCGAAAAACAGTGTGAACGAGTTAGAAAAATCCGAGTAGGCCTATGTATGGGAACTAGAATTCGAGCATGATTACATGGTGGATGATGATTGGCTTGCCGACATTGTCGGTTGTCGCAGTATCCAAACAAGTATCAATGATATCATGAGGCGGTCACTGTGTAGAACTCACCAGCAATTGACCTATCCCCAAAGCACCCAAGAGCACGCTCGCGCTCACTCAGTTTTTCTAACAAAATCAAACGCTCGTGTCACCCCCACAGAATTCTGGGATAACACTGAAAAGAAGTTCATATCGCCCCATGCACGCTATTTTCAAAACAAATTGTAAACAAAACAAACCCAGGCATCTTCTACTTATACTTCGCAGATAATCTGTTGAAAGGACAAAACAATGGGAATACATACATTTATGTGGCACATTCGATACAGATAACATCTAGTATGTACGGAGCTTTGTTTCTGCCAACCAAAGAAAGATATATTTTCTTGGTACAGATTGAAAAAAAAAAAATCTGGACATGAAAATCAGTTCGATATGCGCATCGCGAATTCGCGATGTGCATTGCAAATTCACAAACAATTTGCGACGTGCATCGCAAAATGGAAATCAGTTTGATACGTGCATTGCAAACTCGCGACGTGCATTGCAAACTCACTAACTATTTGCGACGTGCATTGCAAAATGAAAATCAGTTTGATACGTGCATTGCAAACTCGCGACGTGCATTGCAAGCTCACTAACTATTTGCGACGTGCATTGCAAAGTGAAAATCAGTTTGATACGTGCGTTGCAAACTCGCGACGTGCATTGCAAACTCACTAACTATTTGCGATGTGCATTGCAAAATGAAAATCAGTTTGATATGTGCATAGCAAATTCACGACGTGCATTGCAAATTCACAAACAATTCGCGACGTGCATTGCAAAATGAAAATCAGTTTGATATGCGCGTTGCAAACTCGCGACGTGCATTGCAAACTCACAAACAATTTGCGACGTGCATTGCAAAGTGAAAATCAGTTTGAAATGCGCATCACTAATTTGCGACGTGCATCGCAAAATCATGAACAATTTGCAACGTGCATTGCAAAATGAAATGCACGTCGCAAATTGTTTATGATTTTGCGATGTACGTTACAAATTTGCAATGCGCATATCAAACTGGTTTTCATTTTGCAATGCACGTCGCAAATTGTTTATGATTTTGCGATGTACGTTACAAATTTGCAATGCGCATATCATCAAACTGGTTTTCATTTTGCAATGCACATCGCAAATTGTTTGTGATTTTGCGATGTACGTTGCAAATTTGCAATGTGCATATCAAATTAATTTTCATTTTGCTATGTACGTTGCAAATTGTTTGGGATTTTGCGATGCACGTTGCAAATTAGCAATGCGCGTATCAAACTGAATTTCATATTTCGATCCTCTCTCTTTTTTTTTTTGCATCAAGTGTAAGAAAAAAAATCAATTTGGCAGAAATAAGCCACCGTAAGTATGTGTCATTTCTAAGATCTTTCTTGTGCGGAAGCACAAACATACAAGCTTTTGATTTGCGGTTATTCGTTCCTACGCTCCCGAAATTTCAGGAGTGATGCGGCTGATACGAGGGTCTGGTTGGGATGAAAAAGCGACCCTGACGAGGCTGCCCCAAAATTTGTCCGAGTTTCACAAATTACGTCAGCAAACTTCTCTTGGCTAATAATAACGTTTTGCAGAATGCGTCGTAAATGGCGTAAAGGCGGGAACACACCTGTCCGATTTTCACCGTCCGCATCCGCATCCGTATCCGCATCCGTCATCAGTTAATTCAAGAGCGTGTACACACCTTGTCCGGTTTATTCCGTCCGTTGTCAACTTTTTGTGTCCGGAAAAAATGAAAGTACATTACTGAGCATGAACATGTGAAAATACTGCATAGAAGCAGGCGTTTCGAGATGATTAATGGGTTGAATGTTTTCAGTGTAAATTCCATTGGGTCACTTTAAGTTTTGAGTTGGGGTGGTGTTGAGTTAGTGTTAGCTAACTCGGGTGTTAATGGACCTAAACCCAAAGGCTATTTTAACACTTGAGTTACACCTGAGTAACACTTGTTTTAACACTTGAGTTACACCTGAGTAACACTTGTTTTAACACTTTATTAACACATGAGTAACACTTGGTTTAACACCTTGTTAACACCGGTGTTCTCTCAGTAGTCAAGTAGGAAAGGGGGGTCCCCGTGCACCCAAAACATATATTTTTCTGACCTATTTTTTCTTAATCCCAAAGATGTATGTTGTATGAAAATAGATGTTCCCAAAGAAAATTATTGTCCCATGGGGTCAATATGGCCGCCATTTTGGCGGCCATGTTGGATTTTTGAAGAATTCCACTGAAAGTCGATAATTCCTGTATCTATGGATCTACTAATTATACACAGTCATGTAACACCATTTTTGGGGGTAGTTTTTCATGCGGATTATGATGGGAGGGCATTCATGTTGATTTGAGCCATTTGGATGAAAATATAAAACAAATGTTATAAATAATTTATGAAAAAAGAAAATGTTCTCGTGATATATATTCATACACAGATCACACGCAAATGTTTTTAACACAAAAAAATAATGAATTCAAATTGTATTTATTAGTTATTGTGGAATTAGTTTTTCCCTTGTTATAATAATGCTGAAGTTACTATATTACGTCAATTTCGGCCATTTTGGCGGCCATCTTGGATTTTTGATGATTTTCACTGAAAGTTAATAATCCATGTAACTTCAGATCTATCCATCATACACGGACATATGACCCCATTTTTCGGGGTAGCTTTTTACGCAGAATATGATGAGAGGGAACTCATGTTTATCAGAACAAGTTGGATAAAAATAAAACAAAATGTAACAAATAATTTATGCACTCAAGTATTTATTTCATGCACATATCTCAAATACACCAAAATCAGAAATGAGCAATATGCGCGATGTTGTATGTAATAGGTACTATGCTGAAAGTCGCATGTATAACATGTGATGATGTTTTGCCACATATATTGCAAGATATATAATGTCAGCTGTAGTACATTTAGCACAATCTATAACCCATACGTGTTTCAGCTTTTCAGACATTCAGGTCGTTATATCGGGATCTACCCATCATTCACATATATTTGCAAACATACATTAACACAATTTCACATAGACTTATGAACATTCCCTGTTGGAATTAATTAGTCATCATCACTAAGCAGTTCATCATAATCAACATCCACTTCGTCTTCGTCGTCTTCATTCCCCTCTTTCACATGCAACAGGTCAACTAGTGATGGAGGAAGGACAGGGCCGTTCGACCACACAGGTTCCAGGGTGTCTCGTGGTGTTTTTACCCATCCTTGACCGGGATCACTGGGTTTGGGTGAGGACACTTTTGCCTCGTCTGCTCGCTTGTAGTGGGCCAAGCGATGATTGACGCGGTTGATGTGTAGAAGGAGATTGTCCCTGCAAGATGCGCCACATCCACCTTGGACCTAGTAGTCAGTTGTTCGTTGTCTCCAACCATCTGTTTCAGCAAGTTTATCCAATATAATTTGGTAGTATGCAATTATTGTCATGCACTCGTGAACACACATTGATATATAGTTGAAATATGCTGCAAAAAAAAAATCTCACCTGAAAGCAGTTTGGTGACTCTGTAGCTTCGTGAGGGGTCCTGCTTTACCCTTTCCCTTGAAAGCACATCATCCCCAGTGCTTTCAAGGGTCACATCATCCCCAGTGAAAATATACAGACCAAGCAGAGCCGTGTGTGGCGATTTTGCCCAAGTAGCACGTGCTTTGTGACGCATTGTCTTTTATCGATCCACTTTACTGTAACAATGGTCTGACGTCAGCCCTCGCTCGTGCGTGCTGGCAACTTTATAAGTTGTCTCAGAGCTATCAAGGCGAGAGGACAACGGCAAGCACGGCCATGTGCTCCACGTCCCTTTTTCCTGGCCCCGAGGGTAATTCCCAATTGGGAGCCAGGAGGGGGGGGGGGGGACTTAGATCCCGGGGCGTACGCCCCCTGGAACGGTAGTCCTTCGCCCTGTGATGGTGCGACACAGGCTCTGGCAGACCGTCAGGCTGTCCGGGGTTCTATCCCCATGGCAGTGCCGTTGGCGAGGCCAGCCAGCAACACACCCAAGTGTGCGGGTTACTGGCGCCATGCCCATGGCGTTCCGGGTTCATCACAGCGGGCTACATTACAGTGATGATGCAAAATCTGAGTAATGTATGACTGTCAGACTTGTTCGGCGGACTGTTTACCTGGGTATAGTTCTAGAGTAATTTCCTACGCCCGCCGTGACCCTAGGTAGCAGCTTTCCACATTGACCCTAGATAGCGGGCGTCAAACTTTACACTGGTGCCGTGATACAATACCAGACGTCCCGACGTCCCTGACTCCGTCTCCGGATGTAGAGTTGAACCCTGCGGGCTTGCAACATGTCTTGCCGCCTGAGTTCGACTCTGGTGTTCAGGGTGCTGCTGGTGGATCCGGAGACAGGTTCACCCAACGCCCTCTAAGGAGCGGCTGTCGGAGAGGGACAGCGGTTGATACAGATTGTGCAGGACGAATACTGCAGTCCTCCTGCCACACCGAGCCTGACTCCTACTGTCCCCTACAGCCCAGGGATGGCCGGTCCGCAGTCTTACCCTCAGTTCATCCGAGCCCGCAGGTGGCGATGACCCATGCCTTGGGACCCGCGTCTGTGCCGCGGCTTGGAGGCACCACGTTGGCTATGGCCTCCACTGTTCTGGCAGTTGAAATCGCAGTCACGTGGTCGAGCTATCCCGTTCCAACCAGTGCTTCGGGAGCAAGCTGGTAACTGGTGGCTTCGGCCTCAAGTTATGTCGGTTACCCAGCCTCGCCTGTATCCTATCCAATGGGATTGGCGGGGGTTCCCTCCGCACTCAGTCAGAGTCAGATGTACGCGCATACATACCCGTCCACAGCCTCTAGCTGTCCTCCACCCATGTCTGTGGCTTACGGATCCGCTCCCGCGGGTCCCGCCGTAAGTAGGGCTGGAGATTGGGCTGCACTTTCTTACGCCACAAACTCCGGATCAGGGATCCAGGAGTGCTTCCCGCACGACCGGAAGCCTGACCAGGCGTCATGACGTAAGTGGTTCAACGGGGATATAGCTGATCTGGAGGACTACCATAAAACTTCTAATAGACGCCTGGGCGTCTATTGATTTCAGTTACACTCTAGACCCGGTGTCTATTAGAACCCGGCGTTTATTAGAACCCAGCGTTTATTGATTTCAGTCGTTGTCTGGACCCGGCGTTTATTGGAATTGGCTAGGCATGTGTTATGATATGACAAGTCGGATGACAGATTAAATTTTAAAAGCTGGAAATTTCCGACTGGGACGCATTGACGTTGTCGATATTAGTATCTATACGTTGCTATGTTACACAATGTACGTAGACCCGGCGTCTATTAGAACCTGGCGTCTATAAATTTCAGTATACCTGAACTCCCGGCGTCTATTAGAACCCGGCGTCCATCAGAAACCAGGCGTCTATTAGAAGTTTTACGGTATCTCCTGCAGCTTTGGCGAGCCGCCGTCTAGGAGGGTTGGACCTCGGCTGAGACCGGACACATCTTCACAGGCAGACTGGAGGGCAAGTCTCTCCAGGTTATGTCCTGTCTCCAAACTGGAGAGAAGATGGCACCGAACAAGATTCTCAGTTGATCACCAGATCTACCGGCATCAGTGTGCCTCCGTAAATCAACTGTTGAGATGCACCCGTGTTGCCTACTACTTGGACAAAATACAAAGCTGCAGAAGTGACCCAAAAGGTATTTACTGCATCGCGAGGAACCTAATGGGGGGGGGGGGGGCAGTGACACACCATCTCTACCAACTGGATCATTCGATAAGGAACTTGCTCAAGATTTCAGCAATTTCTTCACCAAGGAGATCAGTGTTATCTGGACAAATTTGCACAGCCAGCAATGTTCAACTGGGCCTCCATATGCAAGACATTGCGACTCTGGTGGATTTTACTCCAGCTACCGAAGAGGAGGTGGGGACCATCATCCGGAACGCTCCAAATAAATCCTGTGAACTAGATCCCATACCTACCTGGCTCCTGAAGCAGTGCCTACCCGAGCTTCTTCCTATAGTCACGACAATCATCAACAGGTCGATGGAGACTGGCTATGTGCCGAAGGAGTTCAAGTCCGCAAGACTATGGCCACTGTTGAAGAAGACAGACCTGGACCCGAATGTGTACAAGAACTACAGGCCTGTGTCCAACCTTCCATTCATCTCTAAGATCCTAGAGAAGGTTGTTGACAAGCGCATTGAGCAGCATCTGACCTGTAGTTCACTTCAACCGCCCATGCAGCCCATGCTTACAGGAAATACCATTCCACTGAGTCGGCATTGATGAAGATGCAGAGTGACATCCTCCAAGCCATGGATGGAGGCAGTGGGTCTGTGATGATAATGTTCAATCTGTCATCGGCTTTCGACACCATCGACCACCGGACTGCAACGTCTAGAGGATCAATTTGGCTTCAAAGGGAAATCACTGGCCTGGGTTAAATCGTACCCGGATGACCGCTACCAGACTGTTTGCGTCAATGGCGAGCTGTCTTCACCAGTTCTTTTGGAGCACGGCGTCCCACAGGGCTCTGTGTTGGGTCCCAAGAAATTTGTGATGTATACAAAACCATTGGGCGACTTCCTGTTTTCTCACCATGTGTCCTATCACTTTTATGCAGATGACACCCAGTTGTACATGTCATTCAAGCCCTCAGACGATGCCGCCCACCAGGATGCTCTTCGTCGCATGGAGAATTGCCTCCGGGACGTTGAGGTATGGATGAACTCCAACTTGGTCAAACTGAACACTGACAAAACGGAGGTCATACTCTTCACATCCAGAAACAGCACCAAGTACCTGGACAAAGTGTCAATCACTGTGGGTGATTCAGTAGTGTCATCGACGGACTGTGTGAAAAATCTGGGCGTTATGCTTGATTCTACCCTGAGCATGAAACAACAAGTGAACTCCATATGCCGGACCAGATACGGACAGCTACGCAACATCGGCCGAATCAGGCGTTATTTGACAGCCGATGCTTGTAAGACCTTGGTTAATGTAGTTCACTTCAACCGCCCATGCAGCCCATGCTTACAGGAAATACCATTCCACTGAGTCGGCATTGATGAAGATGCAGAGTGACATCCTCCAAGCCATGGATGGAGGCAGTGGGTCTGTGATGATAATGTTCAATCTGTCATCGGCTTTCGACACCATCGACCACCGGACTGCAACGTCTAGAGGATCAATTTGGCTTCAAAGGGAAATCACTGGCCTGGGTTAAATCGTACCCGGATGACCGCTACCAGACTGTTTGCGTCAATGGCGAGCTGTCTTCACCAGTTCTTTTGGAGCACGGCGTCCCACAGGGCTCTGTGTTGGGTCCCAAGAAATTTGTGATGTATACAAAACCATTGGGCGACTTCCTGTTTTCTCACCATGTGTCCTATCACTTTTATGCAGATGACACCCAGTTGTACATGTCATTCAAGCCCTCAGACGATGCCGCCCACCAGGATGCTCTTCGTCGCATGGAGAATTGCCTCCGGGACGTTGAGGTATGGATGAACTCCAACTTGGTCAAACTGAACACTGACAAAACGGAGGTCATACTCTTCACATCCAGAAACAGCACCAAGTACCTGGACAAAGTGTCAATCACTGTGGGTGATTCAGTAGTGTCATCGACGGACTGTGTGAAAAATCTGGGCGTTATGCTTGATTCTACCCTGAGCATGAAACAACAAGTGAACTCCATATGCCGGACCAGATACGGACAGCTACGCAACATCGGCCGAATCAGGCGTTATTTGACAGCCGATGCTTGTAAGACCTTGGTTAATGGACTGGTGACATCACAGATGGACTATAATGTAATGTGCTATTACATGGGTTGCCAGACGCTACACTGCTGAAACTTCAGCATCTCCAGAACACTGCAGCACGCATCGTAACCCGGACCCCACGAACAAGTCACATCACACCGGCTCTGAAGACTCTACATTGGCTGCCAATAAAATATCGTGTACAGTTCAAGATCCTGGTTCACGTCTTCAAAGCTCTGAACGACCAGTCGCCAGCGTATGTGAGGGACATGATTAACATCTACAGACCAACCCGAGCTCTCAGGTCACAGGACAATCAGAGGCTAGTCACACCACGCACAAAAACAGTGACCTATGGAAACAGGTCCTTCTACCATGCTGCACCATCCCTGTGGAACACTCTCCCATCACACATCAAGGGTTCCAATACTGTGTTGACATTTAAAAAACGTTTGAAAGCTCATTCTTTCATGGCTCATTTTGGTCAATAATCTTTGTGTATTTTTGTGGATTGTTTTTATCATGTTTATAGTCTGTCTTAACGGCCTGTTGTTTTAAACATGTCCTTACTATTTAACAGTCTATTGTCTTAAACATTTTGTTCACTATTTATTTTTACTCAGTATATCCATCAAATTGTACCCACATTACATGTATGTACAGCACCTTTGAACGTTGCTTTTAGTCATGAAAAGGGTGCTATATAAATTTGGTATAATAAATATAATAAATAAGATACACCTTACTGAGGAAGGCTTTTGTGGTTTTGACATAAATCCTCCTGGCGTTTACTACAGTAGTACTTGATTCCAGCATGCTTACCTCCTTCGAATATCTTACAGATGTGTTGCTGTTGTTAGTTCATTTTCAACGAGAAGTTTTATTTCGAATATACTATGATGAAAGACAAAACCCGTGCTAATACACTACTGTACTATACACTTTCATAGATCATCCAATGGTAAGAACCATGTGACGTTTCATGGTGATGTCAGCATTGTTATTACATATCAATAGCAGATTTCGATAGCAACTGTTATCTAGATTTTAAATTGACTGGGTATTGACGATTAAAAATGATCTAATCGAAATTGTGGATGCACTTATTTGCGGAAAGACAATTCCCCATGCATTTTTCACTTTATTCATATATTTTTATCCAATTGTTCTGATCAAAATGAGGACCCTCTCATGATATTCTGCGTAAAAAGCTACCCCCAGAAATGGGGTCATATGTCCGTGTATGATGGATAGATCCAAAGTTACATGGATTATTAACTTTCAGTGAAACTCATCAAAAATCCAAGATGGCCCCAAAAATGGCCAAAAAGACGTTATATAGTGACTTCAGCATTATCATAACAAGGAAAACACTATTTTCCATAATAACTATTAAATACAGTTTGAATTCATTAATTTTCTGTGTTAAAAACATTTGCGTGTATCTGTGTATGTATATATCGCGTGAAAATTTATTTTTTCATAAATTTGTTATATAAATTTATAATATTTGTTCCATATTTTCATCTAAGTGGCTCAAATCAACTTCGTTACCCTCACATCATATTCCACATGAAAAGCTACCCCCAAGAATGGTGTTACATGACTGTGTATAATTATTAGATCCATAGATACATGAATTATCGACTTTCAGTGGAATTCTTTAAAAATTCAACATGGCCGCCAAAATGGCGGCCATATGGACCCCATGGGACAAAAATTTACTTTGGGAACATCTATTTTCATATATCAGACACCTTTAGGATTAAGAAAAAATAGGTTAGAAAAATATATGTTTTGGGTGCACGGGGACCCCCTTTTCCTACTAGACTACAGGTGTTAGCCAGAGTAACTCAAGTGGCGAATTTTCGTTTTAGATTTTCTTCGTTTATTGCACGATGTCTAACATTAGCATCTCAACACCTGGCAATATTATCATCATGGTTCACATGCAGTGGTAAAAATATCATACTGATGGTTCTATCATCAGAACCCTGCTTAACACTAACTCAAAAGTTAAAGTCAGTTATTTTCTAACCCCTAGGGTTTAGTGTTAGTGTTAACTTTGTTTATGATAAAAGTATCTCAAATACTGCAGTGGCAAATTCTAGCATCTTCATGTACACTAGATGATATAATTACACACCCACATATGCTATATTTTTCTGATTCTATCCAATATGTAATGCGAAATACACACCTGAAACTTTGAACAAATCACCCATCTGGGTTTGAGTTAGTGTTCTAACTCAGATTCACTTTATTTTTGGAGTTAAAAAGTAGGTCAAACAGAGTGCTGGGTTTGAGTTAGTCAGGTGTTACACCTGAGTTAGCTAACACTAACTCAACACCATCCTAACTCAAAACTTAAAGTGACCCATTGTTTACAGTTATGTCTGATGAGGAGATTGAGGAATTATTTTAGCAGGGTACAGGGACAAAAACAGAACTGTAATGCCTCAGTCCAGGGCGACTACACTAATCGATCTCAGCTTGATTTTTCGTCATGCCGACTAACCCCGACAGTACCAGGATTCATCACGTCTGCGACCCATTAACTACCGACAAAGTAGGCAAGAGCTACGTTGCGTCCCGGAACAACCCCGATACACCCCGATTTTGGCCTCAGAGCCGACCCGCCCTGTCTCACCCAGACTGTTTTGAACAGTCCAAAACAATCGGGACTAACTCCCGAGTGATCCCAACCCATCAAGATACATCCCGATGCATTCCGACCCATCAGGACCTCGCCCCGACTCACACCCGTCCAAACCCGATTATAGTCGTGGTGCTGTCGCCTCGCTGTCGGCCTCTCAATAATGGGACTGTATTGTCCTGTATTGTTGGTGTGAATGTTGAGGAACTACTGTTTGTACTTTACGGTGTTGTAAATCCTCAGAAAATAAATGCAAATATATCTAGACATAAATCCGCATACTTCTGCTGCCCGCCACCCAAGAAGAATGTTGTTTAAAAAACCCTTGAAATGAATGATCTAAAAATCAAGTTGACATTGTCTAAATCTGGAACATCATCTTGAATTGAGATAATTTGCATAAAAAAACGCATTGTCTGAGAAGTTCAAAATTTAAATCGGGAGCGTCACAGAATGCTCCTGCGCATTTAACGAATGAGGCTTCAGCTGCTTTTGGGGCCCATGGGCGGGCCCCAAATCACCGGCCCTGAGTCCACACTCAATTTTCTGCTTACTTTGGGTTAAATGGTGCAATCCTTTGAGAGCAGCATTTTTGTGTGAAAAAGGCTACACCCCAACGTCTTCTTATGCTTCTAGCATACAGTAGGGCCTATGCTTCTAAACGGGAATCGATCCCTGAGCTTTCAGTTTTTGGCTGACATGTTGTAGAAAAACGGTGTGACAGAATTTCAACAATATGAGTAGCCTACGTTTATTGTGTATATCGAAACGAACACCAGAAACTACAGACATGGCCCTTCATCTCTGTGAGGGGTTAGTGGGTCGAACCAGGAGGGGAAGGAGGGGGTGCGTTGTCCTAAATGCACAATATCAGAGTTCTTACTGTCATGAATCCGATTTATGCAAAAGAATCGATATTTGAGCATTTGTTTCAGTAGAGGTCGAAACAGTGATTTTGTGAAAATATTGCCATATCATTCCCACTACAACACACCTATATCCTTATTCGGAGGTTGGTAGTTAGATAATGCGTATAAAATAAATATCGATTGATATTGTATTGCTTTCCAATATATAAATGTAGAAGAAAGCAAATAATTAATTTATATGCCTCACAACGAGGTTTCTCGGAACTGCGTGGCATACCATTCTACAGTTTAACCATTATACCTGATCACAGAGTAGGCCTAGCATTCCATGTATATTTCCACCAGCAAACAAATCAATCATTTGTCTAATCGCTGGCACATCGAAAAAATAATGTAATTATACCAGTGTTAAAATAATATCGGACACATTCATTTGAATATATCTATTTACCACACCCACCACACCCCACCCCTCCCGCAAGATCACATCACGATTTATCCTGTCTGCCTTTTGACCTTCCGTGGAGAAGGGTGTGTGTGTGTGTGTGTGTGGGGGGGGGGGGGGTGTTGGGGGGTTAATTCCCAATGTCACTCACTAAAAATGTTGGATGTATGTGTGATAGTTTACCGTATCATATCCATAATTTCTACTTTGTATTTTGTCTTTCATTTGTAGGCCTACCTGGTATGCATGTTCAGCTCTAGCGAAACATTGTACAACTGGTGTGAATTAGATCCTAATTAAATCTTGTATCTTGTGCCTCCCCGCCGGCGCCCCCATTTCCTCCTGAAACACATCTTCGTGATACCCCCCACCCCCCTCACCCTCACCCTAACCCCGTTCTTCAGTGCTTTGCCCCTTACAAAATTGCAACCACTTCTCAGCGTCAAAGATTCTGTACAGATAATCTTTTCCCCCGTGACGTCAGAAACGTCATTTTACGTAAAAATATGCTGACCGCTCTCCACGTGGAATATCGGTCTTCGGACCGCTGTAGATCTCATCTGTGTGTTTAGAATGGCTCTATTTCCATATGTATGCATATGTATATAGAGGTTATATGATGGGCGTTGGACATCAGCACTCGGCTAAAGCCTCGTGCCGATATCCACAAACTCTTGTCCATACATGTGCCGATATCCGATACCCCATCATGTAATAGACGTGGAATCAATACCCAGTATCAAGTATTCCGAGCAAACAAAACAGGGTCCGTTATCCAATCTCATAGTCCGGGGACAGAAAGTCATATCAGGCATACGAAGTGAGAGAAAACAAAAATGACAGGGAAACTCATGAACCCCCGTAAATGGCCATCAGGAGGTGAAATCAGGTGTTCCGGAAAGAGTGAGCATTTCCTGCCCCACTAGTGGCACCCGTCATGAATTCCCCAAAATTAACATGAAAATAGATCTAGTTGCATGGCAGACATGGATTTGCTGTATTTATCAACCAGATCATGATGACGTCCATAGAATTTCTTAAACGCAGCGATAAGTCTTGGTAAAACATATCCTTGTCGTAGCAGTTTAGAGACTAGCTGGGCACTTCGATAGACAAAGTCCTCATATTTGCAACTAGCTCTGGAATAGCGTATAAGTTGAGAAACAAACACACCATATGCCGGTGACATAGGAATGTTGCTGCTTAGAAAAGGGAAATTGACTATGGAAAAATTGAAATCATCACGTTTGTCATATAATCTAGTTGACAGGTTAGAATCATTATCAATCTCCAACCTCAGGTCTAGATAGTTGGAAAAATTAGCGGATTATGTAGTATCCTTAATTTCAAGTTCCTTAGGATATATGATATCCAAATAATCACCAAACTTGGGATTATTTAGCGACAATACATCATCTATGTATCGGAAAGTGAAATTAAAATTACATGTTAGTTTCTTAGAACCTCCTCTTTGTAAATGTTGGATAAAATCTGATTCATATGAGTATAAAAACAGGTCTGCCAATAATGGTGCACAGTTTGTACCCATGGGAATACCAATAGTTTGTTGAAATATTCGACCACCAAATTCCACAAAAATATTATCAATCAGAAAATTAACCATATTTACCACATCTATTTCAGTATATTTGTATGGGGCATCAGAGTCGCCTTTAACAAAATAAGCGGTATTATATTTAACTACAATATAGTGGTACCGACGTTGTCCCTTTTTAGAGAAAAATGAATTATTGATTAGTTTTTTAAGCTGAGATTTCAGTTCAGAATGAGGTATAGTTGTGTACAAAGTGGAGAAATCAAATGTTTTGATAGACGTTACTTTTGAAAGTGTGTGCGCATGTAGATATTCCAATAAAGATTTGGAATTTTTTAATATCCACATTTGGTTTATACCACTTCTAGAATAGATGGTTTCAGAGTACTTTTGGAGACCCTGTTTAATTTTAGACAATATAGTAGTTAATATTTTAGAAAGGGCTTTGGTAGAACATGATGCTGAACCTGAAATATATCTTTGTTTGTGTGGATTTTTGTGCAACTTTGGGATCCAATATAAGTTCGGTAGATTAGAATCTTTACATGAGGTAGTAATACCAAACGAATGCAATACAGACAAATGATTTGATAAGATATCCTGTTTGGGCACGGTAATGGCTTGGTATGTACTATTTGGATTAGTATTGTTGGCAATACCCAGTTCGTCAAACAGGCACTGTATATAGTATGCTTTACAAACAAAAACAACATTATTAGAAGCTTTATCTGCAGGGACAATGACGAACCTTTCTTGAAGTTTCAACAAACTATTATTAACCACGGGATCATTGAAGACAGAGCTATATTTAGTACTAACTGACTTTGACAAAACATTGATGCGTTTGTTTACCAATGACCTAATCTGTTTGACCCATTCTGACAGAGAATCAGTTTCTGCCTTTTCTCGCTTTGTCCATTTTCTGGCATGCTCCTCAACTGCATCCATGATTAACTTAAAATTGTATCTCCATGAAAACGACGTGGGCTCTCTATATTTGGGACCTTTGGACAAAATGTCCAAAAAAAAAAAAAAAAAATGTCCAAAATGTCCAAAATGTAACCTATTTATTACATGGCATCAGACCGTCGTTAGGAAATCCATGGATACAGAACGTCATGACGTTTTGATGCAACCTGTGCCAATATCCGGATATCCTGCATTGCTCATCCTACACTTTGTAGTTTCTTACCCATGCCGATATATCCGATACCTGTGCCGATATCCGGATATCGGCACAGTCTCCACCTCCATGGCTAGTTCTTGTTGTTGTAGGCCCACTTGTAGTGGATATTGGCATTGCGTGCTGTATATTTGCTGATTCATATTATGAATATACAATGACAAAATCACCTTCAACTGCATCAATACACTCCGTGTCCATGTAATAAATGAATACTATTGCATGTAGAACAATTTAATAATCACATCAAATATCATGACCATGGCCCTTTAATATGATCACAAGTCCTGTGCACGTTCCGACAGCCTGTCACGTCGCTCATGATTGTATTACAAGTATGTTATATGTAGGGGCCTACCTCTATAATTCCGCAGCCGCAAGTAACGTTAGGGCTACCTGTAAGATTGCTGCACAATCTAGCTGGGATAAGAACTTGACAATGAATGCACCCGTACAATTTTGTCAACACACGTAGGTTTATATAAACTCAAAGCGGCATCTTCAACCTCAGGTTTAGGCCCCACTGCCCCGCACCTTCCCCTTAACGTAGTCCGCTACAAACAGTGAGGTAACGGAGAGTCAATATTTAAAAGCTATTTCTTGAATATTATCTCTTGAAAATGACTTATTTTATAGAGTAACTGATCAGCATCCTAATAGTGTAAAGAAAATAGGGGGTCACCGTGCTGGTTTCTTAGACATATTCGATCAAAATCACAAACGTTTACCTAAAATGACATAAATTATGGCATTTTTGCACATTTTTTTTGTCCACATTCACATCTTGCGTCGTGTTTCCATGCGAACGGATACGGTGACCCCCTATTTTCTTCTCAATTTTAGGATGCTCATCAAAATGATAATTCAAACTGCAATGTGCCGATTATATGTATGTCTGTCTGCATGTGCTTTCGACTATGGTTTTGCTACAATGACTTGCTCATATTTCTTTCCAGATATCACGGACATGTCCCAGTTGAATATTACTGATAAGCCATATACTTAGATTATTCAAGGGTGCAATATTCGAGTATCATTTCTTTGTGTACTTTTATAGGTAGATCTTCAGAACTTAAGCCCGTATGTATTCTGTGACTTTTACATTTAAATTTTCAAAGAATTTTGGCAGCCATTTTGAACTTAGAGTTTGGTCTCCCAACTGTCACCCATCATGGCCACATTGTCTCATTGTCATGTGGTATAGTCACAAGGTGCAGCACTACAGCAGTTTTCTGAATCGTCTAGACCTGTGGCAAGTACATGATGGAATATTAAAATGAACCAGGAAATGAAATGTGATCAAATTTTTGTTGTTTTTGATCAAAATAACAAACTGCAATGTGCTTTATCACTGTAGATAAGCGGTGGCGCGGAAAAATAATTTCGAACGGGCTTGGTGATCAATTTCGAACGGTTGATGGTCAATTTCGAACGGTTGGCGATCTATTTTGAACGGTCCAGACATTAAGGTAGGTGAAAAGTATATTTGTCTGATGTTTATGTCACAAATATTTATATTTACCACCTCGATGAAACTTTACTGACCTGTGGAATGCTTTTGAAGCACATCGGGAGTTTTTAATGATTATTTATTATTTATTTTTGAATGGTGAGAAGCAGTATACATGTCATTAATATGTAATATCGTTATTAGTGTGTGCAAACGTTTGATGAGTCAGTTAAATTGAACGTGTACCTAGACATAGCTAAAGTGAATCACGTTATGCTGTTTGATTGATGCATTTTCCTCAAATCCAGCCCGAATCAAAGAGAATAGAAAATTTAAATGTGGTCAATTTCGAACGCTCATAAATGACAGGCGGATAATTTCGAACGGTCATGCGAGTGATTTCGAACGGTTTGTTAATAGTTCTCCTGAACTGTTTCACCTTGAAAATTGTGTATGTGTTGTGATTTCTGTTGATTTCTGTTTCTTGGGTGGGGGGTTGGGGGTTACAAATATTAGTAGGTTAGTCATTATTACTTTTCATTACTTTGTATCTCTCGGATAAGCCAAAATTCTATTTGGTGTTTAGCATTGAAAGGATTATATACATACACTGTACATACACTGTTACTGATTGAATGCATATATGTTGAGCATCTAGCCACCTCCCCTCCCCCTCTCCTCTCCATGTACATGAAGTGATTAGTCTAGTAGTACGGATGGGTATAAAATATGTCTGGAAAACGCATAATCGGTATACATATACAATGTGAAATGTATCAAATTCTAGCTCAGTATTGTCCAAAATGGAGATGTGAAAAGGATAAAAAATGCAATGTATAATATATTGAAAGTTTACGACGAAAACGGATGTAAAAACTGGGTAACTGATGTTCGCATGATGTTGTGTTCTCACGGGTTTGGGGATGTGTGGTATTTTCAGGGGGTGAGGAATACAGAACTATTTGTGAATACATTTCGGCAGAGGGTAACAGATTTTGCACAACAAAATTGGTACTCAAAATTGTCAGTAAATTCAAAGTTGAACTACTACCGAAATTACAAAACAGAACTGACTCTAGAAAAGTGTTCGTTAATTTGTATATTGGAAACACATAATATCTGTGGCCAGATTTCGATGTTCAAATCATAAACTTGGTATAGAGAAGAACAGGCACAACAAAACAAAACAAGATGCACGCTTTTGCCAGTATTGTGAATAAGTAAATAATATCAATTTAATAGAAGATGAATGTCATGTTGTCTTAATTGGCCCACTATGTAAAAATTTAAGTCAGAAATACTTAAACATATCCATCGTACCAAACTTTAGCACAGTAGCATGCTTTCAATTTATTTTGTCACACAAGAAATATGAATGTATCAGACGTTTAGCTGCCTTTATATATAACGCTGAAATTACTCGTGATAATTACCTTACTTATGATGTACGCTGTATTTTATTTGTCTCAAACCACGATATATTGTATGTTTCTACGCATATGGACCCGTTGGCCTTTTTGAATAAATCATTATCCCGTAGTAGTGAAATCAACATGCCGAAAAGTTACATAGGCTAGGGTGTATGGTATCCCGGCGTGGCGGGCCCGCTCATTTCGGTCCTTCATATAAACACTGATAATATATCCGTGCAAACATCGCTTGGCATATCCTTTGCCATACATTTGTAGTGCAAGGCTAAATAGCCTTTATTATCTTTGCACAATTATGCTAATTCTCATTTCCGCGTGTTCTATGTCATCATAAGGAATCTTACAGTGGTAGCACCAAAAATTGGCCATGATGACGCTTATAGGAACCCATAGAAAACATTATACAGGATGAATAAAATATTTTTTGAACGTTCGAAATTGATCGCCTATGAAAAATAACCGTTCAAAATCAACAACGCCCGTTCGAAATTGATCGCTTATCAATATTATTCTTATCACGGTGTTAGCATCTTTAACCTTTGATCTCAATACTTCAAGTTTTAGATATAGGTTGTGGGCCATATGTGCTTTGAAAATCATCAATATACGATAATAAAATTGGTCTATATATTACGCAAATTGTCAACAAACTGGGATCATCAGGAAATACAAGATGACTTGTGTTTCCACGTCTACCTGGAACCCCTCAACTGCTTACAAATGACATACGATCATTTCTTTGTGCCCAAATTGAAAGGTTATGTCTATAAATATGAAATTACTTCACAATTTACTCACTTTTTACCCTGTTTCAGTGTGCGGACCGTTCGAAATTGATCGCTAACCGTTCGAAATTGATCACCAACCGTTCGAAATTGACCACCAAGCCCGTTCAAAATTATTTTACCCCGCAACCGCTTGTCTACAGTGATTATGGCTCGGACGTTGAGACCAATATAACTCCGATGTGACCACTCTCACAGTGACTCCATGGAACTATCCCAATGGACTCGACCTCGTATTGTGATTGTGTTAATTTGTACAATTATCTGGTGTTTGTGATTTGAAATACATCTTGCAACTAAAGGTAGAGCTAACATAACAATGACATCCAAAAACCATTGTTTCTGACGTGGCTGTTTTTATTGAAGACCTGATGAAGTTGATGTTTACTGCAGCCCAGCAAAGTACTAGTACAATAATTATCCAGAACAAGAAAAAATCACCTCGCTTATGATAAATTTCAACTATTTTGGAACAGTCAACACCATTGACATGAATATGTTTATTCAGTCTGCCACAAAATATCTAGATGGTGACATTATGACAAGACATGATGATAGATGTACAGGAATCGATCATGGTGTCCCCAGTTATACAGAGTTGACTCAATATTCCCAGAGTGACGGAATTGGCGTTGACAGTCTTTGTTGTGCTATGAGATATTGGTAAATTGCCTTCATGGTGAAAAGAGCCCGAATCACCCCCTGGATCCGCATTTGGTTCGAGAAAAGGAATTCAGTTTATCAAAATTGCCATCACGCTCTTTTGCTACATAAGGCATCGTATAAGTACCCGTGCTGACACTGGGATTTATGATCATTTTGAAAATGAGGTACTGAAGTCATTGACAGTGTGTTATTGCGGACGCTTTATTTATAATAATAGTCAATAAATAATCGAGGTATTACAAGGGTGGATCCAGGAAAAGTTTGAGGGAGAGCGGGGGAGGAGTACCCCTTAGGGTCCCCGGAAGCCCAATAACTCACCTCAAATTATTAACTTTGCTAACATTTCCGGCCCAAGTAGCGCACCTTACTCTGTTAATACTACTCATCCACTGAATGTATACCATATTTAAAACGTCTGGCATATTTTTAATCTTCATTGAATTTAGAAGAAATAGTAAGCTGCGCTACATGGGCCACATTTCCTCTGTCGCTGAACTACGGACGAAAACGTACGTAAACAGGTCATAAAAATCAGAGTGTAGCCTGGATCACTAAGTTATCGTGGCATTAAGAAAATTTTGCTAAATCTACTTAAAGGGAAATTTTATTATGTGAAAACATAAATATGTTATCACCTTGTATGAGCTATCTTTCAAATGTTAACATAACTTTTTCTCTTAGTCGTCTCTGTGAGGGAGAGTAGTGGAAGTGAAAATGAATTTCACTCGTGTGCCCAAATGTTCATAACGTCACCAAGATATCGTGGTACTGAATGTTCGAAGGTTGTGAAAGTTCTCATTTGATCTTTGCCAGAGTATGTAGTGGTGCACTTGTGTGGAAAACGACACATTTCTATTTTATATTCAATAATTTAAATATTAACTCAGCTTCAGAAGTCTTTTATCAATTTTCATAAGAAGAAGTGACGATTTATGCAATTTCATCAATTTGACAAATTTTTATTGATACGGATGTAATATTCTCAAAGTTTCTTGTCTTTTTATTACTTCCACTGCTTCGTCCGCATATTTTTTCTTCATATGACCGGTGGGACAATAAACATAATCATGCATTTGTTTTTTTTCAAAAAAAAAAAAACGAAAACGTATGGCGCCTCGTTCGTGCCACAAAAAAATAGAATTTATTTTTTTTCTAACTCATAACGTATGACATGAGTTAGTATCTCCTACGTATGAGTTAGTATCTCCTACTAACAACTTGTTATAGTATCTCATACGTATGACTTAGTATCTCATACGTATGACTTAGTATCTCCTACGTATGTCATAGTATCTCCTACGTATGACTCAGTATTTCATACGTATGTGTTAGTATCTCCTACGTATGACTTGTTATCTCATACATATGTGTTAGTATCTCCTACGTATGACTTTTTATTTCATACATATGTGTTAGTATCTCCCACGTATGACTTGTTATCTCATACGTATGTGTTAGTATCTCCTACGTATGACTTGTTATCTCATACGTATGTGTTAGTATCTCCTACGTATGACTTGTTATCTCATACGTATGTGTTAGTATCTCCTACGTATGACTTTTTATTTCATACGTATGAGATAAATAACTTCCCTTTTTGGTGGCACGAACGGGGCGCCATAAAAACGAAACTGTACACAACCAAACAAACATTACCACGATATCTTAGTTACCACGATAACTAAGTGACCAACCATACATGATGATGGGACAGATGCCTGGGAAGTATCTGAGTGAAATTTCTCGCATTATCTGACACCCTCTATCGAAAGCACAATTGAATTTTCGGAGGACGTTATGACCATCGATATTCCCATCATGATGTAACATAATCCTAGAAGCCTGCATATAACTGATGGTATTCAATATTCAACACGGTATTAAGCAAGTGAGATTGAAAAAAAAGACACAGAAACTGCGCACCTCGCGCCTGATTCTCGTTTTTCTCGAATACTGAAGCATCACCCGGATATAAACTAGACCAAAAAGTTATATGTCACCAGCAGGACAAAAGTAACCAATACACCTGTAACAAAACCATGCAACTGCCGCGCTGAAACGTTCGTTAGGAACGGTCACGTGATCTACAAAGTCCACTTGCGAAGACACCGTTCGCGGAAGAACCGTTCGCGGAAGCACGATTGCGGAAGCATCATCAGCGGAAGCATCGTTAGCGGAAGAACCGTTCGCGGAAGCACGATTGCGGAAGCATCATCAGCGGAAGCATCAGTCGCGGAAGCACCGTTCGCGGAAGAGGAGCCTTCGCGGAAGAACCGTTCGCGGACGTAGTCTTCACCATGTGGAGAAGAGTGCGGAAGATACGTTCGCGGACGAAGATGCGCGCGCAGCCACCCTGGCTATATAAGGGAGAGCGGACGGCCGCTCTGAGAGCACTGCAACAGCGACATCGACCGTGGGGAGATCGTCACCGCCACAGCCAAGGGACTCGACGAACTCCGTGCGGACGACTCCTTCTTCAGGGCCTTAGAGTCAACCGGGATTAGACCGACTACCTGGAGAAACCATTCGACTAAACGGGACGGGAAACTTCAACGGGAAGGGACAGAGAGACGCCGCCGGCTAAGAACTCTTTTTAGTTGTGCCCTCGTGCACTATTTATTTTTGAAATGTGATCATACAGTGCTCCATGTCTGAACTTCATATTTGTACGTCACGTGGGTGACCAGCCATACAATTGTAAGTTGATTTGATGTATATAAATCTTCAATTTATTTACATCTGAGTTGCTTCTTGCCTAAGTGAACCCGGTAAGCTACGGAGTGATGATACACCAGCGTTGGGGGACACCAATTTAGTGACGGCTCTCGAATCACAACGAGCGGGAGTTACATAAAGTCTATACGATAAGAGAAACCAGGTTTTTTGGGCCACACCGAAAACAAGTCATTACCAAACGTCACAACTTGGCGCACGTGACCAGGATCCCCGAGGGTCTACTGCCAGGGAACGAACCTCAGCATCACTCATGTCCGGCGAAAACAACAAAACTGCCCCAGGGAAGACAGGAGGTGAAGAGGAAGACTCTTCGCGGACGGCTTCACTTGCGGACGAGGAAGACAGCGGTTCGCAGAAGCCGACCTTTGCGGAAGAGGGAGACGACCATTCGCGGAAGACGTTCGCGGAAGACGACCGTTCGCAGAAGACGTTCGCGGACGACAACCGTTTGCGGAAGACGACCTTGGCGGAAAAGGCCGACGACCGTTCGCGGAAGACAACGTTCGCGGAAGACGACCGTTCGCGGAAGAGCAGCTTCACAGCCAGAAGTAGACGGGACGTTTCGACGAGTGAGGAGCAACCAGGGAGGTCGAGACCTTCCATGGGCCAGTCGACGAGTCAACAGAGACCCCGGAGCCAGACACCCGACAACCGTTTTCTTTTCAGACACGACTCTGGGTGGCAGCACGATCGAGACAGGGAGAGGTCAACCTACCTTGAGAGCGTTAGGAGGGGCCCCGAGTTCCGACGAGTGCTGGGACCGGAGTACGTCAATCTGGACGGGGAGGACGGCGAAATCTGGGCGAGGAGGGATCGGCTACAGCTACCGGAGCAGAGTCCAAGTGTGGCACCTCCAGAGAATGCAGCATTGAAACGGCTTTGGGACCAGTCCCAGCAGCAGTCTGGTGCAACAGGGCAGCGGTCTGGTGTGACGAGTCGACAAACGGGAGTGACTGGAGGACGGGTTACTTGGGCTCCGACCCAAGAGAGCAGCTCGAGAGGGAGAGGACTTTTCGCCAAAGAGAACATTCGCGGACGAGAGGCATTCTTCGGCGACAGGGACGCTTGCAGCCGGGGATCCTTCGTGGATGAACGGACCGGAGTACGTCAATCTGGACGGGGAGGACGGCGAAATCTGGGCGAGGAGGGATCGGCTACAGCTACCGGAGCAGAGTCCAAGTGTGGCACCTCCAGAGAATGCAGCATTGAAACGGCTTTGGGACCAGTCCCAGCAGCAGTCTGGTGCAACAGGGCAGCGGTCTGGTGTGACGAGTCGACAAACGGGAGTGACTGGAGGACGGGTTACTTGGGCTCCGACCCAAGAGAGCAGCTCGAGAGGGAGAGGACTTTTCGCCAAAGAGAACATTCGCGGACGAGAGGCATTCTTCGGCGACAGGGACGCTTGCAGCCGGGGATCCTTCGTGGATGAACGGGCTCGTGGGCGAGGGGGAGTCTTTGGTGACGAGGACGCTTGTGACCGTGGAGGGCCCTTCGCGGACGACCACGTTCGCGGACGAGGACGATTCGCGGAAGAGAGTGTTCGCGGAAGAGAGGAGTCTTCACCCAGACGGCGGCTCGACGAAAGGAGTGATCCAGGCGACCAATCTTCCTTTCCAGTTTTTCGGAGTAGACGGGGAAGACCATTCGCGGATGAGCCGGTTCGCGGAAGACTCGCGGAAGATGGCGTTCGCGGACGTGCATCTTTTGTGGAGGGACGTCTCCGAGACATCTTGGCGGACGAGCCCGTTCGCGGAAGACTCGCGGAAGACGGCGTTCGCGGAAGAGGCCTGTTCGCGGAAGAACTTCTTCTGGAGCTGTTGGCGGAGGAGTCCGTTCGCGGAAGGTTCGCGGAAGACAGTGTTCGCGGAAGGTTCGCGGAAGACAGCGTTCGCGGAAGAGGGAGGTCTTCACCCAGTCGACAAACGAGACAGCCAGCCTCCTGGAGAAATCCAGCTTCTATTTCAGTCACCCAGGGAGGCCGGAGACAGCACCCTTTCTCATCATCGGGCGATGAGGGGCCTTCATCTGATGGAGGGACCGACAGCAGCCATGGTTACCCAGGACGGGGGAGGAGACCACCGAGGCGGGGACCGCCGCTGCACCGACGAAGCCCTAGGCCGAGACGGAGGCAGGAGGACTCGTCGTCCGAGGACAGCACAGCCTGGAATCAGAATGGCAGAAGGAACCGGAAGATGCTGACCCCTGACAAGTTCGATGGGACTTCCATAGAGTGGCCGGTGTACCGGGCCCACTTTGACGTCATCGCAGAGGTCAAGTAGGGCGTCTACTTAGCCGGGAGCTTGACAGGAGAGGCGCGACGAATGCTGACCAGCCTGAGTCCTGCAGACCGGAGGGACATCGACGTTCTGACCGACAAGCTGACCCTACGATTCGACCCTGACTGTCAGGAGGAGTCCTACAAGGCGACCTTGGGACAGAGAACCCGCAGGAAGGCAGAGACACCCCAGCAGTACGGCTATGAGTTGCAGCGACTGGCCGGCCGTGGTTATCCGGATCTGAACTCCGCAGCTCAGGAGGCTATCGCCTTAGACCACTTCTGGAAGGGCCATCCAGATGGGGACATGAAGGTCTTGGCGCTCATGAGGAAGATGAAGACCATGGAGGAGGCCATAGCGTTCGTGACCCAGTACGAATGTGTCAAACCCAAGCCTGGGAAGCCGGTGATGTCCATAGAGTCGGAGGACTCCGAGCCAGCTCTAGGACGGGTCCTACAGCTATTAAAGAACCAGCAGGGAGGCGAGATTACCACCAGTGGGCAGCAGAGCAACCAGCCGAACGTAGCGGGTCTACCCAGACTTCCCTACTTCAAGGGGCTCTTTGAGAGCCAAGACAGGAAGCTGGATCGACTAATCGAGCTGTGTGAGCAGGTGCTATCCATCAAGCCGAGGGCCGCCACTGCTGAGAACAAGGGACCAAGCGCTAGGCCGGGACCAGATGACTGTTGGTACTGTGGGAAGCCGGGTCATCGGACCAAGGAGGAGCGCTTGAGTCGACTAATCGAGGAGATTGGTGAGCGGAACAGTTTGACAGACGAGGAGTCGGAAAACCAGTAGGGCTCATACCAGCCCCCAACCGTATGGGCCATTGGCAGGTGTGTGCACGGCTTCACAGGCGAGAAGCTCGACGAAGACGTGAAGAACACATTGCCAGGGGGGAATTTTTAGTTTCACAGATTTTTAATAGGTTTTTCCGGTGTGCATCCGAAGTAACTGGATGGGCGCAGGAGGAGCTCGAGGATCGAATTCTCGACTATTCGGAGGGCAAGCCTGTCAACACAGACGGGAGTGCCAATGTACAGCAAACTGATGGAGCCGCGGAGCGTCTAATGACCCACGGAGACGTCGACGAAATGCAGACCGATGGAGTCGTGGAGCGTCTGGGGACCCACGGAGACATCAACGAGGTTTCTGCTAGCAGCAAGGACAACCAACAGGTTACAACCTTGAGGCTGGAGGCTGCGAAACAGCAGGGACCCCCCCATGCAACTGAACCACAAGCGGCCGTGAAAGAGGAGACGGAGGGCCGGTGGAGCGGAATGACCAAGGGGCCAGCGCAGCAGCTATTGCTGGTGGACGACTCATTACTTATCCGGAGCGGCGGTTTCGAGGGGAGTGATTCCCTTAAGACTGACAGAGAGGACCAGGGTGGTGCATCACTGTGGGTGGACGACTCAGTACTTATCCAGGTCGGCGTACCTGAGGAGAGTGGCAGCTCTGTTAAGATTGACAGAAATGGCCAGGTGGTGTCGCTGTCAGCCGGTGCCCGAGGCACATTGGCGTGGTATGCGGCGTGCCACGTTATGGGGAAGGCGACTCATATGTTGGTGGACACGGGTGCCTCTTCCACCGTTCTGGACGAGTGTCTCTTCGACCAAATGGATGACGAACATAAAGCAATGATAAGGCAGACGAGAATAAGGTTACGGGCAGCAACCGGAGACTACTTACAGGTTCAAGGAGAGATGACAGTTCAACTTCTACTGGGCACACGACTCGTGTCGGCAGACGTACTGGTAGCCAAACTAGGGATCCCGGGAGTGTTGGGGCTTGATGTACTTCAACAGATTGGGGGACAGCTGGATCTGCGTAAGGGCGAGTGGCAGGTGGGCGACACTACCGTAGTGATGAGCTCGGGCCACGGGGACGCCGTCTACACACTGGTGACGGAGGAGACGGTCGTCTTGCCACCCTTTTCAGAGATGATGGTGGACCTCAAGCTGACAGGAAGTGAGGGAGGAGTTCCGAAGGCCGGCCTCGTGCAGTCCGCAAGAGAGCCGTTGGAGGACGACCCCCTCGTAGTGGGACGAGCCCTGGTACGACCCCGAGGACGCCTGGTACCGGTGGTACTTCTGAACGCCGGCGCTGGAGTTTGCACTGTGCTGATGGGGACCATCTTAGCTGAGCTTCACGGAATAGAGGCCGTGATCGACCTAGGATTTCGTCCCGATGGCGGGAAAACAACCCAGAACGAACCTAAAAGGGAACAGTGGTACCGGGAGGAGAGCGGGAGGGAGCATGAGCCCCTTACACCAAACTCCACCAAGTGGCGGAACCGGACGCCTGAGCAGCCCGAAACCAGAGTGCACGCCATGCACGCAGAACCGTCGACGAAGACACCAGAGTGCCCGGAGCATTTAGAACCGCTCCTGGAGGGAATGCATCCGGACTTGACGGAAAAGGAGGTGGAGGTCGTCAGCGATCTCCTTCGACGCCACCAGCAGGTCTTCATGGGACCAGATGGGAGGTTGGGCCGGACGTCCCTGGCGAAACACGTCATCGACACGGGAGATCACCCCCCGATCAAGCAGCCTCTGAGGAGAGCCCCGTACTACCAACAGGAGCTGATCGAGGACGAGGTCGACAAGATGTTGAAAGCTGACGTTGTGGAGCCAAGCGACAGTCCATGGTCGTCCCCCATCATGCTAGTGAAAAAGAAGGATGGTGCACTGAGATTTTGCGTCGACTACCGCCGTCTAAATGATGTCACCCGGAAGGATGCGTACCTTCTGCCTTGAGTCGACGAAAGATTTGACATCTTATCAGAAGGACGACGGAGATGGAGTTCGACAACCATTGGAGCGAGGCTCATCAGCAGGTGTTCGAGGCGCTGCGTCAACCTCTGACCGAGCGCCCCCTGCTGGTGTACCCTGATATGAAGCGTAGCAAGACCCAAAGGAGAAGAGGAGGCCTGTCCGACTCAGGAGGAGTGTCCCCTACCCCTGGAGGACTTCTCTGATGAGGATTTGCTTCCTCCGATCAGCGGAGAAGGATGGAGCCCAGGAGGACCTCAAGTCAACATCGTATGGGAGGTCCCTGTTGAGCCCTTGATGGAAGATCACTATTGCGGAGATGGAGTCGGGATATTCCAGATCTGGGAGGTGCGCCGCCAGGAGGACCCGAGGACGACTGCAGAGCCGACCGAGGAGTCCCTACCTGAAGACCGGAGCCCCCACGACCGGTGAGCCATCGGCTAGAAAGGGTGGCGATGGATATTCTGGAGCCCGGGACCATCAACAATTTAAAAAGGTGCTGGTTTATCCTTCAAACTGACACCTGGATACCCAACCCGGACGATGTGACCCCAGTCCGAACCGGAGTCTCAGCAGGAGCGGAGAGAGGCGGAATCCCCGGAGGCCCCCACCCCCGAGAACGACGGACCCCCCGTTCCCAGAGACTCGGCCCCTACCTACAAGCCCCTAGACCTGAGTTGGTACCTCAAGCCCGTTCCGGAGGAGGAGGACCAACTGCGACCGTATGTGGAGGGCCTGGGCAGAGCGGTCACTGCCGGAGAGAAGGCCCTGGAGGACCTGGCGTCCACTATAGCCATGGGACGACGCCACCTGACCCAGGCGGAGGCTCGGCTCCAAGCCAAGTAGGAGCAGAGACAGCTCGAGGCTGAGGTGCTGCAGCTGCGAGGGGAGGCCTCTCAACGAGAGAAGAGCCACCGGAAGGAGCTGCGGGCCCACGTCCGAGAGACTAAGCTGCTCCGGGAACAGCTCCGGGCCTACACCGACACTCGGGACAGGCTGGCAGAGACATCCGAGAGCGAGGTGGATCGCCAGTAAAGTGGTAGAGACGAAGAAGGAGGAAGAAGAGAAAAGAAGAGAGAGACAGGATCAACGGGGACGTTGATCTCCAGAAAGGGTGGAGTTGTAACAAAACCATGCAACTGCCGCGCTGAAACGTTCGTTAGGAACGGTCACGTGATCTACAAATTCCACTTGCGAAGACACCGTTCGCGGAAGAACCGTTTGCGGAAGCATGATTGCGGAAGCATCATCAGCGGAAGCATCGTTAGCGGAAGAACCGTTCGCGGAAGCACGATTGCGGAAGCATCATCAGCGGAAGCATCAGTCGCGGAAGCACCAATCTTCAATTTATTTACATCTGAGTTGCTTCTTGCCTAAGTGAAGCCGGTAAGCTACGGAGTGATGATACACCAGCGTTGGGGGACACCAATTTAGTGACGGCTCTCGAATCACAACGAGCGGGAGTTACATAAAGTCTATACGATCAGAGAAACCAGGTTTTTTGGGCCACACCGAAAACAAGTCATTACCAAACGTCACACACCTGTAGAATATTTTTGTGACTGACGTCCCCAAAACACTCCCCCGCACGCGCTTCACATGCATACACACACGCTTACATAAGCGTCTATATATTCTCATCCCTGGGAGTGCTGCGCACTTATCAGAACCACATGTGCCTCAACATGACCAACAGTCCTACTTAGTACAGCCGCGCCATAACTCACACACAGGAAGCAAGCGGGCATATATTATATACATTTAAAGATTCCAAGAAACTCATACATACACCTCCATTACGTGCACAGTACATGATATGACGTCACTCACCACCAATCAGACACAACACCGCAACTTTAGGCGGGAAAACATGCGTAGACTTGTCCCGCCATTCAGAGATTTAAGTAGTAGAGTTCGACGAGAGTTAGTCGGGCATGTACGGGGGGTCCCTTTGCACCCCCCCCCCCCCATGATCCTCCAAAACCAACTTTTTTCTCAAGGTTTTTTAATACTAATAAACATTACATATGTTTCCGGTTGCGCATCCATTGCAAAAATTGGTTTTCGGGCCATTTTTCAAAATGGCCGCCCCAGCAAAATCTCGAATTTTGAGATTGCTTCACTTTAGGCTGCATAGGTCTACAAAATAAAATCTTTGTTACCTTTTGCTGCTTATTGTAGGGGCCTGATGCATTGTACATGCGAAAACAGTGGTTGAATAAATATTTATAATATGAATATGTCCATAAATCCAAGATGGCCACCAAATTTAGATAATGTTTCACTAAAATGTCCATAACTTCGGACTGGGTCAACCTAGGATGTTCATTTTGGGGTCTATACCTAGGTTTTCATATACAGGGAATCTATTTAGACCAAAATAAATACAATCAAGCTATTTCCTTTGATGCATGCATCAAAGATGGCCGCCAAATTTAGATAATTTTTCACTAAAATGTCCATGTCTTCGGACTGAGTCAACCTAGGATGTTCATTTTGGGGTCTATACCTAGGTTTTCATATACAGGGAATCATTCAGACCAAAATAAATACAATCAAGCTATTTCTATTGATGCATGCATCCAAGATGGCCGCCAAATTTAGATAATTTTTCACTAAAATGTCCATAACTTCGGACTGAGTCAACCTAGGATGTTCATTTTGGGGTCTATCTCTAGGTTTTCATATACAGGGAATCCATTAGACCAAAATAAATACAATCAAGCTATTTCTTTTGATGCATGTACACCTGCACACATGGTACACGCTACACAATCATGTAGATATCTCTCGAATATAGCCCCCTTGACCACCCTATGGTCTCAATTGTGGATCTTGCTTGGATATTTCTGATAGAGACTTTTACTGATTTGTAATCCCAATCAATCCTTGAACAAATAGAGCTTGATTTGATTAGTTTTGTTAATTAACATAAATCCAAGATGCCTGCTAACACACCCGGAAAATTCAAGTTCTTAACTAATTGTGCTATAAAGATGTGTGATACTTACTTTCAAGGGTATTTTGGTATGTAGATTCCATTTTTGGTGTTATTCTAGCTATATAATATCAATTTAAAATGATACCAGCATCTCATTGAGATGGAAAGCAGATAAGAACATATTGTTATTTGAATTTATTCATACACTTATGTATTACGCATTACTCACCAACATGCTTGGGATACCTTTTATTTCACAAACAGAGAACAATAATGTAGAATATCTTCATTGGCTATCTTAACACATGAACATGATGGAACATGGTACTATGATATTGGTACTGCTATATTGTATGAATTGACATATTAGTTGATGATGTCTTCACCATTGCCCTGCATTCTCTTGCAGTACAACAACGTTGTCTTGAGCTGTCCGACATCATACCACTCAACATCCTCTATCTCAGTTCTGGAAAATTCTACATCACTTTTGCCACAACAGTCTCATTCATTGATCTAGCTTAGACACAGCTTCGTTTACAGGTTGCCACACTCTCCTGGAGCAGAACAGTTGCTATACAAGTGCATCACTGGTGTGTCTATATACACCAGTATATATATTACATGTCTATATGTATTTTTAATGATAATAATAATAATAATAATAATAATAATAATAATAATAATAATAATAATAATAATAATAGAGCCTAATGGCTATTATTATTAATTGCTTAATAATAATAATTATTATTATTAATTATTAATTATTATTAACTGCGTACGGAAGCCTGGTACGGCCACCTCATATTTTTTTAGATTTTGGTTTTTGTCAAGTTTTTTTTTTTCAAAATCATGAAAAATATTTTCAAATTTTTTATTTTTCGATTTTTCTAATTTTCTTGTTCTTTTCATTTTCGAGTTTTTTCTCTAATTTTTTTATTTTTTGGTTTGTTTTTCCTACTTTTTGAAATTTTTAGCTTACCGTCCCATTTGGGCCGATAAGCTATTGTCGTGGTTTTTCGTTCGTCGTCCGTTCATCGTCCGGACAAACATTCCCAATTAGGGACCTGAAAAAGGCCTCCAACTATGGTTTAAGGTAAAAGTTTAACCATTTACCCTTCACTTCTCACCTCTATTCGCAGAACAAGGAAGCTAAACGAACGAACTTAAATTGATATTGGCAGGAAAACTAATTTTTCTATGCCTGTGGTCTCAGAAAAATAGGTTACAAAACAAATTATGCTTGATCAGATGGATAAATCAAGCATATGACAGTACTAGCAGCCGTTTTTCTTTCGTTTTGTGCGCCACTCAGAGTTACGGCCCAAGTATCATATCCTGCGCCTTCCTCTATATTCAATAAGGATTAAAAAGGTGCGAGACGGATTAAATGGTATGTTTTCAGTGGACGAGTAGTATTAAGTATAGAATCGCACTGCATCAAGGGATACAAAGCACCGAGGATGGCGGTAATGTAAACAAACTCAAAATATCTCCACTAGAAACTCGCAACGAAATCGATTAGAAGGGGGCGTCTGTTTGGGTATACAAGTGCAGATATATAACTGTTATGTTTCTTTCGTTCGATCAGAAAGGTATGAAAAAATCCATAACTTACTGCCAATATCACTTTAATCAAGGATCCTTGCTTTAATGTTCTTTGTATACGTGGATATGTGGATAACGTTGTTTTTATTTCACCGTCGTGATACGCATGAAATTATGTTATAAAGACATGATATAAATATGTTAGTGGTGTTACTATCGTGCACGGATAATTGTGCAAAATCCCTGCCCGTTAGATGGCGCCCATATCTTCTCATCATGAGTATGCAGATCTCACAAAAATCATACCTTTCTAGCACTGTTTACAAATTAATTCCGTGCGCATATTATAGGCCTACATACGATGTCCATGCAAGACGAATACCGATGTGAAAGTAATTGGTAGTTCGTATGAACACTGATGAATAGTAGTCCTTGATCAAGTACGCCCATCAAAAAATAGCAAGGTGTTCATAAAATTCAACACAGTTTTCTATTTGGCCCAAAATCCAATATTTTCGTAAAGTTGTTATTGGTCAATAGTGTACAAATAGGCGACAGTATATGCCATATGAGAACTGTGTATGAGTAAATAAATATGAGTACCGTCGAAATAGTAATAAGCACCGAAATATCAATGTTGAAGGCTACCACGGTTCTCAATCTTCCGCACTCGAAAAAATTAACTCGTTGTGGGGCAGCGAAAACTAAATGTGTATGATTGTAAAAGTAAAGATGCAGTCAGAAAATAGAACGTACCAAACGTGCTAGTTTTAATGCTCCAAATTTTAAGTACAAAGTTTATATCGGATGTCATCAGAAAATGATTACAGTTGTTTAGTAGTCCATATGCTTCAGTGTGACACTAAAAACCTTAATAGACGCTGATGACCCTCCCTGAAGTTGCTCCACGGAACCAAAACAGCAAAATTAAAATCTGACAGTAACTGTTAGATTTTAATTTCGTTGTTTTGGTTCCGTGGGGCAACCCTGAAGTTGTGTATAATATAATGATGTTTAAGAATGTTTGGTGTTTGAGAATGGAAAAGGTGATTTTGCAAAACATACCAACATAAACTCAATTCTCATGTACTACGTGTATATGATGTGTTTTTTTGGTTTGGTTATGTCAAAAATTGGCGAATAATATCCGTGAGTGCAGCCAGCGACTCTGTGGCCCTTTCATGATCCGGAAGTATATGAACATACAGGAGCAGGTGACATGGTATGTGAAAAGCCTTATTTTCTGGAAATTACCCCGTGGGTATTTTCCGCCCAAAATTGATTACCGAGAATCTGGAAAAAAATGGAAATACTTAGTCACGCTCCTGAATATATACACGAAAAACAGTTCTGTCGTGACAATTCTGTAACTATAAGACATATTCCAGTCGACTTGATGTAAAACACATCAATGTACCAAACTCTGTTCAGATTTGGATAAAATTATAACTTCTCATAACTCTTTTCGTTATCTTTTCCGACTGCCAGATTGACGTTGTCTTGGAGTAATTGTATTTATATACTTACAGCCATAAAGTCCAAACACCAAAGCTACACCTAATTTCCGAGTCCTGAGAGAGCGGTATGTGCGGCAATGGCTTTCCGCGAGGCTATCTGCTGTGATAGCCTGCACCCCGAGTAAAAGACGTAACAGCGACTGTTCTCTGATGTGCGTGGGACTACTGGCTCCATCCTCGGTATATATACATTCTGCATCGATTCGTGTGACAAGTTGAAGGAACGACTGCGTGTAACTGCGTGTTCTTATTGCTGGCACTGCAGTCGCGTCCACACAGAGGAGACAGATGTCTTGTGAGCGGTCTTTATCAAAACATATTTGTTCCATTCATTACGGAGGAATCGTTTAGCAAGGAGCACAGGGAACGGATGTTTTGAAGGTGGGTTTTGTCGTCGGTAAATTTATATCAACTGATAACTATATGTTCCAAAACGTTCTCCCCTAATTGTACATTGAAGAATAGAAAAGAATGAAACATTACATCAACCGAACTGTTTCAACTTCGAAAAGAATGTCATCATGTCATGTTTAAGAAATAAATTTATGTTGATTTATGTTATATGGAACTCAAATCAACATTTCAATGAGCAACACCAAGATCTTTTTTGAAAAAGAAAAAAAAAGAATATTGGCCAAGTTGTATAATACATGTAGGCCTATATCTTTCTGGCAAATGTAACACGGTTGATACGTGTGCTCATATAGATTTTCTAGTAACATTTTCTCGGCATCGCGAGGAGGAAATGTGAAATATTGGTGCGCATAACCTTTTCAATGTATTCTTGAAAATCCTTATCAATATCCCAAGTTTCGCTATACACGTGACTATACATGTGGGCATAGAGCAGAACGTTCACATTATGTATCAAATACACTGACCCCCCTCAAGTTAATGTTTTAGGTTTTATTTGATATTCCTTAGTCATACGGTCATCAATTTACCTTGATCAGTATTATCAGATAGCCCTATACATGTAACTACTTGGCTCTCCAAATGATATTGAGTATACAATTGCTTCTGTTTGGAAGTGGTTTTACATCATCTTCACGATTTCTTCATTTTTCGTTTATGAACTCGTCATAATATCGTGTTCGAGTGTCCCCTGTTGCTGAATTAATTAGCGAACGTTCTTTTAATTTTTTAGTCCAAGTTTATTCTACAACGTTCACGGTAGAATTTTCCTGACAATCGACTTTTGCGGCCATTGTCGTCGAAAAAGATGTCATAATTTCTTCAGAACTCTGTTTTTCAATTTTGCACAAAAAATCATTATATTGCATAATGTGATATATTGATGCTTGTACACATCAGCAAAAGCCTACATTTGTTTTATGCAGACCAAATGTTACACAATGTTATTACTGAGCCTTCTAAATGTATTATTGTCATATTGCCGGATCTTTTTTTATGCTTTAACTTGGCATGACATTCCTTTTTTTATCGACATTTGACTTAGAGATTAGATAACGGACTCGGTATTGTTTGCTCGGGATACTTTATATATGTACTTGGGTTTTGGTTGGTCTTGATCTCAGGCCACACGTGTCATAAATATATAGGTAAGTTGGTCTCTGCAGACAAGACTGTCCCTGTATAGAGCTTGGGATTGTATCAGATGCATATACTTTAGGAGGCCATAGATATATATGGGATTCTTCTTCTTGACCTTGGAATTTACTGAAATGACCTTGAATTCAATAAGTTATTGTAATGACATTGCGTCCATCCGTCGGTCTCATATGTCAATCTTATACAATATTTTCTTACACTGATCCTACACATTTCTCCGGCAACCTCTCTAACCCTCGGTCCAATTCTAGATGCGAGGGATGCGGAGGGAAAGCAATACAGGACGGACGGAAATATCACGGAACAATATCATACTCCACCACAGTTACCACACTAGCGGAACACATTCTGGGTTTCTGACTAGACAGATGCAATGCATGAACAGAACGTTATTCATTGCACATTATTTTATGTCTTTTCAACAATAATTTATGTACCATTTGTTTTATTTTTGTCATGTTACGTTATCCCCATTATGGTAAAACAATACCGTCCATTCCGACCGTAAAAAATACGGCGGATTCGTCCGAATAATAACCGAAATTATCGCAGTCTAATAACATAAATGTATGCCTAATTGTTTCTTTTGGGGATGCCTTGTTCCTGTTTGTTCCTAACAATTCGCAAGATCACTCATGATTGGAATTGGATTGAAATCAGTATCAGCCCAAAAACACAACAGTTGCACGCATCGGAGTAATACACACCCCAAGTCTTGTAAACATTTCTACATTTTGTGTTTAATCATTAGTAATTAATATTTCGCCATGACAACGAAGATTTTCTTTTATGATAGGCCTATGAGTTCGAAGAGTTTTTATTTATTGTGCAGGAATCCCTCACTTATAACTAAATGCAAGAACTAATAATTACGTTTTTCACAGTGTCGGAGGAGTAATTTTGTTCAGTCATTTCAAAGTCATGCATTCTAATGTCAGACTGAAGCAAAGGTCTCCGACAAATTATTGTTTATACATTTGCATTGCCAATATCATGGTTTAACTAGTTAGGCCGCATGCAGGGCGAAAATATATTACTTGAGTATACGGATACATTACAGCACTCGTCAGAGAATTTGATAACTTTGACCTTTAGACCGACGGTTTCACTTGTTTTCCATCATCGCCAGTGCGAATGTCATTAATGTCAAGTACGACCTTAACGAATTATAAAGTAGTGCGTCCATCCTTGTCTATTGAGACATGATATCATGTACATGATATCCGCTTGTGCCAGTTACACAAAAGGAAGGAAATGCAACTTACCTGCACCTACGCGGTAACTTAATGTGTTTTCTCCCAGGTAACATACATATCACTCTCCTTATCGGAAACTGACCTAACCAACATTGCCACCATGATTGGTGACGAGTTACCACGCCCGCGTGTAAGTGAACAGGCTACATCTGTAAGATGTTTAGCGAGACACGCCATCAGCCTCTTGCATGTCCTTGTTCTCACACTCGACATTGTCTGCAAAGTTGAAGATCGCAATCTGTTTAACAGTGCTGTATGCAATCACCGCTACACACGATTGTTTTGATGAGTCAGTGTCCTTGGTGAGGCACGACATAATACACGGTAATGATACATTTATATCATTTTCTGCGATATCAAAATCGTGTCGAAAACAATAAATCTTTGACATCCGGCAAGAAATTTGCTAATAACTCTAACGACTCACACACTACATAGGTATAAACTGTTGATATTTCCAAAAAAAACATGATATCACTTGGCAGGTTGAGCCGGCGATAATGATATTCAGACATCCAGTTGGATCAATTGGACTCCTCTTTGTCTCTCAGCTGGTGCTGTCTGAAATCTCAACGTATAGCCTATTAAAACCCAGGCTCCATCAGATGCGAGTAACATGCAATTTAATACGTGATGCGGCAGATATTTACAGGTAGCCTGAGCCATTAGCACGAAAGTTTTTTTAACTGAAATTCTACAATTACACGGTTTTTTTTTCTCTCATAGGGACATTGAGATGATGTCGCTCGGGATATGCTCTCTGCTGTTAATGGCATCATTAGACGGTACAGCCGTACGCGGATTGGAAGTTCGACTGGGTTACGTGTCGTCGGAGAATAGATTTGACCCAGCTCTGATCAGCATGGCTCTGAACCGCGCACGTTCCGAGAACCTCCTAGTCGGCCACAACTTCAGGTGAGTAATAGTCATCGGCAACCCTCACCAGCCGTGGCACGCGCAGACTCACGTGAGATTTTGAACTTTCAGTTTGGCGTACCGGACCCCGAGCTGTGCCCCTGTGGACGGTGTGGCAGCAGAGATAGAGCTGATCGACAGGGAGCGAGTGGACGTGGTGCTCGGCCTGCTCTGCTCGACCGGTAAACGCCCTCAAAAACACAATTGTCACGGCTAATTGCATATCTTCTCGGAAGTTGCTAATTGAACACGCATAGCCGTACCTAACTTTGTACTAGGACCCACTTATTATGAGTTTCTGCTGCTGTGTAGATGTAAATGTATGTAGATGTAATGACAGTTGTATCTATTTCAATGAAACAAAACCGCCGTGGCTCCACTCGGTAAAACGGGCGGTCAACAAGTTACGTAGGTCGATCAAGACATTACCACTAATGGCATTCAATGCCACGATATAATGGCAGGTCTAAATGATATTGGGGTGTCACAACAAATTCCAGATCCCTGGAGGTTAATGAACTGATTGCTGGTTTATTATACTCCATGGCCATAAAACGATACACGAAATCTCGGTCGTTCGTTCGTGAGTAGATCTGTTTACGCTCTCTGCCAGTGTGTGTTGCTTCCGGTTACCACGATACGTACCACAACATCGCGCGGCTACCGACAGCGTGCGCCGACCCCGTGCTGGAGGACAAGACCAGCTACCCGACATTGGTTCGCTGTATTCCGTCCTCGGACAAGGTGGGCCGGGCTATCGAGCAGGTCTTCCTCAAGTACGGGTGGCGGCAGGTGGCCGTCTTCACCCGAGAGTCGGGACTCTGTGACTACGGCAGCAGCGACGCCAGGAAGCGCTTCGACGTGAGTTCCGGGCTCAAGGCAGGGGTTCTCATCCGTGGGAGTCGTGATTAAAGCAACAAGCTATTAGCAAAGTATAATACACACATTAAGATTTCCCTCGTGCGTTGATACTGGGGTTCAATGGAGCTAATTTAGTAGTGGTCGGTCGTACGTACGTGTACACTCTAAATGTAATTAGTGCTTACGTTGTATTCACAAAGCGCTGAAAAGAATTTGCCCTCTCCAGTCATGTGTGTGGTATAGCTGTAGTATCTACTTTAGTAGGAGTCTATTCTTATCAGTTCGTTTTGCTGAATGAATGTTATTGCCAATGTCAACTGCAATATACATTCTATGTATTGATTTTGTTTCCAATGACCTTCTATGGCACATCCGTCATATGCTCGATTAACACCCCACCGAATTGAATGATGAGTGCATACTAATAATGTTGTGTGTATCTCTTTTCAGCATATAAACGTGACGGTTACAGATTTCAAACAACTTCCGTCTGACTCGACTGAAGTCACCGATGGTCTGATTCGTGAGAGCCTGATGAGGATCAAAGAACGAGCGAGAGGTGAACAACATGTACTGTTGATACTGTATACAACATTTGTACCGTGTACCATGTCATGTACGTACATTGCACATTGAGTACATGTAGTTCGTTCGGGTTACTCCAGTGTGACCAATGACAGCCCAAGAAGCATTTCGCACTTTGAACCATGAGTTTGGCCCTTGTATATGTAAGTCACACCATGACTTCTCTTCAAGTTCCTCCCGTGACAGAATCATTCCTTAAAACATAAATATCCAATATGCAGCTAGACACTGTGCCATGTATATATATGAGAGAGACTCAAATCTTCTGGGATTTCATTAGAGAAATACCAAGAACGTGATTAATTCAGTTTGATTCACCATAATTCTTGAATAATGTGAATTGGCTTATTAATGGGGTACTTTCGTCAGCTGCAAATTAATTCAAGTCATTCGGTAAAGAACCACATTTCATTCCATGCCCTCTTCTGGGAAAATCATTCTACATAGCGAAGTCAGTATTGTTGACAAATTTCAGTCGCCTTACTGGTCAGCACTGACCATGTCCTCTGAATACTGATTGATTTTAGTCGTGCACGATTACTGTGAAAATTGGAATATCTTTATATGAAAAGGTGGGTCTATATACAGAAAGACACAGACAATTTGTACCTTACCCCATTTGTCACTTGAAGTTCGGGACCTTGGCATCAACTTCACCCGGTTATATTTTATTCGTTTTTTCATATAGTACGGAAGCGTATTGCTATCAAGTGTGTAAAAAATTGTATCTCGTACGTACGACTTACTAACTCGTATGTACGACTTATTAAGTCATACGTACGACTTATTAAGTCGTATGTACGACTTACTAAGTCATACGTACGACTTACTAACTCGTACGTACGACTTACTAACTCGTACGTACGACTTACTAACTCGTATTGCTATTACCCTAGAACGTTTATAGTGGGTCTAATAATTTGTTTTTAACCATGTGAGCTTATTATAATAAGTTCGACCACGGATTCACTACCACGCATTCACTGTTTTAATAATTTAGATGATGAATATGCGGCATAGCACGCATAAGCCGCTAAATATTAACCTGGGACAATTCCATTTATATTACCTCGATTCACTTACATAATTCTGGTACGGATGTAAAAAGAAATACATACCTCACCAGCTTATAAGTCATAGAAATGTGTAATTGTATTCCATGTGTGCCGTCCAGTCGTGGTGATCTGCCACTTGAGTTCGGTGGTGACTCGGATGTTGCTGATCGCGGCTGAGCTGGGCATGCGCTCTCCGGACTACGTGTTCGTGTTCTACCAGCTGTTACCGACCGACTGGACAGCGGCCCCCTGGCTCGACGACTCGGACGGCCTGTCAGAGCAGGAGATCGCCGAGAGGAAGACGGCATTCGCCTCCTTGAAACAGGTACACAATGCGACATTATTGCACCGCGAGTGATGTTGCAAAAGGAAAAGTAAAAAAAAATCCATATATCGAATTAATATGCTTTTTTTTGTTGATGCCAATGAAGATATCTCTAGCGAGTTTCGACGATGACAAAGCCGCGAGTTTCTACGGAAATCTGTCCGAGATCTCCGTGACAGACCCGTGGAACATCGGCCAGGAGGCTCTCAGTGTACGTCTTGTCAGCCAGACACTGGAAGCAAATTAGTAGAATGACCCGTTCAGATCGAGTTCAGTAATCACATTTTATACCGTCAGTTACCTTCTGGTATTGTTACAATCTGGTTTCCTCCACTATAGGAATGGTCACCGTCTATGTACATGGCATTCCTGGTGGACTGCTCCTACTTGTACTTCAAAATCCTTCACGAGGTCCTGCTGGAAGGTGGAGACCACCGAGATGGCCGGGGAATATTCCACAGGGCTCGTAACCGCACATTTTACGGTAAGACACTTTCCATATATTCCCCATTCTATATTGACATGTGAGTAATTCAGTACTTTTTTTCTGTTTTGCGGTCACTCCACCAGGCTGGACAGGCCGAGTGGTGATGAACGACAACGCTGACCGGGACCCGGATTTCTGGGTGTGGGACTGTCCTGCAGACGAGGCGACATGTCGACCCTATAGCTACGTGTCCATATCGCCGCCCGCAGTGAGTATTGTAGGCTAGTCAGCAAATAAATCGTGATCAGCTGATTGTAGGAATTAATATTTGCTTTATTCCCCCATCATCTATCAAAGTTCCAAAATAACGATTACATCTACATCAGTAACTGTACATGTACAAATGCATACAATTCAACTCGAATTTGATTATGAATATATTTGTCTGTTTAAGGGAATGGACGAGTTTGAGGCGCCGTACTGGGGCACGGAGGACGGGCGCCCCCCGCCTGATATCCCGGAGTGTGGCTACAAGGGGGAGTTGTGTCCTCGTCGCAAAAGTAGGCATATCTAGTGTCTTTTGGAGTAATTAGGCTACTGCAATTCCACGTGTGTAAATGTTTTGAGTTCCAGGTATGAAAAAAAAACGTCGTTATTGTTTCATATCCAAACACTAATTACAGACAATACAACGATAGGAACCTCAGCAGTGGTAGCAGCCCTCTGTGTCATCGGCATTATCACTGGGGTGGTAGTTTATCAAAGGTAAATTAACTCCCGGTGATCCATAATTGGCCTATTAGTAATATAAACTCCGCATGGAATCAAAGAGCGGAAATCAAATAAAAAAACAAAACGAAAACATTGTGCCATGTTATTTTGTAGACAACAGCGACGTGAAAAACAACTGCTAATGATGACGTGGAAGATAGATTATAAAGACATTGACTTCCGGAATCGAGTTGACGTGAGTGGTATTTTTATATACATATTGCGGATAATTATTGCAGTATGTTTTGTGCACACCCTAAGTTTAGAATGATGTATTTTGAGTAGTAGTAGTATAGTACTGTATCAACATCCAGGGGCGGATACAGGATTTTAGAGAAGAGAATGTGGTGGGTAGATTGACCAAAGTTGGGTAGATTTACCAAAGTTATATATACATGTAGGCGTGGGGCACGACGTCTAGATGCACCCGTGGTGACATAGGAGGCTTCCAGAGCTTGAAAGTGTGTTTGTTATCAAGCAGACATCTTTTTACAGAACACCTTATGTTCGAGCCAATGTTATGATGCAAGATCACTCTATAGCAAATTATCATTTACTGCATAATACCCAAGTAACCCAACACACATAAACAATGAACAAGATTTAGCGATCATTCTCTCTCGCTGTACACGTATAATGCACATGCCTTATACAGTTGTATATATATGCAAATGTCCGACCCGTTTCTATGGATAACTTAATGATATTCCATGATATATACATGCACGCAGAGGCGGATCCAGGATGGGTGCCGGTGCGAGAACTTTGTAGTCGGTGGTGGGGCCAGCTGAAGGGCACCAGACGCCAAAGCCTTAGGTTGCCGCATATTTGGTCCAATAACGTTTGGCATGGCGCCGTGTCCGTGGTCTATGGTATAGTCCTTCACCCATCGTCCACATTTTGATCTTCAAAAGTTACGGTCGGATTTTTCTGAAAACATACAATTATTTCAAAAAGGAGGTGTATTTCTATTTATTTTATTTTCGCTTTTTTTTTTAAATGTCGAAAATTTTCGGCGAAAACAGCCAATTTTGGACTTAATGGTCAATCTCTCAGAAACACAATGCATGGTATTAATATGTCTGGCAATATTGAGGCTAATGCATCCGATGAGGATCTGATACGAACAATGCTGATCTTTTGGTTAGGTTACGGTCCGGTATTGATTTTCCTTATATGGTCAAAACGGCGCATGAAGGTACTATATTATTTTTTAAAAATCACAGTTTCTGCTCAGAATGCACAGGTAATGGTGTAGGAAAGCTCTTTTTTAGTTTGTATGCTTGTAGGACAACCATTTTCCTTTGTACATGTGAGTTTCCAATATGATATAAGCTTTCACTGGGCGGAAGCACAACTGAGTAAATCGGCCCTTTATTTTGTCGTTTGTTTCTCGAGGTATTCGCCAGGTGTCAGTCAAGTGCTCATAGCGAACGATCTATTCCAACAACTTATGCTGGTTTTTTAATATTTTGGAAGTTATATATAAGGCTTTCACATACTAAATTTATTCGAAGATTGAAAATATTTTACCAAGTATTCCCCAGCAAAACTTTACAATGGAAGTGTATGTGATTCTTAATAGTGTGAAGATACCATTAGAGTAGATGATGTGACGAATAGGGTTCGCCAGGCCCCTATCAGGCATATCTCGGCCTATAGCAGCCAAGTTCGTTGTTGTTTAGGCACGATTCCAGTGTTCAATGCGCAGTATCCTTTAATGCTTGACAAGCTAGTCACTGGCACGACTGGGATGGTCCCCAGTCAAGGTCCCGGTCTTTCACACTCCGCTATAAAGTCTCACTAATGTCACGATATACCCAAAACACTTATATTCCACTTCTATAATTTACTGTCAGATCTTCAGAGCTTCAGCATTACGGAACACCCGAAAACGAGTTTCAAGTTCCAGGTTCCGAGTTTCAAGTTCCAGGTTCCGAGTTTCAAGTTCCAGGTTCCGAGTTTCAAGTTCCAAGTTCCAAGTTCAGCGTTTCAAGTTCGAATAAATAGTTGTCGTATACTCAGTATTTCTGCACATGCAACGCATTTCTCAGGAGATCTATCAACATTGAGCTACCTAAACCTTATTGGAAATATACACGCAAAGTTACAGAGACAATACATATTATTTTCAATCCCTTTTATTTCACTTTTCCATGGTTTGTAGTTCATTTTGTGAATGACATAAAACGATCCGAAACACATCCGATTCCACAACCTATCCAGAATTTAGCTCATGCCACCCGCGTGCCACTCTGGGGTCCGTGCACACCAGGCGTCAGTTTAGTGAGTTTTAGACTGATTTGATCCATTTATAACATTGAATGATGAGACAGAAATACTAACTAAGTTACGACGACACCTTTTCTCCCGAAGTAGCGCACTTTAATCTACTAATACTACTCACCCACTAAATGTATACCATATTTAATCCGTCTGGCACCTTTTTAATTTTCATTGAATTTAGAAGAAATCGTAACATGCGCTACATGGGCCCGCTTTGGTCACTTAACCGAACCAAAAGCCCAAAGTGATTTCTCGTAGTTACGAACAATTTGATGAACAACAATAGGCCTATTGTAATAATTTGGATGCAACGCTAATGAACGCTTCATCATGTTGCTGAAATATTCGATGATATTGATTATGCTTACCAGCTTACTGGTTGTGTACTTCTTTGGTGAGGACTGTTATTGATGAACATGCTGCCCACTGAAGAATAAGTTCTTCCTCGAAAGGCGAGACGCATCGTAAAAAATGGCGTAACCACCATACGTAAGAGGACTAGCGCCATTTGCCATCATAACGTGTTCGTTTTTAGTCTGGTGCTGCGATCCTGCAGTCGTTTCTTGTTGACAGTCCTCAAATTCCCAACTATGCGCAAATCATGCTCAAATCACGTTCGAAATCACATCCAAAATGGCGAAAGCTCACACAGATGAATCGCCGATGTATATATATATGGACGAAAATTTACGAAGAGCTATCAATTACAAGATTATACTGAAACGGACATTTGAGAAATAGAGAAGTAGGCCTATTCAACAAAGGGATTTGAACAGAAAGCAAAGGAATTTTGTTTTGATGTTTCGCAAGATAATTATGTCTGATTATTTACTAAAAAAACAAACTTGAACTTGAAGATGGAAAAAATATTTCGGAAACAATCAAACATTTGATTTCAAACAAATATAAAAATGATCAAACTTACAAAATGAACTCACATCTATTTGTGAACTCTGAACGATTTTTATAACACGGTTGCAAGTTATTACATAATGTCGGAGATATAGCCTATGATGATGAACCACTTTTCATACAGAATATGTTGAAACAAGATGCGTCGCAAGATAGCATCAAGCATATGACACCGAACACCGTTTCAGGAGAATGACGGTTGAAAGCATGCGCAAACTGAGCACGGCATAGGCTTCCGTGTTTGACGTGATACCTCCAAAACTTTTGAAGATAGGTGCTGATGTTTTTTTTTACCCATACATGTTTCATACAATGTACATTTCTTTCTCACCTGAAAAATGCAGAATTTATGCCAGTTTTTAGGAAAGGTGGTACATTGTTGAAAGCAAATTGTAGGCATGTCAGCATTCTGAGTAGCATTGAAAAATCATTTTTAAATTTCAGAATATTTCAATGAATAATTCTTTGAGTATTTTTGAATTCTTAAAAACAGTTCATCCAATTCATAATAGTACAATGTGGCTGTTAACTCCTAGAACATTTCAAGACAGAGCTTAAATATCAAATCAATGACCCTGAACACCCTGCAACATATCTTAAGGCGGTGACTGACCTAGTTCGTTTGTCTAGGGGTCAGGTCATGTTGTTGTCACCGACTTGTGCTCAGATTTTTTGGAAGGAAGATCAACACAAGGTAAGAAAAATGCAATTTCTGATACATAACGCATATATATAATAACTGAGGGGGGTGATACGATGTCCGAGATACTACTACAAATTTATATATTTCACAAATATTTGTAGGGGCTGAAATTCCCCAGAATTAAGGTTTCTTCCATCAATGTTTACCCCAATTTTGACACGATGATAATGTTCATGGTCATTTTCAATAAATTCTGCTCATTGTTTTTCCATAATCTGAACACGGGAGTTAAGATAATCATCTCATGTTTCATATATCCTGCGCATACGCACCAATAGATTGTAATTTTTCACTTATTCCTAAATTACTATACACGCTTGTCGTGTCACCGATTTGAGTCAAGCGTCACCGACTTAAGATGTTATCTTTCCAGAAAAGGACTGGTATCTCTCCACGGAAAAAGGCAAAAAGCATTAGCCACCGCCGATGTTCAATCAACGGTATGCATTGTAATATCATAATGCAAATGTTTATATTATTTCCTTTCCATGTTCTTGTCTTCATATTTGGAAAATGAGCAAAATTAACATGTACACAAAACGCACTCATAACACGTGGACATGCGTAAATTATTTCCATAGTCCCATCGTTTGTTCATTCAGGAATCATGGCAGGAAAATAGAGCTGTACCTGTATGGCGCCCCGTTCGTGCCACAAAAAAGAGAATTTATTTTTTTTCTAACTCATATGTATGAGATAGTATCTCATACGTATGAGTTATTAAGTCATACATATGAAATAAAAAGTCATACGTTTGAGATACTATGTCATACGTATGAGATACTAAGTCATACGTATGAGATACTAAGTCATACGTATGAGATAGTATCTCATACGTATGAAATAAAAAGTCACACGTATGATATGAGTTAGTATCTCCTACGTATGACATAGTATCTCCTACGTATGACTTAGTATCTCATACGTATGACTTAGTATCTCCTACGTATGTCATAGTAGCTCCTACGTATGACTTGTTATCTCATACGTATGTGTTAGTATCTCCTACGTATGACTTTTTATTTCATACGTATGAGATAAATAAAAAAATGACTGTCCTTTTTGGTGGCACGAACGGGGCGCCATAGTACCTGTCCAATCAGGTGTGCACGTACAAACTGCGAAGATAGCAATGCGACAATGACGCACCGACGGGGTCCGACTCGGGTACAGAGTCGGCTACAGAATCGGAGGATGATTTGGAAATCACTGTGTCTGATGGAAAGAGTGTTTCGGGGAGCGATGAACTGCACAATATATTGTTGCGTACGGTCCACGATACCACGAATATGATATCGCTATAACCGTACGCGAGAACACCTTTCCCGAGAACTCATTGTACAGTTCAACTCATTCAACCAGTGGGTATGTTATACCCAAAATGTAAACCTAAGTCGGTGACGCTTGACTCAAATCGGTGACACGACAAGCATGTGGAATAATTTAGGAATAACTGAAAAACTACAAGATATTAGTGCCCATGCGCAGGGTGTATGAAACATGACATGATTATCTTAACTCCCGTGTACAGATTATCGAAATACAATGTGCAGAATTTATTGAAAATGACCATGAACGTTATCATCGTGTCAAAATTGGGGTAAACTTTGATGGAAGAAACCTTATTTCTGGGGAATTTCAGCCCCTACAAATATTTGTGAAATACATAAATTTGTAGTAGTATCTCGGACATCGTATCACCCCCCTCAGTTATTATATATATGCGTTATGTATCAGAAATTGCATTTTTCTTACCTTGTGTTGATCTTCCTTCCAAAAAATCTGATCACAAGTTTGGAGTTTGGCGGCCATTTTGATTTTCTGATGGGTCGGCAAAAAAAGGTTTGGTCCAAAATTAAGTCACCATTTGTTTTGAGCCACTTGCAGCAAAAAAACCCCACTGTTCTTCCTCCACTGTTCTCTTCCTAATGAGAGCTGAGTGGACTAAACTCCCAGAACACTTCAAGATACAGCTTAAATATTGGCACATTCAAATGGGAAGCCACATATACTGATTTCAGTGGTGACCTTGAATTTGACTTTCAGTCTCTGAAAAGTCAAAACGGAAATTTTGGTGAGAACAAAGAAAGAACAGTTGCGGTTCAACATTATACATTTCTCCGGTAACCTTTCTTAACCCTTGGGCTAATTTGTATGTTTTGTAGTTGCTCCCTGGGCTCTTTCCTCTGCTCAGAAAAGTTTGTGAAAAAATTAGAAGCAAAGTCATCGAAGTCATCTGGGTCTTCTGTGATATATTTTGATGCTCTCAGGGGTTGGAAATGTGAAGAAAACATTCCACAATGGCGTAACATAAGGATTCGGCGGAGTCGAGCATGCGCAACAAAAAAAGGGTCAATGTATTCTTACCGATATAGATTTTATAAATATTGCAGATATATTTCCGTGTCACTACATGTAGCACATATGCATACGAAGTAAATTATGTAGAGTCAGAATAATCACAGAAAGTCTATATAATTCATTCCGTATGCACAAGTGCAAGAGTTGAAAATTATTATATTTCAGGATGAAACGGGAACATAACAAAAATCTAACTTAATAAAACTCGATCCAGACGCTAATATCAATATTTTCTCCTGCGCGTCCCCTCCAAGTCCGCTCTTGCATTTTTATCAGGGAAAAATATTTCGGAAACAATACTATTTATATGTACAGTGTAAAATATCGTGAGCAGTTCATTTTATCTCGAAGAAAACTGTAGCGAGTTGGTATGACGTCATTTACAATTTTGAGAAGCTACCAATAAAATGGTTGAATTTCTGGGTGTTTCAGGGAGGACGTAGCATGCAGAGCATGAAATCGATGGCGTCTCTCGCCAAATCTGGACTTTCTTTCGGGTCGGTTCAGAGCAAGAAGGAGCAAGTTTTCACGAAAGTTGGGGTTTTGAATGGTGTGCTTGTTGCCATCAAACACCTAGATTTACCCGTCGTTAACATGACGAGAGACGTACTGCTCGAGCTGAAAAAGGTTACAAAACTGTCAGTCGTGAATCTTGTGCGTGAAGCAGCATAGATTGAATGTATGGATACAGGATAATGAAGAATCGATCTCTCTTTATCATCCAGATGAAAGATTTGGTCCACGAGAACATTAACACGTTCGTCGGCGCCTGCACAGACTCGCCCAATATGTGCATTCTCACTACTTACTGCTCCAAGGGAAGTTTACAGGTTAGTGTTGCTGCATGCGAACAGGGAAAAATGCTTGAAAAACATCGTAATAAATTTAATTTCTGTTCGTCAGGACGTGATTGAGAACGATGACATCCCTTTGGACTGGATGTTCAAGAGTTCGCTGATCAGGGATCTAATTAACGTAGGTCCCATGTAGTAATTATTATAACATTAATTTAAGTGATGGAAATATAGCTAGATCTAATTCAAAATAACACACAAAATTGCCAATTATAGATTATGCCATGATCATCTCTAGGGAATGTGTTATCTGACGGGCACCATGAAGTTTGGCCATGGCCAGTTGAGGAGTTCATCATGTCTGATCGACGGGCGGTGGGTCCTGAAAATATCCGGATTCAAGTTCGCGAAGTTTACGGCTAGTAGAGCGTTGGGTTCGTCCGAGTTCACTAGGTACCAGAAGCTTCTGTGGACGGCGCCCGAGTTACTGAGGATGAGTGAGAGGGAACGACCTCCGTACGGCACGGAGAAGGGAGACGTTTACAGCTTTGCCATCATACTACAGGAGATCGTCTACCGTTCCGTGCCGTTCTTCGCTTGCATGCCTCCGGAAGGTGAGGCTTTCACAATGCTGCTGTCAATGGGCCTATGTTTTTAGTGTGTACTCCGTATCGAACATATATTTTTTTAATTAAATCATGGTCAACGACGTTCGTTTTTACAGAAATTATTGCTCGTGTGACGGAAGTGCGCGATGTTCCTTTCCGACCAAAATACGAACACACTTTGGCACACAATCAAGCGCAATCTGAAATCACCAAGCTCATGGAAAGATGCTGGAATGAGGACCCACATTCGAGACCAACCTTCCAGGAAATAAGGAAAACATTCAAAACAATCAACAAGGGAGCGTGAGTGTAATGCTACATGTATTGACTGTCTTACAATTGTGATCTGGTATTGACACAATATCTGATACTGGGGTATATTGAGACAGCGAGGCTCGTATCAAAAAAGTAGTATGACATTATTATTGACAGCAAACTTGAGTTGAAACGGGATTCAAATGTTCATTGATACAACACACCAATTGTATGATTACAGGAACACGAATATAATGGACAACATGATCCGGATGATGGAGAAGTACGCGAGTAACCTGGAAGGTTTGGTACAGCAGAGAACTGGAGAACTTCTCGAGGAGAAAAAGAAGACGGACATGCTGCTCTACCGCATGCTACCGCCGTAAGTTCATATTATGCATTAATTATCCAGGTGATTTTTTTTTCTGTTGCGTGAATCACTTCAACTGTGCGTGCTAATTTATTGCCAGGAGTGTTGCTGAGAAGTTGAAAGTTGGGAAACCGATCCACCCGGAGATGTACGACAGTGTGACGATCTACTTCTCGGACATCGTGGGCTTCACGTCTCTGTCCTCATCCAGTACTCCCATGGAGGTCGTCGACATGCTCAATGACCTCTACACCACCTTCGACGCCACCATCGAGGGTTACGATACATATAAGGTGAATACCCCGTGACAAATCACTGTAACTATGACGATACACTGAACTGGCTTCGTTACATGTACGAGCGAGTGAACACTGTGGACACTGGCCATTGAACAAAACAAACACAGTATGAAGCCAACATGTGCGTTTGAACAATCTGCTCAGGTGGAGACTATCGGGGACGCGTACATGGTGGTGAGTGGAGTTCCCCGGCGTAACGGCTCGATCCATGCACCGGAGATAGCCGACATGGCCCTGGCTCTCCTCGGGAAGGTCCGCAACTTCAAGATCAGACATCGACCTGACATGACGCTCAATCTGAGAATAGGAATACACACTGGCAATTGTGCCGCTGGTTCGTAGTTGGCGTACTAGTATTTCCACCGTAGACTCGTGATACTTCACCCAGTGAACTAAATAGTATAAAGATTGAAATTGTGATGAATTTGCTTTTCAAAAAGGTTTGCATGTACAATAGCCTGGGCAATCTGAGAACAATAGGCTGTGATTGGTTTTAAATTAGTCACATGGTGCAGATAGCATGGCGCTGATTGGTCACGCCCAAGTTTACTCGTACCCAGAGTGAAAGTTTATCCTGCATGTGCTTCCTTAAAAATTTCGTTATTGTTGATAGGTGTGGTAGGACTGACAATGCCGAGGTTCTGTTTATTTGGAGACACGGTCAACATGGCGTCCAGGATGGAATCCACGGGGGAAGGTCGGTATGCGGTGATTACTTCATAAAGACCATAAGTGTACATTCCTATGTCCCCCAGGAAGATTTTAATCATATCATGGTAGTAGAGAATCTGAAGTAATTGTTGCAGAAATCCACAGAAACAAGATTCGGAATTTGTGCAGCATGAACCAGTCTTGTGCATTCCATATGGCCAGGTTTACTAGTATTAGGATATGGTCAGGAAACTTGTCTTTAGGCATGTTCAGGGGAGCAATGAAACATACGAGAAATTGGAGAAAATAAAGATGCCACCATGGCCCTCACATATGACTCCTGCCTTCATCCAGGAATTCAACGTATCGGCAATGTTGTTTGATGCTCTGTGTGACGGCAGAGGCATTACTCGGCGATCAATTGCGTCTCGGATAACTATATTAGCTATTTACTTGTGAAAAAAATATTTCGATTTCGAGTTATATTCGAAATGTAGCCTACCTAAAATGTAATGTGAATTCATCACATACACAAAATGTAGTATTTGTGAGAACGCATGAGACGTCCAATCTTTGTTTAGGAGAGAAATAAAGTTCAAAGTCCGTATACCCACAGCTCAGAAGATCCACATCAGCAGTAGTACAAACAGACTATTGTCGGCGGTGGGGGCGTACGTGATTGAACCCAGAGGTCAGGTGGATATTAAGGTACGTACACGTGGTCTGTCACACGTGCAATGTCGTGGTCTTTGTTTTTTTTTTTTTTGCAATATTCCAACGAGACAATATACCATATGATATTCATGCTTTTATTTTTCGTTGTTGCTCTTCCGTGAATGAATATTATTCAAGAATGCGGTGAAATATTTCTTTGTCTGTTGAAATGTGTTTCTGAAAATCGAGATATAAACTATATGTATGTGTCATCGTTTATTTTGTGTGCCACTGTCCACAAAAATTTCCTGTGGTTCGTGCCTAAAAAACTTCTTTTTTCCGGAGTTTTTCTATCCTGAACGTTGTTGTCTGTCTGAATTTTCATCTTCTCTTATCCCCAATATTTTTTCCTCAAAAATTGAGTTGATTTTGTCATTTCGATCCATAATCAATATGTTCTTTGTTCGTAAGTTATTTATGCCTATTTGACCTCTTATTATATGTGTCCTTGTTACTCGTTGTATCACATAATAACTGGGTTAAGATAATTAATGTCTCACCAAAAAATATTAAATATTTCAAAAACATGTAGGCTAATGTAACTGATTGAATGACAAATAAATTATATTTCTTGTATTATAAGGTTCGATGGTCAATACTCTAAAATTCTTGTCATTCTGATCTCGTCATTTGAACAGGGTAAAGGACTGGTGGACACCTACTGGCTGAAGTCCAAATGTAAAGCCATCTGAGTCGACGAGGAATACACGAAAAAATGACTGAACTGGTACATTGTATATAGCTTGGGGATTCCCCATTTTGATCAATGGAATCGTCGTTATAAATAACATGTTTTTATATGAAAAAAGGTATTGGATGTACATGTAATACCTTCGATGTCGTACAATGTGTCCGCCATACATGTATGCATCACTGTTATGTACACTATATGTGTTCATGAGTGTATACCCAATTTCATTTAAAAATGAATCACGCCTTTTGGCAAATTTTGGGTGTCCTAATTGGGTGTCAATTGGCTTTTTCAAAACCAGGTTTTAGATTTCTATAATAGAAACAATAAACAATTCCATTTTTTCCCCGATGTTGATTTCCACCCCAACATGGAATTTCAGACTGTCTGCACAATACTATTTTCTTTTGTTTGATGTTCAAGTGATACATTGCTTCAAAATTTACACCAAAATGTCTTCTGCCTCAAAATCACCACAATAGGTTCATTCCGTAGGAATATAGGCCTAAACATGATGAAATATTTGATTTTTTTTCGAATATATATGGGATATCGCATTGTGGACTGCGACTTAACATTGGGTCAAATTGGAAACTTGTTTAGTTTTGAAGATAAAGGACTAAATATTGCGGCTAGGCACCTAATTAGGACATACAAAATTTCAAGTTGATTTGATGAACAAAAACAAAACTACGGCCAAAAAGCGTATTTCAGTTTTTAAATGAAGTTGAGTTCAGTACATCAATAAATATGAAACTATTAGCATTTTTAGCGTAAGTCGAGGTGTTATTTACTTCCATACAGAATATGTTTCTCTGTTATCGATTGTTATTTGTTTGATTTTCATTGGAATACACATATATCTTTGACGATATAGTTGGAATAAATAGAACAAAGTGATTTGTTTCCAAAATGTATTATGTTGTTAACAGGTTTGTATTTTAATACATACGTAATAATTGTTGGCAAATTTTGGGTGTCCTAATTGGGTGTCAATTGGCTTTTTCAAAACCAGGTTTTAGATTTCTATAATAGAAACAATAAACAATTCCATTTTTTCCCCGATGTTGATTTCCACCCCAACATGGAATTTCAGACTGTCTGCACAATACTATTTTCTTTTGTTTGATGTTCAAGAGATACATTGCTTCAAAATTTACACCAAAATGTCTTCTGCCTCAAAATCACCACAATAGGTTCATTCCGTAGGAATATAGGCCTAAACATGATGAAATATTTGATTTTTTTTCGAATATATATGGGATATCGCATTGTGGACTGCGACTTAACATTGGGTCAAATTGGAAACTTGTTTAGTTTTGAAGATAAAGGACTAAATATTGCGGCTAGGCACCTAATTAGGACATACAAAATTTCAAGTTGATTTGATGAACAAAAACAAAACTACGGCCAAAAAGCGTATTTCAGTTTTTAAATGAAGATGAGTTCAGTACATCAATAAATATGAAACTATTAGCATTTTTAGCGTAAGTCGAGGTGTTATTTACTTCCATACAGAATATGTTTCTCTGTTATCGATTGTTATTTGTTTGATTTTCATTGGAATACACATATATCTTTGATGATATAGTTGGAATAAATAGAACAAAGTGATTTGTTTCCAAAATGTATTATGTTGTTAACAGGTTTGTATTTTAATACATACGTAATAATTGTTTTTACGGACATTTTTTCACAACAGCAACAACAACACCAATAACACACGTACATCAATCATGTATTCATATATCGGTGATAATGATGTGGAAGATTTTCGCGGGTTAATCATGCACCCTGACGATGATCGTACTGTTCGAAACCGCTGTGTTCAGTTTATTGAATAACAAACGTATGACGGGGTCGATGGCGCATTCACTCGTATTCTTTAGACAATCGGTCGTACGTGATTCCTATGATCACGACCATAGAAAACACGTCCTCCCTCTTATGTAGAACTCAGACCAACTAACGGGGGTAAAGCGCGGGAAGAACGTAAGTACGTTCACTGCGCGAAAAGTGGAATTTAAGTTTTCACTAAACGCCCGTATTATTCAACTTATACCTGAAGATTTGTATAGTATTATTTCGATTAAATCCATACTAAACTCGGGGTTTAATGACTGTTGAACCCGATTTAATTTTTCACTAAACACGCAACTTTTGTTGATGTTTTGGACGGTTAAATATACCATTAAATATCACGTTTAGTGACACGATACTCGAAGGTTTTGGGGATTATAATTTGAATTCACTGAAAATCTAACTCAATTAAATTGACGTTGTTTTGTATGTGGCCAGGGAAAAGTGTCAAATTCCCCGGGGGACGGGAGTCGTGTACGAGGTCGAGTACACGTGATGTAAGCGTGTATGTACTGGGGATAAGTTTTCGTCGAGTACACGTGATGTAAGCGTGTATGTACTGGGGATAAGTTTTCGTCGAGTACACGTGATGTAAGCGTGTATGTACTGGGGATAAGTTTTCGTCGAGTACACGTGATGTAAGCGTGTATGTACTGGGGATAAGTTTTCGTCGAGTACACGTGATGTAAGCGTGTATGTACTGGGGATAAGTTTTCGTGCCAGGTCCTACGAAAAAGTATGCTACAACAACGAGCTAATATTATTTAGTTCGATTGTCCACATACACCATTGGCAGCATTCTCAATATAAACTGTCACCCAACTTCCTGTGAAATCTTGGGTAACCACAATATAAATGAAAGGGTAGTACTAGTAACAATTTCAGATGAAATTGTTTCATTGCGAAATTCATAAGTGAGGACAATCTGATACAAAAAAGTAATTCACCTCGCATCTCGCTCCTAACCAACAGCTCGTCATTTTTTCTCTCCCGGAAATGAGATAGGTATTCTATATTTTATTGCTTACTTTTTCGATACTGCGGTTTTCATGACAACGCCTCTTGTGTAGTTTTGCTGGAAATAATACCATTATACACACAATTGAGGCACGCTGATGATATATACATGACACATCACGGACAGCTATTCCTGACAAGTTTATCGAATATATCGTGTACTAAGTCACTCCACACCTTGCAACACATGTCTCTCAAGTGATTGGCCAACCTGGTTGTTTTGTCTAGAGCTCGGGTCATTGTATATAACTAACGGCTTCAGAAGGGTTCTTCAAACGATGTACCTAATTGGCCAAATACTTTACCAGCTTAATAGGTAAGAAGACGTGTTGGATATAATTTTGCGCTTTTAGGTACTGAACGAATATGAGTGTAGGGTGTCATTCTTCGGAAATAAGTTTTTCTTCTTCGATATTTGCCAAAAAATACATGCACTGATCACGGTGAACCCCGTATTCCAACAACTTCTCGTCATCTGAGTGGATAATCAGCCCTTAGTTTGATATATTTGCAACTCGCATCACTATAAATATCACGTAGTATATCACCCTTTAACCTTCCCACCATCTATAGTGATGACCAGTGTATACATGTAGATACAGCTATAAGATTCATGGGGCTCATCTTTCTGTATAAGGAGAGTGCTCAAATAAGCAAAAGCTTATATTATTGGGTCTCCACACAACGAGAGAAAAAAATCAGGAACAAGCAGGGCTCATCTTCACGTTTTGGATTGTTATAATGTATATTTCTTTCTCTTGACCATCATATGTCATCAGAAGATCTTGAGACACCTTCAAGACTCATTTCAGCATCATTTTTCTCTGTCTCTATCTTTATTTCCATAAAAAGCCCTTGATGTTTGTGTTGAATGCACCCTAATCCAAAACTATGCACCTGCAAATGTGTCCCAGAAGGTGACATTCGCTTTGTGTCCTGTTCAAAGCTAGAGCAATAACTCGAGTGCTGGCGGATGTTGTTGCGTACCCTATCTCGCACGACTCCGAGAACTTCATAACAAATAGTGCGTCAAGGCGACTGCATTCAAACAGAAGTCGTTAGATGATATGTGCTACATGCTGTGACACTAAGGATAGTTGGTTATCAATGCAGAGGTGATCATCCCGGTACCACTAAAGCATTATTCATTGTAACTGACGAAGCAAGTGGGTACGATACAGCTTCCGCGTTTGTACTGATAAAATCGTGATGATCAAGAATAAGGTTCGGAAAACAGTCTCGTCGTGATACGACATTACCCACATAGCGAGTACGAAACCTATCCAAGTGAAGGCGTCCCGCGCTTCGCAGCATTATAGTTATGTGTTTGTAACCAGATATAGAACCTATGCCGGGAAAATATCACTACTCAGCTGTAAACAATGCACCCCCAAGCATGCGCATTGATAACTTCATATCGTCTCTATCATGAGAGGCCATATCACATGACTATATGACGTCACACCCATTACAGTCAGATGATTCCATATGGAGACAATAGTTTGAAAAATTCCTACCCAGCAAAATAAACTTCGTTTCGTCGTAAGCATTATGACATAGATCAACCTAACGGTCACTGTGAGGCGTGAGGAATACCAGTATTCAATCAACATGTAAGTGGGTGATGATCGACTCGATTTCTTACTATAAAACTTGTAACGAAATGCACTGATTTGGAGCGTCTCGAGATCGTTTTCACCTCCATATTCTTCTGCGTATTCAAGGTATCATGCAACATATATATTCGTCTCATTTATTTCTACAATAATACTGCATTTATATCCGCACCAACCCAATATTGAAGCTTCAATTACATGTATAGCGCGAAACAACAAAACATGCATGTATGAGGAAACCATCTGTTTGAAAATACTACATTCGTCAAATACAGGATAGAGATTCAATGGGTTGTCTGTCCATATTTGCCCATATAAGATGAGGGAAGCAGCTCTTAACACCAAGTAGGTGGACGGGGATAGTTTGCTTTTACTTGTCGATGGACTGAAGTGGTTGGCATTCCACACTTAGTAAGACTTTCGGAGCAAGAGCGTCCAGTTTTGTGTAAATGAACATGAATAAAGGAGGGTCGCTCCTGACGAAAATCCCAAATTTATAAGAATTTATTCGGAATTTGAGGGGTGGCCTCCTACAATTCTTGCTATGGTGTAACGGGGAATTGAATTAAGGGGCAGCACAAGTGGATGAATTCCCTGTCAGTCATGGTATACTTCAAAAGTTCAAACTGAAATTTCTGAAAATTCGCTCAATGTACAGGCATGAAACTTCATAAATTATCTACCATGACATAATAAAAATGACAGAGATAAATATCATTATTCTCAAAATATAGAAATTATTAACAATATTTTCAGGTACATCCTGCCTAAAAATTCACAAAGTATTGGTTCTGAAAACATACTCACAATGTGAAATGGATATCCTGCTGTAGCGCCCGAGACTTAGGTTATCCATTATCCAAGTCAGTGCTGCACATTTACAGCGCAAAGTTGACACTATTTTGCTGTCAAGTCGGAATTCCAAAGCACATGGCTGCATTGACTTTATGGTCCACTTTGCTGGCTTGACCCTCTGCCTGCAGAGTCATCAGTGCATGACCACTGGTCTGGAGGTCTGAGTTTTGTGCATTGAGTCATGCTTGGTTGTATTCAGGAAAGGGTCAAGCCTGCAATGTGGACCAGAAAACCAGTGCAGCCATGTGTTCTGGGATTTTGGTAAAAGAGCAAAATAGTCTCAACTTTGCACTGTTAATGTGCAACACTGCCTTGGATAATGGAGAAACGGAGACTCGGGCGCTATAGCAAGATACCCATTATGCAGTGTGAGTAATTTTCTGGCATGAATAATACTTTGTTATTTTTAGTGCAGGATGTATCTGAAAATATTATTATTGATATCAATAATTTGGAAATATGAATATTTATCTGTGCCAAATTATATCGTTATAATCTTCTACACAGCATATAGAATTAGTTCGGGAAGTTTCAAACATCTACAATGAGCGGATTCTCAGAAATGTCAGATTTAAATTTTGAAGTAGACCACAATTTGCAGGGCAATATCTCAGTTGGGCTGACCCTTAATTCCCATGACATGTAAGCAGCCGACTTGTCAATTTTGTTCTGGGAAAGGGCTGTGAACATAAATTTTGAATTGAGGCGTTTCAACTTTGCTTTCTACGGAAGCGTATTGCCAAAAATTCGTAACCGATACAAAAGCGTCAAAGTTGACTGATGTATTCCATTCGTGGCCGCTGCTGTCAATCACATTTTGTGAGTTAGGGAAGGACATGAATAATCAAATGTGTGGTTATTATGATCCTCTGAACAATTTTGACAACCAAAGGAGTGCGATAATTTTCTCCCGTTGGATATGAGTAGAGGCTCAAGTAATAAAATAATTACAACTTCATTAAATGTTAGTACTTCTTTTCATAATTATCTTTATAATCTCATTTCAGCTCTACATTTGAACACATTTGGAATTAGGAATATTTGAACTACATTTGGAACATAAGTCTTCCAAACGCTAGACATTGAAAGATATGTCGATACATTTGAACTCGCCAGCGATATTGGACATTGAAAACTATCGGGATGGGTTCATCTGTCTTTATACTCATGATATTTCCAAATATGTGGTCAATAAGTGTGCTGTAAAATACTCATGCGTGAGTTATCCAAGTAAACTATTTCTGCCAAAAAAAACTCGGTGGTCGGTGTCTGCTTGCGCCGTTCCTCTTGGAAACAGATGTCTGGTTGACACAATGCCGACAGAAAGTAATATTGAACGACATTTTGACCTTGTTACCTTTGAGATTCAAAGACGGTTGAATACCTAGTGAATGGTCTGTATTGCATTCAAGTTGCTCTCATTGTCATCAATATGACACCAATATGAAGGCGACACTGGTGCCCTGGTAAGCTGCTGTGTTATACACAATAATAATGATCATACGTATTATAGAAGGTAGGTCACGTGACCCATTTTATTACATACAGACAATAAACGTTAAGCCTGTAGCTGTGCCACAATTTCTTTGTGAAGAAGCCATATTCCTGCGATGAAATGGTCCTTGATCATGTTGATGCGATTTGTACCCACTTGCGCTTCAAAGTGTACCCACTTTAGGTTCGTGCACTGGTGAGAGAAGAAATTTGTTTCTCACAGTGTACCAAAACGGAGATATTTAGCTGGTTGCAGAAAAGAGAAAAAAAACTAAAAAAAATCACTGACAAATGAATAGTGATATTAATTATACATTGATATACATTATATGTTACAGGATGGCATTATCTATGATCTAACAGGGTTGTATTTCATGAAGACAATTGCATTTCAATAAATGAAATCTAGGTTCTTATTGACTAAATACTCCGTAACGAGATTGCAGTGAACATTACGCAAGAAGTTTCCAATATATTGGTTTTGGTATTAGTGGTGTATTCTATCACAAATACATCATTACACACAAAACAATTCACAACAATATAACAGAAGTATTTAGATTTAATGTGATGATCTTTACACTAATAATTGCTACACTTTGCATGATCAGACTTAAAACAAATCAACGATAACAATCAACTATAAAACAACAAGGACAAAAGAATCATATATACAATATAATAATGTTTTAATATTTTTGGAGACTCTAAAGTTTACTGAACTTTGCAGTGCAAATTGAACAGAAAAGAAATCGCGTGGCAAACATGAACATACAATTCCTATTTACCAAATCAAATTTAGTAGGTTGGTGAATTAAATAAAAAAAAGTACATGGTTGATCCGTGAATTTGACATAGCTTGATACACCATGCAAACTGAGGGTGCACAAACAGCGAAAAAATATTACATTTTTGCTTTATTTTGGGACGAATTCTCGCGTACATTCATAAACTGTCTCATCAGTGTATATCGATCAATAATATCACAAAACTCATCCAGTCTCTTGGGGTCTTTGATGTATTTGAGGCATATTTCCCTGAACAAGTACACCTCAAAACTGTATAATACTGCATAGTGTAGGGAAAAAATCTCTGAACAAAGATTTTTTCTACAGTAAATATCAGACAAATACATAATGGGTAATAACAGATTTTTTAAATTGATGAAACGTCTCGAATTGACATGAAATATATCCCACAGAACAACACTTTATATCAACAATTTTCAACAATGCACATGGGCAAATCAATTCACTATGCGTTTTGGGCCATTTACAAAGCAGAAAAAATGGACACAAAAAATTCGCCATTGCTTCTTTGCCTCTTTATCCACATAGTATCCATTCCACAAAACTCTCTTCCCAAATTTTCGTCATAAGTTGTGTGGAGTGAACTCCTAAAACACTTCAAAATATAACTTAATCAGTGGCACATTCGAAAGAGAAGTCACATACGTATTCAGTGGTGATTTTGAGTTTAATTTTTAATATTCTTGAGAGGTGGAAAATGCCATCGCAGTCCGCCATTTTGGACCATTTTGGACACAATTTTCAAATAACACTTCTAGCCAATGGGCAGTTTTTTCTCTACATTAACTGCCAGGCTTTAGTGTGTGTCCACAAAGACCAATTTTGCCTATTGTCATAACCAACTGCCCTCTTTAAATATATGTGAAAATCGTAGGCATTTATGTCCTGTCGAATCTCAGCTGCTGCTCCTGTCGAACTCTGAATCGAGTAAATCGAGCGACTGATCTCCCCACTGGCTTATTCAGACTAAATTGATACGTGATTGAGCAGATAACATCATTGAATACTTTTCGTTTGTATACCTGAAGGGTTCGTGCTTGTGCATGCCCGCTTGATACATGAATATCAAAAGTTCCAGGATTTGCAATTTCGTGAATATACAATGTCTCGATATGATACACTGTGATTTACTTGTGAGTGTTTAAGCTAAGACTCACCAAAACATTGGACAGGTCCCGGAATAACTGCATGACTGATATGGTACCGGAGGATGTATCTATACCACGTAACATCGTTATAATACCTACAACACAATACGGTCACAATCTCCGAGAACGGAAACATGTAGTAACCGACGACTGTACTGAACTAGCTCCATGTGATTATCAGTCATCCATGATACTCAGTTCGCAATCTTGACGGTTTAGCCAAAACGTTCTCACGTCTCCTTTGCCCTGTAATAATAATAATAATAATAATAATAATAATAATAATAATAATAATAATAATAGAAACAATAATCTAATCTAAGGTTAGAGTAGTGAACGCAGCAGCCTTGGCCCGGGAAAAATAAACAGCAACACACGAGTGACGAACCTTCACGCTGGTTTCCCCTCGAAATTCGAGATGGTATTTCGGGTACATTGCCAGTGCATCTCTCGTAGCCTCGCTTATATGTATCTTCTGAGCTGGGAACATACACGTAATTGTGATTACATAATAAAATAAAAGGCATATAAAATAATAATAAACACATGATAAAATAAACGGCATACACATCAAACTGGATCATGAGCAACATACCTTCTCCCGTGGATTCCATCCTGGACGCCATGTTGACCGTGTCTCCAAAGAGACAGTAACGTGGCATTGTCTGTCCAACCACACCTTTAATACACCAAGTCATCAATCAGTCATTCACCAACACCCACAATTCAATTACTATAGACGCATATATAGGTCCTAATGTAGTAGAGTCAGTACCCGCCGCACAGGGGCCGGTGTGGAGCCCGATGCGCAGGTTGAGGATCAACTCTGGCCGGTGACGGATCCTGAAGGTCTGTACGTTCCGCAGCAGGGATAGGGCCATGTCGGCCATCTCCGGCCCGTGACGGTCTTCGTTACGTTCTGGCAGCCCGCTCACCACCATGTACGCGTCTCCGATTGTTTCCACCTGTCAGGTTATTGGAGTGGTATGGGTAATGCTTGTCGTTGTTAGGTACCTCTCCATAAACACCTCGATATGTTTGAGAAAATGCAATAATTTTGTGTGAAAAGAGCACGAAGAGAAACTCCCACACCAAAATCATCAAAATCATTTATTATAGTTTATTTGAGGACGTTATGATAAAACATCTGTGCCATGGTTAACTTTGATTTTTGGTACAGTTTAATAATGTTTGGATATACACGATCCATGAACAAAAATTAGCAACACTGGTATACAGAGATTACATTAGGATTTGAGATTACATTTCCCATGAGACGGTCAAGCCAGATATACATAGGGGTGAAAGGCCCGCCAATAGCCCTAGCAGTCCATGCAATTCTATTCCCATTGGACCCGACTTGACATTATCAACTGTTACATGGAGTGTGAGCCCAGTACTCATCGAGGTTTTTGTGAGGCTCTTCATGTTTAATTTTAATCTTTTTCGGTTCATTTACAAGTATATTTTTCCAATATGTTCAGAAAATGTATGTATCGTTCAGGGTCATGTATCATTTTGATCATATGTTATCGCGTCAGGTATCTACATGTATTTATCTAAATGATTATTGAGAATAAATGAGCTACCTTATAAACATCATATTTCTCGATTATCCTGTCGAAGGTCGTGTAGAGGTCATTGAGCAGGTCGACGACCTCCATGGGAGTACTGGATGAGGACAGAGACGTGAAGCCCACGATGTCCGAGAAGTAGATCGTCACACACTCGTACATCTCCGGGGATACTGTCTTACCAGTTTTCAGCTTGTCGGCCACAGTCCTATGAGGTGAAGCAGTATCTGTGTACACTCAATAATATATGGTTACATTCAAATTTAATTCACAATATGAGATCACTGGTGGTATTACGGTGGCAGCATTCTGTGTAGCAGCATGTCCGTCTTCTTTTTCTCCTCGAGAAGTTCTCCAGTTCTCTGCTGTACCAAACCTTCCAGGTTACTCGCGTACTTCTCCATCATCCGGATCATGTTGTCCATTATGTTCGTGTTCCTGCAAGAACATGGGCCACCGTGGTTATATTACTAAAATTGTGCGATTGGCGATGTATGCGACTGACATTGAGGCCATAATGATCCGGTACATGCTGCAGAGAAGATATGACGAATGGAATACCTCATACAAGTAAATAATATATAATGTCATTTCTGCTTTGCCCAACACGCACATCGATTTGTTTGCCCGTTTGAACGTCTTCCTGATCTCGGAGAAGTTGGGCCTGTCTGTAGGATCCTCGGCCCAGCACGTCACCATCAGCTTTACCGTGTCCTTATGTCCTTGGAAACTGGTCCCGTTGGGCGGCAGTGGGCGATAGGGCTTGTCGGAAATACTCATCAGCTGATTCAGGGTATCTAGTGAGAAACGATACAAATTGCAAATTATTAAATAGCTCTGCTTGATAATTTCACACTCAATTTATATATAATATGGAATAATCAGTACCTTTAGGACTGTCTACGCCGAAGAAAGGCGGTGCTCTGTACATCGTCTCTTGTAGGATGATGGCGAGGCTATACACGTCGCCTTTCTGAGTACCACTGGCCGGTCGTTCACGGGGCTCCAGTCGTAGGATCTCCGGGGCAGTCCACAGTAGTTTCTCGAAGTGTTTGTCCTCCCCGTTCTCCACCTCGGCAACCCCGAGGAACTTACCGAGCCCGAAGTTAGACAGTTTGAGGACCCACCGACTGTCAACTAGACAGTTTGAGCTCCTCAGCGAGCCGTGACTGGAGATGCTAGTTCCGTGCAGGTAACACATACCCTATGTGATACAGAGTAACAAAGTTGTATAGTATAGATTAGTGAGCAAGTATGCCAATCATATAAATATCCATGTTCTCATCACCGCATGATTTACAGCAAGTACAATACAACTCACATTGATTAAATCTCTCATGAGGGAGCACTTGAACATCCAATCCAATGTGATGTCATCATTCTCTAGTACATCCTGAAAACAGATTGTGCAGTGAAAAAAAAACCAATTAAACAGGTTCATATTTAACATTATCATGCGAAATCAATGTATTACATTATTTGTATGCATACCTGAAGACTTCCTTTGGAACAGTACGTGTAGAGGATAGCGATGTTTGGTGGATCAACACAAGCACCGATAAAAGGGACAATGTTGTCGTGAGACACATCCTTCAGCTGCAAGAGCCAAATTGAAACAGAGAAAAAAAAACTATATTAACGCAACCAGGCCTTATGGTATCATATATATGGCAATCAATTTCTGTTGCGAGATTAAGCAGTATTGCGAGTGTGCGGCGCATAGTTACGGGGTTACAAAACGAAGTTGCAATGCTATATACGAAGCGCGGTTATGAATCTCGAGCAGGTTGACGATTCGTACCGATTTCATTTGGATGAGCAGTTCCCGATCTATCTGTACGTGCGTGCGGTTGACGTGTTTCACAGCCACCAGAGCGCCCTGGAATACGGCCACCTTCGCGAATAACTGCTCCTGGACGGCTCTGACTGACGCTGAGCCGAACGACATGGCTGAACCGCGCGCTGAGGCCATGGACGCCAAACTGCGCATGCTCGCCATCTCCTTCAAGTATACAATCATTCAAGCATGCAAACATTGACCTTTTTTATGTTCTGTTAGTTGTATTCCGATATAAGATACTATACTGCTGTGAACTCACCCTTTTCTGATCGAATTTGAGAGCCGAATAATTCACTTTCCATGTCATCAACTGCAAATTTCCCTCCTTGATTTTCTGCCTGAATGATAAGGATGGGATGACTCATCCGAGACAAACTAGCAAACTAAAATTCCAGGTTTCACCCTACACTATATATGTATAAATGTAAAAAAATACCTCCTATGGTACCAGGAAATAACTGCGACTGCCAGTATTCCGACTGTCACGATAGGAACCACGATGGCCACCGACTGGTCTGTAGGAGAGATGCCAATTAACGTTGATTAAGTGTTTCTGGTCTGACTTCAGCAAGCATACATGCGTCACGACCACCATTAGAAGCAATACTACTGTTGTATGATGAGGCGTACCTGAATGTTGACAGAACTCCCCGAACAGACCACACGGAGGTACATCAGGAGGCGGAAGACCATCTTCGGTACCCCAGTAAGGTTCCGTCATCTCACTGACATCCTACCATACATTTCGACGAGATACAAATGCGTATTATTTCCTAACCTAATTAATTAACATCACACTGTTAATTAATCACGCTGCTGTTAAAAATGTTTAGTCGTCGTTATAAAAGAACGTACGTCTGATATGGTGGCGTACGGTTTGCAGGAATCTTCATCTAGTGGACAGTCCCAGAGCCAGTAGTCCATCTTCCGTTGTCCGGCGTCGTTCATCACCACCCGTCCCGTCCAGCCTGATAGCAGGGGTCAAACCAACTACTTATAGACGTAATTTACATATATAGTATACATAGCCTATATATATATTATACGCCTACAATAGAATAATTTACTAATCTATTTCAACTATAGTCTCACAGTGTCCAAAATGTATTTTAATAGCACATCCGACTATCTATAAAGCAGTCAGGATAAATTGCAAAATCGAAGTTTCTTTCCCAGCGCATGTATATTTCAAGTAATCCTACCTTGGAAGACCCTGTTCCTGGCCCTGTCGGCCACGAGCCGGCCGTCCCTGTAGTTAGCTCCCTCCGCAAGCAGCTCGCTGAGGATTTGGAAGTACAGGTACGAGGCATCGGCCAGGTACATCATATACCGGTGGAACTGTCGGCCAGGGACAGGAAGGTACACAAGTTGGTAGTTGAGTCTTGAAGTGAATATTCAGACCATATATTAACTTGATTCACTGCGTTGTTATTGTAAATAAACAATGATTACAACACGCGTCCCTCACCAGCACGATTTGCGTGTCCTCCCATGGTGGTTGTGAAAATCGCCTTCGCCACGCATTCTCAAAATTGGCGAACACATTCGCAGTGAAACCAGCGTAAGTCAACTGTTTGGTAAAAGTAAAATATGCGTGAGACGCACGGAGATGGGAGACAAATCCCGACAATCTCTAATGACTAGGCAGTCGTCTACGACCTCAACTGGTGTCCCCGGGGCGCCAAAATCATCGATTTCTGTTTCCACAACGGAAATCCAGCATTAATGTGACATCACGATGAAAATAATAGTGGAAAATACTGACTCAACATAACGAAACTCGGCTAACTTGATCTCCATTATTTTTGAGGAAAAATACCAATATCGCCCCCCCCCCCCGTCCATAGCATCTGTATACAGATGTTAAGCCTAAATGTTTAGTTCTTCCGAACCTGCTTCAGGGACGTGGTCATTGCCTTGAGTGACAAGTCTTGAGGGTTGGCGGGGTCGATCCAGGGGGCACTTGTGTCACTGGTGGGAAAGGACTGGTAGGAGACGAAGGCGAACTCAGCGGGATCCAGACCCAAGTCACTGGCAGCCCCCATCAGCTTCCTCGGCCCGCCAGGCGGCAGACATAGTACCACCACTGCAGCGACAAACATTGAATCATGTCACATGTGTGAGATAATGCACTGATACATGTATGAGAAGTGATGTCACTTCATCAGGGTATGACGTCATTAGGGTATGACCTATCGCCAAATGCCCCAAAAGTTGTCCGAGTTTCACATATTACGTCGGCCAACTTCTCTTTGGCCAATGATAACGTTTTGCAGAATGCGTCGTAAATGGCGTAAAAAGACTCGGACAAATGGGCTCGGCGATAGGTCAATTACTAGTGCTAACGGCAATTGCCTAAATCAGATATCATACCATATGGGTTTATGTGAAAATATAGCTAGATTGGAAAATGAAGTGAAATGGAAAATGAGGTCAAATGGGGACGGCAGAAGGGCGGTGCTACAGGTATCAAGCCTGTATGATGGAAGCTTTGCAATGGTTAGACTACGCGCAAGTAATATTCTAATATTCTAGTATTAACATCGATTCATTTCAGCTAGACGTTTACTTCACATAACACGAATACGTCAATTCGACCAGCTAACTTTCTCGAATCTATACATAGTCAGGAGGAAATTTCACACAGGGTGGAAACGTAGTACAGACTTTTTCTATCGATTGATATGGCTTCATAATGGTCGAAGATAACCTTTTTCAGAGGGTGTGTAAAATTTTCTCCCGGGCTAACTTTTTTATGGCCTTTTTCAAAATGGCCGACATCGAAGTTTTGGTATTTTAGGGAAAAAAAACAAAATTATCCTCCTGGCATGATGATTTTGCTCTATTAAGGTGACATTTAGTTATATGGAGATATATTCTTCATAACAAAACTAATAATACCGTTTCAAACGCCCCGAAAATCAAAAAAATCCAAGATGGCCGCCAAATTCTCGCCATTTTTACACAAATGTTCATAACTTTCTGCCAAATTGAGATAGGAAGCCAATTTTGGTGTCTAACCCTGGGTTTTGGGGTATGAGGATTTCAAGTATATAACCAGTTTTGTGATTGGATGGTTTGAAGCTGCTCAGAATCCAAGATGGCTGCCAAATTTTAGCCCGATTTCGCAAATAAGCACCAATGACCGTCATATATATCAAGATAACAAGCCAACTCTGGTGGCCAGTCCTGGGCTTTGGGGTATGAGGGTGCTACTTGAAGAAATACTCTCGTGTGTAGATGGTGACTGGCCAATCTATAGGTGTTCGAAGGCCAAGATAACCATTAATTAATGTGAAACATGTAAACGAACCCGTCTAATAGCACCCACTCGCACAAAATCAACAGAATCAACCACTATCAGACAGAAAAAAAAAATTCTGAGCCAACTCTTCGAGAGGTCTGTTGGTGATAAGGCACAGGCATTGATGCCAAATTGGTCATTGTCAAATCTAACACACACACATTGTGGTTGGCGTAGAGGTTTGGATCCTTCGATGATCCTCAAGACCGTTCCCATGACGCCACTCACCAGACCATCCTCTACATTGGGATTGCTCATCATAGTCACCATGGAGCCCTTACAGAGTGTAACATCAACAGAAAGGTTGCATTCAATGGGTACAGGTGTTGTATTCTTCTTCAAGCCAGATCTATTCTCGATAACATTCACAGCCACAATCTTCGATTTCTGTCTGTTCAAAGAATCAGTCATATTTACATTGTGTGCAGCAGCAAGTTTTTGGAGAGGAAACACTTGGAGTACATCTGCTCGGATCTGTGATCTTTAAGCATATCCTAATTTTCGGAGCTCTATGATTCAACATCTCCGAAAACGATTTGTCGTTTTTTTGTCTCATTATGTCGGTCAAAGTAGTAATCTTGAAGTCGTCCCAAGGCTCTACAAGGGCAGCTGGGTCTCAGTATTTGTCCTCTTACATGCGGCAGTAGATAAAATCACTCACTGCCAGAATCATGAAGAACTTTTATTTCTCTTGAGTTGATCCAGACGACCTGTGATGAAATTCAGCATGCCTCTGCAGAAATCTCATCAATGATTATCATCTCGAGGTTTTAATACCTAACCTTTCTTCAGCAAGTGGTATATTCTTTTGTCCCACACCCCTTTGCATGGAAGCATGGTTCCGCCACTGATGGTAAATGCTGCTTGCCAGTTGGAGCCACACATCAGAGCTTTGATGATATAAAACTTTCCTTTACCAATATGTTGAATGTCCCCAGACATTTTCCGTTCATCTTATCGATGCACCACTAGCGAGTATGAATGAAGATTTTTCCCTTGCATATTGTTCATGCACTGCATGAGAACTTGAGCCTGGTTCAATGGGATTGCCAAGATGCTGTGTTCTACTGACAACTGAGCCCATCTTGGCAATGGAGCTCCGAGGCAGGCCACTCAATCTGGCAGGTCTTCCAGACTGATGTCCTCGAGGTAAGCGTCATCTAGGCTGGCTTTTGTTTCCAAGCGTCCAGCCGGCATCTTCTGCAAGATGATTTTCTTGGATCTCTTCATAGCTACTTCAACTTCTTTGATATTATTTCCAAATAGCGCTTGCTTTTCTCTGGCAATGTTGCTGATGCTTGTCCTTTTGCCATAGTAGGAAATGCTCCCACTCATTTAAATCCATTTCAAAGTGGTGAAGATAAAGAACCATGAGATTCTGATAATGTTTCTCACTGTCCCTACAGATGTGCAAGCTTTACTGGTAGATTTCCGTCTTCAGATCTATCCTTTATTCCCAGCCAACTTCAATGAAGCATATGGAATATTGGACCGGTTGTCGTTGTTATGGGTAGAATTTTCTTCAGATGGTTCAAAATCTCTACCTGGTTTACTATCAACCTTGAAGAGGGATACAATTTCAACCAGACAGGTCTTTGAGAATATCTACAGGAGGGCGTGCATAGTACATGTACATGTACCTGTCTAGTACAGATGTACAATGTAGCCACACGTCTTCAATGCCTGAATCTCAGTGGCCCAGCAGTAAGAATGGAAGTGTCAGTCTGGTACTTGTCGGATCTGCAAGTATCCAAGCAACATCCCGACTACAGTTTTTGAGAGGTGTGCCTGTGGCCTTGTAAATAGCCTCCGTGACACTCATCTCCCTGTAGCTTATCGTCTGTCTTATCCCAGCATATTGTGCTTTGCATGGTTCTTCATGAAGGAGGTGACCATCTTCACTCTGCTTCTTGCTGCAATAATATGACACAATATATCGAATGCAGGCGTATACATCAACAACATATTGTAAGTCAAAATTAGGATTCCAGGCTTTCAAAGGGTTTTGAATTGTACTGACTTACCCATCAGTCTTTGTGTTTATGCTTATGTACAACCATTTTCATGGAGGCTATAATTTTCCAGACTTGTTCTTCAGCAGCGTTTTTTCACTCATTTGGATCAGGGATGGCACATAAAGGTCTGACAAGAAGGTGGACGGGATAACCTGAACCTGTAGGTCCTGTTACCCTTCTTGCATGACTTCGTATAATTCTTGGAATGAAGCTGAACATCATTTATAATGTCATGCAACTTGCTGTATCTCGTCTAATCAACGTCCTATGTGTTGATATATTTGTTAATAACGTCAACAACTTCCTCATCAAGTTATATGTCCAGCTTAGGAGGATTTTATACTCAGCAAAGGCAATGAATGTAAGTACCAATGTGAGGCCAGTCACAGACTTTGCCAATTTGATTTGATGGTGAAGTGATCATCAATTTCAAGGTGTTTTTTACTATCTGATCCAACATTCTGGCAGCTTTTATATGGTTTTAAATGCCTAATATAATATACTTGGTATTGATATGCCTAATATAATATACTTGGGTTTGATTGCTCTGAAAAAAATTATGCCTGGTAGTGGTACTGAGTGAGTGCTATTAAACAGGTTTGGTCGCATGTGTTTTATTAAGTAGTCCTTATCTTGGCTTTTGGACAGTTGGATAGTTTTAAACTGGCTAATCACCATCTACACACAAAAGTATTACTTCAGGTAGCACCCTCATACCCCAAACCCCAGGACTGGCCAACAAAATTGCCTTCTTATTTTGAATATGTGACAGCTATTGGTGCTTATATGCGAAATCGAGCTATGATTTGACAGCCGTCTTGGATTCTGAGCATCTTCGAACCATCCAGTCATGAAACTGGTTATTTATTTGGAATCCTCATACTCCAAAACCCAGGGTTAGACACCAAAATTGGCTTCCTATCTCAATTGGCAGGAAGTTATGAGCATTTGTGTAAAAATGGCGAGAATTTGGCGGCCATCTTGGATTTGTTCCATTTTCGGGGCGTTTGAATCGGTATTATTAGTATCGTTATGAAGAATATATCTCCTTATAAGTAAATGTCACCTTAATAGACCAAAAGCATCATGCCAGGAGGATTATTTTGGTTTTTTTCCTAAAATACTAATTTTTCGTTGTCGACCATTTTGAAAAAGGCCATAAAAAAGTTAGCCCGGGAGAAAATTTTACACACCCTCTGAAAAAGGTTGTCTTGGACCATTATGAAGTCATATCAATCGATAGAAAAAGTCTGTACTACATTTCCACCCTGAGTGCTATATGCTCAATATTCCTCCTGACTAACAGTTGGTGCCATACCTCTGGTGCGCTGTTTGATTCTGTTCAGCATGTCACGGACCTCTCTGCCCGTGGCTGCCGCGAAGTCTACCAGTATGGTTTCTGTCTCTGTAATATTTGCTTCCTGTTGAATATATGAAAATCGGCAGAGATTTGGAATCAAAAGCAACATCCCCAAACCATTGGATTGGACGTTTAATGTGACACGTACAAATCCAAAGTTCCCAGTCTTTTTTGGTGACCATATTGGCTTTTTGTTTCATTAACAGCTAATAACCAATATTTACTTTTGAATCAAAAGGAGCAAAAACAGTTCCATTTATGTCCAACAGTTCTGAATGGTCATATATCCGTGGCTGACCTGAAATTTACTAATGATACTCTCAAGGCCAAGAGTACAGCCGGGGGTTACAGTGTCAAGTATGAAAGCGGCTCGAGTCCAGCCGTACCGGACGAACGCCTTGGTCAGGGCCGGGCCGAAACCGTTGATGGACGGCGCCAGTCGTACGAAGGTCGGGAAGTCACCCTTGTTCGTCAGCCGGCTGTCCGCGCACATCGTCGGGAAGCGGGCCACGTTGTTGTAAGTGTCCAGGTAACCAGTTGGCACACATACTGTGTACAAACAGGGCAATGTCATAGATAAGCTGATTATAGGTATAGTATCTCAGCAATAGGATTTCGTGAAATTCTCACAGCAGATTTCGCATTCAATTTTTGTTTTGATTGTGGCTGAGTAGCAGGCACCTGTGGAGAAGAGGTGGCCAAGAATGACGTCCACCCCGTCATTGTGAAGTTCGACGTGAGCGGCCATCCCACGTCTGGCAGACCGGCCGCTAGCCCGTACCGTGAAACTGTAGTAAAACACACATTTCCCAGATCCACATAGAGAGATATATTTATTATATTCGTAGGGTCTAAGGAACCTAAGGAATCAGATCATACACCGAAGCTGAATCAACGTCAATGATCAACGTCAAAGAAGCGAACTATGACCTCTGAAATTTCGGAGGCAAACGTGTGATGTACCTAAAGTTGTGATTGAGAAGATATCCTTCGGCCTGGATCTTGTCCAGTGCCATGCTGATGGCCGCCTCGCCGAAGCCCGTAGTGTTAGTGGAGTAGCCAATCCGGATCTCCCGGCCGCTTGTAGTATCCGGCCCAAAGGCTAGTGACCCCAGATGCACGAAGACGACCCACAAACTACAAGAAAAGCAATTTTGACCATGTCTACGGTTGCTATGAATTATGATGTCAGAGTGTGAACATTTTCAGCATATGTGGACTTACCTAAAAAATATTCACTATTTCACTTTTTATGGTACGTAGTGTATTTCCATTCCGTTCTGGATTAAACCTTCGAGACCATGAATATTTACACCTTGTGACCACGTGACTAAATGTTAGGTGCATGTGTACTCATGACGAATGAGCTAAGGTTCCAACTGCGTATCAACTGGGTATAAAGGCTTGCAGCTGCAGTTATAAGTTCGCACAAGACACAATGTATGATGGCTACAATCCGACATCTATGTTCAGTTTCTGACCCAGTACGTTTTCACCTATTGTAAGTGATCCCCGAGTTCAACAAACCTCAAAATACCCAAGTGCGATCGAAAGGCAATTTGTATTAAACACTACTTTCGAAAAAGTGCAAGGAATGCGACAAGAATGAAATGTAAGGGACAAAAAGGTCCTGATGCACGATCCACAATAACCCAGGAACCACATTTTCAACCAACATGAGTACTTATATATATGGCTGTGGCCGGAAATAATTAAAGTGTTCCTCGCAGAACAAGCTGGGAAACTCCTGGGAACAAACCAAATCGGCGGTGGGGACTAGAACCTGATGTACAAAACTTGATAGTATTAATGGTTTTCACCCGAATTTAAAGTACATTTTCACCTTGAAAAGAAGTGTGTGGAAATACGTTTGCACATTTTACAACATGTAAACTGTGAAACACTTTTGTGTAACATGCAGCCAGCCTAAAACACGCAAAAACTTACACGTACCTTGTATTCGCCATGTCTTACACACACCAGATATACATGTATGTGCAATGTATTCCTTGCTCGAACTGTCCAGGGTGTGAATGTTTTGCAGACCAGGGTGTGCGATATACTCTATTCTGTATTGATATGTAAATCTTGTCACCGAGTCTTTCATGTTCCACCGGTAACATTGAGTCGGTCATCATTTGTAACTATATCTTCTAATGAGATTAATTCTTTGATGTCTGTGACAGCTACACAGCATCATAAATGTGGGAGATGGTTTTGTTCACAAGCTGTGATGATCATTGATAAATATTGTCTCTCACATGTTTCTTTTGCGGAGTTTTCTTGTCACTGGGTGTGATGATCAGCTCGGGATGAGTGAATGCGACTATCACGTATGCAATTATGATAAAGAACATTGGTTGATACGATAGGTAAACGTGAAACGGAAATACCAACATTCGATTATCGGCTTGTTACCTGTTGTGGTAATTTGGGGCTTCCAAGGGAAAACAAGACCACAGCGTTAACGACCATGAGTATCAAGGCGAGGTCCCAGGGGTAACGAAGGGGATCATATTTCAGTGTAATGACTTGAAAGGATGCTTCGAAATGGAATGAATAATTAGATGACAGTGTGAATGATCTCCACTGCCGACGTGTATTTTTTTGTTACAAGCTCCATATTTTTGTTTCATCTATTAGCCGCCTAACGCATGACCCAAAAGAGGGATATGAAGTAGAATAGCGCATGAAACGAAGTGGCTAACCGCCGTGAAAACCACATCAAACGGATGGAAACTCCATATTTTTTCAGCCATTAATTAGGAGCATATGTAGGATCTATTGCCAATATGGGCAGATTTTGCTTCTCTAGAAGTCACCAATCAGCGCCATGCCCTCTGTCCCACGTGACCGCTCGTCACCAATCACAGCCCGTGTCTCCGATCTTGTATCTTACACAAGCATCTTTGTCTAGCCGAACTCGTACATTTGCACACGGAGTGTATTGTAAGTACTGTTTTTTTTTTTTTATCGAACGTTCAAAAGGTATTTTTATCGAACTTTCTATGTTTTTTCTACACCCCTAGGAACCCGTAGTCACCACTCACGACACTCCTTGTCCCAACTTCAGCGTCCTTCGTGTAGCCTAATAGGCTATTGTATTTCCCTGAAGATTCTCCACAATAACGTATAACTTCAACTGACGGTCTGTCTAGAGGTTCATTGCGTGTGTCCACTCTCTGAAACTGGTTATAGCTCCAATTGCACCTAAGTGCCTTGTAATTCAACATTGGATCCCATTTTATCTACCAGTGTATAATCATCAGTTTCATCGTTTTAAAGCTGTAATCACTTTTAAAATTGACAAAATGTATTAATTCTGTGGTAGCTTTATTTCGCCTTTAGAATGAGAAATCGTACACATTTGGGTCTAAAAATGTGTATTACGTGCCCAAATTGAGTTGCAAAATCAAAATTCAAATTCGGGTCAGTCCATCTCGCATCAATTTTTCCTCAAAGCGGCCCGCCTTGCGGTTCTACGCACAGTCTCATGACGTCATTGGTATTTGTCTAGATACTGTGGCAACCGGCAATGTAGACAGGCCGATCATTCTCTATCCACTGTTTTCATGCACGATTAACGGCAATTTTCTAAGTATCTGTTGTCGAACTGTGCATATTTCCTATATATTTCCGGCCATCTCGAGATGTACTTTCAAGTTTGCGTGACAAACAAGAATGCTGAATTTTGCTGATTATAAAATTGATTCCAACTTTAACTTATACTTAGAAATAAGAGTACCTACCGCTTAGTCTAAGCCTGGTCACTGTGTAATCTGGGAATATTGCATATATTTTTGTGAGTGATTATTTGATCGTCGCATATTGGTAATAAAACCCGTGTCTTTGAATTTATGTCTTCAACACATCTCTCATGACACCATGCAACAACAACACAAAATCGCTACATGCGCGCCCCGGCAGTTCTCGTGCGAACCTCGGCAAAATAATGTAATTTGCATTATCGCTTACGTAGCGTGCACGTGACAGAAATCCAACGAAGATCCACCAACAACCCCGAGTTATGAAACTCGTTGGAAAACTGGTTAAAATCTCTCCGACAATGTCGGTATTCTCGCTATTCTCGCTGTGACATCAATATAATAACACATATAATATATAATGGATACACGATAGGGATTGCGACATTAATATTATTTTGTGATGGAAAGGCATAATTCATATTAACCACAACGAGTTTTGTAAAGTATTACAATATTCACATTGTACACGTGCCCAATTCAGCTACTGTATGACCTCACGGTGATGTCACTTTACCTATTTTGTGCTTGAGGTGAGACCTGTCTCGATATTGCTCAGTGATGAGAATTCAGAGGGATATTATGTTGTGTATTAAGACACGAGACGAGTCAGCAAGACGAACACATTCTCATCCCGATTATAGCAGGACATTCTACCGTGTTGGTTTGTTCCAGTATTTCAATGAAATTGATAACGAATGCACTGGATGAGAGAACATGTTATGTTACATGTGCGTTATTCTGGTCTAGAACATGATACTCCAGTGTGCATGAGTCGTAGGCTGCCATAGTGGGCCTATTACCGTACAGCATCCAATGTGTGTAGGAGGTCTCCCAATTTCCTCTCAATTTTACCATAATGTAAGGTATCGAATATTTTCCCTTTGTACTATATTATACTGAATGATGTATAAGTTCAGATATGGAGTCAATGGTGGGAGTTTCATCGCCAGGTTGCACTTCACCATTGGTACCAATCACTTCACGGTTCATGTGAATTCTACAATATAGCCTTAAATGCTATTGTGGTCTAGGAATTTTCACTTCATTTCAAAATGTCTGAAAACATGTGTATGAACTGCTCGGACGAATACGAATTTTTCCACAGGTCATTTATAAAATAATTCGATACTTGAGAGCTAATTATTATGAGTATATGAAATAGAATGTTTAAAATATTTCACATGATCATATAAACCTACTTATATAAGGACATGTGGATGACCTGAGCTGACCGTGACTATCACTGGATGTGGAAAAAATAGGGTGTTTTTGTTTTTGGCGCGTCATGTCTCGTTCGCTGTTGCATCCCGGTATAAATACCACAGCCGAATGTATGGAGATCGCGCATTGTGAATGGTCGGATAGTTGAACAATGAATGTCAAGGGGGAATGAAGTCGATGTCCGGTCACTTGAACAACATGCATGCAGTTGATCATAAAAGGGTGAAATACTTGAAAGAAAACCTCATTATCATGACCTGATACCTGTCCGAGTGGATAGTTATCGTCCTGACAAGCGTGAAGAGCAACAGCGATATCTATAGAGGACTTTCCCTTCGAGATGGACACGATGTCTTTGTCCAATAGGCATTGTAATTGAAGCCACCTGGTTTCGTTCGATGTTAAAGACTTTCGATGTTATTCAATGATGCAATTAAAAATAGCTTCATTATTTTTGCGATCATGAATAGTTTTAAAAGGAATGATACTCAAATGTGTAGGTATATAAATTATGCGTTTTGTTTTTCTAACCTAGCATCGTAAACAAAGCCCAAGTTATGTCGCCCAATCCTAATATGTTATATCGTCGTTGAATTAAAAAAAAATTGAGCATATGATTGGCATCTAAACATTTTTCTCACATATTTTTGTTTCAAACTAAATAGGAAGGAATACTATTGATTTGTTTATTAAACTTTTTGATTTTTGATTTTTGATTTTGTCTCATTTATTATAGTGACCAAGGTATCACACAGAGCGTACAAAAACATAAATATGGTACAATTTACGTCCAGCCTCACAAGGCTTATTAATCACTACAAACATTCAAACTATACATACATAAATCACGTGAAAGGGTGGAAAAAGAAACTATGAAACAGAAGTACATGTAATTACGAATACACCTGAAACAAACAATTTATGACTACGTATTTTCATGGCACCATTTAGGTATGCAGCTAAATATTTTTGACAATTTTTGACAAGGGCAACAAATTGAGCATCTGATTCGTAATCACCTATCTGAGTTATAACAGCTTATTGTGTGCTATCGATGTGAGCTACATATATAACTAAGTTTCTTAACTTACATAACAATTGTCTTGGAAAGAAATTCCAAATTCAGCTTATGTTAATCCGTAATCAAAAGGCGTATTATACTTTCAAAATAAATCCCCTATCAATACAGCGGATAACGGCATTATATTTGCTATGCAACGACATGATGTCGATCGCCTTGAAACTAATAAAGCCATAAGCTATCAATAATACATATCAAAATATTTTTCGACGATATGGCTATTTTTCAGGATATTTATATATAAATTACCCGTACGAAATGCCAGTCTGTCTCCATGAAAAGAAAACATGTACGAAACATTATTTGTTACGATCAAATTAGACAGCAAAATCAATTGTCAATTTAATTCAAAGTGGACAACAAAATACTATTTCCAAACCTTTCATCCATTTACAAGTCTTGCAAAGATGCACTTCATTGTCGAAAACAAAAGAAGGCATAAAAATAGCGAGGAGGCAAGAAAATGACGCTTCTCCCAAAATATACCCGCATGGTTTTGTAATAAAACGGTGCACAATGGTTGTACAATGGTTTCATTTCGACATGGACACTCGTGGTCCATGCATGTAGTACATGGAAATAATAGCCATTTATCCACCATAGATAGCTATCTCAATTGTTCATTCTTTGTTCAAAAGAGACAGGAAATACTAGTTATATGAAAAATTAAAAATAATACATGCTTTATCATACACTTTTTCTGCATACAATGAAACACAAATGTGAATACAAAATATGTCCTTTCTTTTAAGAATTCTTAGTTGAATATAACTGAATACTATTATATAATTGTCCTAAATTCTTCCGGGAATCGGATTTGATCATCTTAATTATGCATACATACGATTCTATATGTTTTACTTTTTATACCTACGCCTAAGGGGCAATAATGAGCTTTTGGACAACTTTAGAAATATGTTCATCATAATTCATGGCCTAATTTATACTGTCCTCTTGACAATCCGCTGTCGGGGTGCTGTCATAAGAAGGAATAAGACAGAGAGAAAGTGGCCGGTGTAAAAAAACGTCCTACGTAAAATAGGTCCCACAGACAAATATTCCCAGGAAATGTTGTCAAATGGGACAATATTCTCAGTAATATATGTTCTCAGAAAAACATGTCTTGGGACCTAATTCCCTAAGAAAACATGTCCAAGGACATATTTCCCCGGCACTCATGTCCAGGCAGACTATCTCCCCTAGGAATATATGTAAGGGGGGGGGGGGCTAAAATACATGCGACATATATTCCATTTACACTGGCAAAGGGCAGAAAATCTAGATAATTATTTTATAATCTAGAACATGTGTGTTTTGAGGTAAATTATTCCAAATGCTGTTACCGTGGAAAACGAGTGAGTGATTGATTTTGGATATATAATCTAGACATGGACACAGATTTGAACTCTATTATTCGGATTGGGATCAGTTACATAAACCACTCCGTTATATAAACCGTATAGTTATGACATTTCGTGTAAGCAGACACCCACTACAAGTGGAGCGTAACGTTTGCTCCTTTCAAGGTGTTGGCATGTTGAAGCGCGAATTCTCAGCGGTGTCTACTAAAAACCCCTACTATTTTCTTTTAGACTTTTGTTTCGTAACCATGCTACAAAGAATCATGCCGAATGTCAGCGAACAATAACCGCTGATTATACAATTGATTTTTGACCCAATGACCATCCAACCCCTCCAACGACAATAACTGGACAAAACATGACTAGTCAGTGGACCACGACGATATCCATTATAAAATCCAGTGAGCGTGTCGAACATCTTCATAACCGCAGCAGCAGTCTGCAGGGAAAGAAGTTCCTCTCGAAGTGTACGGTCGCCATGGGACAGAAGACAGCTCTATTGGCGCTCGGCGCGCTGCTGGTCGGCGTGTGTCGCGTAAGTGCCGAAATCTGTACACTGGACGTCTGCGAGTACGAGTTCGTCATCCGTCGGGAGCGTACCATGTCGTACGCGGTACACGACACACACAAGACGTACAACGTCGATCTGGACGGCACCGACCTCAAGATCCAAGCCAGCAACTGGCATCTGGCGGCGGACGACCCCATGATTGGGCAGGTGGTGGACAAGAACGACGTCAACACGGCTGATGGAGAACGGAGAACCATCGTCACCATTAATGGCCAGTTCCCGGCGCCGTCCATCGAGGTCATGTACGGAGCACAGGTCAGTACTCGATCTCATTTCCTTTGTTGCGTATCATATGCAGATTTAGGACAAGTTAGAATAATTATAAATGATAAAGAGACTGAAGGATTAATGATAAAGAGACTAGAGGATTAACAAATACGCCGATCGGAAGTTGTAACGTAACAAAATGTCATACGTAACAAACCTAACAGAATGCTATACGCAACAAAAACAAATTTGAGTGATAATTTGAAATAGGGGAAAGAAAGAAGTGGGAAAGTTAGACGAGTTTATGTTATTTTTCATTGGAAAAATTACAATATGGGTCATATAAAATAATCAGAAACATGATTTTGCAGTGTTTCAATGAAATAATATAAACAGCTGATCCTCTTTGCCGATGTGAACGAAAGTGGTTGTATATGTAGGCCCTAATTTTTCAATTAATATATATATATATATCATTTATTTCGTACTATTGTACAATCAAATATAATGGTGCAAGTTACAAATAACCAACAGTGCAAAGATTTGAGTGGATGACATCAAATTGACATTAATTCACACATATGTCATGAATAAAATCGTTCATATCATTAAAATGATCATCAGATAGATGCAGGGCACCATCTCTAATAAGACATAACTCACGAACTGTATTACCAATAGAGGCACATTCCTCGTTCCACATAAACGAGCTCAAGAGATCTTTCTTCAAACTATGTAAGTTCAATTGGGTAAAACGGTTATCATCCAAATTAAGTTTGTACATTAGTTTTCTTCTGTTGACACCCACAGCAGTATTTGAATATTGACATAATTTAGCACAATTTGATATCACAGGGTTATCACTACAAAGAACACCATGATAGAATGTGAGAAAACGACTCAGCAGTTGCGATTCGATGCATTGTTTACCAACAAGATGTTTCAATATTACCCGATGTGTCATCATAGGTACATTCCATACCCTACGAACACATTAATGTTCCAATAACAGGTTAATATGTCATCGTGCAGTATTACACGCACTGCTTCCTCGGTACCCTGATTAGCTATCACTAAATCACGACGCTTTCCCGTGACAGGTGGTTGTGAAGGTGAAGAACCACATGTTGCTGGAGGGAGCAAGTATCCACTGGCACGGAATGCACCAGAGGGACACGGTATGGATGGACGGAGTGGCCATGCTGACCCAGTGCCCCATCCTGCCGGGCTCGGACTACACCTACAGGTTCCAGGCCAACCCTCCAGGCACCCACTGGTACCACTCTCACGTCCCTGGGCAGCGAGTCGACGGTCTTTTCGGCTTCATCATCGTCCACGAACACATGCCCAGGTATCCGAGCTTCAACGTCTTCGTCAACGACTGGGTTCACGAGGACATCATCTCGTACGACGTCGATAACGGTCACCGTATCGTGCACCCCGGGCCTGGCGATGGTAACCTACACGAGAACCTGCAGTACTACATGGCAGACAACACGCAGTGCGGCTCCATAGAGTTCTACAGCTGTCTGATCGACGGACGTGGCCGCTTCGACCCGACCAAACCCTACCCACTGACCCAGTACACCATCACACAGGGAGAGCGCTACAGAATGAGGCTCTGCAACTCCGGAATCGAGTTCGCACTCCAGGTCAGCATAGACGACCATGAGTTTGAAGTCGTGGCTATAGACGGAAACGAGATCGCTCCAGTCAGGGCAGACCACGTCATGATTTTCGCCGGAGAGACGGTCGACATCGAGTTCGTGGCCGACCAACCAGTCAACAGGTACTGGATGCGTTCCGAAATCCTGGCAGTTTCAGTTGGGCCGAACCCGACTCCCGATGGTGTAGAACGTGGCTGCAAGGCCGTGATCGCGTACGACGGAGCAGCCACTCAGGGAGATCCCTCAACCTCACGAAAGAGCTGTACTGACCAGAACCGCTGTACCACATTCAACTGTCCCTTTGAGTACTACATCCCCAGCTTCTTCACTGACTGTGTTCACATGGCAGACACCCGCTCCCTCCGCAGCCAGCACGAGATGGACATCGAGTATGGACTCCAAGAAAGTGATGACAACGTCCTAGAGTACCACATCAACATTGGCTTCGCGATCGGTCCCAACGTGAACGGCCGTAGAAATCTGGAGTTGGGAACCCCGATGTACGGCAAAGACATCAACAAGCATCTGATTCCGTGTGGTCCCGAATGTGTCACTGAAGGTTGCATGTGCATCAACACACAGTCACTGCCCTACAACAGAACTGTGCAGTTCGCCATTTCCAACATGTCGCCGACCTTGACGCAGATGGCGCATCACACTCTTCACCTGCACGGACACAACTTCGCGGTGCTGAAAGTGGGACAAGCCGTCCTGGACCCAACCACGGGCTACTGGACGACAGAGAACCCCGACATGACCTGTAACGAAGAGAACCCGGTACTGTGCGCCAAGCCCCGGTGGACGGCCAGCCGACCGCTGCTCAACAAAGTCAACCCGCCCGTCAGGGACACCATCATGATCCCCGCTCGAGGCTATGTCGTCATCAGGTTCCGCACGGAGAACCCCGGCTACTGGATCATGCACTGCCACCAGGAGCCCCACGTCTTGGAAGGACTGGCCATCATCTTTAAAGAGGCAGTGGACATGATCAAGCCCCTGCCCCGAGGCATGCCCACTTGTGACGGCTTCGACTGGTCAGAGGAAGAGTACGCCGCGTATCGGGCAGACACCACGAGAGGCTACTCAACCCCAGAAATGTGCTACGGCTATGGTATGTTTCAAAGTTTCTCGTTTACTGTATTTCAGGTCAATGTTATCACTTGCAGTGTGATTGATATTACATGTACGCACAACGTAGGCCTATAATGTGTATCATTTTGTGTCGATTTGACTTGATTGTTCTAGCATGACCGATTATGTACATTGCTCTATTCACATATTCCAGACGATGATGGCAACAGTCGCACTGATGCACCAAACAGGCCTGGAAGGACCCATGAACCCGGAAGGACTCATGCACCAGGAAGAACACATGAGCCAGGAATGCCTGGTTCTCCAGATGACCAAGACTCTCCAATGAAATCTCCACTGGTGGTTCTAGACCAGAAGTCTGCTATCGGCGCAGCTTTCGGCTTCCTGTTGGCTGGAGGTCTCATTGCTCTCGTACCGGTCATGATGTTCCTCTGCTGTAACTGCCGGCGGGCCCAGTCACCACAAAAAGGCGCTGAAAACGGTGCGGCTCGATTCTAAACGAGTTGAACTCTGAACACTTACAAATATGTTATATAAAGTACATTGTGTTCTTATATAACTTGTAAAAAATATATTGTCGGTATTTGTTTATGTCTCATGGGACTACTTATGTGATACTGCTGAGTTTTTATGGGCATGAAGTTGGAATACTTCGCTCTTTTTTCTTTTTTCTTTTTTTTGGGGGGGGGGGGGGGGGAGGGGGGTTGGTCGAGAGGTCATATGTGTATACATATATCATGTATTCTCCTGACACAATTTTTGTCTGAAAACACATAAAATGTTCAAGGCACCACACGAATAACAATAAACGACATGATATGAATGAATTTTTGTTTTCTGTTGAGTAAGCTTCGGGTGATCATAATGGCCTACCCAAGATGCAAGTTTTATATTCTCAAATAAAAGAGAAAGTGATGGGAGGTTCACTTGTATTTTCGCCAGGGGTGTCTCCTCGGAAACGCTTTGACGGTTCTTGGACCACCCCTCCACTGAAGCTGAGTTCCACACAGACAATATCCCAGGACTACCCGAATTATAGACCAACTGGCGAGGTTGCTAGAGCAGCAAACGTATCTGTTGCGTATTATAGTAGTCCCAATGATTGAAGAGGCGATTACCTGGAACGCCAATGATTTACCTCATGTAGTTATATGCCTATTGTAGCATAGAGGACTTCAAAATAAAGCACACCCTTATACCTTTACCTGTATTTGCTCGTACAAGTCTATGACACTACACAATGTAAGACGAGAGGAAATTATTATCTTTGTCGAAATGCCTAACAATAAACAAAACTTTTTCACATTTGAAGATCAATTTCTTGGTAACTGGTCATGTATCGCCATGTTTGGCTTCCCATTTAAGTGTGTCAATGCCTCAGTTATGACCTGAGGCATTATTTATCAGCATACTGATATATACATCTCCTTTATTAAAGGAAAAATTAACTGTTAAATAAACAATTTTCGAAAAACAATAATTAACAATAAATTCAGCTAAACAATAATTTGGCTACACGTGGCTCAAAACACATAATATACAAATATGGGGCTTGGTTGAGTGCATTTATCACTTTTACTGACACTTCGGAAAATTGGTAGGAGACGAAGCCGAGTGCCATATAATTTTAGAGGAGTGCCATTAAAAGTTATATTGCACGACAGGTAGCCCCCATACTTGTTTTATTATACGATTTCTAAAGTTCTAAAAAAAATATCATTATGAATATATCATTTAAAGCAGCCATGCTAAAAGAAAAAAGTCTGAACAAATTGTTGACAAAATCCATAGCCCACTAGGCGCTTTTCGTCGAAAATGACCCCCACTTACAGAAACGCGAAGTGCAACAAAAATAAATAAATAAATAAAATACATTCCTGTCGAATAATTTTTCGACCTTCAACTTTGAAGATATTATGAATAAAAGAGAAAGTAAAATGGACGGACGATGGACGTACGATGGACGTACGATGGACGTACGATGGACGGACGACAGACGGCTAGACACACTGTCACGACATTAGCTATAACCTATAGGTTATAGGACCAAAGATCCGGCAATTTGTAAAACCTGGTATTATAGTCAGTAAAGGTAATGTCTGTGTTTCCAATGCACTTCGAAAGCGTTTTTCATTCAACATAGTGTTCGGAATCATTTATTCAAAGCATATTTATGCTGGTCAAACGACACTGCACCCGAAATTTCAATATTGATCAATAGATTCACATGTAGGCTACCGTAATCGATCCACTAACTCCATAGCAATGGCAAATGCATATTCAAATGGGATTTTGCATTGGAAAGAACCTTAATCCATTTTATTATACGACGTTAGTGTGTAACGCACGCTCATTGGTCAAAACGTCGTCACGTGAGCTCCCATTACGTATTTCTGCAAGTGACTCGCGGAATCTTATCATAGTCCCTCGAGCAGCCCAATATAAGTTTCCACGAGTCTGTTGCGATAGCGCCGTAGTATGGATATTATCATTGACTGCTTTAGATATGATATTCTATATCATATGACATTTTATATTCAAAGCTTTAGAAACCGTATAATGAAACAAATATATGGGGGTTAGGTTTCTTGAAATATCACTCAACCAAGTCTCATATTGTATACCTTAATGACCTATTAAGTTTGGGTTTCACGGGGTTTTCTGACTGGGAGATAAGTTATTGCAGATAGACTCCACAATAAAAAGAGACTATATGTTTTTCACCACTTTCAACTGTACAACTGTGGTGTTGAAAGATGGTTAGAAGTTAAAGTGTAGAAGACATGATCAGAAACAAACATACAAGATTCGATTAATAAAATAATTTCAACAATGATGTCAACTTCTATCAAGAAGGTCAATATCATATGTCAATAACATAAATCTAAGTAAATAGTATAAATAATATACATCGAGATCACCGGTAGCAATATTGGTCTGAAAGCTGCACAATTGTGTATTGGATTGTGTGGTTATATAATAATTCAGTTCCATCTTTTGTGATAAAATCTACGACCATTTGGCTTATATAAACTAATTTGAGGAACTTTACAGTCACGAATCTGAACAAAACATTCTCAGCAATCCCTTGTGACCATACGTAATTATCGTCATGGTACACTGGCTTTCTGATGCCACCAGACAACAATAAAAGATTTGGTTCTCTTCGATACAATACCATATCACTGACATGCAAGAAATGCATGACCATGACATGGCTATCATTGGTTGGCCTATTGGAGCGAGTCTCACTTCCAATGAAAAAGTAATTACAGTCTAACTTCAATATCATCATTCAATCAATCAGTATTGTGATTAAACCTCATCAGGTTCTTCAGGCTGAAAGGAATAGATCAGAGTATCCAAGCTAGTTAGGTATGAATGAGACCCCCCCCCCCCCCCGGACCCCGGGACGGCGGGACCCGAGTGTTTTGTGAACTATTTGTGAACATACTTTATCTAAACATACATGTATTTTGTGACTGACACAATGAAGGCGGGACGAGATGATGGTGAAGCAATTCAGGAGTCAAATGGCCAATTTACATTGGCATAATTCTTCGGACACGTTTGATTTCCACAAAAGTAAAACATCCTGACGAGTCGTAAGTTAGCTATCAATATTTTTATTACATTTCTATGTAGCATAATCAGATGAGAGAAGAGAGGAGGAAGGGGGGGGGGGGGGAGGGGGCATTCATATACTTGCATTATGCAATGGGGTACCGGCGACTATGGCAAAGAGTCGTTCAGTAAAGACACGACTTGCATTTCACGCCCTCATGTGGGGGAAACCATTTATGCATAACACAGTCAGTGATTTGGTCATCCTACTGGTCAACGCTGATCAACTCCTATGAATATTGATTGATTTTAGCCATGCCTGATTAACTCTTGGACATTGGAATATCCGTATAAGGCAAGTCGGGTCTAACTACAGAAAGACCCAACTATTTTGTGACTCTCGATAATGTACCCCATTGATGTGACTTTTAACTATATCAGTAAAGCGTTGTGAATTGATATTTTCTCATTTGCGCATGATGATATTCAACAGATAAATTCTACATGAATCAGAAGATTTCGATCACGATCCATAGATGTTTATCAAATATTTTTGTTTACATAACAACCTGATTTTCCTTGCACCAGTTGTGATGTAATCTTTACCGGATACCTTATATAACTTATTTTTTTTCCAGAATATTGCATAAGTTTGTGGGTCGAAGAAAAGTCACGTATTTGAACAGAAGACATTGTTATCAATCCCATGTGACTTGACATGAAAATATCGTCACGGTAGACTGGCATTCTGATGCGTCTTGAAAACAATTATCTGCGCGGTCTTTTGAATTGGATGAATTCCACACATAGAAGACACACAACTGACCTGATGCAACAAGCGATGCGAATCGAGACACAAAAACACTATCAGAACAACACAATTGACTAAAGTGGGTGTCGTAAATAGGCTGGTTCAGATTGAGAACCATGACCGACTGCTGGACAAGTATATAATAGTTGTAGATTTTTATAGCGCTGTCCAACGTTTTCCAACATTCTCGAAGCGCTTTACGTTTTTTTATATCGTATTTTCTTGTCACCCACAGCATGGCCATTTCGATTCAAATAGATGACACATTCTAATATTTTCCAATTTGATATGTAGGCCTTTATACCACATTAAATGTATATATTGTTACTGTAGTATTATCTAGGACTTCATTTTTACAAGTCTCACGTGAATGATAAAAAGGTTATTTCAGGATACATTTATGGTGGTATCTTTGTTCTGATAATTTGATTTGAAAGGTGTTTCTTGAAATGCGATGCGTCCCTAGAATGCCTGTATGTGTATGTAATGGATATCTCTCTCTCTTATCATGGAGTTTAATAATGATAGCAGCTGCTGTCGTGTGTTTTGAATATGTCGCCAAGGATAGTCTATTATAGACGATCCTTGATGTCACCATCACCATATTCGTGTTTCCGTGCGAGAAATGTATACGCAGATTTTGAGAGGCAATCAGCTAACCAAAATAAACACAATCGATCGGCCTACAGCAAGAAAACACACAAACTGCTCAAATGATATTTTATTATAAAAATGCATATAAAATATTGTTTTTGTTTCCACAAATCTTCATGATACTACTCAAATATAAAGCACATACAAGTTGTCTTCACCAGAAACATATATACCCTGTAAATATTCAACATTGTATTCCACATGCAGCTCCATAAGAGCCCGCACATCTTGTATCGATACGTCGAGTGTGACAACAATCATAGAACTACTAGCTATGTTAATTACTTTTACTCGTCAGTGCATTTCATATCACGGTAAGTAGTGGTTATCTATCACTGCGAACATTCATGAAAGACATGAGAATTTGAACAAATAACAGGTACTGTATGTATGTATACATATATTTTCAAAAATGTACATATTTGAAATCAACAACTCCGAAAACAGAAATTGCGGATGAAATCACAGTTCAAATGCCCTCTGTGTTCAGACTTTCTCGGTCTGGTTGCGGCGGCTACAACAGAGGAACATCATGACGGGAACGAGAGCAATGAGTCCGCCAGCGAGCAGGAAACCGAACGCCGCGCCGATAGCCGTGTTCTGATCGAGGACCACTTGTTGGTACTCCATCATCGGCTCCCGGTGCTCTCTCTCGTCAGTACCACGCGTGGGTCGCCCAGGCTGTCCAGGTTGTCCGGGCTGGCCAGGTTGTCCAGGCTCTCTTGGTTCGTGAGGCTCTTCCTTGTTGTCGTCTTCTGAAATGTGCAAATGAAAGTTCTATTTGTGAGGTCGATTGTGTCAAATTTCAGATAATTTTCATAACTGCTAAAATATTGAAATAACGATATTGTACTGTCAAAAGAAATGACAAAAATGACATACCATAGCCGTAGCACATTTCTGGGGTTGAGTAGCCTCTGGTGGTGTCTGCGCGATACGCGGCGTACTCTTCCTCTGACCAGTCGAAGCCGTCACAAGTGGGCATGCCTCGGGGCAGGGGCTTGATCATGTCCACTGCCTCTTTGAAGATGATGGCCAGTCCTTCCAAGACGTGGGGCTCCTGGTGGCAGTGCATGATCCAGTAGCCGGGGTTCTCCGTGCGGAACCTGATGACGACGTAGCCTCGAGCGGGGATCATGATGGTGTCCCTGACGGGCGGGTTGACTTTGTTGAGCAGCGGTCGGCTGGCCGTCCACCGGGGCTTGGCGCACAGTACCGGGTTCTCCTCGTTACAGGTCATGTCGGCGTTCTCTGTGGTCCAGTAGCCCGTGGTTGGGTCAAGGACGGCTTGTCCCACTTTCAGCACCGCGAAGTTGTGTCCGTGCAGGTGAAGAGTGTGATGTGCCATCTGCGTCAAGGTCGGCGACATGTTGGATATGGCGAACTGCACAGTTCTGTTGTAGGGCAGTGACTGTGTGTTGATGCACATGCAACCTTCAGTGACACATTCGGGACCACACGGAATCAGATGCTTGTTAATGTCTTTGCCGTACATCGGGGTTCCCAACTCCAGATTTCTACGGCCGTTCACGTTGGGACCGATCGCAAAACCAATGTTGATGTGATACTCTAGGACATTGTCATCACTTTCTTGGAGTCCATACTCGATGTCCATCTCGTGCTGGCTGCGGAGGGAGCGGGTGTCTGCCATGTGAACACAGTCAGTGAAGAAGCTGGGGATGTAGTACTCAAATGGACAGTTGAATGTGGTACAACGGTTCTGGTCAGTACAGCTCTTTCGCGAGGTTGAGGGGTCTCCCTGAGTGGCTGCTCCGTCGTACGCGATCACGGCCTTGCAGCCACGTTCTACACCATCGGGAGTTGGGTTCGGCCCAACTGAAACTGCCAGGATTTCGGAACGCATCCAGTACCTGTTGACTGGTTGGTCGGCCACGAACTCGATGTCGACCGTCTCTCCGGCGAAAATCATGACGTGGTCTGCCCTGACTGGAGCGATCTCGTTTCCGTCTATAGCCACGACTTCAAACTCATGGTCGTCTATGCTGACCTGGAGGGCGAACTCGATTCCGGAGTTGCAGAGCCTCATTCTGTAGCGCTCTCCCTGTGTGATGGTGTACTGGGTCAGTGGGTAGGGTTTGGTCGGGTCGAAGCGGCCACGTCCGTCGATCAGACAGCTGTAGAACTCTATGGAGCCGCACTGCGTGTTGTCTGCCATGTAGTACTGCAGGTCCTCGTGTAGGTTACCATCGCCAGGCCCGGGGTGCACGATACGGTGACCGTTATCGACGTCGTACGAGATGATGTCCTCGTGAACCCAGTCGTTGACGAAGACGTTGAAGCTCGGATACCTGGGCATGTGTTCGTGGACGATGATGAAGCCGAAAAGACCGTCGACTCGCTGCCCAGGGACGTGAGAGTGGTACCAGTGGGTGCCTGGAGGGTTGGCCTGGAACCTGTAGGTGTAGTCCGAGCCCGGCAGGATGGGGCATTGGGTCAGCATGGCCACTCCGTCCATCCATACCGTGTCCCTCTGGTGCATTCCGTGCCAGTGGATACTTGCTCCCTCCAGCAACATGTGGTTCTTCACCTTCACAACCACCTGTCACGGGAAAGCGACGTGATTTAGTGATAGCTAATACGGGTACCGAGGATTCCATATCCAGAAATATCTATAGCAATTATTGGTGTGCATGAATAATGAAGGGCTAACAACATCGTGACTTTTTGCAACATTGTCATAGAAAATCATGTGTAAATGACTTCTTTTTGGAACACTATTGTGGTTCGTATTATATGACCAAAATAATTATTTCAATAAAAATATTGTGGAATCGTTATATTTTTTTTCCCTGCTATCACAATTATCACTCATGATTGTTTTTAAGTGACAATACATTGTAGAAACGTTGGTTCCTCTCTAGAGTAGCATGTACATCCCCCAATCGACTTACTTTTAAATATTCCCTCTATCATTTATTCTAGTTTCAAACTATCATAAGCATCTCGCATACAAATAAATAATCCTCTATCATTTATTCTGGTTTTAAACTGTCCTAAACATGTCGTATACAACTATTAGCATGACCATATGCCAGAGAATAGCGAGTACTGACCTGTGCTCCGTACATGACCTCGATGGACGGCGCCGGGAACTGGCCGTTAATGGTGACGATGGTTCTCCGTTCTCCGTCAGCCGTCTTGACGTCGTTGTTGTCCACCACTTGCCCGATCATGGGGTCGTCCGCCGCAAGATGCCAGTTGCTGGCTTGGATCTTGAGGTCGGTGCCGTCCAGGTCGACGTTGTACGTCTTGTGTGTGTCGTGTACCGCGTACGACATGGTACGCTCCCGACGGATGACGAACTCGTACTCGCAGACGTCCAGCGTACAGATTTCGGCACTTACGCGACACACGCCGACCAGCAGCGCGCCGAGCGCCAATAGAGTTGTCTTCTGTCCCATGGCGACCTAGACTTCGAGAGGAACTTCTTTCCCTGCAGACTGCTGCTGCGGTTATGAAGATGTCCGACACGCCCGCTGGACTTTATAGTGGACAGCGTCGTGGTCCACTGGCGAGTGAGACGTGCAGGCCATCGGAATCAGCCAAGTGAGGAGATCCCCCATGGTGCCAGGCCACTCGGGTGTAGCAAGAGGGCCCACTGTCATCTTGTACCAGCACAATGGGCTTTGGTAGTTACGCCTTTTATTTCATCCAGTGCCATTTATAACTTATAATGCAAGGCTTGACATGAAAGCCTGACACGTAATAATACATGTATATTGTGGTTTATTTGAATAAGAGATTGTATGTCTGTCTACAAGTATGTCGGACAGTGTCTCCATCAACTACGCTCGCTACAAGATTTTACAACTGTATTTTATATTACATGTCTCGTTTCGTAACGGTACACAGGTAATAAATATAAATATATTTTCTTACATGTTCAAAAGAGTACATTTTTTATCCTATAGAATAATATGAAAATGTGGATAATATTTCCAGTGTGCGTCGGTTTGGATGAATTTCGGCAGAAATGGGCTTACGCATATAAGCAACATAAAGCCCCAGTCCCATATGAGGCCGGTGTACTGCGACAATACACGGTGAAGCACGGCAGGTGGGCCTCTAAGATCGGGGTGCTCCGGCATTGACCGGCATATCTTTTTCACAAAAATCATCCCGTTTCACCCCGGTGTGTATTGAAGTCGACGGTAGGACGGCACATCACGGCAGATCAAGGTGTAGCCCCGGTGGTAGCCGTCACCAACACGATGTCAACACGGCGAATGCAGATGTACCCCGGAGGTCATCCCGGAGCACCATTTAGTATCCCGGACCATGCCGGCGTCAACACAGCACTTCACGATGACAAGCACGTTGTACCCCGGCGTATGACGGCCAATGCCGGAGCAACACGGTTGTAGCCGGTAGTAACACGATGTCCACACGGTGAATGCCGTTGTATCACGACTGAGCCCCGGTAGAGCCCCGGCGTTTCATGGCCTTGATTTCGTGTTGTAATTAAATACAGATCATGTATTTAGTTATATTCATAATAAATGTTTGAACGCATGGTAAAGTTTTTTTTTTTCATTTGGAAATTAAATTTGTTCCATTGCAATAAATGGTATTACAAATTGGAAGAAAGTATTCCGAAATGATTAGAAAAACAAGAATGTCAATATGAAGGTTCATATAGTAACTGATTTGAACTTATTATTCGCATTTGGCGGTAGTAGCAAAACCTCAACATTATATTCCCGTAAAAGAAAACTGCAGATTTGTTTCCTCTCGGTATTAGTACCTACATAACAATAATAGCTCCCCCCATGTACCCTACCTTGGAGTTATTGAATTACGCATGTTTCGCATGTGCGTATGCCAGAGTAATTACTGGTAAATGTGGTAATAGTGCCACTGTTATTGTTGAAATACAAAGTGCTAGTGTTAAAGTTGAAGTGGGGGTACAGTCATAACGGAAATTGTCTTAATTTTGGCATGTAAGTGCAACGCATGGATTGAGGCAGTTTTAAGACAATACCGATATCTCAATTTGGTGAACATTTATGGAGATATTGTGTAGAACTTTCCCCGCCAAAATTGACACGTAATTAAGTATTATAATGAGTATTCATGACGTCACACCAGTACTGTAAGATAATTAGTAACATATAATACGTGATATTTGACCTTTTATGTACATTTTAAGTATTGATAACTATTTTGTCACATTTGTCATTAAGAATAATCAGAATTTAATTACCTGATTTCTTGCCTTAGCAATACTGCCTTAGCAACCGTTACGGTGGTTGCTATGGGCCCAAACTTCATGAATATGATAATTTTTGGTCCAAACAAACAAGAATGGGTATGTCTTTCATGTAAAAGATGAAATAATTTTATCTTTTCAGATAATTTAGATTTTTTTTTATCTTTTTAGTTATGAATAAAGGTCTCTAGCAACCACATTGCTATGGGCAGGTTCTTAGGGATGGTTGCTATGGCGATGTTCAACTCCACATATTCATGGTATATTTTTCATTGCGACGCCACATAACAATATATTTTGGGATAATATATCGAATCCAGATTTAGCATCCAACATGTAAGTAATTAAAATAGTTATACTGGTGCGACATCATGAATACTTATTATAATACCTAACTAGGTGTTAAATTTAGCTGGAAATAATTTGAATAAATCATCATAACTTTGGAAGGAATGGAGATATCAGCATGCTTTAAAAACCAAATTAGTTCACATGATTCACTCTTTATTCATGTGCCGAAAATTATAAATTTTCTACTCGGACCAGATTCTATCTTTGAAGTCGTTTCTGAATTAAATACCACTTGTTTTTAGTTTGATTATCCAATATCCAATATTGGTAATGTAATATTTATGGGACCCAGGTCCACCACGGCGTCAACCGAAATTCACAGGCGCCGCTACGTTTCATCACGTCGCCAACACGGCGTTCACACGGTGCATGCCGGAAAGAGTAACAGAGCCGGTGCATCCCGGATGTTTTTGACAGTCCAAAACCTCCGGGCTCGACTGACGGTCACCTGCGGTGCACCAATTTCAATCCCGGAACATCTCGTCACATCGCGACTCGTCCCGACGTCAATACGGCGTCAACACGGTGCAGAAGCCGGTCAACCCCGGTATTCCTCCGGGATGCACCTTGCTCCACCGTCACCTATATGGGACTGTAGCTTAATATAGCCTATAGTTATTTAGATAATTAGTACGTTATGTAAGAAACTGGGTGTATTTCATGAACCATTATGAATATGACAGTGTTAGAATTTTCAGGTTTAAAAAGTTTAATTTCCAGGTGAAAAGGCTTGTAAACTCTTTCAGCTTTTGACAAGAACTATGCACTTACCATTTGAAGAGTGAGTAAAATTCACCTTAAATTTGATACATGAATCAATTCCCTTGAAAATTGTCAAAATTGTATATACTCCACCTTAAACCTGGTATATGGATTGCGTCCTACAGTATATTGATAGTCAGACCTCACTAACTCATGCTATGTCGGTCAGTGTCGCCGTTATCTACGCTCGCTACAAGATTTTACAACTGTATTTTCTTTAACACACTTCGTCTCGCGTCTTAACGGTACACAGATAATCATTGAACATATATTTTCTTCCAGGTTCAGAAGTTTATTTGTATCATAAACTTATTGTGTTCAATTGCATTATTTGCGTTTTCGGGATTTGTTCGGATGTTCAAGGAGAGTTTAGGAATGTGTCGTTCCCACTGGTTCTAAATCAAGTTCTGCTATTTGAATAGGTCCTCATGATCTCTATTTTTTGTAACAGAATTTTGAAATTTGGTGAAAATTTATGGCTTGATACCCAATTAAGACACACAAAATTTCAAGTTGATCCGCTGACCCAAAACAAAATACGTCAAGAAAGCGTGTTTCACTAATACATGAACTTGATTTTAGCTATTTTTTGTATACTTTGTTTGAGGGGAAAGGGCAATTAATACATATATTGTAAACTGCGTTTATCGAGTCATACCCATTGAATTGATTCACTTTCAAGCAAACAAATGTATAAGTGAATAACAGACATGCATTCATTGTCCGGTATCTCCTTCCAACGCTTAGCCAGCGTGCACTTAAAAAACCTTAGCCATTTTTTTATGCCAATGAAGAACAAAACCGTGTCTAAACTTCCAAAGAAGAACAAACGAACGTTATCTTTTGACGGAGGACAATAACCCTTCAATTGCTCCTCGTAGGCTATATAATGAAAAGAGATATTTTCTCAGAAGGAGCGACACCACACAAAACCCCCCAGCCCCCAACCCCCCCCCCCCCCCCGTGAGTGTCCAGTTGCTACTGTTGTCCCTCCGTCACGCTTGTCTCTGCTGATTATATCTTGTCCCTGGGTCAATCAAGCCACGCTTCCATGCCGACATACATGCCTTCCCATGGCATTGTCGTCTGCATTCCTTTGGTGCGTGATATCACACCAACCATTGAGACCGAATTAACATTCCAACCCTCGGAGCGAGAAGATCTTAACCGTATTGTGTAATATCGTCACAGGGCAGGTTTTCAGGTACACGCAAACTATTGTAACCATGTTTTATTGCGTATTGCATGTCTTGAACTACAGTGTGCTGCTTGAAAATATCTTGTCCATGGCTGACAACAATGGTACTAGCCATTTCTAAGGTACTTGAACTTATATAAGATACTTTGTGGACTTTTCGATGAAATGAAGCGCATTGGCGATCCAAGCGTTGGTCCACTGGAGCGCACAGAATGAGACACAGACCAACATTGAAAGAAATACACCTATTTAGAAATCAAGGTCTAAAAATACTTAATAATATACACATGATTATTGTAACTGATGTCTACCGTACAAATCTTTGACGAGCTTTCCAAATTGCAATCACAAGTGTCGAGTTCACAATACGAAAACGAAGGGCTCGCGCCATGTGTTTATCAGATATTCCAATGAGCATGTATACAGGAAGCTTGAACCTATCTACCTTTTTGTATTCACAATAGTGCTGAAATATGTATTTCACTTTACTAAAACGATGTGCGCTTAGCAATTAATATGGATTGATAGTGTTATCGTAGGATTAGGGATTATGCAAAAATAAGAGTATGGTCGACAGAGGGACGTTGTTCTGAGGTACAAAATGGCTAAATGTGGAGAAATGTTTACATAACAAACATCCAAAAAAAATATTGCAATGCAAAGCCTTGGTGTAAGGGTTGCTGCTACTGCTATATATAGTACCTGGTGAAAACCCACTTGCCTGACTTGTACATGTACCACCCAGCATACGACCGAGGCCGGTGCTCGAACCTACGTCTAATGTGACTGCACTGATGATAAGCCAACTGCAGACTGAATCTAGGTGACACAATCGAGATCTTGAATGCGAGTGAAAAGCCGATGCAAAAATTCGATATCCCGATAGAGAACCTCCTCTGCTTGGGGTCGCACGCTTGCATCGAGATATCGCATTATCGACCCGTCGGATTATCGTATCGCTTTATCGGATAATCGCTTTGTCGGGATATCGGTTTGTCGGATTATCGTATCGATTTATCGGCTTGTCGACCTATCGATCTATACTCGCCGAAGCGACAGAGCGATGGCCCTTTTAGAAGAGCAAAGGAATTGGGTTGACAGATAATGTTTCACGCTAATGGATCCTACATACTATGATTTCGTATTCTTGGTATATATTTTTCCGATTATCGATTCCGTAAATTGTATGTAGTAGTAGTAATTTATTTCCGAACTATACATGCCTATCATGCCTCAAATAATATCAAATATACACATGTAATAAGTATAGTTTGTCGTAATAAGACCAAGGCAGTTTTTTGCCTGTTGATCCCTAAATAATCATAGTAACATGAAAGTAGACCGATCAACACATTTTTCACCATGTTAAGCAATGCAATCAGTAAAACATCGACTTCAAAGAATAAATAAGTTTTAATGTTGTGTGCAAGTCAAACATTCAACATGCCTTCGCATAATATTAGTATATTTTATTCAATATTACGTCGATAATCTTGAGGGTTTAGAACCAAAAGAATCCATGTCACTGGACTGGGACAAACATAAGCTACTCGCAGTATTCATCAGGTGGCAGCACAACATACACTGCCTCAGCACAACATACACTGGTTTCATTGACATTATTGTTGGTGATCAACATAATTGTACAAACACGGGTTGAGCCTCTTACTGTTGAAGATAAATTACAGGAATTATAATTAAAAGAACTGTGGCTTGTTGGGAATATAAATGGAAAGTAAGAAAACGCTCACCAAAGCGCTCACCAAATACTGATTACACTATTACCGCTCCATACTTTGCCCAATTCCTCAGATTATTGCAGACGACGATGATTGTTTTGATGCAAATGACACTTTTAACATGTTTTAGTTTTGTTAAATCATTGAAATCAACCTATGAAGACCACCTGACGAAAACTGAGAAGTGACGAAAACTGTGTTGTTCTAATACCCTCATAATAACCTGTTCACGGTGAACTTATTGAATCGTGTACATAATATTCAGCCATTTTGACGACTACCGTAACGTACGTTACGGTAATCGACGGTGATCGGGGTATCTACAGTCATCGTCAAGAGTATCTCGGCTGAAGTTTTCGCCCCAAATACGCCATCCAATGGCATTATCATAGTAAACAATCATTCGTGGAGTAACTGTCTTAGTCTGTCTATCACACAGAACAAATTGTTAACTGCCGAAATTGCCAGCTGTATTTCCACTACCGTGACGGTGACTCTCGTTTTGAAAGTTAAAACCTGTATGCACTCCTGTTCATATCTACTGTCTACAAATAAATTGAATTTTCTAGGAAATTAGTATGACTCCATATGTCATAACATAAATGCAGACGACAAATTTGTATTTATTAACTGTTTTATAAATCTACGTTATGATTTATTCTTCGTCACACACAGAACGTGGTTTGTTGTACATGTATACATACGCGAAGATATCGTAATGGAATCGCAAATTATTATACAAACATTGGATTATGGGGCATCCAATACAGATTTTACGTGATTCAGAAAAGCAAAATTTTACGAGGTGCAGCTGTATTGGACGACCGGCATCCAATCTTTGCTGTATTATTAACAGCACGCTGTTAGTATCGAGCACACTGATTGGCAGCTATTGCCTCATCGTCCAATACACACAATCCCGCGGAATGGTATCACGCTCTCCAGACTCATAATATATGACTCGAATCCAAATATACTTTTTCAGGATTCAACATGCTGATTGGTTGAAGCTATCGCGCTGTTCAATACACGAATGCAATATACCATTCCAGTATCCAGCATACATTACTTGGGAGTGACACGTGACGTGGTACTAATAAACCAATCAGAGATGGTTCATGTCAAGTTGTTCATGTCAAGTGTATATTTACGAACGTTATGAACGTTCTATGCACCTTTTCGTGATCACCGATCGAATATTCGTCATTCCCCGTCCGATGGTAATATTGTTTGTTTTGTTATCAAAAGGTACGTATTAGAAATTACCAATCTAGTCAATAAAATTTCGTGATATATTTTTTCTCTCTCGAATATGATGTAAGCGATATTTTGCCGATGATAAATGATATCGTATTATGACACTGCATATTTCACCGGGGAATCGAGCAGTTCTATTGCAAAAACTTGAAAAGATAATTTATCCCAATCAATGAATTTATGGGTATGCACAATATTTTGTGCATTTTTATTCTTTTGTAGTGGTGTGGTGCAATCTTTCGAAATCAAAATTTTTGTGTGCACCCCTAATGTATCTTTTGGTTAAAAAATGCAACAATGCTTTGATTCCTGATAGATGTAAACAGGACCAAATCACTTAATATGTTCAGATTCCCAAGATCCAGTTTTTTGTTGGAATTTAACATTCGTGTAGATTGCTAATTTTTAGAAATTTTGTTTAAGTGTGAAATTCGGTAGAAAATTGTAATTTGACTCCCAGGTGAAGTATGCATTTTAGAATTCGGCCCGGACAGGGTTCAGGATAAGCCCGAGAAAATCCTGTTCACTGACATATCATGGAATTTTCGTACAAATACAATATGAACTAAAACAAGTACTTCCCCTAAAGGTGAAGTGGATCGTCAAGAATAGATTTGCACTCAAGACGGTAATATGTATATGGGCATACGTGATAATGAAATGACGTTATGATTTGAGCAGTACCTGCTCATTATATGTTCAATAATAACCTGATAACTCGCACAGTCCGTATATTACCAACATGCAAATCAATGGGAATTGATAGTCCGTAAATTATGAAACGCACAAATCACGTCCAAGATGGCGCACATCACGTCCAATTCACATCAAAGATGGCGAAAGCTGATCCAAATGAATCGCCCGCAGGAAATCCAAAAACCCTGACAAATGCAGAGCGTTATGACATCGGATAAGTCGAAAACTGTATGTATGTATTGAACAAGGGCAAATATGTGGAAATAATTATCTAATTGTCGAGAGTCTAGTTGTCGGAGATATTGCTGAAAATATCAATGACAGGAATCAGCTGCTCTTGGATGAGCCGCAACAAATCTGTATATTGTTTAACAGGAGTTCGTTGCATTTTTTGTTGTTGTGGTATAGGGTTGGTCACAGAAATATGGTTAATTTTGTCTGTACAATCTGGAACAATTTGCTGATGATAAAGCAGTTTAATTGCTATTTTTTTTTAATTCACAGTCCTTTCATGATACTCCGACAATCGTAGCAACCGGACCGGACATGCCCGTTTGTGGGGAACGTTAGAATTTGAGGATTCATCGAGCTACCTTTTCCACCCTCCAAACCACCCAGTAAGCAATACAAGTATTTCGTGCCGATTGCCAATTGTGAATTATTGTAGCAAAATGTGTGGATTTTTGTTATAAAATTTTGTTATAAAGCAATTTTTTTTTTACTGATTAGGCTTTTTTTTCATTTTGAAAGGACTCCTGTTGTACCGTCAAAGAGCTCTGATTGGTCGGAGTTATAAGACCATACTCTCCGTATCTTGCTTAGTACGAGCGTGCTGGAACATGTGGTAGGTCTATAATCCGTCCGGACACGTGTCACGTCAGTAGTCTACCTGAAGGTCGCTGTCATCGTGCACGGTGCACAGGTCTTCTTCTTCCTTGTATGGTGAATAACTTCTCAGGAGAGAGTATCCTTACACCGGTGTAAGGATACTGTCCTTGGGTTAGCAGCCGAGGTCTCTACCAGTCAGACTCAGGTCAACGATGTGCGGTGCCGGTGCGGGTCCAGTATGGGGCTCACTCAAGGGCCTAAGAAGGCACCGATTTTTTAAAATGTTATATATAATGGTAGATTATTTTCCTCTTCTAGGATAAGACATACACTCTAATCAGAAAATATTCCAACAATTTTTTCGGGGGGGGGGGGTTCCCGCCCGCCCCGCTCCACTCTGGATCCGTCCATGAAGTGTACATTGAAATTCCTTGAGAGGAACCCATCACTCTCCATTGTGTTAGTTCCCTGGGACACTATCAGATCAAAGAGTTTATCTTTTTGGGATTCTGTATAATCCATTTCATTATGTATAGCTTTTTTTCCTTTCACATATATGAAAAATGTCGAGACACATTCTTTTACAAGAACGGGAATTCATCTGAAATGGATTGAATAAAGTTCCAAGATGTCAACCAACAGAGGTCAGTGAAGCCTTTGGAGAACAGCAGCATCACAGGAAACGCTACATAGTGTAACGGTTTTGGGGCGTACCCAAAAGTTTCCCCTAGGTAATTCTGCTAGTGTTTTGTGATATTATGGTTGAATAACCGTTTATTAAAATGTATATGTGTTTAAAGGTTCATTCGGTTCCGTATTTGTAATGTTTAACCCTTTCGCTACTGACCCACCCCTCAGCCTCCATACTGAGCCGATTCATGTATGATAGGATTTCTATATGTTTGATTATTTTTATTTAAAATGTTTCAGAATAATTATGTGTGAAAATAAAGTCATGTTGTAGTGTGCTATTTCTATATAGTATACTTTTCAACCCCGTTCAATCCGTCTAGGGACCAAACTATGGACCAAAAATCTAGGGACCAAACAGATGGTTATTTCCATTTTCTCTATCATACAGCCATATTCGAATTTGTAATGAAATATAATCCAGTACGTTATACTTGAGTACTTGTAGTCTTCTATATTTGTGACGAAGTGAATATCGTGGGTTTTGATAGTGTTTACAGCATGTCAATATCTTGATTAGTTATGGAGATATTAAAGTTTGAGTAAAAACTGTCTGTAGTCCGATCCATTGTAATCGGTACTTGTGACGTCACAAGGTTAATGACAGGTTAGTTATTCAATTAACTAAACAGTCAATTAAGCTTCTAAATTTCAATCGGTGGCAATATGTATGGGCTAGTTTAGCGTGTAGGTACATTCTCGGGCATATATAACATTAAATACAATCAGTAGACAGTTACCTTTACATCTATTGGTTGCCAAAGTTATGGTTACGCAGCGTAACCATCAGTACAGCAGGAGGGGTGTGGTATGGTTACGCAGCGTAACCATGAGTAGTGAAAAGGTTAAAAGGTTTTCCGTCTCGGAACTTGGTATATTTGTGATGTTGGTAAAGCCGGAACCGGAGACGGAACCGGAGACGGAGTCGGAACAATGGAGTACAAAAACGTAATGACGTTATTTCGGAAGGTCATGTGATCAGCCTCGTTTTCGGTTTAAAAGGTGACGTGTCAGCCACTGATTGGTTATAGAGTGTTTTTAGAAATCCGGAAAATATCAGTGTTTTGGCGGACTATGACGTCACAATAGGTTGGTCACGTGACGTGGGTCTCAGGTCTATAAAAGCCCCCGCTTCACAGCGGACGGCGGAGTTGGTGTCCTGACGTCGACCTGTGCAGACCCCTTCTCCCATAGCAGAGTACTCCCTTGTTCCGGATAGAGTCATCCAGATGATAGCAGTTAAGTCTTCTGACTGTGCACTTGGAAAATAAACATGAAAACTTCAACCGAGTTGTTTTTCCGTGTTCGTTAGGGAACTGGAAGTTATAACAAAGTTAGTTCACCGGAAAAGAAAGTAATACGGAGAAAAGGGAGATAAGTCCACAGTCGGTTAGGACCAAGTTGTAACGACGTCTTAGGGTGATCCAAGAACCCAGATCACCAAGGAAGGAGACGGAGACGGAGGTGGTATTCAACGGAGCAACTACGGAGGCGGTATCGGACGGAGCAGTTGCAGAGATGGGAACGACGAAGCAGTTGCAGAGGCGGTACCGACGACGGAGTTGCAGAGGCAGTACCTGACGGAGCGGTTGCGGTAACCGGAAGTGAGAACACTTCCGAGATACTCCATTTCAGGTGCAGTCGCAGGTTGCGGTGAGGCGGAGCCAACCGGAGCAGTTTGCAGTGAGGCGGAACCTGGCAGAGCGGTTGCAGTATTCGGAAAAGGCAACGTTCCCGGATTCTCATTCCAGGTGCAGTCGCAGTTGCAGTAAGGCGGAAAACGACGGAGCTGTTGCAGTAAAGCGGTATCCCGACGGAGCAGTTGCAGTACCTGGAGACGGAAACGCCTCCGGATTCTTACGTTACAGGTGCAATTGCAGATTAGCAGTCGGACAACGGTTAAGAGGTCCATTCCAGACCACGCTACCAACCTTAGAGACTTCTAGCCGGAGTTCAACCGTACAGCAGTAGCAGTTTCCCGGAGTTTTACCGTTTCAGCTCCGGTTAAATAACAACTCACCCACCTCCCAAGAAAACCGGTTCATCAAGACGTCACAGAAGGGTGCAAACCCGTTACAACTTTTTGGTGGCAGCGGTGGGATCATCTGCAGTATGACTACTAGACGGGGCAAATTGGCGGAACAGCAGCTGAAGACAGCCGTGTCGGTCACGGAGCAGCCTGTAGGAGCAGTAGGAGCTGAGCCGTTGCAGATGCCGGTTGCGGAAAAGGAAGCAGTTCGTCCTGCCGAGCGAAAGCTGTTGCAGCCGGAAATGCAGAAAGCAGTTGCAGAAGAGCCCCTTCGGGTTCCTCAAGGAGTACAGCCTGCAGAGCAGTTAGCAGAGGCGGAAATTAACTTTCCGGACCAGGCTGGCGATCGGGAACCGGATGCGGAACCGGAAGGCGGAGAGAATTTAGTAGACAACCTGACCAGATTATTGGCGACCCAAATGGAGGTGTTTCAGCAGCACCTGGCAGTAACCGGAAAGCAGCAACAGGCAGAAGCAGTACAACAACCAGCACCAAGGGCAGGAGTAGCCAGATTAATGACATACGACGGAACTGATCCGTGGCCGGAGTATGAGGCTCACCTCCTTGAATACGCTCGGTACTACCGTTGGACAGCAGAGGAAAAGGCGCTGAACTTATGTGTCAGTTTGAGGGGTAACGCCCGCAGCATACTACTGGATTTGTCCGCGGAGCAGAGACGCAGCTTTGATACGGTTGTGGCGGCATTAAAACAGCAGTTTTGTCCGGGGGAGAAAACATTTGTTTTCCAGGCGGAATTGCAGACACGGAAATTACAGCCGGAGGAGGAGCTGTCCGAGCTGGCCAGAGACATACGGAGCAAGACGCGGCTAGCTTATCCAAAAGCGGATCCGGCAACAACAGAAGTGCTCATGAAGATGCATTTCTGCAACAGTCTGACTAACCGAGATATGCGGTTGTCGGTATTGAAAAGCCACCCGGAAACGCTGTCGCAGGCCCTGGCTTTCGCTACCGAGTATGAGAGTATTATGAAGACGGACAACAGTAGATCAGCGGAGCGACACCGGACGAGGCAGCTGAACACAGAGCCGGAGTGGAGCCAGCAGGTGAACGAATTGCGGAAGCAAGCCGAGCAGACTCAGCAGCAGTTGGCGGATCTGATGACTCAGGTCAAGGAAGCGGTTAGCCGGCAGCAGCAGCAGCGCAGTTCCCGAGCGGACTTAGAATGCTTTAACTGTGGCCGGAAAGGGCATTTTGCCCGAGACTGTAGGCAGCCGAAGCAGCAGCAGCAGCGGCGTCAACCAAAACAGCAGCAGTCGCCGCGACAACAGCAGCAGCAGCAGCCGCAGCAGCAGCAACAACTGCAGCAGCCACGACAGCAGCAGCAGCAGCCGGAAAACTAGAGCGGGTCGCGGAAAAGGGGAAATCCGGGACCCGGAAGAGAGGACACCCCCATAACCGGCAGGTGGTTCACGGACCCGGTCCCAGGGGCGAGGTGGGCATGTGTGTGACAGCCAGAGTATGCGGAGAGCCAGTAACGCTGATAATCGACACCGGCAGCACTGTCACAATGCTCAACCTACAAACCTGGGAACGGATCCGGAAGCCCGGAATGAAGCTGAAGCGGTCGCCGATTCGTCTTTCAATGGTTGACGGAAGTAACATACGGACGCATGGCCGGAAAGAACTCCCACTCAACATCGCAGGAATAGCTGAGACCGTGACGTTCGAGATTGCAGACTGTGAAGACGAAGGAATACTGGGAATGGATTTCATCCGTTCCCGGATATCCGGCATAAATTTCGACCGAATGACCATGCAGATGGGCAGCCAGGAGGTGTTCCTCACCATGTTCGAGCAGACCAGGGAGCCGTTTCCGATCAACGCTGTAGCAGATTACCAAATTCCGCCGGAAACGGAACAGCTGATAATAGGACAAACAGAGAGTGTCCGTGAAGCAGAAGGAGTACTAGAAATGCCGCAGGAGCCTACTGAGAAAAGACCTTGGCTGATCGGGAGAACTTTATCCCAGATAAAGCAAGGAACAGTCCCGGTTCGAGTGATCAATGTGATGGCGGAGCCGGTAATCATCAAGAAAGGAGCGCAGTTGGCGACGATGACCACCTTAGCAGCTGGTTGCAGTGTTGTGCCGTTGGCGGAGCGGAGCAGGAAGGTGCAGATTTCCACGGAGTCGGTGGCCGGGCGGAATTGGAGCGGGTACGAGAAGCTGCGGCAGTTAGCAGAGCAGACCCAGGATGCAGTGCCGAGTCATTTCCGCGAGAGAGTAACTGACCTCCTATTTCGGAACAAGCCGACCTTCAGTAATGATGCCGGAGAACTGGGGCAGACCAACGAGGTACAACATCAGATAAACACGGGCAGTCACCGGCCGATTAAGCAGCCAACCAGACGAATTCCGCCAGACAAGAGAGAGCTGGTGAGCAGTCTGATTCAGGAGATGAAAGACAAGAACGTCATTGAAGAAAGTAGCAGTCCGTGGGCTTCCCCGATTGTTCTGGTGAAGAAAAAGGATGGGACCACCCGGTTCTGTGTCGATTACCGGCGGTTAAATGCAGTCACGGAGAAAGATGCTTATCCGTTGCCGAGAATAGACGACACCATAGCAGCCTGTGCAGACGCCAAGTGGTTCTCCACTCTCGACCTGACCAGTGGATACTGGCAGGTCGGGATGGATGAAGACGCCCGGAAAAAGTCGGCCTTCTGTGTTCCTGGCGGCCTTTACCAGTTCAAAGTCATGAGTTTCGGCTTGTGCAATGCTCCGGGTATGTTCGAGCGGTTGATGGAGAATGTGCTAGGCGGATTGTCCTGGAAGACCTGCCTCATATATCTGGACGACATCATAGTCTACAGTAAGACCCTGGAGGATCACATCCGTGATCTTCAGGAGGTTTTCAACAAGCTGAGAGAGGCAGACCTCAAAGTCAAACCGTCAAAATGCAAGTTCTTCCAGCCGGAGGTGTCTTTCCTAGGTCACATAGTCGGCAGAGACGGTATCCGCACCGACCCGGCAAAAACGGAGGCAGTACGGAAGTGGCGGACACCCACCAACCTGACGGAGCTGCGCAGTTTTCTGGGACTTTGCTCCTATTACCGGAAGTTCGTGCCGAAGTTCTCCGAGATTGCAGCGCCGCTGAATCACTTGACGGAAAAAGGGATGCAGTTCCGGTGGCAGACGGAGCAAGAGCAGGCATTTGCAGAGCTGAAGAACCGCCTAGTATCGGCACCGATACTCGGGTACCCAAGGGAGCAAGGCCGATATATCCTGGACACGGACGCCAGTGACACCGGGCTGGGAGCAGTACTGTCACAGAAGCAGGGCAACCAGGAGCGGGTGATAACCTACTTGAGCCGCAGCCTAACCAAAGAAGAACGGAGATACTGTGTCACCCGGAAGGAGCTCCTGGCGGTTGTGTTTGCGGTACAGAAGAATAAGCAGTACTTGCTGGGACGACACTTCCTTCTTCGCACCGATCATGGCAGTCTTACCTGGCTTATGAATTTCAAGGAGCCCCAGGGGCAGGTAGCCCGGTGGATTGAGCTCCTGAGTGAGTTTCATTTCGACATCGAACATCGTCCGGGGCGTATCCATAATAACGCGGATGCCTTGTCCAGATCCCCATGCAGCCAATGCGGGAAAATCGACTGGAAACAAGCCAAGATAGACGCCTGGAACTACGGAGAAAGGATCCGGCAGACACGAAGTGAAGAAACTCCTCAGCCCAAGCCAAGGAAGGGGGGACGCCGGAAGCAGTCACGGAGATCGGGCGGAGAAGCAGAACTGACGGAGGAAGCAGTCCCAAGGAAGGCGGTTGCAGTAGCGGAGAAAGCAGCGTCCCGGAAGCCGGTTGATGTTGCGGTGACGGAGAAAGCAGCGTCCCGGAAGCCGGTTGCGGTTGCGGTGACGGAGAAAGCAGCGTCCCGGAAGCCGGTTGCGGTTGCGGTGACGGAGAAAGCAGCGTCCCGGAAGCCGGTTGCGGTTGCGGTGACGGAGAAGGCAATTCCAGGAAAAGCGGATGCGGTTGCAGAGCAGATTAGGCTGCCGGAAAATGCGGACCAGGATACTGTGCTGGGGCAGAAATATCGACCAGATGATTTGCGGAGAATGCAGCAAGCAGAACCTTGGTACCCACTGGTGACGTCGCTGATCGACGGGGGCGGTACAGCTGGCAGTGCAAACTTTTCCAGCATGAGCAGCGAGGAGAAAGTGCTGTACGGGATGCGGAAGACCTTGCTGAAAGTCGACGGAGTAATCTACCGGAAATGGAAAACGGCAGAAGGAACCAGCCGAATGCAGTTAATAACCCCGAAGGAGCTGAGGCAGGAGATTTTCCGCTGGCCCATCAGAGCCAGACGGGAGGACACCTCGGAAGCAGAAGGATGGCGGCTAGCATTCGGAGGCGGTATTTCTGGCCGGCTATGATACGGGACATAAAGCAGTGGGTGCTGAGCTGTGACGAATGTGCGTCAAGAAGTATGCAGAACTTGAAACGATCTCCGATGCAGAAATACCGGGTTGGAGCGCCCATGGAGAGGGTGGCAATGGACGTGATGGGTCCGTTACCTAAATCCACCCGGGGGAACCGGTACATCTTAGTAATCGGTGATCACTTCACCAAGTGGGTAGAGGCTTACCCGATGCCGAATCAGGAAGCGGTGACGGTTGCGGACATATTCGTCAACCAGTTTGCAGCGCGGTACGGTATCCCGATGGAGATACACACCGACCAAGGCAGAAATTTCGAGTCCGACTTGCTGAGAAATGTTTGCAGAATCCTGGGGATTCACAAGACACGGACAACCGCTTTCCGACCTCAGTCGGACGGTTTCATTGAGCGATTCAACCGGACGCTGCAGCAGATCCTGAGCCTGTACGTAAGCGAGCGGCAGACCAACTGGGATCAGCTAGTTCCGTTGGCGATGGCAGCTTACCGGAGTACCCCACAGGAGACAACCGGGCAGAGTCCCAATTTGCTGATGCTGGGCAGAGAAGTCAACACTCCGGTAGAGTTACTGATTGGCAGGCCGCCGGGCGAATCGACAGCAGAAGTAACAGAGTATGGCAGTCAGCTCCGGGAGCGACTAGAAGCAGTATACAAGGCGGTTCGAGCGAAATCTGGCAGAGAGATGGAACGGCAGAAGAAGCTGTATGACCGGAATAAGGTCGACAATCAGTTCCAGCCAGGAGACCGAGTGTGGATGGCGGTCAAAACACGGAAGAAGTGCAAGGCACCCAAGTTGCAGAGGAAGTGGAGCGGTCCAAAGCTAGTGCTGAGCAGATTTACCGACGTGACCTACGAGATTGCAGAGAGTGAAACTCGGCAGAAGGTGGTTCACTTCGATTTGCTGAAACCGTATAATGGTGTCAAGCATCCGAGATGGATGAAGCGGAGAATGGCGGATTCCTGGAGGCAGACGGAGCCGCCGAAGCAGAGTAGTGTTCCGGAGACGGAACAGACGGTCTCTGAGTCGGATACGGACTCGGAGTAAAGCCGCAGAGGACGCAGAAATATGAGAAGACGGGGTGAGCTGTAAAGCAGGAGAAGGAGATAGCTGAGACCCTGGTAAAACGTTGAGTTCCGGCAAAGAGCGACCGCAAGAAGTTGGAACAATGAGCTAGTGCTGGTTCCGGAAACAGGGCGGAGAAAGGAAGCGGAGCGGAAAAGCGGTGCAGAGACCGGATAGAGACATCCTAGAGGTTCTGACTGGGTTGAGAGCATAGTCAACCAGTCCAGGGTAGCGGCCAGGGGTCCAGAAGAACCTGGGTTAGCGGTCTAGTATCTCCAGAGAAGCAGCCACACGTCTTCCGTATGAGGAGAATTAAGACGGAAAAGTTTTCCGGCTGTAGACATCCAACCGGAGTTTCCACTTAGCAGAGACAGTAAACCAACTGCAGATTGACAGAAACGGAGAAACATCACCCCAGATAGGAAGGCGCCTCCTTCTGGACAGAATGTATGCAGTTTCCAGTGTCAACAAGCAGTAATACCAGTGAGCAGATATGCAGTTGACGAAGCAGTACAGATGGCGGAAACGCCCAACTTGCAGTCTAGATGTTCGTCTGGCAGGCAGATTCAACTGGCTGAGACTCTATTCAACCCTCCTGATGGCAGAGATACTTCAGAATTGCAGATACTTCGCTCGGAGAAGCAGTTGAAAGGGAGCCGGAAAAACCCGGAGAAGCCGGTTGAGCCGGAGACGGACACCTCTCGGTTAACGGTTGAGTTTTTGCATAATTGTGACGTCACTCCTGAGGCAGCCAATCAGCGTGGAGCTTTTCAAGTCACGTGGGCAGAAAGGGTATAAAAGGGCCTTGAAATCGGGCTCTGAGAGCAGTTGAAGAGCAGACCTCGAGCTATGCACATCGCTGTTAAAGTTTGGCGGAATCGAATCAAGTCCAGCATTTTCCGGCAGCGGCAGATTTTGCAGTGAAAAACGACTAAGTGTTTCCCGGAAGACCACCAGTCCGGAGAAGCGGTGCAGCAGAAGTGGTGCAGTAAAAGCGGTGCAGTAGATAGACAACTTTTGTTTCCCGGCTTTTCCGGATGGCGCTCCAGCAAAGGCGAGGTGGCGGCCCCAATGAGACGGAGATGGACAACCGAACGAAAGAGCTGTGGGGGTACTGTAAGAAGTGTGACCGGACGTTTGCGGACGCGAGAGACAAGAGAGGACACGTCTGCCCGGGCCAGAAGTACTATTGCTGCCTGTGTTCCTTCTACGGAAATCGGGCCTGTGATTTACGGAGACATCTCCGGGAGGCGCATGGATGGACGTACCCTGCAGAATACCGTCCTCCTCAGGACGAATGGACACTGAACCGGGTCGGAACGTTCGACTCAGCCCGGAGAGGGATTGCTACGAAGTCCCGACAAAACCGCTTCCGCAGATTCCTGGATCGTTCCCCGGTACAGCCTCCGGTTCCTGTTCCGTCCCTTCATCAACTCCCGTACGGAACAGACTGGGATGCTGGAGCAGCCGCTCCAATCGAATGGCCGGAACCAATCGACCCGCCAGGTTGGGTTCCAGATCCGCAGGGCTGTCTTCGGGCAGCGGAAGACACACCTCCAGAAGACTGGGAGCGAGAGATGTCAGCGGAACCGGACGAAGAAGTTCAGCCGGCGGAGGACTGGGAGGAAGAGATCAGGGTGTGGGAGTATACACCACCTTCTCCCACCCCGGACATGGAATCGGAGACTTCCGAGTATCACACCGCGGACGAGGAGGAACCCTGAGGCGGATGGCAGCGTAGCGGTTGACGGAGGCGGTTGGCAGTGTAGCAGTTGACGGAGGCGGTTGGCAGAGTAGCAGTCGACGGAGGCGGTTGGCAGTGTAGCGGTAGACGGAGGCGGTTGGCAGTTTGGCGGAGACGGAGAGGAAAGAGCGGTGGCAGATAGCAGCAACAACAACACGGAAAAAAAAAAATAAAAAAAAAAAATATTATTTATCCAAGAAGACCACCAGGAGGAGTTGCAGTTTGCTGAGCAGCCAATCATCAAGCAGATAAGCCAGTCACGTGACTTCCAGAGACTATAAAAGGGGGCAGATAGCTGTTACCGGATGCAGAAGGCAGTTTGCTGTAGCTGAGTCAACATCGACACAAAGCAGAGAATCAGAATGCCGAAAGTAAAGACAACACCCCGCAAGCCCCGCCCTCACCGGTGTGGAGACTGCAACCTAGAGTTCAAGAGCAAGCACACGTTGCTCCGGCATGTCACGGAGCAGCACACGAGTGAAGTCACCGTCTTCGCCTGTCCGCAGTGTGAACATTGGAGCAGACGGAAAGAGGGGACACAGAAACATCTGCAGTCCCGACACGCAATGGACGCGAACCCGATTCGACTAAGGGTTGGCAGAGAGCAGTTTGAGGAGAAAAGCCTCCGGTCCAAGATGACCCCTCGGAAAAGCAAGAAGCCGGTAACACGGCATGATCAGTTGTCGGACACGGAGTCGGAGTCGGGAGGTTCGGTTTCGTCCCGGACCCGGTACCGTTCCGGTACCCAGTCGGTGGCTGCCTTAGCAGCCGACGTTTCGTCCACGGAGGCGGGGAGCAGTTCGGAAGAAGAAGCAGAGCTGAAAATCATGGCAAGTGAAGACGAGTTGCAGGACCCGGAGGACCCGAAGCCGGTTAAGCCGCCAGTGACCCGGAGTTCTTCCCGGAACACCTCCCGGAAAAACAGCCCAGACCCATCTCGAGGTACCGGAGCAGATCGAGACCGCGGAAAGAAGCGGAGTCGCAGCCGTTCGCCGGATAAATCCGGTCGCCATCAACGCCGGGAATATAGGAAGGAGAGCCCGGAGCGCGCCAAGGACCGAGGCGGAGAACGTGGCCGAGAGGAGAAACGACACACCCCACCCAAGTCTTCAGGAGGCAGCGTCAAGGGAAAAGGCAAGGCGGTGTATGACTACAAGTTCCGGCTGTTGGAGGAAGGTTCCAGCGGAGCAGCGGCAGAAGTTGGAGTAGCAGACATTGCGGAAATGCAGAGCAGAGACGATGAGGAAGACCTTTTCCGGAGCCCACCTCCGAGAACGACTAGCAGTGGCAGAGCAGTGAGCAGCGTGATTGTCCGGTCCGGAGGCGGAGCAGAAAGCAGATCCAGCGGCCGAGCCGATAGCAGAGCAGATAGCAGAGCAGATAGCAGAGCAGATAGCCGAGCGGACAGCAGACCCATTGGCAGATCCGGAGGCAGAGCGGAGACCAAAGCGGAAGGCGGAACCGGGAGCAGAGCTGTCAGTGAGACGGAGACCCGAGGATCCACGGAGAGAACTTTACCGGCAACCATTCAAGCAGTAGCCGGAAGCAGAACCAGTTCAGCGGCTAGGGATGACGGAATGGAGTCTTCCGCGTCTGACCGAAGCCATGCGGACGTGCAGAGAGCCCGGAGGAGTATCCTGGTAGATCAAGCCAGAGCTACACCCGGAATCCTGTCTCCGGTGGAGACTCGGCCTCGACAGTCTTCCAGTGAGCGGTCCGGAAGGAGCCAAGTCCGAGCACCATTCCAGAGTCCACCGTACACATTCTACCCGTTTGGCGGTCCTTCAACTCAACCGTGTCCGTCCCATTGTTTCCCGGTGAATATTGGGGGACGGAGCGCATCCGTCTTTGCACCTGCAGTCCCGGAGCATGCCAGATACTATGCAGTACGTTGGGGACCGGAGCAGTGGGGGCCAGCCGAGATGAGAGACTCCGGCGTCTACGTGGAGATCATGGAGCAGAGAGAGTCACCGTTTGGTCTCGTCCCGACCCGTCAGATCGTCCGGATTCCAGATTGGTCCATCCGGGACGAACGCCTCAGGAATGGGTTCTACGTCCCGCCCCAGTGGAGCCTCCATGATCCCGATCTTCTTCCGGTTGATGCCAGAGGAACAAGCTTCGGACGACCGTTGGTACCAAATACCATTCCACCTCGTCTGCCGTCGGGGAGCAGTTCGCGCCGTGATACTGGTGGGCAGTAGTCGTCGCAAGTCGTCGCAAGTCGCCGCAAGTCGTCGCAAGTCAAGTCGGCGCAAGGAGAAGAAAGAAAAACCGTTTCCCGGATTCTAGTATAATTAAGAGTTAAAAAGTGGGAAACGGAACAAGCAAGATATCCGGGTACAGTGACGGTAAATTAGTTAAGAGATACCAGTACCCGGATCACGGAAACAAGTTGTGTTTGATTTTACGGACAGTTTAACGGTTGACAATTTGTATATATGTGATATTGATCTGTTCGAGTCTAAGGAAGGGGGAGTGTAACGGTTTTGGGGCGTACCCAAAAGTTTCCCCTAGGTAATTCTGTTAGTGTTTTGTGATATTATGGTTGAATAACCGTTTATTAAAATGTATATGTGTTTAAAGGTTCATTCGGTTCCGTATTTGTAATGTTTAAAAGGTTTTCCGTCTCGGAACTTGGTATATTTCTGATGTTGGTAAAGCCGGAGACGGAGCCGGAACCGGAGACGGAACCGGAGACGGAGTCGGAACAATGGAGTACAAAAACGTAATGACGTTATTTCGGAAGGTCATGTGATCAGCCTCGTTTTCGGTTTAAAAGGTGACGTGTCAGCCACTGATTGGTTATAGAGTGTTTTTAGAAATCCGGAAAATATCAGTGTTTTGGCGGACTATGACGTCACAATAGGTTGGTCACGTGACGTGGGTCTCAGGTCTATGAAAGCCCCCGCTTCACAGCGGACGGCGGAGTTGGTGTCCTGACGTCGACCTGTGCAGACCCCTTCTCCCATAGCAGAGTACTCCCTTGTTCCGGATAGAGTCATCCAGATGATAGCAGTTAAGTCTTCTGACTGTGCACTTGGAAAATAAACATGAAAACTTCAACCGAGTTGTTTTTCCGTGTTCGTTAGGGAACTGGAAGTTATAACAAAGTTAGTTCACCGGAAAAGAAAGTAATACGGAGAAAAGGGAGATAAGTCCACAGTCGGTTAAGACCAAGTTGTAACGACGTCTTACTCTTAGGGTGATCCAAGAACCCAGATCACCAAGGAAGGAGACGGAGACGGAGGTGGTATTCAACGGAGCAACTACGGAGGCGGTATCGGACGGAGCAGTTGCAGAGACGGGAACGACGAAGCAGTTGCAGAGGCGGTACCGGACGACGGAGTTGCAGAGGCAGTACCTGACGGAGCGGTTGCGGTAACCGGAAGTGAGAACACTTCCGAGATACTCCATTTCAGGTGCAATCGCAGGTTGCGGTGAGGCGGAGCCAACCGGAGCAGTTTGCAGTGAGGCGGAACCTGGCAGAGCGGTTGCAGTATTCGGAAACGGCAACGTTCCCGGATTCTCATTCCAGGTGCAGTCGCAGTTGCAGTAAGGCGGAAAACGACGGAGCTTTTGCAGTAAAGCGGTATCCCGACGGAGCAGTTGCAGTACCTGGAGACGGAAACGCCTCCGGATTCTTACGTTACAGGTGCAGTTGCAGATTAGCAGTCGGACAACGGTTAAGAGGTCCATTCCAGACCACGCTACCAACCTTAGAGACTTCTAGCCGGAGTTCAACCGTACAGCAGTAGCAGTTTCCCGGAGTTTTACCGTTTCAGCTCCGGTTAAATAACAACTCACCCACCTCCCAAGAAAACCGGTTCATCAAGACGTCACAGAAGGGTGCAAACCCGTTACAATAGCATACTGTCAACTTCTTGGATCCGCCTCTAAAACAATTTGGACGATAAAGATTGTTACGCGGAAATCTCGATAAGTCCGTTGACTAATTATGTTTTATCGTCGGCGGGTGTGTGATGTGGCATGTTTGTGTGTGTACATTGGATCTCAAAATCTTGAATCTGAATGTAGCTGTATGTTCACTGCACCCGGATGTTTGCAACAAAAACACCAGTCAATATTTATCGCATTTCTAGCGTCTCTACTTGTAGATATCGCTGGTCGTTCTTCGTTTCGCTTTTGCAGGTGAGTTGTCGTTAGAAAAAAAAATGCAAACAAGTACCCGTGAAGTTTTACGACTTTTAATACCATTTTTATATATTAAAACAAGTTGAGTCCGATAGACTAAGTATACCTGATACTACGATAATGTACACATTGCTTTTCTTGGAAGTGTCGAATTCGCTTCATTAGAATGAGGAAAAAATAGAATTTTGGGGTCACGAGAGTTCGAAGAACATTTTTAACTAATGTATTTTTTAAGTGGATGTTACATTCTTGTGTTGATCTGATTTAACGATAGAGTCTACGTGATTTACCCCGAAATATGTACGTGTACAACATTGACTTTACAGAAGAAAAATATTATCAAAATATTTTTTTAACACAAATAATTCCCACATGTACCTTCCTATAGGCTACTGTCCTTGATGTGCGCTTGTATAGGCCTAGTCATGACACACGGGGTAGTCATCAGAGCAAGACCTTGTACATACTTGGCAAAGGGACATTCAATGCGTAATGCCGGGTAAGATCTCTCACGTATAAGCTCCCGACGAGAAGCTAAGGCTTTATTTGGACATCCGACATCATGGGGTCTATGGTGTATTTGGTGGCCGTGTGCCTCCTGGCGACCAGCGCGTACTACGTCAGCGCCGACCTCTGTACGCAAGACGTCTGCGAGTACGAGTTGGTCATCCAGAGAGAGCGTACCATGACGTACACGATCGAAGGCAAACCTCTCACCAGGACTTATAACGTCGGCCTCAATGGATCCAAATTGACGCTGCAATCGAACGACTGGAATTTACCGAGTGACCCGAACGTAGGCACCGTCGTTGACAAGAATGACGTCATCACGGCTGACGGCTTCTCAAGAGCCCTCATCACCGTCAACGGCCAATTCCCGGGACCCGCCATCGAGGTCATGCACGGCGCAGAGGTCAGTCAATGGCAACCACATTCAGCTTTAACTTTATTAATAACTTTCTGTACATCTGTTTGAATCAATTGAAGGGCCGAAAACGAACGTCAGTAATATCCTTTGCTATCAAGGATTCACTTGAATGCTTTGAATTCAAGTATAAACATCGTGCCGATGCCATGCACACAACACCTTTTAAGTCTGATACCTGGACATACAATGAGGCCATCATAATAAAATCACGGGTAGAGACTATCAGATACATAAAAAAAATATATATTGCTTGTCAAAAAAATCTCTGAGAATACATTGAGGTTATTGATGAGCAACGTACTTAACAGTGGATGGGTATTGGACAACATACCAGCGATAAAGTCGTATCGATCGTTGGCTCAGGATGCGACAAATGGACCCTTGAAATTCAATTTCGTCTGGCCCGTGTCTTTGTTCAGTGAATTTTTACCTATTCGTACGATTGTGTCTGCGTTACACGAAATTGTCCATATTGGCTGAATATACTAGTATATTGACCATAAGTAAATAAGAGTAAATTGACACGAACAACTTCAAAGGCGCATACGCGACATTCATTCACGCCTACTCAAAAAGTTATACAACTCCTTAGCAGCGGATCTTGGATAATAAATATATCAATAACGTGTATGGTAAGGGTGTAATGATCATTTATGATAGCCAGAGTTCATTGATGCCCTCCCATATTTATACCCGGTCATAAATGAGCTCTGACTATACTTAAATGGCTATTATGCCCAAACCAGAACACATTATTACTATTTCTATCAATATTTAAATCACAATGACCATAACAGGATGTTGGTAACTAACAATCGGTTCTACCTAAAAAAATCATCATCAGATTCACATTCCTTGTGTTATCATTTCATTTAAATATCATTATCGTTTCGACATTGACGATAATCGAGACATTGCAATACTGATAAAATGTACAATAAAATGGTTGAACTCCTTTTGAAATTCAATGATTGTTGGTTTGGGCTCAGCGATGGACAGTGATGTACACTGTACGTATGTATGTATGTGCTCGTTTGCTGTCAATATCGACAGACGAATTGAATTAGTTCAGAAGTGAAAATTTACTTTCTCTCTGTCACAGTAAGCATTGTAATCAAAAATAGTGTGATAACATCTGCTTCCTACGACCTGAATGAGAACGGAAGTGATGTATCTTTCGAGCATATTTCATCAGTAATAATTATCATGCTATGAGTAATAACATGGTGGTATTAATTTGTATTTTACATGAACCTCTATAACGCAGATCCGCTCAGGTCACAGTGAGACTTTTTTTGTGAAAGGCTCTTTAAAAAGTAGTATGAAGTTTGCCGGTGGCTACCTTACTTGACAAAAATACTCCTGCACAAACAGACGATTGCATGTTGCCATTATACCTCGCGTTAACCTTCTCATCGTGTGTGTTTGTATAGATGTCGATGGACGTAATATGTAAATAATGTATAGAGGTGAAAAGCATCCCTAATTTGATCTGTCCGGGTCACTGAGCATGCTGGATGCTTTTCGCCAGAAAAAAAGCTTGGATGGAGCTGATTTTTTTTATCACTTGAGTAACGTTACAGTGGCTGATAAGTGGCATTGTAAAAAAGGTTATTTATTTCTCTAAGTAATCCTGACTGATACATAATCAAAACTTTATTTTCGCGTAAGTAACGTTTTTTCGCGGAAAAAACATTATTTACTTCTGTCGTGTGTGAGATACTATCCAAATACTGCCTACACGTGTTTTTATCATTCTCTTGGTCGATGGGGGTAAATAACGGTATTTCCGCGTGAATAATGCTATTTACGCGTAAGTAACGTTATATACCCCCATTAGCGTGATATACTAACCGTATACTGCCTGCACGTGCTTTTATCTTTCCCTTGGTCGATGGGGCTAAATAACGTTATTTCCGGGTGAATAACGTTATTTCCGCATAATAATCTTTATTTACCCGGAAAAAAACGTTATTTACGCGTAAATAAAGTTATTATCTATGCGGAAATAACGTTATTTCTTCACAAATTGTGTCAATTATGAACTAGTCAAGATTACTCCGAAAAAAAAATACATTGTAAATTTATTTTTTCGCAGTGTCACTTATCAGCCACTGTACTTGAGACCTGTCAGTACTTGGTCTAGTGATTTCTTTAAGAATTTCGATTGTTGACCCTCTTTCGATTGGTGACCTCGCCCCCGCCCTCCCCTCACCACACACTCAAATGTGTGATACCTTATATTACGACGAGTATAGTGTTACCTTTCGTTAAACATACACGCTAAACGATATTTACAAATTGGTGTCTCGGAAAAATAGCTTTATGTGTTTTTATGTGATGAATCTGAACAACAAAATGTCACAATATACATGGCTTTTATTGGCAAACGTAACAATTACCTAGTGTCCTCTTACAACAAAACGCTCAAAATGAGCACCATACATGTACCCGGTGTTCTATTTTTATTAACGGGGACATAATTACACGTATCTAGTTACATGTATTTGTAATTTGCAGTTTTAACCAGCAACTAGACAACCATAAAGTACATAATTTATAATTAATTTAAATCAATACCTATCAGTAATAATGGATGATTCATGATGATTATCACAACATTCTATTCCATATATAGTTCTGTCTATTTTCCCAAGGCACTATCATGTATATTTGTAGGGTGATACATGTATTCCCATAATGAATATGTCCTCAATGTCCACTTGCTGTAGGTTGTGGTCCGAGTGAAGAACGAACTTCTCCTTGAGGAGACAGGTATCCACTGGCACGGTCTGCACATGATCAACACACCGTGGATGGATGGAGTCCCTATGCTGACACAATGCCCCATAATGCCGGGCCAAGAGTACACCTACAGATTCATAGCTGATCCAGTCGGTACACATTGGTACCACTCACACTCGCCCGCCCAGCGTATCGACGGACTCTACGGCTTCCTCGTCGTCCACGAACACATGCCCAGGTACCCAGGCTTTAACGTCTTCGTCAGCGACTGGTTACACGACGATAACATCATCACCTACGAGATGGACAGTGCAACCAGAATGGGCAAACCCGGCAGCGGGGACAACAACGTGGCCGAACCATTGAAGTACTTCATGGTAGACAACACCGAGTGCGCGTCCATTGCATTCCGGAGCTGCGTGATAGACGGGCGAGGTCGGTACGACGACCAACCATTCCCACTGACTGAGTACACCATTACCCGAGGACAGCGCTATAGGATGAGACTCGTCAACTCCGGAATCGAGTTCGCATTCGAAATCAGCATGGACAACCATAGATTCGATGTTGTAGCTTTAGATGGGGTAGAAATTTCTCCGATTACTGTCGATTCTTTCATCATGTTTGCCGGGGAGACAATAGACGTGGAGTTCGCAGCAGACCAGCCAGTCGGCAAGTACTGGATGCGCTCAAACATACTGAGCAGTGGTGTCGGACACAACCCGGTCCCAGATGGCATAGAACATGGATGTAAAGCTATCATCGCTTATGACGGAACCACTCAATCCGGAGAACCCACCACCAGCATGAAGAACTGCCTGAACAACGACCACTGCAATGTATTCAATTGTCCATTCGAATATTACCTCCCGAGTTATAACAAAGACTGTATTCACCTTGATGATGCACGATCTATCCAAAGCCAGGCCGAAATGGACAGAATCTATGGACTCCAGGAAAGCGATGATAATGTTTTGGAGTACTTTATCAACATTGGTTTCGGTGTCGGTCCTCACATGAATGGTCGCAGGAATGTGGAACTTCCAGTCCCGATATTCGCGTCAGATATCGAGGACCATCTAACGCCGTGTGATCCGGACGAGTGTGTCAGTACAGGATGTGTTTGTGTACACACGGAGTCGCTCCCCTACAATCGAACTGTTCAGCTCGTACTATCGAACCTGGCGCCGAACTTCCCGTCTACTGCACACCACAGTCTTCATCTCCATGGTCACAGCTTCGCCGTTTTGAAAATGGCAGAGGCGCCTCTCGACCCAGCCACGGGCTTTGGGAATGGGAAGACTCCGGACCTGACTTGTAACGAGGAGAACCCGTCGATCTGCGCCAAGCCCCGGTGGACGGCCAGCCGACCGCTTCTCAACAAAGACAACCCGCCCGTCAAGGACACGATTGTCATCCCAGGCAGGGGTTACGTCGTGGTCAGGTTCCGCACGGAGAACCCAGGCCACTGGATGATGCACTGCCACCAAGAACTCCACGTGCTCGAGGGAATGGCCATGACCTTCATCGAGGCTGTGGACCACATCAAACCTCTGCCCAAAAACTTCCCAACCTGTGGTGGATTTGACTGGTCCCAGGAGGAATTTAAGGAATATCTTGAGGACGATAAAACGGGCTACACAAGTCCTCCCACGTGTGTTCCAGGTAAGTTTATGCATTAGGTTATGGTTCACTGAATGCCATTGATTGACAATGATTTATCAGCCCGTACACCAACGATCCCTTCATTGCAGAGGGTGGTACTACTGACAGTACAACACCAGCCACTGCAACCACAACCACGACCCCGACGCCTAGAGACGAGAAGGACGAGCCGTCCTCGACCGACCTCGTGAGTCTGGAGATGAAGACAGCTATCGGTGCGGCCTTCGGCTTCCTACTGACCGGAGCCGTCATAGCTCTCGTCCCCGTGGTGATCTTCCTCTGCTGTGATTGTCGACGAGGCCGAGGAGGCGAGTCCTCCAAGGACAGGTTCTAATTGGGTGCTTCCCGCGTCACGTGTCTTTTTTGACGAATTATAGACTCCTTATATTTCTCTAAAGTCAGAAACCCATCAGAAACCCATTATGGGTTTCTGCTAAAATGTATACTGTAACGTAACATGCATATTGTATGCAGAGGCAAGACCTATGCTCGAGCAAGGAGTAGGCCTAAGTGGTAACATATTCGTACGTGTATGTATTCACATGTAATTTCAACATTAGTATGTTTGACGAAGACGATCCCTTATTCTGTCTAGCATTTTAAGAGGTAAACGGTGTAAAACGTACATTTTATTACGGATAACAAGGGGACTAAGCAGACAATCAAAACTGTTTATGGCTGTGTGAATGAGTTCTGCCCCAATTTCAAACGGAATACTACATACTATTACGTTCATTTTAAGTCCGCTTTTTTTCGTTTCAAATGTCATTTGACGCCCGCTTACCATTATTTTCATTTGAAACCCGATTTTCCGTTTCAAATGTCACTTGACGCCCGCGTATTAAGTTCAAACGTATTTGAATTTCATACGTTGGAGTCAATCCCAAAAGAACGTCGCTTGGTAATCTGTTCACCTCCTATGGCTTGTTTTGTCTTGTGTTATTCAATAAACAGAATATAACTATATTCCCACACCGAATGAAACTCGGTTGATCCGTAATAATAGTATTAATAAGTTCTTTGTGTGCATTATGGTTCTTTGAGGACCTATTGGATGATTTGAAGCCTTCCCTAGGCATTTGAAACCCTCGCTAGAGCTCAGGCTTTAGCGGGTAATATACTCGCTATCAGAGGTCGACATAGATATATCTAAGGCATTTCCGCAATTTTGACATGTATGTCTATATTGATGAAGAATAGGAGCACGCGCTTTTGAACCAAAACACCATTTCGTTGTATTCTAACCAGACAATATCAATTCGTGTTCTGAATCATATACTTCATGAAGGGACTGAAATCAAAATTCGGGCAGATTGCCAACCTTTAATAAGTATGAGATTCTGAAAAAAAAATTAAACATTTTTTTTTTACATTCAGGTGTGCGATGTTTATATATTATGTGTGAACATGCAACATGACTATGTATTCCACCATCGAACAAGAGCAGAACAATGGGTTGATACATCTACACATTGTACCTTCTTTCGATATTCATTCCTTCAAGCACACGTTTCATGCATTCTACGAAGACAAACTATTTTTTGTTAAAGATGTTTGTGTGTCGACTTTTTGGGATGGGCCCACTCGAGGATAATTTATGCGCATTATCACATGGGAAATCCCCAGTTACCATTTGGGGATGGTAAAATATTGTTACGCAGTCAGAACGTTCATTTATCTGCGTATATCGCTACGATATCATTTATTAATAACGTAAATCACCCACGATAGCTTGCTATAACTATAAAGTTATCTGCTTCGATTACAACAATAAGTCATACACATTTTGGACCGAATACATAGACATTTTTTTTCAATTGCCACATCAGGGTGTTGAACACTTTAGCATTCGTATCTCCCCACATTGTGACAGAAAAAAGTGACGCTGGGAGGCTCTGTTAAATAAATCACCAAGGTGTCGATTCGAGTGAGGGTCTCGGGTACACCACGATGGATTGTTCTGCCGTTTTCACAATCTGCCACTGAGACAGGTTCTCAACACTTATCATTGAAATGTTTCACCTTGAGCCTCTAAAACGAACGGCACTGCGCGAGCGGTGTATAAATATAGACGCACATAATACTATACCTATTTATACATGCTCTAACAATTGTGATTTAGGGCTAGCGGAATTTTTATTCCGTGACGTTCCACTTCATAATCGCTCCCATTTCATTGAAGCACAGGTACATGTATTCATGAAATAGCGACATCCATCCGTAACTAATGCGCGAGGGTGATTCATTGGACCATCCCAGCCTTGGGCTGTAACCAGTACGTCGTCACCAATCCTTTACCCTTTATAATCGGAAGAAAACAAGTACAAGGAATGATGAAGATTCTATGAAAAGTGCAGACGCTCGATAAAATTTTATGAGGTTTTATATATATGTGCAGAAATCGTTACGGGGGGGGGGGGGGGGGAGGGATTTAGTACCTTGACTTCAGTATTGCCTCGGAGCTGGATCGTGTATCTCCCCGTGTCTGCCAGCAATCTCATTGTCGCTTCACTGATATGAATCTTTTGGGCTGTTTGGAACATAAAACTCTACCTATAAAGCTATAAACTTCAACTATAAAACCATTATGCTTCACGATCAAATGCATTACGTGTCACGTACATTTAAGATCACATTCATTTTGAGAAACATTTTGTTTTCCTTCTCAGGCCTCTGACTACGTGTACCTTCCCCCGTGGATTCCATCCTGGACGCCATGTTAACCGTGTCTCCAAATAAACAGAACCTCGGCATTGTCTGACCCACAACTCCTGCAAAGTCATAACCGTCCAAGACGTACACATTTACCATTTTGCTTACAATCATAATGCAACCAAAATATGTTACATTTCGCTCAAACTAATACATGACAATTGGATGGTATACTGTACCTGCGGCACACGGTCCCGTGTGGAGTCCGATCCTCAGATTGAGCGTCAAGTCCGGACGGTGACGTATCTTGAACGTCAGAACCTGCGTCAGCAAGCTCAGAGCCATGTCGGCTATCTCCGAGGCGTGGTTGGAGCCGTTACGCCGGGGAACTCCACTCACCACCATGTACGCGTCCCCGATAGTCTCCACCTTGCAAAGGACATAAACAGAGAGTGATCGAACGAAAACTCGGCTATTCACATGTACATCGACCTTACTGTCTGAAAATATCATTACTATAGTATCGAGTTTAAAGTTTCACCTTATAAACATCGTAAACCTCGATGGTGGCGTCGAAGGTGGTGTAGAGGTCATTGAGCAGGTCGACGACCTCCATGGGAGTACTGGATGAGGACAGAGACGTGAAGCCCACGATGTCCGAGAAGTAGATCGTCACACTGTCGTACATCTCCGGGATTATCGCAAGTCCGCTCTTGAGTTGCTCGGCAATACTCCTAACAGTAACAGTATCGATTACAGTCACTTACACGAATTCCAGAATTTACTGATATCTTTCAATGAATACATCAACTAAATGTGAAATATTTTCTTCGAGGTTAAGATATTTTGAACGATTCTACGTACGGCGGTAGCATGCGGTAGAGCAGCATGTCCGTCTTCTTTTTCTCATCGAGAAGTTCTCCAGTTCTCTGCTGTACCAAACCTTCCAGGTTACTCGCGTACTTCTCCATCATCCGGATCATGTTGTCCATTATATTCGTGTTTCTGAGATGAAAGTGTAGTCTATAAGTAAGTGAGGATATCATCAATGGTTTAAGTCTGTAAACACATCGAAAGTTCTAAGTAATACCTACGTGCCCTTATTGAGTATTTTGAAGATCTTTCTGATATCCTCGAAGGTGGGTCTGGAATGTGGGTCCTCGCTCCAGCACCTCTCCATGAGAGTGATCACTTCAGACCGAACCCCGATGTTCTCGACCACCTCCGTGCACTGCGGCCTGTACGGGACCTCCCCCACACACCGCACATGTTCCACGATATCTGGGCACAAAATATGACATAAGCTAGACATAATGCGTTTACAGGTTAAATATGAATCTTAATTAAAGTCATAGTAGCAAGGTACCATTATATGGTTTAATTCCTGTTCAGATAAAGGCATTGTGGACATTTGGTGATAAAAAAGATGTTCGCGTTAATTGGTAATTAATAACAGCGACATATAATCAAGTATATTGAGCCAGTATTGCAATCGCCTTCTCATGCCGATGAAAAAATAGCTTCGACAGTTTCCGTAATCGTGACGTCAGTTGAGGCAAAATGTGCTTTGATGGCTGGCCAAAAACGTAAAACACGTAATTTGGGCGGTCAGCTCAAAGATAGAAAACCACTCCAAAATGCATGAGATTCAAAAGAAAACACGTGAAAACCAACAAATACTGGACATCTTGCAGTTCAACAAACCTCCTTTCTGGGAGAATAAATAGCACTGATTCTAAATATCAAGACAAGAAATGCCGTATTCCCACCATCTCACCCGTTCACTTGAATTGTCAAACATACACAATGAGAATGAATATGCGACATGCAGTTTACCTTGCTGGCTACATGTACTTTCAATTCTGCCTCAACTGACGTCACCAACCACGTGACCCATACTAAAATCGTGATCAAAATCTTCGGTAATTTACGGAAGGAGTGCCTATTTGATTCAATATCTCGAAACTCATTGATTGTATTTGTAAAATTCGTTCGAATTTACAGATAACTATTCATAATGGACTAAATGAAAAGCACTTTCATCGGCATGCTACTAGGTCTTTAAGGCATACTTGATGGGTGTAAGAATTGACCTGCAGGAGATAAAATGCCGAAGTATGGAGCCGCTCTGTAGATGATTTCTTGCATGATGATGGCAAAGCTGTAGACGTCTCCCTGCTCCGTGCCGTACGGAGGTCGTTCCCTCTCATTCATCCTCAGTAACTCGGGCGCCGTCCACAGCAGCTTCTGGTACTTCTTGAACTCCGATGCATCATTTTTGGTCATGCCTGCCTTAAAGATCCTCAGACCAAAGCCGTCGATCTTCAGCACCCAACGACCGTCTATCATACAACAGGAGCTCCGCAGCGACCCGTGGTGCTGGATCTTCGTTGTTCCCAGGAAACACATTCCCTAAGAAGAGGAGTCTTCACAGGTAAACGTATAGTTCATGTTGTTTTGTATATAAGGTGCCAAAGTGGATCTACTTACATTGATAAGATCACGCATGAGAGAACTTTTAAACATCCAATCTAACGAGATATCGTCGTTCTCAATCACATCCTGTAATATGCATACACCTCTCGACATGAATGTGAGTTATACTTTGATGTCTGGTAACTATGCAACTGATATATTATGTTTCTGAATGAGAATACTTTCATCGAAATATCGACTGATCTGTACCTGAAGGCTTCCCTTTGAGCAGTATCCAGTTATTATGCAGATATTAGGAGCTTCGACACAAGCACCAATAAACTGGTTGAAGTTCTCATGTACAAGGTCCTTCATCTAAAGTGTAAACTTCGTTAGTTTTTAGCATGGGTTACATATAGGGGTTGGTGGGAGGCATACATGCACGTTCCAAAGCTTGATTGAAAACTACCCATACATCGCATGGTATTCACTTGCCGTTTTAAGTTCGACCAGGAGCTCTCTGTTTACAGTGACTGCAGCCTTGTTGACGTGTTTGACGGCCACGACGGTGCCATTCAACACGCCGACCTTGGTGAAGAGCTGTTCGTTGGTGGTCAGTGCGCTCTGCGACCCCCGAGACTTATCCATGGACGACATGGACCTCATACTCCGCATGCTCGTCTAGGACAAACGATCGATACGTTATTCAAAAATACATCTTTGAAGTTCATATCGGGTATTAATGCTGTACAATGGCTTATGCTATACGATAGAATATTGCATTTTGAATATCAAAAATTAGTCTAAACAGATATTGACCAGATATTTATACATGTTTGAGTGTAAAGAGAAAAAAACAGCCGCACAATGTACAATTTCAATTCGATCACAGTTTTCAAGGATGTGAATAACTACCCACACGGAGTAATCAGCGGATTCATTACAATAATTTTGCTCACATCCCCGAGTTTCCCACTGAAGTCTATGTCCTTGAAGTTTATCTTCCATGTCATCATATGGAGCTGCTTCTCTCGGTAGTCTTGCCTGTCCATGGTAAACACAGTGATTAGCTCATTATTAGTGCAATGCTTTTGTGAACGATTCCTGCTCCTTCCCATAATTATGCATGAACGTAAATGCATCTAGCGATTATTTTTTAATTGGGAAGATAACTGTATTGTATAATTAAATACCGTCTGTAATATCCGAGCCCTATAGCCACAGCCGTAACTATAACGGCAGCAGCAATGATCCCTATGATGGTCGTTGTGGTGGCTGAAGAGTAACGAGAGATGATATACAGAGCAAATGAACCAACAGAAGTCGATGGTCAAAACATTGCGATTAAAATCGAAAGGCAAAATGCTTAACATTGAATGCCTGCAGATATTGCACGAAGTCATGTCAACTCAATGGTGTCAGAGTTTGGTAGCCCTTTGCGTACTTTTCTCCAGGCAGAGTTCTCCCCTGAAGCCACATTTCGGTGTGTCTGGGGGACTTCGACCGTCGTCCGTGCCCCAGTAAGGATCCAGAAAATCATCCATTCCCTAGAAAATTTCACTAAAAAATTATACTCTATTTTTCAGTCATACATTGAAAGACTTTACCGTACATTTGATTCCATCATTGAAGACGTACTGATGGCGGAGATATGGAGATGTAGCTGTACGGTCGGCACTTGGCCATGTCCGGGGGACAGTCCCACACCCAGTAGTCCGGGTCCCGGTCAGCATTGTCATTTATCACCACTCGACCCGTCAGTCCTGGAACGTACAACGTAACTCTGAATCATACACCTCAGCGGCTCTTCTGGATCTCGCCAATGGTTCGACACATCATAGGATTGATTGGTTGCACGTACCATGGAATGTTCTGTTCTTGGCCTTCTGGAAGACAAGCCGCCCGTCCCTGTAGTCTGCTCCGTCAGCTAGCAGCTCGTGTAGGGCCGTGAAGTACAGGTACGAGCAGTCCACCAGAAACATCAGGTAATTGTTGTTCTGGACAGCACGAGGGTGAACAGTTTGAAGATTTAAATCTTCAATCTTATAATAATAGTATTTTGGTGTTGATGATTTGATACTAACGCCTACATGTTTGTTGTGCTGTACTTACGGAGAGTTCTTCCACAGTAATGTTCCAGGGTTTCTTGTCGGATTCAATCTTTACTGTTTCGTGGAAACTTTCATATTTCTCTGGGTCAAAACTCGCCATCGAAATCTGCAACCAAATTCCAAACTGAATGATTTCTCAGCTTTCTCAGTCAAAGATACGCAAAAATTTCAGCCATCCTGTTCGTGAACTGGGTATCCCCCTGACCTGTTTGAGGGCGGTGAAGGCAGCCTTGTCCCTGGCGGCCTGTGTGTCACTGACGTTGACTCCTGGCTGGAGCCAGGGCTGGATGGTCTCGGAAGTGGGCAGGTATTGGTAGGCTATGAACACGTAGTCAGGGTTCTGCATGCCCAGCTCGTACGCGATCAACAACACACGACGTACCACCGACCACCGGTGACACAGCAACACCACTGCAGGTGAAACACAATAAGGACTGTACAACTTAATATCGTACGATGGCCGAATGTCTCCATGTCATTCCAAAACGTGACGCGTGACAGTGATGGACCAACAATTGGAAGCACCATGTACACATTTTCACTACCAGCAGTAGTTAGAACCTGTTAGATGTCTCGAAGTGATTTGACAAGACTAGCAGTAGTTAGAACATGATAGGTGTTTCCAAGTGAATTGACAAGACTGGCAGTAGTTAGAACCTCTTAGGTGTCTCGAAGTGATTTGACAAAAAATGTAGTTAGAACCTGTTAGGCGTCTGTATGTGATTTGACAAGACCTTTTAGTTGTTTCCAAGTGATTTTTGACAAGACTTGTAGTTAGAACCTGTTAGGTGTCTCCAAGTGATTTGACAAGACTAGTAGTTAAAATCTTTTAGGTGTCTCAAAGTGATTTGACAACACTAGTAGTTAGAATCTGTAAAGTATTTCTAAGTGATTTGACAACACTAGTATTTAGAACATTTTAGATGTCTCCAAGTGATTTAACAAGACTAGTAATTAGAATCTTTTAAAGTATTTCCAAGTGATATGACAAGACCATAGTATACAGAAAACTCAATGTTTTCTTGACACAGTTTTGAGATCCTAAGTCCACTTAGTTAATTTATGGACTCTATGGATTTTCGGATGATAAATGCAACATCGGTGAACACGATATTGTTAGTCAGATGCACAGGAACGTTAATGTTCCATCCTACATTTCAACGCCGTGCGCGATCTAAACATTAATTTCAAGTCCGTGTATGCTCAGTGGATCGTTTTGTACTAGTGAAGATGCACACAGCCTCTGGATTTTGTGGTTTTGTAGCCTGTTAGCAATAACTACGGTATAATTCGAAAAGATCTTCAAATACGAAGATCACTTACCCCTGGTTCGCTCTTTCATTGCAATGAGAGATCGCCTGAGCATTTCATCAGTGACGTCTCCAGCATCACTTGGTAAAGGCATCAAATCGGTCACGGTCACGTTGTTGTTCTATTTGAAACGATACATGACACAAAATTACAAAATATTGTAATCAGGTTGACTGTTGATACCAAGCATACTGATGTAGGTGTAATGGTCAATAGGCCAGTACTGCAAAAAAAAAAAAAAACACTCTGTTGTGTTTTATGCACGCATGGGATTGGCGAGATCCCATATAGAACTGCAGAGAACATAACATGCATGATGAAAAAATTAGAACCTCGTACCCATTGCTATTGTCATAGTTTCTTCTAGGTCTATAGAAATATTTATGCATGTCCACGGATAATATTTATGGACTGAAATACCAGTTACGTACTATATGTCACAGTAATTGTATGGTGTGCATCTGCTGAATTCGAGCAAACTTTACACAGCACTGGGTCACCTGACTGTGTGTTTGTTTGTTTCCAAACCATACCCTTAAATTTCAAATTTCCCGAGGTACACTGTGCCAACATTTGGGTTTATTGAGCCATGTGTATGTATGTATATACCAAAACATTGGGGAACAACTACCATTGATATATGATGTACAGTGTAGTGTGTTACTAACCTCCAGCCGTTTCTTGGAGTCCCTGATACCATACTCGCAGGTGCCACTCTCGCGGTAGAGCAGCCCGGTACGCTTCCATCCGTACTTGAGGAACACCTGCTCGATAGCCCGGCCCACCTTGTCCGCGGACGACATACAGCGTACAAACGTCGGGAAACTGGCCTTGTCCGTCAGTGTCGGCTCCGAGCACGAGGTCGGGACCCTTGGCATCTTATAAAACGTGTGGTAGTAACCCACAGCGATACAACCTGCGGGGAAAATATGTGTTGTTTTTCAGTGGATAATCACTATGATTGTGCATGATGCATTGCAAAATATCTGTGCATTCAACTTACCTTAGCAATAGGTGCGGACTATATATATAATGATAGCGTCACTCACCTCTGTTCCATCTTTGCATGATAACGTAATCACTGACCTTTGCCATAGGTTCGGCTCGTGATGACGTCACTCACCTTTTCCACAGGTGCGGCCCATGATGACGTCAACATTCTCGTCATTGACGAGTTCTATCTCGGCGGCCACGATGTCCACGGGATCACAGGACGAGATCCGGTACGCCAAACTGGGACGTGGACGACGTGGACGACGTGGACAATCATTCACATACAACACCATATAATAATATCATATATATATATGGTATCATATTTCCGTCACTAAAAATTATGATGGAATGACGAGCGGTGTGCCCAAATTTTACAGACCTACACTTCTCCTGAATTGAAACAAATATGAACTCCACCAGTACCTGATATTGTGATCCAGAAGCATTCCTTCATTCCGTGCGCGTTTCAGACCCAGGCTGATCACTGCCGGGAGGAACTTGGACGGTCTGGCCGAGTACCCGATACGTACGTCTACACTAGTTATCGTGGTAACCGTCACCAAGGTGACCAACACGGCAAGCCACATCAACTTCATTTTCCGGTAATGATGGGATCTATGTGGATATATCAACTAATGCATATACAGTTCGAAAAACAATAATTTGATCAGATATCTCAAAATGTCCACACAATTTTACGATAATTACAAATTTCGCTAGATGCAAGGTGAATTTCCACGAGATATCGAATGTACTTTTCTTTTCTTGATCGATGAATGAACTTATTTGATCATAAGATTATATCCCTTGAGCACAAGAGTAGATAATTTATCTCAAATATCGGTGTTTTAACATACTTTTCTTGCTCGTATCTGATGTTATCGTATATATCTAATCATTATATCAATGGTTACATCTTTAGTTCAGAATGGCACATACTTACCTGAATCTAATTAAAATGAGCGCCAACGTGCTTCCTTATCAAAGGTCAGACAACTCTAGCAGCATTTGACATCTGTATTTCTCATCATGAATTTTTATACCGGCGATGTTTCCAAGACTGTGTCCAGCCCGATATTATACCTCTTTCTCTCCCCTCCTAGCCCCCCCCCCCCCCCCCGTGCCCTCTCCCTACCCAGACCCCACCCCTCCCTTCTGTGTCGTCAATAGCGACCGTCTCCTGCACACGCCCTTCTTGGAGTTTCGCTTCTTTGCATCGTCGCGAGCAGTGGAATATACAAACGGCGTCACATCGATCATCAACATGTGGAAACACATGTTAATGTTTTTAATCCGCAATATTTCATGACCAAAACACATTTTCCATTCTAGCATTGAAAAAAAACAATACCATATGAGATGTTCCATTATGTGGTGTCATTTCTCTGAAGTGAACATAATATCTGATTCAGCTATAATTATTATGTGTCTTGTTAGCGGAATGGTTAATAAGACGATCACAAGACCTCGTTTATCAGTGTTGAGTAATCATGGTAATTATTGAGAAAAACAAAATTGCTTTGATTCGTGCTGTGCCATTGGTGTGAAGTACTGAAGCGTAGAAGGGCCGAGGGGAAACCATTTACTTTCTGAAATACTCGACTTATTAAATCGATAATATCGAGTTAAATCATTTTGCTGGATGTATATAGTCTTCATGTTTCTGCTCATCAATTCATCAACCAATACACCACCTTGGGATCGAAGTGTCATAAAACTGAAAAAGAAATCTCCTGCAATGATGAATCATGTTTTTTTCATGGGTACGTGTCTCGAGAGTCCATTCGGATAGTTTAAGTGGGGATTAGTTGTCATTCAGCATCGCAAATATCAGCAAAATATGGTTTCAACCACTCAAAGAAAAAATGTATAGATATTCGATTCAGTTGCCGTCAAATTTGCTGACATATATCCTGGACTAAATCTTTGGAATGATTGTAGCTGCCTTAAGATTTATGATTGCAACTTGCTCCATGATTGCCAATGCAACAAAGCTCATGAAATCTCCGAGATGGTTGAATATTATGTCATCCGTTTCCGGGGTCTCCGGATATCCCAAACTATACACTAGCAGTAGGCAATTTTGGCGGTGAAAATTGGCGATGAGCAATTTTCCTTTTATTTTTCTAAACTACGGGGCGGTCAACCGTTCGGTGAGAAAATGACCTTGCATCTACAGTTTTCTTGTACGGTGTATATTAATTGTATATATCGTAAGTGATCTTCATGGGTTTTCATCTATCAGGTGATTACGAAGTGGTTCGTTTTCCCCCCATTAATTGTCCCATAAAATCGATCTAGAGGAAAGTCTTATGAGAGCTTTGATGTATTTGACTAACAACACCAGTTCCAGTTCTACACAAACACGTCTAATAAACACCCAGCCGTGATTAATGATATACTGTACCTGCGCGAGCGTCAGATAATGACTTTGATCCTTAATTTTGCCAATAACAATTAATCACACACTCCAGACAGGGATAATATGACACAAATATACGGCAATATGTCTATGGCAAAAGACATTATTGTGGTATTAGTGGAAAAGCTTTTGGCAAAATTGGTGCAGCCATTATTACCATATTGTTGTCGTTTGAAACAGCATTGTTTCCTGATGAGATGGAAGTTGCAAAAATAAAAGTGGTAACATGAATATTTTGTCTAATTACAGAATGGACCACAATTCTTGAGATACTGTTTCATCATAGGTTAATATCCTTCATAAAATCTGATAACATTCTCTGTGATAGTCACTATGTATTCAAAGAAAACTGTTTTACTTCTCTAGTCTTTTTAGAGTTATTTGGAAATATATCACTAAATGAGGACTTGAATCAATCTACTCTATGTGTATTCATAGTTCCGACAAAAGCTCTTGATACTATTGACCGCATTATTCTATCAGATTATCAGATTATATCACATTATCAGATCAGATTATTCTATCATAACCAAATACTGCGTTGTACTGGGATTTTCGCACGGGTCCTTTCACGAGCACGAGTTTACAAGTGCTCCGCGTAAGGACCATGTGAGAAATAAATTCCAGCACAATGTAGTATTTGGCTTATTATATGTCTACAATGACGTTTTTCAGCACAACAGAGACAATGAGTGATGTCACAATGAGTGACGTCATAGCAACGAGTTCTGGCCAGAGCAGTGAACACAACAATGGGTGCGTTTTTTGTGTACGGATCACAAACTTGATCCCGGATCAGGTTTCTGATCCGTACGCGAAAAACACTTCCAACCCCATTTTGTACATGTATTATAGTTGCTAGGTAAACACATAGCCAATACAATACAAATCATTCCCAAAATGGAGAGAACAGTGCACCAGCAAATGCTGAGATCAGGTTTATCAGGTCTCTTCAATCTTTAAGGCCATTCTGATCCCAGATCCCGGATCACATTACCTCATCTTCTGGGATCAGGTTTTGTGATCCGTACACAAAAAAACACACCCAATGCAATAGGGATATTTATTGCACTCGCCAAATTACATTGAATAAGATAAAATCGCACTGATGAGACATATAATGTAAGTATCAATCTATCACCACCAATACAGATAATAATATAAATGGTCACATTATGGTATCAACATGGCTGAATAGTTACTTGTCTAACAGAGATAAGTACATTGTGTATAATTTTATCATTTCTATTTGGAGGCCCAATATTTGTGGAATACCATAATGGTCAATTATATGTCCCATTCTATATCTCCTGTACATCAATCTTGCCAAAGTTTTATCTGAACTAAAATTCATATTGTTTGCAGATGACACCGATGTATTTTTCACAGGTGCTAATAGTACTGATGTTATCATAACAATGAATTGGTTCATTCAGGCATGTGGTTCATAAGTTCGAGATCAGTAAGTTACCACTGAATATTGATAAACTAATTGAATGTTGTTTGGAAATTGTAATTGTCTAGCCAATTAATAAGTGACTATTGATGATACTGACATAAACCGTGTATTTGTTACTAAAGTTTAGTGAATACAGGTTCATAAAAAGCTGATTGGGAAAAAATCAGAAGATATATGGAAGATATATGGAAGATCGGAAGATATAGGCATATGGTTCAAGATCAATTAGTTCAAGATCAATAAGTTACCACTGAATATTGATGAACTAATTGAATGTTGTTTGGTAATTGTAAGTGTAAAGTTATTGACTACCGTCCGCTCTTCGGGATCCTCGAGGATAGTCCTCTCTCATCCGAGTCCTTGCGGACGCGCATCCGCTATTCCGGATCCTTGCGGCAGGGCCGCTCACCGGAGGTCGCGGCGGACACGGTAACTACTTCAGCATTAACGGTAACCAGGTAACAGCCCACCCGACACTCCCAGGCCTACGGACACCGTTCAGAAACCGGTTCATCACCACGGTGTTAACTGGCGGGGCCTGGCGAGCCGCGGTCTGCCTCGGGGACGGAACCCCGTACAGCCCGACATGCTGGCCAGAGCCTCTGTCACACGTCCCGGGAAGGGAGAGAGCTGGCGATCCACAGGGCCGAAGGCCCCCGAGTCAGCAACTCGTCTCTCCCAGCCCGGGCCTCCCCATGGAAATCGTCCCCAGGGCTCTAGGAGCCCACTACTCGCAAACAGGGAACACAAAGCTCATGGCGAGCCTTGCGTGCGTCCTGTCTCTCGATCTTGGACAATCTCCTCGAACGAGTCGCTTCCAGTGTATATATAATACACCAGAAACTGTAGGGCGCACGCGAGGTTTAATCGATCCATTGTTATAGTTTACTGGAGCGTAAATTACAATACGTCGCCGTGGCAACGCACGCTCGAACGGAGCATGTCAAAACAAGGCCAAGTACGAAAAGGCCACATAAATGGCATTTATGTTTACAATCACCTGCCGCGTGCTTAGGGCAAAATCGCCACATTACCCCCTTCTTACAATGTTGGTCCCCAACATGTTCCGCCCGCGCCCAAAACAGCCAAAACCCGACGAAGGCTTCGCATGGCGGGGTCCGGAAGAAGGCAAGATGGCAACACCCGGAAGTCACGGCGCAACACTAGGACTTTAAGAGTCCCTTTTGGAAGAATGGGGAACTACCCCCGGACTTACGGAGTAAACTATAACGCGCTTTGCAATTTTGAATAAATCCTCATAAACAAGCTAAAATTTTGACCGAGGTGGTCCAAAACCGTGTGATGACCTTGGAAGGTCATCCGTTATAAAAGGACGGTGTGTCGAGTCTTTGGAATATCTTTAAGGTTAGACTTTAAATTTAGAAATTTTGTAAAACGACACACCGAGTGATCAAAAGTGATAGTACCTCTAAAATGTTGCCGACCGCCCTGCCGGCCGGCTCCTCAGATCCGCAGAACGGGTCTGAGGCAGGGCGGAGCCGCGGGAGCGACTCCGGCACGCCCGCATGACATATGTACATCTAGCAGACACACATACACCTGCGGACAGCTGTCGCAGACAGCTATCAAAGCCAACGCGGCAAGCCGCATCGACTGCCAGTACCTGTATACTGCAACCCGCACAGGCCTGTGTAAAGACACGCAGATGGACGGACGTCTGCACTAACATGCAGCCGCCCGCCCGCCCGCACATCTCCAGCACGGCCCGCCTGGGGAATTTACAACTGGCATAATCACCCGCATCTCGAACACCGGACACGCGGATCCCGCCGGATCCAGCGCCGCATCAGCGGACGAAATGCGAGTGGCACAAAACACATGTGCTACACATCTGGAGATTAATAAAAATCCGAGAACGACATTTTTACATATATATATATGTAACAAATGACAGCTATACTACACGTGCAGCAATGCACGCGGTGTCGCTGCAAAACTCTGTCCCCGGTCATACTGACACACGCCCGAACCAAAATACATGCACTATTAGCTCATGCGGGTGCAATCATTTCCCTCCGGTGACTCCAAATCAAACCATGTATACGGGTAGAAAATAAATTTCTATCCCGGGGGACCTTGCAAATATCCTACAGTAGTTAAGATTAGTCATTCGCTTTTGCGTCCGCACCGGCGGTAAATGACGTAAAATTAACCACCCCAGCAAGGTAGAAATTGGGCATAAAATTGACAGTAACCACTAACTTGTGGCTTGTACGAATATGTCAGACGAAAACAACAATAAATTGCCGTTCTCCAGTCTTTTCAAATATCACAGCAATCCGTCACTGTCAAAATTAGCGCAATCCCTTACACCCCTCTAGCGAAAGCAGAAATCTCCCGATTTCTTACTCTCTTTTGCACCGGAAAGGAAATTTCACATACTTGTCTCACTTTGTATCAGTAAATGAGCAAGAACAGAATTCTCCAGAGACATGCCGCACACTTGTGGCTTATAATCCTCCCAATAAATAATAACTGAGATGGAAAATAAACAAAATCACTCCCCATAGCCGCTGGCACGCTTACAGGGCGATCGGACATACCCATGACGTCCGGACAGACAATCGGGCGCCCTATGGGCGTTTGCAAAGCGCCCACTAGCATCCCCGACGTACTGCCCGGCCGCGGAGCGGTGCCCGGTCCAGCCCAGAGCCTCCTCAAACGACTACCGGAGCGCGGAGCCAATAGATTTAGACGCGGAGCCGGCATGGTCCATAACCGCAATGGTTAGGGGGCGAACCCTTCATACCGGCGCCCAATCTAGAGGCGCCCAAAGATGGTGAAAGCAATAGCCGGCGGACGTCCGGAGCTGCCCGCGGACGGAGTCCAGGCCGGACGCCTACCATTGTACGGCGTATTGCCCTTATCCAATGAAGATGAAATTGGAATTAGAAGCCACCACAAGTGTTGCGCATGTAATATACGACCCCCTTCTTAGAAGGAGGCCGGGGTTCCGGTCATTCCGGCCGGACCGCGTATTGTAAGGTACGATCCGGACGAGAACGAGCGTCACCCGCTGCCGCGGCTGGTCCGCACGCGCGGACTCAACAACCGCTCCATTATCATAATGGATAGTCGGTTTCCTGCCGTAAGAAACCTTACTTTACTATAACCGCAATTATAGTAATGGCTCACGGGGGATAACTACACCGAAGTGCGTCATTTTAAAGCGCTGCGGACGCCGGACGAGTCACGCGGACGAACCGCGGACATCAGTCCTCATCTGCGGACACTATCCCCGCGTCCAGAGCCAGTTCCCCAAATCCGTGGGAAGGCGCTTCTCCCGTAGCGGACGTAAATCCCAACCTCAGTCTGGCCATATAAGAGGTTGTCCCGGGACCAGGGGCGTCCGGCCGGATCAGTAAATTCGTCCGGCCAGCGTAACCGTTGTGCGGATTACGCCGGACAACCGTCCACAAGGTGCGGACAGGCCATCCGCACGTCCCTGGCGCTAGAAACTACAGGAGGGCGGATGCGGAGCGGCGGCGTTACGACATGAAAGTCTCCGCGGACCTCAACTCCGAAGATGGCCACAAAGTAGCCACCCGCGGAGGTAAGTCGTGCGGACTCTCACGGAACGACCTAAAACCCATCCATAGTACGACAGACGGGTACCGCAGACGCATCCGCATGGGCGGAAGGTTATTCCCACCCATACCGGGCTGGCGCACGTGGTTTCCGGCGTGGCCGCCCGTCATCCGCAGGTACTGGAGGGAGTGGGGGTACCTGCGGATCGCCGTCATCTGGCTGATAGCCACCCAGTCCATCATCTGACGGGTCAGAGAGGTCCGGGAGGCCCACCATACGGCGCACACGCTCGTCCGGAGTCCGCGGATGCTGACCGGACGGATCCCATACGGGAGCATCATCCGGTTCCGCATCTTGAATTAGCGGATCCATGACAAGCGGGCCCTCGTACTTCTTCAGATTATCGATATGGACAACCAGAACCCTGTCCGGATCGGAATCCCTCCGGATCCGGTAGTCCACATCTGTCACCTGTTTCAGTACGGTAAACGGGCCTATCCACGGCTTAGCAAATTTATTGCCTTGCTTAAGCGGCGGATAATAGTAGCGCACCTTGTCGCCTTCCGCAAAAGCTGGCCTACCCTTAGCATGGGCGTCATAGCCTCGCTTCTGCCGGATGGCAGACTTGTCCAGGCGCGCGCGCGCGAAATCATGGGCGTTCGCCAGGGCGCGGCGAATCCACTCCACGTACTCCGGACCGCACTGGGGTACTGCGCCGGTCTCTGCCGCTGTCGGATACATAATATCCACGGGCAAATTTAGCTCCCGGCCGTACAACATCGCGTGCGGAGTAACTCCGGTCGAAGAGTGGACCGACGACCGGTACGCCATTAAGACATACGGGAGGTGGTCGTCCCAATCGTTCGCACGATCATTCACAAAGGCCGCCAGCATGTTGAGGACCGATCGATTAAAGCGTTCGACCTGGCCATCAGACTGGGGCCTGTAGGGGGTGGTCCGCACCTTGGTACTGCCTAGCATCTATGCTAGGTTTCGGAACAGGTTGCTCTCAAATTGCGTGCCCTGATCCGAATGTACCTGTTTAGGTACCCCATGGTACACCACCCATCTATTCACCAATAACCGAGCTACCTCGTCCGCAGTCTGGCGGCGCAGTGGGTAGGCATCGGTATACTTGGTAAAATAGTCGGAAATCACTAGGATGTACCGGAAACCACGCGGGGTGACCCGGTGGGTATCCAGTATATCCAAAGCTATCCGATCAAACGGCGCGCCCGCCTTAACCGTGGTTAAGGGGTGGCGGCCAGGAGTCGGAACTCCTTTGCGAGCTTGACACCGAGGGCAGGCTGCGCACCACCGTTGCACGTCCAAGCTGCTACCAATGAAAGCGCTGTTGTAGCCTATGGACGGTCCTCCGGATTCCCAAGTGACCGGTCACCCGGAGGTCATGCAACTGGTGGAGTACTTCTTTCCGCAGCTCCGCCGGAAGCACCAACTGCCATATTGGAGGCAGTGGGGTCGGTGGCTCATAGCGCCGGTATAAGAGGCCATCCCTCAAGGAGAGTCGTTCCCACTGAGATACTAGAGACAAGGTCTCCTCCCTGTAGGTCTTTCGCTCATCCTTCGAGGGCTTCTGGCCGGCCTCAAGGGCTGTGATTACCGGTGCCAGAGCTCTGTCAGCTCTTTGCGTCGCAGCTATCTGCGCCGGAGAGTAGCCACCCAAGTAATTAGGCTCCTCATCCGTCGCGTCCGGCTGCGCCGCAGCGGCCATCACCACAGGGGGCAAGGACCGCTCATACTCAGACTCTCCAGAGGACGAGGGTACCCACGAGGAGTACACCGCCGGACTCGAGGAAGACTCGCTGGAGCTGAGCCGCACCTCCGCTTCATATGCGGGACGCCCTCGCCGATATCGGCGGGTCCGCGCGCGGAGATGAGCCCTAGACGCTCCGGCCGCCGTGTTGTTAGAGGGGGCGGCAGCCTGCGGTCTCCCCGGAACGTCCAATTCCGAGTCTGAGGACGAATCCGCGGCTTGCTGGAATGGCGCCATCCCTGCACAACCCGGATTCTTGCACTTATGACAACGGGACAGGCCGTCCGCGTTGCCGTGCAACTTACCAGCGCGATGCTCTATCTGCATGTCATACTCCTGGAGTTTGACGAGCCACCGCGCCACCAAGCCATCGGCCTCACTATAGTTGAGGAGCCATCTCAGCGAACTATGATCAGTCCGCAAGCGGAAATGGCGTCCCAACAAATAGTGCCGGAAGCGCTTGGTCATCGTAACCACCGCGAGCAACTCGCGATGAGTGGTACAGTAGTTCATTTGAGAGCGGCTCAAGGCCACACTCGCATAAGCTACTACCCGCTCTTGCCCATCCACGATCTGCGAGAGGACACCGCCGAGTGCGAAGTTACTCGCGTCGGTGTCCAGGATGAACTCGCAGTCCGGACGAGGGTGCCGCAGCACCGGGGCCGCTACCAAGGCCTGCCGGAGTCCCGAGAAGGCGTTAGCCTGCTCGGCGGACCAAACAAAATCGGCGCCCTTTTCCGTGAGGATAGTAAGGGGACGCGCGATCTCCGCAAAGCCGCGAATAAACCTGCGGTGGTAGCTCGCGAAGCCCAAGAAGGACCTCACGTCCGCCACGTTACATGGCGGAGGCCATTTCTGCACGGCCGCCACCTTTGCGGGGTCTGGTCTCACTCCGGTGCCCGTTACCATGAAGCCCAAGTACAGGATTTCCTGCGCGAATAGCTCGCACTTACTTGGCTTCAATTTAAGCCCTGCTCCGCGGATGCGATGGAGCACCATCTGGAGGTTGGTGAGGGTTTCCTCGAACGACCGGCCATACACGACGACATCGTCGATGTAGACCATACATCGCTTCCAGAGGAACCCTTTAAGTACCATCTCCATGAGGCGCTCGAACGTCGCTGGTGCGTTACAGAGCCCGAACGGCATTACCTTGAATTGGTAGAGCCCGTTCTTGGTAACGAAGGCAGTCTTCGCCCGATCACTCTCCTCCATCTCCACCTGCCAATACCCGGAGGCCAGATCCAGAGCACAGAAATAGTGTGACCCGGCCAGGGCATCGAAGGTATCCTCAATGTGCGGGAGAGGATATGAGTCCTTCCGCGTGGCATCGTTGAGTTTCCGATAGTCCACGCAGAACCTCCACGAGCCGTCCTTCTTCTTCACCATAACCACCGGACTGGCCCAAGGGCTGTCACTGGGTTCGATGATGTCCAAGTCGAGCATCTTTTGCACCTCCTGGTCTATGACCTCTTGGTGCACTATTGCTGCCCGACGAAGACGCTGCTTGAGAGGACGCTCGTCCACGAGGTCGATGCGGTGCTTGGCGACGTCAGTCTTGCCAACCGCACCATCAGGACCCATGAACACATCCGCATACTGCCGCAGCAGTCTGCGGAGCGCTTGGCGCTGCTCTTCATCCAACCGGTCCTTCGGAACCCGAGATTCCAAATGGTCCGGCAGGGTGAACGGGTCATCTCCGGCGGCCGCCGCCGCGCACGCAGCGCGGCAGACAGGATCGTCGGGGAGGACACGACTCGAAGCCGCGGGAATAGCAGTAGCTGCTATGCATCCGCGCTTCAGTACAATCGGAGCATCCGTAGGATTCACCACGAGGATGGGCATCGCGCGGGGGTTGGACATGACCAGGGCCCCACCCAGCACGAGCCCAGTTCCTGCGGCGAAACTGCTCACGGGTTGCACTATACACGGTCGACCATCGAGGGGCATGCGGGGACGACGCGGCCTCGTCTCGATGATCATCTCACTCATCGGCGGCACTACTACAGTGCGCGATGTCCGCATCTGGAATGAATGCATCGGGCCCGAGCGGAAGAGGAAGTGTGTGTCCTCTCCCATCCGGAACTCGCCAGCGCTGAAGTTGGCAATCACCCGGTGGACCCGTAGGAAATTCATCCCAATTATCCCGGCCGCTCCGATATCCGCCACGATCGCCTCTGTCAGATACACCTTGTCCCCAAGGGTAATAGGCAGATCGATGATGCCATGGATACGGATGCGGTTGTATCCGAAGGACAGGGGCAGGTACCAGCAGGGGTCCCTCACCAGCGCGCAGGTCGGGCGATACCTTTCGCACGCGCTGGGCTCATCTACGGAGTCCTCGCCATCCGCCTCAGCCGCGGAGGAGCCAGACTGGTCTCCAAGGACTACTTCCGGAGAAGTCATATCTACTTGGGGTCCGTCCTGCTCATCAGCGGGTGGGGCGGCATCGTTTGCCACCGAACAACTATCCCCGGACGCAGTGTTGGTCGCCACCACGTCCGGATCTAGTTTCCCTGTCGCGGGTTCCGATTCTGCTGTCCCGGAGGACCAGACCGGAAGGAATTCCTCCGTTGCGGGCCAGGGAGAGCTCCCTGGTATCCGCGCGACCGCAGGCGTTCCAACAACTCCGGACACTTCAGCCAAAAAAAAAGTGTCCCTGCTTTCCGCAGAAGTAGCAGGGACGGTTCTGAGCTGGTCCGGAAGTGAACGCGCAACATTCTGCGGGTCCCGGAGCTTCGAGCCCGGCGCAGTGCGCAATCATCTGCGCGGCGCCGAGGTCGGATTCCTCCATGTCGCACTCGTCCGAAGGCGAGCGCGGCGCGGCGACCGGTGCCGCATGTGCGGGCGCCCCTGTAGAGGGTGCCGGCGCACTAACCCACTGCTGGGTAGGTTCCCTGGCGGGTTCCCGGACGACCGGGTCCTGCCACGGGGTTACCTGCGATGCCTTGACCGGAGGAGGAATCGCCACCTGCGCGGGTACAGCCGAGGCCGGAGCCGGGGCTGGAGGCAACTGTCTAGGACGGACAGCCATCTCAAGCGCAAGCGCGGAGTCTATTGCCTCCTCCATCGATCGCTTTTCATGGGTGGCCAGCCCGTACGCTAGGTGGTAAGGCTGGCCATCGATGAACTGATCGATCAGCATCGTCTCAAACCGTCTGGAGTCCATGTCCGGAAAAGCTCTCCGGCCGAGTATGCGTAAGCTGTACGCATAGTCTGTCACGGACTCAGTCGGCTGGCGGATACGCGCCTTGAACTCTCGTTCAGACTGCCGCCGATTGGTCGTCGGCGGGAACAGCAGGCGAAGTTGACGAGCAACCTCGCCGAACGTCACTTTTCCCAGCGGCAGACACGGCATCACGCGGAGAGCTTTCCCTTCCAGGCTCCCCGCGAGGACGTGTCCAGCTTCATGCTGGGACCATCCTTCGTACACGGCGGTACGCCATACCTGGAGCAAGTAGTCCTCCAAGTCGGCGTTATCCCCGTTGAACCGTTTCCGCCACGAAGAGTGGTCGGGCCCGTCATCGCGTTTGCTACGCGCCCGACGTGCGGTCCCGGCTCCGGGGTCGTCCGTGTACTGCGGCAAGTTCCGTGCGCTTCCTGCGCCTGCGGCGGAGTCTGCCGGAGCAAACATCGACGCCGCGGACGGAGGAGCAGGTAAGCTCACGTTTGCCGCCGGGGTCATCCCCGCTAAAAACCCACTCTGGCTAGGTGCGGGCGGGGCTCCCATCGAACCTACTGGGTAGGCTCCAGAAGGGGCGGCAAAGCTTGGGGCCGAAGCCCGTCCGACACACTATACGTGCCAGGGTAAGTCGACCACGCGGCTTGCGCTCCAACCGTCGGAACGGTCGCCAACGTGGTGCCTCCGAGCCGCGGGGCAGGCGCGGGTCCCATTGCGGGGGCCACTGGCGCCTGCGGACTCGGCAGGACTTGGGGAGGGGCTACTGGCCCAGACATCCCCGGACTTAGGGTGGCCGACGGGTCAACGCTCGAATGCAGCTGATTCCGCTTGAACAGTACAAGCGCCTCGGATATCAGCCACCTCTCCCTCTCCGTCAAAGGCCCCGAGTTGCCTTGTGACAGCGGAGAAGGGGAGCGGTTCCGCCGGTCTGATCGTCCCTGATGGGGCGACCGGGCGCGGTCATAGCGCCCGAGGGGGGCCAGCTCGCCAAGTGCGTCGGTGAGCTGATCCACCACACTGCCCGGTGCGGACCGACCAGAACCCATGCCGGAGGCTCGCGAGGGAGTCCACCCGGCCGGGTGTGGCATCTGGTACGACTGGTCCGCTTGTCCAGAAGGACCCGCATGCATTGGCGCTCGATTCCGGACGCTCGAAGGCGTCTTATGGAAGGGTGCCATTTGCCACGGATCTGTTCTGGGCACGGGCGGGCGCGGCGTAGAGCCGTTGCCAGCTCCACCCACCGCGCCTAACACGTCAAGGTCCGGCCTTGACGGCAACTCCTGCTGCGGCCCCGCGGGGCTCGACTCTACGTCCGAAGACGGAGCCAGGGACGCCGGAGTCGTCTCCGCGGACGGGGTCTTGTCCACGGAGGTTTCCGCGCGTTCCTTCCGGCCGCCGGAGTCACCCGAAGATGTCTCACGGCGGCTGTCGCGCGACCGGGTGTGGTCCGCGACATTACCTCCCGTTTCCCCCCCCCCCTGGGTTCATTAGCCTTATCTTTGGCTTTGTCTCTTTCCTTTGTCATCCTTTGAGATGTCCTTGAGGAGCGGGCGATCCCCAGGGACTAAGGAGACTACAACGTTGTGACGGTAGGCTGCGATGGAACACTGTCGGACTGATCCTGGTCACGGCACCAATGTAAAGTTATTGACTACCGTCCGCTCTTCGGGATCCTCGAGGATAGTCCTCTCTCATCCGAGTCCTTGCGGACGCGCATCCGCTATTCCGGATCCTTGCGGCAGGGCCGCTCACCGGAGGTCGCGGCGGACACGGTAACTACTTCAGCATTAACGGTAACCAGGTAACAGCCCACCCGACACTCCCAGGCCTACGGACACCGTTCAGAAACCGGTTCATCACCACGGTGTTAACTGGCGGGGCCTGGCGAGCCGCGGTCTGCCTCGGGGACGGAACCCCGTACAGCCCGACATGCTGGCCAGAGCCTCTGTCACACGTCCCGGGAAGGGAGAGAGCTGGCGATCCACAGGGCCGAAGGCCCCCGAGTCAGCAACTCGTCTCTCCCAGCCCGGGCCTCCCCATGGAAATCGTCCCCAGGGCTCTAGGAGCCCACTACTCGCAAACAGGGAACACAAAGCTCATGGCGAGCCTTGCGTGCGTCCTGTCTCTCGATCTTGGACAATCTCCTCGAACGAGTCGCTTCCAGTGTATATATAATACACCAGAAACTGTAGGGCGCACGCGAGGTTTAATCGATCCATTGTTATAGTTTACTGGAGCGTAAATTACAATACGTCGCCGTGGCAACGCACGCTCGAACGGAGCATGTCAAAACAAGGCCAAGTACGAAAAGGCCACATAAATGGCATTTATGTTTACAATCACCTGCCGCGTGCTTAGGGCAAAATCGCCACATTAGTATCTAGCCAATTAATAGGTGACTATTGATGATACTGACATAAACCGTGTATTTGTTTCTAAAGTTTAGTGAATACAGGTTCATGAAAAAAAGCTGACTGATAAATGTATTCAGATAAATGTATTCTGACCAAACTTATAATATATCAAATAAATCAAAGAATATATCAAATAAATCTTGTATAAACTAAGCAGTTTTATAAACTCAGAGTATATGTACACACTGTATTAATACTTCCATACTTGAATTAAGCTTGTGAAGCTTGGAGAAATGTATACGTCTCATACTTACAGTATTATAGAACTGTGTATTATGTATCGTCAACAAAAGCCCTTCTGTGGCTCACAGCAAACGATTACTCATTGAATATAATGTAAGTGTCAATCTATTACCACCAATACAGCCAAATTTTGATGATTCCAATAACAAACGTAAAACACAAAATTTGCAATAAAAACAAAGCTCAACCAAATACTTTATCAAGAGACACATTGGCGTCATCAGGGGCAGACAGTGTGGATACTGTAGTTGTTTCTACTGTACACCTGGTGGAATTAGTATACGACTGTCCAACAACCTACGAAATTAATTTAGAAATCCGAAACTAACCCCATGGAATAGATATATGACAAGTGCATAAGTACCTAATCACAAGCTGAAAGGCTACTGAGTCGATGGTATAAGTCTCTCATTTTTAGTGACCTTGTAAAATTCAAAATTCTCATTGTTTTCAAACACAAATGAAGTTTGTTGCCTTTAAATATACGACAGCTGTTTAAATCAATTAATGTACGCGCGAATATAATACAACATCCAAATTATATCATATCGCAGAATAATATTTGATGTTCAGAGTAATAAGGGTTTATGGTGCAAAGCATTGGAATCCATTAAATGTTTAACTACAAAATGTTCTATTGATGTTTATATTCAATTCCAAACTATAAGAACAGTTTACCATTGCCTATTATAGTAACCAGCAACCTCAAATTGTATTGCTTCCTGTTTTCGATAATACTCATATTTTTGTTGATTTACCTGATACTTTTTTGTTATATTTTTATATCTGTATAGTTTTATTCTTCAAGTGTTAACTGTTTCATTAGAGGAGAATGTATCTCATAAGATTTCGTCTTCTTGCCTCCTCCTTTTCCAGCAGTATTTTTTATATGTGCTTATGTATCACTCTCATGTATTTTATGTCGTTGGAAATACATTTATTCATGCAAAATATTCTGGTTGTTCATTATTGCACTACTCAGGTGAATTAAAGTGTTCAAAATTGCAAGTGTTTCATGTGTACATACGACTAGAATTTGGGGGCAATGGAGAACTATGAATAATTTGGAGGGCATAATTAGCCAATTAGAGGTCACCATTTTGGAAGTTGACAAAATGAATAATCACTGATGGGTTACGATATTGATCTATTGCATTACGATAACCCAAACATGAGTTACCATGATGAAAATTTGACATTCACCCTACCTAAACATATTATGTATCGCTGAATGTTTCGGTTTTGCGGTTGCCATCTTGGATTTATGCAAATTAGACACTTTTCCACTCCTCTGATTTCAGAGGACTTTTTAAAATTTAATATGAGGACCTTTCTGAAAGATATGGTAAAAAAAATTCTTTTGCAATTCGTGGTGGGTCAAATCATAAAATCACTGGACTATATAGGCTTACTGTTGTGTAACACCGGCCAGAATTACCATCCCTGCATTCTCAGATGTTGCATCTAGCGCTGTGAAAGTATAAAGATACGAGATAAAATAATAAACCAAAAAATCGCAATATATTTATGGATACGAAGGAGGTAGTTGGTGTAGGTGCTAGGTGTGGCATATGATATATAATTATGTGAAACACTAGCTGTTTTGCATCGTAATAACGCCCAAAACACGAATAGTAATTGTAGATCGAAATCAGGCAAACGACTTCTCGGCTGGACGCAATTGATCAATAAGATGTTTGCCTCGGCAAGCAAAACTTGAGAAATCCGCAAGTTGACACAGGTACATCGTTTCTGATTTCCCGACTTAATTGTGTCTCATTAGATTCCAGAGATATTCTGGCTCACTGGAATTATGCCCTCCAATTACCCTAATTACACACATGTATTCTAGCTCTCACAACTAGGAAACGACAAAATAACAGCAGCAGTTCCAGAGTATTGGGGCCTGTGTTCAAGGTCTGTCAATGTTGTTTTCAGGTTCGTTCTTGTAACATTGTCTTGACACGTACTGGGTGAAGAAGAGTTTTGAAAGCACACGAATAACACTTTCAGATGTCCTTCTGTCCACGTGTTCGAGAGACACGTGTTTGAAAGCCCACTTCTACAGCAACATTGATAATGTATAATGTCAATCTATTGTAATATGAAGCGCTTGGATGCTCTGTGTTTGGGCGCTCAACAAAAAAATGGTTAAATAAATAAATACACTGGCTGAATACCAGAATGTGCACCATGCACATCAGATACTAGTAATTGATTTGACCGCATGCTTACCTTAATGTTCGGAGATATCACATATTATTGATAAAAAATACAATAAATAAATGAGGAATATTAAGCATAGTATAGGCTTTTTCGTGACAAAACGTTCCGAAGTTAACATGGAAACCATAGACATACAACATGTCTATGATGGGAACAAGCTCCAGATCAATAATTTTATTGTTAGTTGTTTGCACTTAATCACATGACACACAGTACCGTAAAACTTCTAATAGACGCCGGGTTTCTAATAGACGCCGGGGGTTCAGGTATACTGAAATTAATAGACGCCGGGTCTACGTACATTTTGTAACATAGCAACGTAAAGATACTAATATAGGCCTGGTAGAGAAGAAATATTTCTATAGTTATTGATGCCATAGAAACTAAAATAGAATACATCGCTGCACGTGCTGTAGAACAAACAGATACTAGATCAACGTCAACGCGTCCCAGTCGATAATTTCCAGCTTTTAAAATCTAAATTGTCATCCGATTCGTCATGTCGTAACACAGGCCTCGCCAATTACAATAAACGCCGGGTCCTGACAACGACTGAAATCAATAAACGCCGGGTTCTAATAAACGCTGGGTCTAGAGTGTAACTGAAATCAATAAATGCCCGGGCGTTTATTAGAAGTTTTACGGTGAATGCTATGGGATTTCGACATCACAATTTTATAGGACTCTGTTGATAAGCTGAGTCGCAGATTAGAAAATGGTATCGGGAATGAGGCTGTTGATGCTGGATGCATATTATAACATGGAGTAACATGCACTTGAAGTCGATATTGCAGTTGTATTATAATGCATTATAATCAGGTGGTATATTGGGTTCAATACACCTGATTGTACCAGGTTATACATCAGCAAAACATGCAAGAAATTAATTATTATCAGAGTGTACTGCAAATGTACAAACAACGTGCATCGAAAAAAGGTGTCAAAATATCAGTGAAACAACATCACTTATCACTCAAATACTGAGTACATTCAGTCATAATACATGGTAGTAGTATGATAGTACTAATCTCCAGTTAGTAGTTGGGAGATATCTCAAAGAGAAATATATCATGATCTACAAGGAATAATAGTTCCACAGCCATGCCAAAGCACAATATGAGCCAGCATCATCGGGTAGTCATGCATTGGCATCCACACAAATTGCAAATTCGGTAGATCCTAGTCTGAAGATCAAGGTATCAAACACTGTTTGGTTGATCGATTAATAATATTCACATTTTGCCAATTTGCCAGTCGACCTCATCTTCCCACCCACGACTATGAACCGCTACCGCCTGGCTGTGGTCACGGATAAGTCGAGTACTGGCATCAAGCATGCTGCCAGATATATACCACACTTCCCCGCTCTCATCCGCACTCCTGCAAAGAAATCACACAAAGGAAAATGAGATTCGTCCCCTTGGGCCAGCCCAGACTCAGAACCATTCCCGGACATTCTGCACGCCTCCCCATATGAAACCCTCCTGCTTCTACTGTCATCAGCTTGGTGTCATCAGCTGGGTGTTTTCAACGTGACTAGGTTTGAGGAAAGGTAAATTCTGCGGATGTAGTTTGGGAAAGAGGTGTGATGTAGAATATTTTCACTAGATATTCCTAAAAAAAAAACCTCCTCATTTAGTCGCCTACTACATACACTACTAGTAACAGCCTTCTACTAATGTCAACACATTTAGGGAAAACAGTACTGCCCTCCCTTCACAAGCTTTTCCCAGAAAATGTCAACCCACATTCGATAAAGGGACACGTGACTTCCACCAACCAATCATGAAACGCCACATCCTCGCATGTATCATACTACGTTATACACGGACATCTGTTAATTCAGAAATCCGATTATACGAAAGCCCCGCCCACTTCCATGTTTACTACCCAATCAAGACGTCAAAAAACGTGCCAAAACGTAAAAGTCCCACAAACAAAACCGGCGTGTTCAACAGCCCAATCTCGTGAATGAAGTGGGATGATAGTGTACTTCTGATGCACTCACGGCCAAGCCGCCATCTAAAGCCAAATAAGTTAAATATTTAGGCTTGCAATATATTATCCATCCCTTTATGAGTATAGACATGTGAAATATGGTGTATTATTTTACAAACGAATGTGTAAACAGAAGCAAGCAAGAGTTGCATTATTCCCGGCTCGCTCAAACAAAAAGCACATGGTATGTTTGTGGGACTTCTCCCGCGGTTGCCAAGGGGTGTGGCCTGTCGGGATGTCTTCGGAACTATGAATTGTCGAAAGAACGCTAAATTGGCACGAGAACGTTGTTTGTCATGACAACGTCAGTGAATGGACCGCATGGTCTGTACCCATGAAATGTGCGCGTCATAGGACTGTTTACATCATCAAGTCTAGAGGCACTTTTCTGGAAAACCCCCGAAGAAAAAGCAGCGTTTCCGGTCTCGAAAAACTGGTAAAACACATCCTGTTCAAGCAACAATTACGGTAGGTGTATGATGTGACACCAAACAAGTCAAGAGTTGCCAATATTACCACGACCAGAGTTGATATATAGCTATTTTCAATTGCGTTTTAGGCTATGTTTGCACGCTGTAAACAGCTCTGTATTTTGTGTATTTCACAGTTACTTTCCATTTTGAGCAAAACACACATCACTCCAGCCATGAGACAAATGGGCCCAAGTATCATACACTGCGCCTTAATACTACTCACCCACTAAATGCATGCCATTTAATTCGTCTGTCACCTTTTTAATCCTAATTGAATATAGAAGAAGGCGCAGTGTATGATACTTGGGCCGACAGAAGTACACATAATTTCATTCATATGTCTGTCGAGGAGTGTATGCTTTACACACTGTTATTCCTTTTATATTTCTAGGACGATGCTATCATCATTTATTTTGCGGTTGAATACATTCAATTTCGCCGGAGTCCCCCATTAACGGACCACCAAGGCAGTGCTTTTAATACCGAGGTGATAGCTGATAGATCAGTAATGAAAGTATTGGTGACCAAAGAGCGTAAAATACCAAGAGCGGGCACTCACTCGTATTTCCGAACTGACCACTCCTCGATCCAGTGGCGATTCAACATATAACTCACAAGATATTGCCCGCTAGGGCCCAAGTATCATACACTGCGCCTTAAAGGGCCATGGACATGATATTTGATGTGGTTATTAAATTGTTCTACATGCAATAGTATTCATATATATATGCATACAGATTGAAATAGAGCCATTCTAAACACACAGATGTTATAGCTCTATGATGAGATCTACAGCGGTCCGAAGACCGATATTCCACGTGGAGAGCGGTCAGCATATTTTTACGTAAAATGGCGTTTCTGACATCACGGGGGAAAGATTCTCTAAGCAGGTACAGAATCTTTGACGCTGGGAAGCGGTTGCAATTTTGTATGGGGCAAAGCACTGAAGAACGAGGTTAGGGCGTGGGTGAGGGGAAAGGGGGGATTGGGGGGCTATCACGAAGATGTGTTTAAGGCTGAAATGGGGGCGGGGAGGCACAAGATACAAGATTTAATCAGGATCTAATTCACACCAGTTGTACAATGTTTCGCTAGAGCTGAACATGCACACCAGGTAGGCCTACAAATGAAAGACAAAATACAAAGTAGAAATTATGGATATGATACGGTAAACTATCACACATACATCCAATACCTCTTCCCCCTCCTCCCCCCACCCCGCCCCCACACACACACCCTTCTCCCCGGGTGGTGAAAAAGCAGACAGGATAAACCGTGATGTGATCTTGCGGGAGGGGTGTGGTGGGTGTGGTAAATAGAATGTGTCCGATATTATCTTAACACTGGTATAATTACATTATTTTTTCGATGTGCCAGCGATCAAACAAATGATTGACTTGTTTACTGGTCAAAATATACATGGAATGCTAGGCCTACTCTGTGATCAGGCATAATGGTTATACTGTAGAATGGTATGCCACACAGTTTCGAGAAATCTCGTTGTGAGGACTATAAATTAATTATTTGCTTTCTTCTACATTTATATATTGGAAAGCAATACAATATCAATCGATATTTAGTTCATACGCATTACCTATATATAACAAGAACGACCAACCTCCAAATAAGGATATAGGTGTGTTGTATACAACACACCTATATAGTGGGAATGATAATGGCAATATTTTCACAAAATCACAGTTTCGACCTCTACTGAAACAAACGCTCAAATATCGATTCTTTTGCATATTAAATCGAATTCATGACAGTAAGAACTCTGATATTGTGCGTTTAGGCCAACGCACCCCCTCCTTCCCCTTCTGGTTCGACCCACTAACCCCTCATTGAGATGTAGGGCCATGTCCGCAGTTCCTGGTATTCGTATAGATATACACAATACACGTAGGCTACTCATATTGTTGAAATTCTGTCACACCGTTTTTCTACAACATGTCAGCCAAAAACTGAAAACTCAGTGATCGATTCCCGTTTAGAAGCATACTGTGTACTAGAAGCATAAGAAGACGTTGGGTGTAGCCTTTTTCACACAAAAATGCTGCTCTCAAAGGATTGCACCATTTAACCCAAATTAAGCAGAAAATCGAGTGTGGACTCAGGGCCGGTGATTTGGGGCCCGCCCAGGGGCCCCAAAAGCAGCTGAAGCTTTCGTTGAATGCGCAGGAGCATTCTGTGACGCTCCCGATTTAAATTTTGAACTTCTCAGACACTGCGTTTTTTTTATGCAAATTATCTTAATCCAAGATGATGTTCCAGATTTAGACACTGTCAACTTGATTTTTAGGTTACCGCACCTATGGTCCGATAACCTATTGGCATGGCGTTGCGTCCGTCGTCCGTCGTTCGTCGTCGTCCGTCGTCGTCGTCCACATTTTTATCTTTTTTGTTTACGGGCGAATTCTTCTGAGATTTTGCACAAAAATACTTGAAAATAATTCAAGAAGGAGGTATTTTCTAGTTTTTTTATTTTCGCATTTTTTTCAAAATGGCGACCGTTTTCGACGAAAAATGCCTGATTTTGGACTTTGGTGGCCATTTTCTCAAAATCTGTTCAGTAACTTTTTTTCTTTTTGATATACAACACTCCTGATATGTACTCCTATGATGTCTATAAACTTCGTTGCGCTTGAATCGCTCGAAGTGGACCATTTTGGCCCAAACTCGGCCCAAATGGGACTTTCCCATGTTAAATTCTCCTATGCTTTATAATGGGACACATTATGCCTAATATCTCATTTAATATTGAGATTAGAGACTAGGAATCAATTGTGGACATATAGAAAATGATATATGCTGAATATTCTCGTGACCTTGAATTTGACCTCTGACCTCAATTTCAAGGTCAGAGCACAAAATGGCTGATATCTCGCTTATCATCGACTCTACAGCTTAGGAATCAATTGTGGACATATAGGAAATGATATATGCTGAATATTCTGATGACCTTGAATTTGACCTTTGACCCCATTTTCAAGGTCATAGGACAAAATGGTTAATATCTCGCTTGTTATCGACTTTACAGCTTAGGAATCAGTTATGAACATATAGGAAGTGATATATGCAGATTATTGTCATGACCTTGGATTTGACCTTTGACCTCATTTTCAAGGTCACAGGACAAAATGGCTAATATCTCACTTATTATCGACTCTACAGCTCAGGAATCAATTGTGGACATATAGGAAATGATATATGCTGAATATTCTGTTGACCTTGAATTTGACCTTTGACGGCATTTTCAAAGTCATAGGACAAAATGGCTATTATCTCGTTTGTTATCGACTTCACAGCTTAGGAATCAGTTATGAACATATAGGAAATGATATATGCAGATTATTGTCAGGACCTTGAATTTGACCTTTGACCTCATTTTCAAGGTCAAAGGACAAAATGGCTAATATCTCACTTATTATTGATTTTACAGCTTAGGAATCAATTGTGGACATGTAGGAAATGATATATGCTGAATATTCTCGGACCTTGAATTTGACCTCTGACCTCATTCTCAAGGTCCAAGGACAAACTGGCTCATATCTTGCTCCTCTATTGACTGTATGGCTTGGGAATCAATTGTGGACATGATATAGAAATTGATATACACTGAATATTTTGATGACCTTGAATTTGACCTTTGCCCCTTCATTTTCAAGGCCACAGCACAAAATTGCTAGTATCTCGCTGATTATTGAATTTACAGCTTAGCAATCAACTGTGGACATGATATATGCTTAATGTTATATATGCTGAATATTCTCTTGACCTTGAATTCAACCAGTGACCTGGCTAACATCTAAAATATTAAACATTGTCCGGTAACTTATCTTTGGCCCTTGGCCTAATTTTAGATCATTCATTTTAGTCCAGCAGAACTGCAGAAAAGCATGTTTTGGCGTCATTTTGAACTTTTTTTGCTGATTCATCATCTCTGAGCATTCCTGAGTCAGAATCAGCCGGGTGCCACCTTGGCACCCTTGGGGAATTTTTTCCAGAGCCGAAAAACAAAATGGCTGCCACCGAATACCGCTAAATTACTTCTTTGACGATATCTCCGCTTCTAGGCCACTTAGAAGCACAAACTTGGTGTCTACTGCTAGGTTTTCATGGTCAAGGAATCCAAATATAATAATGCCAAACTTGTATATATAACAGCTCATCAGATTTTCGAGATTAACCACCCAGATATTTGAAAAATCTGGTTTTGGTCAAGTGATTAAATGCTCATGCATTTGCCAATCAATACAACATTTATTGCTGTCCACTACTATGTATTCAGGCTCAATAAATCAATGACAATAAATGTGAAAATATGTTTTCACTATTAAATTAGGTGTTACATGTGGCAACATTACGAGTCATCGGCAATTCTTCGTAACTTGAATCGACATCATCATCATCTTCCTCAACAGGTTCTTCCTTGGTGTGTTCATTGCAACAATCTGGTGCAGAATAACAGGTACAGACCTTTGAACAAGACACCTGTGGCACTACACAGCCACATCTCCCAGTGGAACATAGCCGGCTGGTGGGGCATCCACATTCGACTGTTTGTAGAATGGCGACAGGTACAGTGTATACACCAGTTGGAAGCGGGGCTGGACGCATGTTGTGCCGTCTCCATCTGTATCCCGACCATATCGGGTCGGGTCAAAGTGTGGAATTATAACTGAGCACGATGTAGATGCTGAACAAAGTCATCTTGTGATAGGGGTAATACCTTCAGTTTCGAGGCTAATGTGTTCTTCACAGGATGGTGGTGAACAAACATATCATCTCTCAGTTTGAAACCATGATAGGCAGCAAAAGGAGCAGTCGTTTCTGACATCAAGTTTGTTTCATCTGCTTCTGGTTGACCATGTGAGATTAGGTGATTTCCCCTCTTGGGGGTCATCCATGCTGTGGCCTTTCCAATGCCAAACAGATACTGTAGTACACAGTGTCACACCCACCTCCCCCATTGAGACATGTACACCTGGCGTATATTTTGCTATGCTTCTGTGTGTTCGAGCAGTTTGACGAATGCTGGAGGAAAGCTAATGTGGTCCCAGTGTGCATGTGATAAACCGTGATTTGCATTGTGATGGAACATATTCTGGTGAGCAACATGATGGACCATTTTGACGAACACAATATCCTAGTCGACTGCCCACACAAATTCCGAGCTAAACGTCCATATGAGTCCCAACTCATCATTGAGATTCACGACCTGACATCCCCAACAGGTGCAAACAAGTACATATGGCCATACTAGACTTCAGCAAGACACATGATCGGGTCCTACACTCCAGACTAAAAAGCAGAACTGGACTATTATGGAATCAGAGACAAACATCTTCTATGGATCGGTTCATTTAAGGATCAGAGAATCCAAAAGATCCACGTGGATGGAAATCTGGCCTCTGAATGTCTAGTACCTGCTGTTTCTACTCTTCATAGATGACATCACGATGAATTTAACATCAACCACCAGGCTGCGTGCAGATATTTGTTTGATCTTTCATGAAATCTCGTCAACTGAGGATCACAGTCTGCTTCATAATGACATTGACAGACTGGTGGCTTGAACTCACAAAAGGCAAATGGATTTCAATACAGGATGATAACCATAAACGACGGCGGCTCGGGCACTATGCCTCCTCTGTAGAAACCTTATTCGATGTGACAAGTCATCCAAGCCAAAGGAAAAATTTCGCTCTCATCTGACCTCATTTAATATTGCTGTGTGGTCCGGTGCCCACATCAGGCCAAGCTATAGAACCAGCTGGGAAAGGTTCAGTGATCTGCGGCCAGATTTCAAGCAAACGAACCCTATCGTCATTCAGACAGCATTTTAGCTATTAATGACCTCGGATGACCTCGAATGGATATCACTCATGGAGTGGAGAAGGAGAATGACGCTGACCCGTTTCTATAAGATGGCCAATCTCAGACAAGGACCAGGCGACCAAACAATCAGCAGTGTGATCAGCTCGCCCTCCTTGGTCGTCTTCAAGACATGACTGGTGGCTATTCCACTGAAGTAGATTGTAACAAAACCATGCAACTGCCGCGCTGAAACGTTCGTTAGGAACGGTCACGTGATCTACAAAGTCCACTTGCGAAGACACCGTTCGCGGAAGAACCGTTCGCGGAAGCACGATTGCGGAAGCATCATCAGCGGAAGCATCGTTCGCGGAAGAACCGTTCGCGGAAGCACGATTGCGGAAGCATCATCAGCGGAAGCATCAGTCGCGGAAGCACCGTTCGCGGAAGAGGAGCCTTCGCGGAAGAACCGTTCGCGGACGCAGTCTTCACCACGTGGAGAAGAGTGCGGAAGATACGTTCGCGGACGAAGATGCGCGCGCAGCCACCCTGGCTATATAAGGGAGAGCGGACGGCCGCTCTGAGAGCACTGCAACAGCGACATCGACCGTGGGGAGATCGTCACCGCCACAGCCAAGGGACTCGACGAACTCCGTGCGGACGACTCCTTCTTCAGGGCCTTAGAGTCAACCGGGATTTAGACCGACTACCTGGAGAAACCATTCGACTAAGCGGGACGGGAAACTTCAACGGGAAGGGACAGAGAGACGCCGCCGGCTAAGAACTCTTTTTAGTTGTGCCCTCGTGCACTATTTATTTTTGAAATGTGATCATACAGTGCTCCATGTCTGAACTTCATATTTGTACGTCACGTGGGTGGCCGGCCATACAATTGTAAGTTGATTTGATGTATATAAATCTTCAATTTATTTACATCTGAGTTGCTTCTTGCCTAAGTGAAGCCGGTGAGCTACGGAGTGATGATACACCAGCGTTGGGGGACACCAATTTAGTGACGGCTCTCGAATCACAACGAGCGGGAGTTACATAAAGTCTATACGATCAGAGAAACCAGGTTTTTTGGGGCCACACCGAAAACAAGTCATTACCAAACGTCACAACTTGGTGCCGTGACCAGGATCCCCGAGGGTCTACTGCCAGGGAACGAACCTCAGCATCACTCATGTCCGGCGAAAACGACGAAACTGCCCCAGGGAAGACAGGAGGTGAAGAGGAAGACTCTTCGCGGACGGCCTCACTTGCGGACGAGGAAGACAGCGGTTCGCGGAAGCCGACCTTTGCGGAAGAGGGAGACGACCGTTCGCGGAAGACGACCTTGGCGGAAGAGGCCGACGACCGTTCGCGGAAGACAACGTTCGCGGAAGACGACCGTTCGCGGAAGAGCAGCTTCACAGCCAGGGGTAGACGGGACGTTTCGACGAGTGAGGAGCAACCAGGGAGGTCGAGACCTTCCATGGGCCAGTCGACGAGTCAACAGAGACCCCGGAGCCAGACACCCGACAACCGTTTTCTTTTCAGACACGACTCTGGGTGGCAGCACGATCGAGACAGGGAGAGGTCAACCTACCTTGAGAGCGTTAGGAGGGGCCCCGAGTTCCGACGAGTGCTGGGACCGGAGTACGTCAATCTGGACGGGGAGGACGGCGAAATCTGGGCGAGGAGGGATCGGCTACAGCTACCGGAGCAGAGTCCAAGTGTGGCACCTCCAGAGAATGCAGCATTGAGACGGCTTTGGGACCAGTCCCAGCAGCAGTCTGGTGCAACAGAGCAGCAGTCTGGTGCAACAGGGCAGCGGTCGGGTGTGACGAGTCGACAAACGGGAGTGACTGGAGGACGGGTTACTTGGGCTCCGACCCAAGAGAGCAGCTCGAGAGGGAGAGGACTTTTCGCGGAAGAGAACATTCGCGGACGAGAGGCATTCTTCGGCGACAGGGACGCTTGCAGCCGGGGATCCTTCGTGGATGAACAGGCTCGTGGGCGAGGGGGAGTCTTTGGTGACGAGGACGCTTGTGACCGGGGAGGGCCCTTCGCGGACGACCACGTTCGCGGACGAGGACGACTCGCGGAAGAGAGTGTTCGCGGAAGAGAGGAGTCTTCACCCAGACGGCGGCTCGACGAAAGGAGTGATCCAGGCGACCAATCTTCCTTTCCAGTTTTTCAGAATAGACGGGGAAGACCATTCGCGGATGAGCCGGTTCGCGGAAGACTCGCGGAAGATGGCGTTCGCGGACGTGCATCTTTTGTGGAGGGACGTCTCCGAGACATCTTGGCGGACGAGCCCGTTCGCGGAAGACTCGCGGAAGACGGCGTTCGCGGAAGAGGCCTGTTCGCGGAAGAACTTCTTCGGGAGCTGTTGGCGGAGGAGTCCGTTCGCGGAAGGTTCGCGGAAGACAGTGTTCGCGGAGGGTTCGCGGAAGACAGCGTTCGCGGAAGAGGGAGGTCTTCACCCAGTCGACAACCGAGACAGCCAGCCTCCTGGAGAAATCCAGCTTCTATTTCAGTCACCCAGGGAGGCCGGAGACAGCACCCTTTCTCATCATCGGGCGATGAGGGGCCTTCATCTGATGGAGGGACCGACAGCAGCCATGGTTACCCAGGACGGGGGAGGAGACCACCGAGGCGGGGACCGCCGCTGCACCGACGAAGCCCTAGGCCGAGACGGAGGCAGGAGGACTCGTCGTCCGAGGACAGCACAGCCTGGAATCAGAACGGCAGAAGGAACCGGAAGATGCTGACCCCTGACAAGTTCGATGGGACTTCCATAGAGTGGCCGGTGTACCGGGCCCACTTTGACGTCATCGCAGAGGTCAACGGATGGAGCAAGCGGGAACAGGGCGTCTACTTAGCCGGGAGCTTGACAGGAGAGGCGCGACGAATGCTGACCAGCCTGAGTCCTGCAGACCGGAGGGACATCGACGTTCTGACCGACAAGCTGACCCTACGATTCGACCCTGACTGTCAGGAGGAGTCCTACAAGGCGACCTTGGGACAGAGAACCCGCAGGAAGGCAGAGACACCCCAGCAGTACGGCTATGAGTTGCAGCGACTGGCCGGCCGTGGTTATCCGGATCTGAACTCCGCAGCTCAGGAGGCTATCGCCTTAGACCACTTCTGGAAGGGCCATCCAGATGGGGACATGAAGGTGATGGCGCTCATGAGGAAGATGAAGACCATGGAGGAGGCCATAGCGTTCGTGACCCAGTACGAATGTGTCAAACCCAAGCCTGGGAAGCCGGTGATGTCCATAGAGTCGGAGGACTCCGAGCCAGCTCTAGGACGGGTCCTACAGCTGTTGAAGAACCAGCAGGGAGGCGAGATTACCACCAGTGGGCAGCAGAGCAACCAGCCGAACGTAGCGGGTCTACCCAGACTTCCCTACTTCAAGGGGCTCTTTGAGAGCCAAGACAGGAAGCTGGATCGACTAATCGAGCTGTGTGAGCAGGTGCTATCCATCAAGCCGAGGGCCGCCACTGCTGAGAACAAGGGACCAAGCGCTAGGCCGGGACCAGATGACTGTTGGTACTGTGGGAAGCCGGGTCATCGGAAGTACCAGTGTCCAGATCGGCCGCCACCTCGGACCAAGGAGGAGCGCTTGAGTCGACTAATCGAGGAGATTGGTGAGCGGAACAGTTTGACAGACGAGGAGTCGGAAAACCAGTAGGGCTCATACCAGCCCCCAACCGTATGGGCCATTGGCAGGTGTGTGCACGGCTTCACAGGCGAGAAGCTCGACGAAGACGTGAAGAACACATTGCCAGGGGGGAATTTTTAGTTTCACAGATTTTTAATAGGTTTTTCCGGTGTGCATCCGAAGTAACTGGATGGGCGCAGGAGGAGCTCGAGGATCGAATTCTCGACTATTTGGAGGGCAAGCCTGTCAACACAGACGGGAGTGCCAATGTACAGCAAACCGATGGAGCCGTGGAGCGTCTAATGCCCCGCGGAGACGTCAAGGAAATGCAGACCGATGGAGCCGTGGAGCGTCTAATGACCCGCGGAGACGTCGACGAAATGCAGACCGATGGAGCCGTGGAGCGTCTGGGGACCCACGGAGACATCAACGAGGTTTCTGCTAGCAGCAAGGAGAACCAACAGGTTACAACCTTGAGGCTGGAGGCTGCGAAACAGCAGGGACCCCCCTATGCAACTGAACCACAAGCGGCCGTGAAAGAGGAGACGGAGGGCCGGTGGAGCGGAATGACCAAGGGGCCAGCGCAGCAGCTATTGCTGGTGGACGACTCATTACTTATCCGGAGCGGCGGTTCCGAGGGGAGTGATTCCCTTAAGACTGACAGAGAGGACCAGGGTGGTGCATCACTGTGGGTGGACGACTCAGTACTTATCCAGGGCGGCGTCCCTGAGGAGAGTGGCAGCTCTCTTAAGATTGACAGAAATGGCCAGGTGGTGTCGCTGTCAGCCGGTGCCCGAGGCACATTGGCGTGGTATGCGGCGTGCCACGTTATGGGGAAGGCGACTCGTATGTTGGTGGACACGGGTGCCTCTTCCACCGTTCTGGACGAGTGTCTCTTCGACCAAATGGATGACGAACATAAAGCAATGATAAGGCAGACGAGAATAAGGTTACGGGCAGCAACCGGAGACTACTTACAGGTTCAAGGAGAGATGACAGTTCAACTTCTACTGGGCACACGACTCGTGTCGGCAGATGTACTGGTAGCCAAACTAGGGATCCCGGGAGTGTTGGGGCTTGATGTACTTCAACAGATTGGGGGACAGCTGGATCTGCGTAAGGGCGAGTGGCAGGTGGGCGACACTACCGTAGTGATGAGCTCGGGCCACGAGGGCGCCGTCTACACACTGGTGACGGAGGAGACGGTCGTCTTGCCACCCTTTTCAGAGATGATGGTGGACCTCAAGCTGACAGGAAGTGAGGGAGGAGTTCCGAAGGCCGGCCTCGTGCAGTCCGCAAGAGAGCCGTTGGAGGACGACCCCCTCGTAGTGGGACGAGCCCTGGTACGACCCCGAGGACGCCTGGTACCGGTGGTACTTCTGAACGCCGGCGCTGGAGCTTGCACTGTGCTGATGGGGACCATCCTAGCCGAGCTTCACGGAATAGAGGCCGTGATCGACCTGGGATTTCGTCCCGATGGAGGGAAAACAACCCAGAATGAACCTAAAAGGGAACAGTGGTACCGGGAGGAGAGCGGGAGGGAGCATGAGCCCCTTACACCAAACTCCACCAAGTGGCGGAACCGGACGCCTGAGCAGCCCGAAACCAGAGTGCACGCCATGCACGCAGAATCGTCGACGAAGACACCAGAGTGCCCGGAGCATTTAGAACCGCTCCTGGAGGGAATGCATCCGAACTTGACGGAAAAGGAGGTGGAGGTCGTCAGCGATCTCCTTCGACGCCACCAGCAGGTCTTTATGGGACCAGATGGGAGGTTGGGCCGGACGTCCCTGGCGAAACACGTCATCGACACGGGAGATCACCCCCCGATCAAGCAGCCTCTGAGGAGAGCCCCGTACTACCAACAAGAGCTGATCGAGGACGAGGTCGACAAGATGTTGAAAGCTGACGTTGTGGAGCCAAGTGACAGTCCATGGTCGTCTCCCATCGTGCTAGTGAAAAAGAAGGATGGTGCACTGAGATTTTGCGTCGACTACCGCCGTCTAAATGATGTCACCCGGAAGGATGCGTACCCCCTGCCTCGAGTCGACGAGAGTTTTGATACCTTGTCAGGAGGACGATATTTTTCGACGCTAGACTTGGCTAGTGGTTACTGGCAGGTCGAGATGGACGACAGGGACAAGGAGAAGACGGCGTTCACTACCCGTAGTGGACTCTATCAATTTAAAGTGATGCCGTTTGGATTGGCGACGGCCCCGGCTACTTTTGAACGTCTAATGGAGCTGGCACTGAGGGGACTCCAATGGAAGCGTTGTCTAATTTATTTGGACGATGTCGTCTGTCTTGGAAAGACTTTCCAAGAAGCCGTGGACAACCTCGAGGACGTGTTCCGGAGACTGCAGGCTGCCGGGCTGAAGCTGAAACCCGCCAAGTGTGAGCTGTTTCGACAACAGGTCAACTTCCTGGGCCATGTCGTGTCCGACCGAGGCATCCAGTGCGACCCTGCCAAGGTCGAAGCTGTAACAAAAATGGTTCCTCCGACCACCTTGACAGAACTAAGGAGCTTCCTTGGGTTCGTGGGGTACTACCGCAGATTCATCCCTGACTTTGCCACCCGAGCGGGACCCCTCAACCACCTGTTAAAGAAGGAAGTCAACTACCATTGGAGCGAGGCTCATCAGCAGGCGTTCGAGGCGCTGCGTCAACCCCTGACCGAGCACCCCCTGCTGGTGTACCCTGACATGGACCAAGAATTTATTTTAGATACTGATGCTAGCGGCTACGGAGTGGGAGGCGTCTTATCCCAAGTGCAGGACGGACGAGAGCGGGTGATCGCCTATGCTTCCAGAACCCTGAGGGACACCCAGCGGAATTACTGCACCACCAAGCGGGAGCTCCTGGCCGTCGTCAGTATGATACACCATTTCAGACATTTCTTGTGGGGGAGAGCGTTCTTACTACGAACCGACCACGCCTCTCTCAAGTGGCTACTGAACTTTCGGGATGCGGAAGGAATGATCGCTAGATGGGCAGCTCGCATCGCCAGCTACGCCTTCAGGTGTGAGGTCCGACCGGGAGTACAACACGGGAATGCAGACGGGATGTCCAGATGCCGACAGTGCCGGAGACCGGATTGTCCCGCCCCTCGCCACACCACAAGACCCGAAGGAGAAGAGGAGGCCTGTCCGACTCAGGAGGAGTGTCCCCTACCCCTGGAGGACCTCTCTGACGAGGATCTGCTTCCACCGATCAGCGGAGAAGGATGGAGCCCCGGAGGACCTCAAGTTAACATCTTGCGGGAGGTCCCTGTGGAGCCCTGGACGGAGGACTACTATTGCGGAGATGGAGTCGGGATATTCCAGATCTGGGAGGTGCGCTGCCAGGAGGACCCGAGGACGACTACCCAGCCGACCGAGGAATGCCTGCCTGACCGGAGCCCCCCACAGACGGAGGAAGGAGCCAGGAGCGTCTGCAGAACCCTGCATCAGCTCCGCCCCTCTGCCTGGGTTTGGTTTCTCCTGATGATGCTCCTCGCACTGCATGGTTTGGGACCGGAGGTTGTGGCCGGAGCAGCGATCGGCGCGACGGCCGACGTGTGGATGCGCTGCCGAGAGGAGCCCTTCCTGGACCCATGCCCCAACCCTGTGCTCCGAGATCCAGACAAACAAATGCTAGCTGTCACGCGGGCTATGGCTACGGGAGGACGCCGGAATCCGATGGAGGGAGCCCCGGAGGCCCAGGTCCTGAATGGTTATTCCCAGGAGGACCTAGTGACCCTTCAACGAGCCGACCCTGAAGTTGGAGGCATCCTCGGGTGGAAGAATATTTTCACTGAGAGACCTGCATGGCCCGAAGTCAGAACAAAAAGTCAGCAAATGAAGACTCTGTGGCAACAGTGGGACCAGCTGGAGCTACGTGATGGGCTTCTGTACCGGCGGTACCAAGCGGCTTGCCAGAACGCACCAATCCATCAACTGGTCGTTCCACAGGTCCTGAGACGCGCCGTCATGAAGGAGGTCCACACCGGCAAGCTGATGAGCCACCAGGGAATCACCAAAACAGTCCACCGACTAAAAGCGAGAATGTACTGGCCGGGTATGACGAAGGACGTGGAGCGTTGGTGCCGGGAGTGCCTGAAGTGTAGTGGGAGAAAGCCGCGACCGGGGCCCAAGTACCACCCCATGGGAAATCTACCGGTAGGCGATCGGCTAGAAAGGGTGGCCATGGACATTTTGGAGCCTGGAACGATCACCAATTCTGGGAACCGGTATATACTGGTCGTGGGTGATTATTTCACCAAGTGGACTGAGGCCTACGCTCTACCCAACCATGAGGCTCAGACGGTGGCGGACGTCTTTGTGACTGAGTTCGTGTGCCGCCTGGGAATGCCAGCCAAGATACACACCGACCAGGGACGAGAGTTCGAGAGTAAGCTTTTCCTTGAGATGATCAAGATCCTAGGAGGGGAGAAGACTCGGACGACCCCTTATCACGCCAAATCAGACGGGATGGTCGAGCGATTCAACCGGACCCTGCTGAACCTTCTGGCCGTGGTCGTGGACGAGAACCATGACGACTGGGACGACCATCTGCCCTACGTGATGGCGACTTATAGAACATCAGTACACGAAAGCACCGGGTGTACACCATTTCGAATGATGATGGGACGGGAGGCAACCACCCCATTGGACCTGAGGTACCGGACGAAACCGGACGATTTGGGAGGACCAGTCCCCGAGTGTGCGTCCGAATACGTCGAATGGGTGAAGGAAGCCACCATACAAGCTCACGAGACTGCCCGAGAGTGCCTGAAGACGGCTACGGTGCGACAAAAGCGCCATCATGACATAAAATCAGCCGCTCGACATTTTCCGGTGGGCACCTGGGTGATGTATTGGTACCCTCCAAAGGCTAGACCAAAACTAGGACTAGGGTGGACGGGACCTTATCTCGTTGTGAAGTCTCATCTCGGATGGATGGTGTCCATACAAGATCGACCCGGTGGCAAGATTAAAGATGTCCACATTGACAATATAAAAAGGTGCTGGTTCACCCCTGAAACCGACGCCTGGATACCCAATCCGGACGATGTGACCCCAGTCCGGACCCCCAGTGATGACGAGGGACGAGTGGAAAACAGCGGGAATGCAGTCCAAACGATGTAAACGATGACGGGAGCGTTCGCGGAAGAACCGTTCGCGGAAGCAGCGTTCGCGGAAGCAGCGTTCGCGGAAGTACCGTTCGCGGAAGCACGTTCGCGGAAGCAGCGTTCGCGGAAGAACCGTTCGCGGAAGCAAGCGAAAAACGTTATTTCGTTCCACGACAATGCTTTTTCCCCCAGATCCCTGGTCCGCGCCTTTTCTATATAAGCAGGCCGGCCTACGATTCCGTCATCACTTCAACCATGAACACACCAACTCTGCAGATCATTGAGATACCCGCATTTGCAGACGAAGATTTCGGGGACGTTCCAGATTTCGACTTGGCTGACTTTCTGCCCCTTGAAGTCGACAAGATGAGCGACCCACCTACCAAGCCTGACCGGAAGCGGGAGCGCTCGAGGAGCCGGGAGCGTCGTGAGGAGCCCCGAGGAGGTCGACGGTCCCCTGCCCCGAAGTTGTCCACCGAGAGAGGGCGACGCTGGTGCAGCCCCTGCCGGATCCACGTGACGGCATCCAACTTTAGCCGACACGTGGCGACCAAACACACGCAGAAGGAGGGGCGGCACCTCTGCAAGATGTGCAGCCAGCGATTCGCCCGCCGAGCTGACAGAGACCGGCATGAGACGTCGCATGCCAGCGGCAACACCCTCAAGCCAGGACGGAGGAGGACGACGACCGACACGCCCGTGTCCGACCCCCGAGATGGTCCGACTACTGTGTCTGCCCCTGAGCTGAAGACTGTCAGCTTTGCGGCCAGCGGGACGACCAGCTCCACGCCGTCAAGCCCCCGGGAGGACGCCCCCAGGTCAGAGGACGCCCCAGACCCCGAGGACGACCCCCCGAATAGCGAAGAGGAACCGGAGTCTCAGCAGGAGCGGAGAGAGGCGGAATCCCCGGAGGCCCCCACCCCCGAGGACGACGGACCCCCCGTTCCCAGAGACTCGGCCCCTACCTACAAGCCCCTAGACCTGAGTTGGTACCTCAAGCCCGTTCCGGAGGAGGAGGACCAACTGCGACCGTATGTGGAGGGCCTGGGCAGAGCGGTCACTGCCGGAGAGAAGGCCCTGGAGGACCTGGCATCCACGATAGCCATGGGACGACGCCACCTCACCCAAGCGGAGGCTCGGCTCCAAGCCAAGGAGGAGCAGAGACAGCTCGAGGCCGAGGTGCTGCAGCTGCGAGGGGAGGCCTCTCAACGAGAGAAGAGCCACCGGAAGGAGCTGCGAGCCCACGTCCGAGAGACCAAGCTGCTCCGGGAACAGCTCCGAGCATATACAGACACTCGAGACAGGCTGGCGGAGACGTCCGAAAGCGAGGTGGATCGCCAGTGAAGTGGAGGGAGAGAGCCCTGTAAACAACAGACAGGCAGGAAAAGACGAAGAAGGAGGAAGAAGAGAAAAGAAGAGAGAGAAAGGATCAACGGGGACGTTGATCTCCAGAAAGGGTGGAGTTGTAACAAAACCATGCAACTGCCGCGCTGAAACGTTCGTTAGGAACGGTCACGTGATCTACAAAGTCCACTTGCGAAGACACCGTTCGCGGAAGAACCGTTCGCGGAAGCACGATTGCGGAAGCATCATCAGCGGAAGCATCGTTCGCGGAAGAACCGTTCGCGGAAGCACGATTGCGGAAGCATCATCAGCGGAAGCATCAGTCGCGGAAGCACCGTTCGCGGAAGAGGAGCCTTCGCGGAAGAACCGTTCGCGGACGCAGTCTTCACCACGTGGAGAAGAGTGCGGAAGATACGTTCGCGGACGAAGATGCGCGCGCAGCCACCCTGGCTATATAAGGGAGAGCGGACGGCCGCTCTGAGAGCACTGCAACAGCGACATCGACCGTGGGGAGATCGTCACCGCCACAGCCAAGGGACTCGACGAACTCCGTGCGGACGACTCCTTCTTCAGGGCCTTAGAGTCAACCGGGATTTAGACCGACTACCTGGAGAAACCATTCGACTAAGCGGGACGGGAAACTTCAACGGGAAGGGACAGAGAGACGCCGCCGGCTAAGAACTCTTTTTAGTTGTGCCCTCGTGCACTATTTATTTTTGAAATGTGATCATACAGTGCTCCATGTCTGAACTTCATATTTGTACGTCACGTGGGTGGCCGGCCATACAATTGTAAGTTGATTTGATGTATATAAATCTTCAATTTATTTACATCTGAGTTGCTTCTTGCCTAAGTGAAGCCGGTGAGCTACGGAGTGATGATACACCAGCGTTGGGGGACACCAATTTAGTGACGGCTCTCGAATCACAACGAGCGGGAGTTACATAAAGTCTATACGATCAGAGAAACCAGGTTTTTTTGGGCCACACCGAAAACAAGTCATTACCAAACGTCACAAGATGAACGACTTCAATCGAGCCTTGTTGTAGGTTACTTTATGAACCACTTTTTGCAGAAATAGTATCGTGTATAGACTGAGCTGATGGTTTTTTTCTTATTATTTAATTTTTTACCTTCTGGCAAGATCTTGTCATTTGCTTTGTGTTGGTTTGTGTCTATCAAAGATTACGTAAACCTCACAGCACCCCAAACGGTATATTATGCTGGCTATACTGTGCGATTTTGTATCTTGATATCTGTTTGTGAATGCCTCACCATTAAAGTCCCCTATGGGAGGGCATCGCCTCAACTAACTTAGTTAACTAAGAACAGAAGAAACAACGACTGCCTTTATTGCTGCCTGTTATTGTTCCAAACGGAGAAGTGATCAATGTCTGTTTACCGACATTTGTACGGAAGGTGAAGATGGCAAACTCGAAGATCACATCAGCTGCAAAACTGAAGGTATTGCCCCATCACAAAATGCTTTTGCTCAGCATGTACATCGTGCTCGAATGCAAGTTTTGTGGAAGTCCGCTGCTCAACAACAGATGTGCTGTTCAAAGTTCCGTGGCTGTTTTTAAGCCAAGATTGTTGCAACGAATATACAAAGAAGAACATGTTCAGGAAGGCGATAATGATGACTGATCAAGTTATGATCTGTAAATGGCCCACAATGTTGTCACATGTAACAGTTGATGAGTTAAAATCATACAGCTTTTGCTGGGTCAGTACTATGGATTCACTAGCCCAGTAGTGAACACCAAGATTGTTGATTAAAGTGGAAAATACATATGACTTGGACAGAACCAATTTTTTTTAAGAATCGGGTTCGTCAGTCTCGAAAACCGGATAAGCTGTTATGTATACAAGTTTGGCAGTATTATATTTGGATTCCTTGACCATGAAAACCTAATAATAGACACCAAGTTTGTGCTCCTAAGTGGCCTAGAAGCGGAGATATTGTCAAATAAGTAAATTATGCGGTATTCGGTGGCAGCCATTTTGTTTTTCGGCTCTGAAAAAAATTCCCCAAGGGTGCCAAGGTGGCACCCGGCTGATTCTGACTCAGGAATGCTCAGAGATGATGAATCAACAAAAAAAGTTCATAATGACGCCAAAACATGCTTCACAAGAAAATAGTCATTTGGCAACTGGACTAATATAGAAGTAGTTTGGGAAGTTTCAAGTATCTACAATGAGCGGTTTCTCAGAAATGTCAGATTCAAATTTTAGAGTAGACCACAACTCGCAGTGCAATTGACCTTACGACTGTCACGGTTGAACACCTTTTCTGTGAAGCGTAAACTTCGGACAAATATTGCCGAACAATCGTAATCTCCTCGGACAAACAACTCAAAGCATACACAGTCGGGCCCAAGTATCATATCCCGCGCCTTCCTCTATATTCAATAAGGATTAAAAAGGTGCGAGACGGATTAAATGCGATGTCTTCTAAACGCTGGTACGCTGGTATACTGGTACAAGCATTGTGAGGCTTATTGAGGCATACACGAAATGAGCAGTATTGTTGAGTTCATGCACCTTGCAATGCTTGTACCAGCACACCAGTGTACCAGCGTTTAGAAGACATCGGATTAAATGGTATGTTTTCAGTGGACGAGTAGTATTGAGGAGCAGTGTACGGTACTTGGGCCCACAGTCGTAAGGTCAATTTCTCAGTCGGACTGACCCTTTATACTACTCACCCACTAAATGAATGCCATTTAATTCTTTTTAATCCTCATTGAATATAGTGGAAGGCACAGGATATGATACTTTGGCCATCTCAAAGATCACAGTGACCTGTGGCAGACAGAAAGCGAGCAATGGAACATATAATATAGACAAGTGTGGACACACAAAAAACTGAAATGAAACATGACTGCTTAAACATTAAGCACTCCTTCAAAATATCGGTACATTCAGTAGGTATCATTGGCATACTTGCTTTCATTCACAGACACCTCAGAAACACTGATATTTGCTGATTTTCATGCGAAGAAACCATGATATTTTCCCTGTAACGGAAACATAAAAATGGCACGTAGCAAAACACGGAATACCGGATTAGGATTATTGTTGTAGAAATGTCAATATTGGCAGCGCGTAAATACCGTATATAACACATTATATATTTTGCCCTTCGAATGTAATACCCGATTGTGAATATTTTTCAGTTAGATTAGATTGCGAACCATTCGTGACAAACAAATGAAGACTAGTGTTTGCGACAAAATCTCAGATTCCTATTCCGTATTTTATATGCTACCGAAGTTGCGAATTCAGACCGCAGTGAATGTTGGGTAATGTCTCAATGGTCACTGCGTGATTTGGTTACGTGTCATTTCGTACTTTTCACCTTGGTCGGTTGTAAAGTTTGCAAAGTGCAAACATGATGGAAACCATCACGGACGCTTTCAAGTCCGGCCACAATATGCTAATTACTGGCTCGGCTGGGACAGGCAAGACATCTCTGTTGAAATCACTCAGAAAGCAATGTGGAAGCAGGCGCATAGCGTTCACAGCGAGTACTGGCATTGCAGCTACAGCTCTACCCGGGGGCATGACAGTGCACAGGTAATAATAAGAATAATTATATGATACATGTGGTGTACGTACGTTTGATATCCAAGGTCATTATCCAATGAGTGGCTAATGTAATTGATCACTTGGGGGAGGGAGTGTCATTTTCCAGCATTATACAACCCTGACTTAGGCGGATACCTAATTTATACACCCATCATTCACACATAGATACACCGGTATCTTCGATGGGAGGTACTCCAGTGATGACATCATTAAGGGTATCAACTTCGAAGATGACAAGATGGAGTGCCGCCATCGATTGAAAAATACAGATGTCATGATTATTGATGAGGTTTCAATGCTGTCATCATATATGTTCGAGCTTATTGAGCAGGTGTTTATGCATTTCAAGTGCCTTCATTTTCGTAAGATTCATGAATGTTGCTTAAAGGCAACACACCAAAATACCCAAAATAGTAAAATCATGAATTTGCTCCAAAAAATATGACACACATTTTAGTCAGCACCACTTCTGTCAATGGTGTCCTGTTAGGTTTGCCGTGGGGTCCGAGACAACAATAAGGCTTTTGGCGGGATGCAGATTGTGTTGTGTGGGGATTTTCTGCAGTTGAGGCCCGTTCCAAATCCCAACTATGGAGACTTCGGTCACTACATATTTACTTCTCCAACGTTCCAACAATGCATCCCGCATCACTTCAAGCTATGTCAAGTTTTTAGACAGAAAGAAGGTAAAGAATTCCTAAATACTATTGCTAAATCTGTTATTGATACTATGTTTTTTGTGTATCATTTGTATCATGGCATTTATCATCGGCGAAAACTGAAATTGTATCACAGATTTTCTTCAAGGGGACCATTCACATTTTCAGAAGACTTAGTGCATGCCATTTCCCAGATAAGCTGGGGAAATCTGGATGATCAGTCTGAGAAACTCGTACAGCGTATGGCCAGGCAGCTGCCTCCAGGAGATGAACCGTTAAGATGGTCTATATGTGATTTTCATTTCAGAAATTGCAAGAGTTAAAATGTTGCTTCAAGTTAGTTCTAAATGTATTGCGAACACAAATTTGGCAATGCTGAATGGAACATTTACAAAGTCAATGCAGAACATTGTGGGGCTAATGACATATTCATTCAAATTGGGTAAATTAATAAATTATGTGCAATATTGGCTGTACATGGCCATTACGGTTTATACACACAGACGTATTGTCACACGATTTTACTGTTTTCTCTCTTCAATCCATATACAAAATTGTGACTCTTCCTTACATTGTCCCCCTTGTGCAGCTTTTTCAATCAATACTTGTGATCGGGCCCTGATGAAACCTGTCAAATGAAGAGAGGTAGTCAGGACAATGTGTGGGGATTTTCTGCAGTTGAGGCCCGTTCCAAATCCCAACTATGGAGACTTCGGTCACTACATATTTACTTCTCCAACGTTCCAACAATGCATCCCGCATCACTTCAAGCTATGTCAAGTTTTTAGACAGAAAGAAGGTAAAGAATTCCTAAATACTATTGCTAAATCTGTTATTGATACTATGTTTTTTGTGTATCATTTGTATCATGGCATTTATCATCGGCGAAAACTGAAATTGTATCACAGATTTTCTTCAAGGGGACCATTCACATTTTCAGAAGACTTAGTGCATGCCATTTCCCAGATAAGCTGGGGAAATCTGGATGATCAGTCTGAGAAACTCGTACAGCGTATGGCCAGGCAGCTGCCTCCAGGAGATGAACCGTTAAGATGGTCTATATGTGATTTTCATTTCAGAAATTGCAAGAGTTAAAATGTTGCTTCAAGTTAGTTCTAAATGTATTGCGAACACAAATTTGGCAATGCTGAATGGAACATTTACAAAGTCAATGCAGAACATTGTGGGGCTAATGACATATTCATTCAAATTGGGTAAATTAATAAATTATGTGCAATATTGGCTGTACATGGCCATTACGGTTTATACACACAGACGTATTGTCACACGATTTTACTGTTTTCTCTCTTCAATCCATATACAAAATTGTGACTCTTCCTTACATTGTCCCCCTTGTGCAGCTTTTTCAATCAATACTTGTGATCGGGCCCTGATGAAACCTGTCAAATGAAGAGAGGTAGTCAGGACAATACTGCTGTGTCGTGCAATGGACTGTCCGTGGTGAAATACATATACGAAACCTTGACAAAGGCATATTATAAAACATATTTGATACATGTGTATATATACTGTTGTCAACAAATGGCATTCGTTGCATACAAGTAGTACAACACTGCAACATAAAAAATACATGAAGAAAATTACCGGTTTCATTTTTACCTGAGACCATGATGGTTGCTCCCGATCAGGCAGGAGGCGTGTGAATGTTTGGGTAGCGGCTCAGCTTTGGACATCTCGAGTGTACCTCCATTCGATGAGTTTCATATGGGTTGAACCCAAGAATATATCTGTGGTTGTTATGGCCATGAGGGACTCTTTACAGAACAGCAGCTATAAGATCACATGCCTTAGTGTTTAGTGTGGTGTCCTGGACAGGAAGATTGGTGTATAAAGTGGAACTTGAAATATGTTCGACATTTCACATAGAATGGAACAATGCTACATATTATATATATATATATATATATATATATATATATATATATATATATATATATATATTATGACAACACTAGGTGTATCAGTGAGGAGGTATCCACTCTTCTGGATAGTTTAGCCGGAAGTGACATCATCACCTCTGACATGTGTACATTTGCCTCGCCAGTCGAATGTAAACCAGCCAGATTCTACCTCTTGCCCAAAGTACATAAACCAGGGGTCCCAGGCAGACCAGTAGTTTCGGCATGTGGTTCTCCAACTGAAGGTTTATCTGAGCTGGTCGACCACTTCCTACAACCATTAATCCCTACTATTAGTTCGTATGTCAGAGACACCTGGGATTTTCTTGGACATATCAGGCGCATCCATTCTGTACCACCGGGAGCTATTTTGGTTACTATCGATGTGGTAGCTCTTTATCCTAGTATCCCTCACAAAATGGGTCTTGCATATCTTCGGGACTTTCTTAGCCATAATCACATCCACAATGCCATCGTGGATGGGGTATGTAGTATGGCGGAGTTGGTTCTCAAGGGAAACATATTTGAGTTTAATTCTGAGTTCTATCTTCAGAAGTCTGGCACAGCCATTGGCACTAAAATGGCACCTTTCTATGCCAACATAGTTATGTCAGAGTTTGAGACTAGACTTCTAGCTGGAGCTCCCGTGAAGCCCAGAACTTGGCTTCGTTACATAGATGACATTTTTGTAGTCTGGACGGAGGGTTTGGATAGCCTCCAAGATTTTTTTACTCTACATCAATAGTTTTGATGAATCTAAATCCATACAGTTCACTTCAGAATTTTCTGCCACTTCGGTTAATTTCCTCGACGTTAGGGTCGAACTTAACCCCGACAACACTTTCTGCACAGACTTATATGTTAAGCCCACGGATGTTCATTTGTTTGTTCGTGCAGACAGCTGCCATCCTGGACATACACTTCGGGGGGTCCCGTATGCAGCTGCATTGCGCATCTTACGCATTTGTTCATCTATTGAACGTGCGGAAGCTCATCTGGCAGAGTTGGAAAATCCTTGTTATCCAGGGGACATGGTAGACACAACATCAATAGGGAGTTTAAAAGGGCTAAACTTAACTTGTATACACCTCGTTCAGAGCCTCGGGGAAACAGTGAAGCCTATTTTGTTACTCCATACCACCCTGGCCTCCCTGATATCAAGTACATTTTGAATAAATATCTCCCGGTCCTCCATCAGTCTCCCAGGCTCAAATCATCAGTTCCTAGTACCCCAGTTCTCAGTTTTAGTCAGCCCCCCAACCTTCATAAAAAACTCATTAGGGCCAAGGTTTATGAGAAACCTACAGACCCCCCCCCCCCCTGCCCCACTGGCCCCTGTGGGGCGAAAAGGTGTAAACTGTGTGATATGTTTGTGAATATATTGTGTCACATGGACGCAAATACAGGTGCAAAAACTATGGTACTAACTGTGGGTCTAAGAATGTCATTTATGCTATTCTTTGTTACTGTTGTGATCTCATATATGTTGGAAGAACTGTAGATATCAGACTCCGCATCAATAATCACAAATCTGCTCTGAGAAAGTTCACTAGTGGATCAGCTAAATGTCAAAATGAATGTCACGTATTATACAGCCACCTACAACAATGTGACTGTCCACACCTGTTCCGCTTTCAGATTATAGAACATGTAGGTAATAAAGAATTGCTCGACCAACGCGAGAAATTTTGGATATGGAAACTTTTGGATGTGGTATATATGGTTAATTTTCTGATTGATAATATTTTTGTGGAATTTGGTGGTCGAATATTTCAACAAACTATTGGTATTCCCATGGGTACAAACTGTGCACCATTATTGGCAGACCTGTTTTTATACTCATATGAATCAGATTTTATCCAACATTTACAAAGAGGAGGTTCTAAGAAACTAACATGTAATTTTAATTTCACTTTCCGATACATAGATGATGTATTGTCGCTAAATAATCCCAAGTTTGGTGATTATTTGGATGTCATATATCCTAAGGAACTTGAAATTAAGGATACTACAGAATCCGCTAATTTTTCCAACTATCTAGACCTGAGGTTGGAGATTGATAATGATTCTAACCTGTCAACTAGATTATATGACAAACGTGATGATTTCAATTTTTCCATAGTCAATTTCCCTTTTCTAAGCAGCAACATTCCTATGTCACCGGCATATGGTGTGTTTGTTTCTCAACTTATACGCTATTCCAGAGCTAGTTGCAAATATGAGGACTTTGTCTATCGAAGTGCCCAGCTAGTCTCTAAACTGCTACGACAAGGATATGTTTTACCAAGACTTATCGCTGCGTTTAAGAAATTCTATGGACGTCATCATGATCTGGTTGATAAATACAGCAAATCCATGTCTGCCATGCAACTAGATCTATTTTCATGTTAATTTTGGGGAATTCATGACGGGTGCCACTAGTGGGGCAGGAAATGCTCACTCTTTCCGGAACACCTGATTTCACCTCCTGATGGCCATTTACGGGGGTTCATGAGTTTCCCTGTCATTTTTGTTTTCTCTCACTTCGTATGCCTGATATGACTTTCTGTCCCCGGACTATGAGATTGGATAACGGACCCTGTTTTGTTTGCTCGGAATACTTGATACTGGGTATTGATTCCACGTCTATTGATACAGTTAGTCCTAAAGGCTTCAATGTAGATGACGGCTTCTGTGCACAAAACCGTAAAGCTCGTACTAGAGATTATACTAAGTAATTCTGGTATTATCACATACCTCTGCTCTATATGTTATTGTCACCTGTATTAGTGTATCCATTAATCTTGGTGTTTTGCTGTATATATTTCTGTGCTGTCGCCATTTGTGTCAAACCGTCCAGACCTGATGAAGAGTGCAGTGCACTCGAAAATTTGAATAAATGGAATTATGGGTTTTGACAGGACTCTCTTCTTCTATGCTGTGTGCGTTATTCTGTCAGATGCTTCAATTCTTGGAATATATATATATATATATATATATATATATATATATATATATATATATATATATATATATATGCGATAGTTGTTGATGAATGTGTATATTATCCACTGATATGTGTGTTGGGTCAAGTATTATGTGGATTGGTGTTGTTCCAGGGATATTCATTCGTGATGATTACTATGGTTCAGACGTGTGGCATGTTTCCCCAATATCTATATGAAGTGTTTCCCCAATACCTTCTGAAACATTTCCATTATTCAACCAATTGCTGTAGGTGAGGATGCTGCTGATATTATGATGACACGGAGAAATGTGATAGAGTTTGTAATCAAGCATCTGGAATCCACTACTGGTTTTTCTCTTCCATATCACTACTTCTTACAATAGAATGGAAATGACTGTGCAGCTGGGATGTCAACATTACTGTTGCGACCTCTGGATTTTAGTGACTGGCCAAGAATTATGCTGTTGACTGTACAGCAGTATTGAGCATAGGATGGATTCGTCATGTTTCCATTGAACAACCCTCTCATTTGGCAGAAGTGATTTTCAACTAGATCTGTATTGAACCTTGAGGGCACGATGGAGCTGTTGGGGTACTTGTCCAAATGTCTCTTGCAAATTTCTGGGAAAGCTACCAGTAGACATAATGTGTCCTCTCGACTTTCCCAGGAGGGCAGCATGCGCGTTGCTTTAGAGCCATGCATTTGTTGCATCTGTTCTCCCCACTTGGAAAACCACATATAGACACTTTTGAGCTTCTGCAGACGCTCATCTAACACTGAGCTGATATGCCGAGAGTCTCTGAATATACTGATCATTTGGCTCGTATTCTCCAAGAACTCTAGTGTTGAATCCAGTGATGCTGCTATTTGTTTGGGAAGCGCATTCTTGTAATGACACATCAGGGATAACATGTCAACATCAAGCATTTCTTCTGCTAAACAGTTTCTCATCTTTTGGGGACCATCTGGATTGAGATGCTCAGGTGTGATTTTGCGATGTATGGGTCGACTGTTTGTCTCTCGATCCCATGCAGCCGCATCCTCCCAGTGTTTCCACACTATGAATTGCCCATATTTCATAATTTTCCTGGTGTGTTGCCCTTTCACATCACCACTACTGAGAATTGCGTTGCGGAGCTTCTTGAATATATGTGAAGGGTCTTGACAATGGACTACCTTCTCCAAGGGATTCACAAAGTTGGGTGAAACATAGCAATGTAAAGGGTTTCCTGTAAATTGTGATTTCACAAATTGACGATTTTCTTCCCCGCCATCTTGCAATATGAAGTCAACATGGAAGTCAAAATCACTCAGTTGCGCAACAATGTCCCACAGGTGTAGGTTCATCTCGGATGCTTTCATTGACGTGCATGGGAAATGACACACTGGGAACCTGAATCCTGTGAATCCCAGAAACGTAACCTGCCAAACCTGACTTGCCAGAGTCTGTGAAAGTTTCTTGTCTCGGAGCACCCTCAACCCATTTCCCTCTACACCAGTGTCCACCCACCCAACCAGTTGAGGCATTCCACTTGTCTGTACCAGAATCAAATCCTGCTGCAGTTTTGCTTCATCATGCAATAGACCGCCATGCCTGCCCCATTTTGGGAGAGATGCATTTTGGGCAGCTTTGTGCATCCATGTCAACACATCTCTATGTAACCCTGCTTGTTGACGAACATAGTTCTTGTATCTCCTTAACTGGCGTCCAGATGGGAGAATAAGCATGGAATTGTTTTGCAGACGCTCATAATTTGACGGACTATGTACCCACAGGTTCAAACATATACTGATCACTTTAGTGTCCCATCTACGGCTATTTGGGGTCGTTGAAATGAGGGCATCATGTTGGGATTTCAGTAGCAGTTTCATGTCTTCTGAAGCTCCCGGCAATATTTTATTCAGAATCACAGTAAGATCTTCATCATCAGCTTCATTGAGTGTGATGAAGTCAATATTGCCATCTTGTTCTCTGTCTTGGTGAGTCACTTCTGGCAGAGATATTATCTCCACGTATGTGGTTTGGATGTTGTCATCCGCAACTTCTTTTCCAGCCTTCACATGATTCATAACGTGCATTGATGATGGTTGAGGGCATGATGTTGATGGTTGATGATGGTTGTTGGGGATGTCAACACCCGAGCATGTGTTAGGCTCTATGACACCTGCATTTTGACTGTCACGTTGTTTGTTTGTATATTTGTGTTGTACATTGTGTAGCACACATGATGCACACAAGTCTTTGTATGCACTGAAACTAACAACTTGTTGGCAGTTGGGACTTTGACTATTGCATGATCTTATTTTGTGTGTGAGTCTCACAATGTTCATGATGGCCTCTTTGCTACCAACGAAAAATGAGTCAATCCCGAGTTCGGATAACGAGACATCATTGTCATAGACCTTAAGTGTCCACTGACATTTTCCCCAGTCCAATTCGATGACTTTGTGACTGTCAGGTACCATGTTCAGTACTGTTTGTCCATGATCAGATTTCAAAACAGTGGCTTTGCCAATTAATACTTTGGCAACATGGTTATGTGTGACCTCCGTGTATGATCTTTTTCTCCAAATTATACCCCGGTAGATTTTACTCATTGTCGATTCTCCATTTCTTTTGTTAGATATGCGAACTGAAGGGAAGAGGCTTTTCAGGATTTTCCCTCCCAAATTGGTGTTGTGAGCGCCATACTGGGCTGCATACTTTTCCCACAACTCTTGACAGGCTATTATGCCATCAGCGTTCTCCTCAATGTTCTCATTCAGCCTGAAACGGGAATGAAGAAAACACAATACTTATGAAGTTGTATATCATGATGGGAATCTAAGGTACTGCATGCTCATTTTCCAATACATTAGATGTTTCGATAACAGCTGGAACTTCATTGAGGGATGGCTAATGTAACGTTTGACGCCCGCTACCTAGAGCACAAGCACCCAGTTTTGCAGCACTGTCATGGTAGGCGACATAATTACTGAATTATGGCCAGGTAATAGTCCGCCAGATGAGATCTGACTCAATACATAACTCAGAAATGCTTCATCACTGTTATGTTGCCAGGTGTGTCGAGCCCGAGAGCCATGGGACGGCATACCGGAACACGAGCACTTGTGCATGTTGCTGGATGGCCTGGACTACGGTCCACCATGGGGATAGAACCCCGGATGGCCCGACAGTCTGCCAGTATGCCAGAGCCTTTCAAAGTAGCCTCCCTCCTCGGCCCCTAATTCGAATTATTCCTGGGATCCTAGGACATGAACGAAGGAGATCGGAGCACAGGACCATGTTTCAACGTTCCTTTCACGCTTCGGCAGCTCTGAGACAACTGAAATATACCAAAAGGGGCTAGCTACATTTATAGCAGCCAGCGCCCAAGAACCAGGGTGCCATGTCACAGTCATTAGCAGTGCAACAGCGGAGTGGATCGATAAATAACATGAATCTTCCGAGGCGAATTGGCCATAATATGGAGTCCTAAAGTGGCCGAAAGCCCATTGCTATCTTCTGACAAAAATCATCACACTAATACATATAAACGTGGTAATATGTTATCAGAATATTGGACACATTTTGTTCAATTTATTAAAAGAAATGTTTGCGTTCCTTGCACAGGTGCCATGGTGGAGTATAAATCTAAAGACGATGGTGACAACAAAGCTCTGTCCAGCTGTTCAGCACTGAAAACACTGTACGTCAAGAAGAATTGTCCTGTCATGCTAATTGTAAATTTGTCTTCCACTTTGGTCAATGGCTTGCTTGGGAAAGTCGTTGCAATGGATGAGCATTCAGTTAAAGTTCATTTCCCTGCAGTAAAGGACACTATATTGATCGGAGAACACAGATTTTCAGTTTTTTCAAAGGAAAAGAAAAGAGATATCGCCACCAGGATGCAAATTCCATTAAGAGTAGCTTTTGCCTCTACTGTTCACAAAGCTCAAGGGATCACAATTGATAGGCTCGAAGTTAACTGCAGAGGCATGCGAAACCCCGGTCAAATAGCAGTTGCAATTAGTCGTGTAACATGTAAACGAGGACTCAGAATTGTTAACTTCCGGAAGGAATTGCTCTGCAAGCAGCCACCAGCCATAGAGCAGCTTTACCAAAGTGAGCCAATGCCAGTTCCAAATGACCTCAACATGTGCTGCCACAAAAACCCACACAAACATGGGATGACACAAGTCAGCACAGAACCAGACGACATAGTAGTCCGGCAGTAGGGTGGCTCAACCTCAAAGTGTTTGATAAAATTTTTTCTCTTCTGATTTTACTTATTTGGTATATCCGTAAATCGTTCCAGGTGGGTGTGAAACTCTCACCCTTGGGGAATTTGAGAAATCCAAGATGGCCGCCATGGAGGGTGATTTCAACCACCTGAAATATAATTCAGCCCATAACTTTACTTCTAGAGTACATAGAAGTGCGAACTTGGTGTCTATACCCATGTTTTCTGGTATCAGCTTTACAATGGTGCCACTAAATTATAGTTATGCTTGTCCGCCATCTTGGAAATCAAACTGGCCGCGTAATTTCGGTCATTTTTGCCCGAATATTGCCCAAAACTGTTCGATTTCATATGTAATGTAATGACGGATATGTTCAAAGATAATGCGTAGCAGTGGAGCATCATGTGTTGCTTTAGTGAATTGTTTTGTAGGTATTGTCATACAATAAACGTTGAGGGGACAGGTGACATTGCCCTCCATGTCTTGAACGTTGTCACCAGTGTCCTGAGAAGTTCATTTTGCAGCAAGTTTGACACATAGACAGGTCAATCTATGACAAACAACCAACTGACCCACAACAAATTGCAACAAAAGGTTTTATCGTGGTTTTCACCCCTACTGGGTATACTGATTAACAGAAAAAAAGTGTACCAAAATCTGAATCACGGAAATTGGTTAAAATGGCGTCATTTCAAAGATGGCCGCCACGGGGCTAAGGAAATCCTTAAGCAGCTATAACTTCTTCAATAACTGTGATAGAAACATAATTTTGGGTTCTAGCCAAGGGTTTTGAAGGGTGAGGAATCCAGTGGTGTCACTAAAATTTAATTCTGATAAGTATTCAGTCTGAAATCCAAGATGGCGGCGATTAATGAGGCGTAAACCAATGTAATCGACTGTTCACATCAAGCCCTCAACTTCTTCAATAATTGTGACAGATATATAGTTTTGGGTTCCAGCCCAGCATTTTGAAGGATGAGGAGTCCAATAGTGTCAATAAAATTCAGTTCTGATGAGTAGTCCGCCAAAAATTCACGATGGCGGTGACTATAATTGACGCTGTAAACCAATGAATTCAAATGTTTGCATCATGCTCTCACCTTCCTCAATATTTGTGATATAAGCATAATTTTGGGCGAGTTCAGAATATATGCTCAGAAGACATAAACCTAAAGCAAGCAAAAGAAACACCCAGAGGTCGAATGCAAATTCCAAATGTTATGTAAAGCATGCTCACATCAGTCAACGACGATCATTCAGGGCATCCAAATCAAACGAGTGATCTGGTCAATCGAATCAATCAGTTTTGTATCAAATTATTTGTATGGCCAATTAAGGGGAATCACTTACAATTAGTAAGAAACGAGTGGAAACATTCCAAGATGCACATGTTTATATTACACACTGTTTTCAGGGGAAGTTTGAAAATTGTCATTATGTGTGACAAATAGGGTGAATATAACATGTATTAATAGGCAGGAGAATACATGACAGCCATGCAGTTTACTTGTGGTTTTAGGACCTTCATTCACCAAAGCCATCTTGGAATTCAGACTGAATATTTAACAATTGACGTCTTTGAGATATATTTCCAATCACCAGACGCCTCAATTGTCCAGGGGGATTTGATTGTTTTGTTGTCAAAAAATGGACAGTTTATTGATTTTACGGCTTTCCTATTAATGCTGATGTAGAGTTTTAACGGCATTTGCTATCTGGATTCCTCGAGGATAGTCCTCTCACCACGGGTCACGGCGGACGCACGCCCACTATCCTCGGAACCTCGTGGATAGTCCGCTCACCGAGGGTCACTGTAGGCGCAGTGCCTACTTTATCATCAGAGCGTTAACCAGGTAGCAGCCCGTCCAGCGAGCCCAGACATGCGGACACCACTCAGATACAGGATCATCACCGTGGTGTTAACTGTAAGGCCGGCTCGCCGCGGTCAGCCGCGGGGGCTGGAACCCCGGACAGCCCGACGGTCTGCCAGAGCCTGTTTCGCACCATCCCAGGTGGGAGACCGGTGATCCAGAGGGCGTGAGCCACCGAGTCATCAAGATCTGCCCCACCTGGGCCCCCTATAGAAATTGTCCCCAGGGGCCCACGAGGGCCTTAGCCAGAGAGCCAGGACGTAGAGCTCATGGCCGAGCCCTCCGTCGTTCTCTCGCTTGCTCAGCTCTAAGACTTCACTGAACAAAACGGCTCCAGAGTATTTATAGTCCCTGAAGCACGAGAAACGAGGGAAATGACGTAAGGCCATTGTTACAGCATACTGGGCGAGAGTGTTGAAGGGTGTTGCTAAGCATCGCGTGCTTCGAACAGAAGCGTCCAAAACAAAGGCCAGAACAAGCGTATTTAGAAAGAATCACCTGCTGCGATCTTTGGGCAAAATCGCCACACTGACATCCGAGATTTTTTGTTAATATTGTTGAACCCTGAATTTTCTTATCACAATGGATTGCTTATCCTCCAGAACCCTAGACCAGACCCTAAAATTATGTTTCTATCACAATTATTTAAGAAGTTAAGGGTTCGATGCTGACAGATGATTTCATTGTTCATCGCCGCCACCTTGGATTTCAGGGTGGATACTTATCAGAGTTGAAGTTCATTGACACCATTGGATTCGGAGTTGAATCACCCTTCAAATCCCTGGGATAGAACCCAAAATTATGATTATATCACAAATATTGAGGAAGTTGAGAGCATGATGTGAACATTTGACTTCATTGGTTTACGGCCTCATTAGTCGCCGCCATCTTGGATTTCAGGCTGACTGCTTATCAGAATTGAAATTTACTGACAACATTGGATTCCCCACTCTTCGAAATGCTGGGCTGGAACCCAAAATTATATTTCTGTCACAATTATTGAAGAGGTTGAGGGCTCGATGTGAACAGTCGATTTCATTTGTTACGGCCTCATTAATCGCCGCCATTTTGGATTTCAGGCTGATTAGTTAAATTTTAGTGACACCATTGCATTCCTCGCCTTCAAAAACCTGGACTAGAACCAAAATTATGTTTCTATCACAATTATTGAAGAAGTTATAGCTGTTTAAGGATTTCCATAGAACCACGGCGGCCATCTTTGAAATAAGGCCATTTTAACCCATTTCCGTGATTCAGATTTTGGTAGACTTTTTTATGTTAATCAGTCTACCCAGTAGAGGTGAAAATCACGATAAAACCTTTTGTGGCAATTTGTTGTGGGTCAGTTGGTTGTTTGTCAAATATTGACCTGTCTAGGTGTCAAAACTTGCTGCAAAATGAACTCCTCAGGACATTGGTGACAACGTTCAAGACGTGGAGGGCAATGTCACCTGTCCCCTCAACGTTCATTGTATGACAATACCTACAAAACAATTCACTAAAGCAATACATGATGCTCCACTGCTACGCATTATCTTTGAACATATTCGTCATTACATTACATATAAAATCAAACAGTTTTGGGCAAATGTTCGGGCAAAAGTGACCAAAATTACGTGGCCAGTTTGATTTCCAAGATGGCGGACAAGCATAACAATAATTTAGTGGCACTATTGTAAAGCTGATATCAGAAAACATGGGTATAGACACCAAGTTCGCACTTCTATGTACTCTAGAAGTAAAGTTATGGGCTGGACTATATTTCAGGAGGTTGAAATCGTCCTCCATGGCGGCCATCTTGAATTTCTCAAATTCCCCAAGGGTGAGAATTTCACACCCACCTGAATTTTTTCACGTAGGCCCTAATAATGAATAATCAAGAGAGAAAAAAACTTTATCAAACACTTTGAGGTCAGGCTGTTTTAACAAGGTTTACTGCCGGACTATAGGAGGAGACTTCCAAGAAGACGAAGAAGATACTATTGTGGCAACAACTGTGGAGGACAACTATCCAGATATTTCCAATGATGTTGTTGAAGTTGAAGACCTGCCCCAACAATTCAATTTACATGATATCTTAAAGAAGTCCATATTCCAGGAAGAGTGCACCCAACAACAAACCGAAATCAATGTAATACTACTTGACCTAACCACTGAACATTTTCAACGAGCTACTGACTTTGCTAAGCACATTCATAAATATTTCATGACGTTGTCCTCACAAACACTATAGCAACAGGTTGATAACAAAGATGCAACCAATTTCTACAAGCAAGCCATGCATTTCTTGGCCACACCACAATATAAGAATTTAGTACAAAAGTTATTCGAGGTTTCAAATCCTACTCCATGTCAGTACCGAGTATGTTTTCAACTTGCACAGCACATACGATCCTATATCATCCAAGTACTGTTTAAAAAAACAATCGATGTAGTGCAATCTGAAGCATCACAGGAACAAGGGTCATCATTCCCCGGTTCACCTGGAGGAGATGCAGTAATACGGTACATAGCAGGATGGGCTGTTGCATCGCTGAAGCACACAAAAATAAAGTCCATGAGCATGAAGTTGTACAAGTCCAAAGAAGTTGAAAGTGTAAATAGACTTAATGATCAGATTGATGTGCTTGAAGGTCTGACCACAAGTTCCGATTACATCCATGACAACACAAAATACACATCTTCCCTGGAGCTCATCGATAGGAAGAACAATATCAGACAAGGACTGACACATGTTACAGATACCACTTTCATGTTCTTCAAGAAACTTGATGACGTCATCCGCAAAGTGCAGACACCTGCCAATATGACACTCCATGGAGCAAATTTGGCTACCTACATGTATTCGGAAATCACAACGAATTCGGAACTGCTCACTGCATGGACAGACATCGTGTCTAATGTCAATATCAAGGGCCACGATAGTTCCAACGATATTTTGTTGAAAGAGATCTCCAAGAAGTACTGTGTTATGTCAGTGAGTCAACTGCGAAGAGACTATATCAATAAGATCAGGCGTGATAAAGAAGAAGCGCACAGAAAACAGATCAAGATCAAAGCCAATGAAAATAGCACAGTTTGTAATTATGCTTTCATCCTGAGTGACAACTCAAACAATAGGGAAGCTAGTCATAAGAGATTGCAGAGTGAAATTGCACGAAAGCCAACTTTTATGGAGTCATTCACCAAAGAACAATTATATGGGTTATGTTCTGTGTATGGTGTGTCTTTCAAAAGGTCTGAGAAAAAATTGTCCATAGCCACGAGACTTGGATGTGCAATTCGGGAAATGACTGACATTCCAAACTGGGAAATACTTTTTGGAGGTGATTTGTTTGTGATTATGCACATACACTAACATTTAGACCAATAAGGATAAAAAAAACAGGATCAGCATACACTTTATTAACGACCTCATTAATAATATACTGCAAGGAATATGGACAAAGTATTTCACTTCAAGCATACTGCAGTGTCAATGCACTGGCATAAATATACATAACACAATGCAGGATATTTTTATACTATTTAGGTGTGGTGAACTGGTCATATTATGTCGGTAATGGTCCACCAGCTCCTATCCCATGTAGGGAAGCCCTGATAAAGCGGGAAGGCCCCATGATCAAACGTTCCATCAGCAATGGTCTATGCCTGACGGTTGAGGAATGGCAGGTAGTGTGCACAATATGTCGTTTTAACCAACCTTCACTGGTCTAATGAGGGTGTAATGGCTGCACCTCGGGTTGTCATTATTGTGACCACAACTAGCACAAACATGGTTGCAGCATGAAGCGCGTGACAGTACCCTGCATACACATTGACCTTCGTAAATCATAACCTCGTTGGAAATACACAAAAGTGTGTGAACAAGACTAAGTATGTACACAGATATACTAATATATACGGGGAAATGTCAATTGACATGGAGTTATGGACATGGTCCTGGTGTCGTAAATCCAGTGAAGTTCCCTCATTTCATATGGTCCAAGGCCATTACCGGGATAGTGTGACTGGTGCTTGAAAGTAGTAGCTGGTGCACTAAAAGATAAGAAGGAATATTAACAAACAGCTAACAAACATGGTAACAACTGTATCATATAACTTTTAGTTTTCCACAAGAATGCGCAGTATGGTTGCAGATTCTAACATCAATGTACACATATTATCAAGGATATGAACATCAAGAATTGGATATGGTGATATACAAAGTAAACTTGCACTGAGATATAATGGCAATTTTCCGTTCACCACGTGCCCACCAGTTGTTGTTAAATACATGTTTTGATCATGTTGTTAGAGTGACTTTTATCATCAACACAACACACATTACCAAAGTGAGCAACATTACATATTGATAGCATCATTGCTTGATTTGTCATGGCAGGTGACGATGATGCACCATCAACTAGCACCTCCAAAAGACCAAGAACTGTAGAATACCCATGTGGAGTATGTCACAAGGAATGTGTTTCCAGCTGTGTTGGGTGTGATGGCTGCCAGGTTTGGTTCCACTTTCGATGTCTCAAGATAACCTCACGCAACCCAAGTCTGAAGGAAGACAAATGGTTTTGTAGTGCTTGTGTTGCTAGGTCTAAATGATTAGTGAAGGATTTGTCATGTTCGTCATCCATGAAATTGTATGTAGTCCGTGTATCATAGATCTTGGCATCGTGCCCGACCTGGTGTGGATCCAGGAATTTTGATGGAGTGAAGTTTGACCCCTATCCCTCCCCTCCCCCCACGAGAAGACAAAAGTAGTTCACAGCTTTCGTGGGGTTACGATATTCACAATTGTAATGACATTCCAGTCTTGGCCTTCAGGGGGTGGGGGGGGGGGGAGTTGGTGGGGGTGGTGGGTGGAGTATATGGGGAATGGCTCCGCGTGGCTCTGAGTAAACCTCAGGATTCATAGTATTGAACATGATTACTGAGGTGCATTTTAGAACTGTAGCCGTATTTTAACAATTTGGATATCTTTGTGACATGATTTGCAACACAAGTTACAGTCAACCATTGTACTATATTACAAGGGCGGATCCAGGGATTAAAGATTATGGGTGCAACATGATACGGAGGGGGAGGGGTCTGGTGCACTCGAGCGGGACCCAGAATCCAGATGGTTTATGCTCTCTATGAATTCATCGGCCTCTACTCGCTATAATTTGCACTTTAAAATCAGCTGCTGACCTTGTTCTCATTTCCTCCTTTTTAAAGTACAGGGAAACCTTCGCATTTGGACGGGCGGAGGGGGGGGGGGGTGATGCTCTCTGAAGGGCCGCAGAAGAGCAAGCCTTTTAAGTTTGGTGGTAACTTCCTAGCCTCCACTTACATTTAATTACCCATGGTTAGTAGGGGGTCCGCACAAGGGCGCCAGACCCTTCTTATGTTCTGTATTGAAACTCAGTAGCCTCTAGTGAGTCTAAATTGCACTTAAAAATCTACTGATGACAATGTTCTGAATTTCTTTTCAATTTACAGGCGAACGTTCGCATTTGAGCGGGGGTCTGGGGCCTGCTGAAGGGTCCCAGAAGCCAGAATATGCTCGTAGTAGCTCCCTGGGATCTCCTAAGTATACATTTGAAACAAAATCACTATGATCAATCTGTACTCGAACATATTTGTACCTTTAGATGAGTGGGAGACCTGGATCCGCCTATGGAAGCACTGAGGTATCTTTTTACAACACCCCCACCCCCATCTGAATGCGCTACTGTGAATGTCTTAGATGCCCAATGGGGGAGGGGATGCGTGCGTCCCAACCTGGATTCACCAGTGATTAGAACCATGGTAATACAGATATCTTTTGTGAACAATTTGCAGTAGCGCGTGTATGTTTGTGCATTCATGTTTTGATGTGACATATACTCGCACATTATTTTTGTACTTTGGCGTTTTCCAATCGTGCAGTTTTGGCAAAACAAAATCTGTGAACAATTATAATACTGCGTTTACCATGTTCACATTCACAATGCACATGGCTCAGTCATACATATTTGCAGTTCACAGTGCCATTTTTATTTTAATTTTGAATCATGGACCATTGTACAACATTTAGTCATGTAGAATAATCACTTTCTATAACCACAACAGATGGGGATTAACATGATTTGAAGTGACGTCTATTGGCTGCTTATGGTATATGCCTACTATATGCGTATGACATTCTTTAGAGAGCGAGCATGATTTTCAAAGCACAAAAACAAAGCACAAGTCACCTAATCCAGGTTGAGCTCTCAACAACCTGTACGTGACGAGTGCTGACAAAAATCATGATCACACTCGAAAGATTGTTACATGTATTTTCTCGCACGAGTACACAAGAAATATAACCAATGGCCTCGAAATATATTGTTTTCATTACATGTGTACTGGGAATGATTTCCCGGAACTGCATGTTGTCATCACTGGGAAGTCACAGCAGAGTGCGAGAATTGAAGTTAACCCCATCATAGTATACCGATAGTGAATGATTGGTCCCGACCGATGTTGTGAATCACAAATAACGCTTTTAAAAATACAACCTTCGCCAAATCTTACCAAGACACTAGGAAATGATGTTTTGTAGTCATCCTTGTTGTTTATCTACTGATTTACAGTTTTTAAAAGCTGCTGCTTAACCATGTGCTTTTCCTGCGAATGAACATCGACATGACCTTGAACTGCGGAACATCACAAATACCGACTTCCGTTACGAGCAAAATGTTGGTTTTATCTGATCTCACTGATACACTTATTGCTTTTTATGCAATTTTTCTGCACTGCGTGACCCACTTTGTTCGAAGGAATTGCTGAGAATCACCAAAACTTTATTTATTACAGGTAATAAACAAATCCTATTGCGTTTGAATAAATCCCCCCAAATGTGTCCTCACTTGTGTATATATGTATATGTGCCGGGCATCCTGCGACAAATTTCGTGACAAGCCACTGTGTCAAAGATGGAATACTTCTGAGATGGAAATATGATGACTGGTACGTACACAGAAGTACTGTGCTCATTCATGTGTAGGAACTGGTCGAAGACCGGAATTTCTCATGCGATCACTGGCGTCAATGCTTTTGGTGCAAACCCTCATCTAGGGCTATACCCCCAACTTAGGGGCATATACCCCTGATTAGGGATATTTCCTGTCACCCCAAACGAGGTTAAGCGTCCAGTTACCGATATAAAAAGGGTTGCAAGCCCATTTTCGTTCCCAGTCGGCTTCCACTACGGTTGAGAAACGCAAGACTAGAACGCAGACTTCAGCATAAGTTTGACCTCGGAGAGAAAAGGTACGCCGATTCACTGAATAAAATCAGTTTAAATGGGGTTTCACATCACATTTCATACATTACTTTACAAAAAGAGGTTTCTGTTGGACGAACTACCAATGATATCGCTTAGTTTTCCAAATCTGTAAAGTTCGTAATCTTTGGGTGGCCATTACTGCACTGGATCATTCGCTAGAGGTCGCTGAAGACCAGGGATCCTCAATTTCCACAACGGCTCTTTCTGGATCGGCCATTTAATGGCACGCCGTCATGCTGATGTTTGTTTTTTGGGGAATATTCGAAAAAAAATGACACTTTTTATGTGAAATGAACACGGTGTAAGTGCGATCTTCACTCTTACGGAGGTTTTAAACACTCTTTCGGTGATAACGCGCTCTTGTGGCGAAAACATGTGAGCATGTAACGACAGCAAGGAGTGAATTGAACAAAAATGGTAAGAACACCATAAAAAGGAGGTAATCAAGTGGGTGCATTGAGTGTCTGTATAACCCAAGTAGGATCTGATATGATTTTAGTTTATGAATAAGATATTGAAAGCTGTATTTATTGCATTCCCGTGACGGGATCATTCCTGGGATTCACTCTTCACTCTTACGGAGCTTTTAAGCACTCTTTCAGCGATGATGCACTCTTGTGGTGTATTAAGGCACTCTCGTGGTGAATAAGCATGGCTGGAAACGTGAGTAATGTTGAATTTCTAACTATTTCAATAGCTTGATACGGAATAATCATGTAAAAGGTATTGCATTGAGTGTCGGAATATATATATGATACTCGCAAGACACGTAGTTCGATATAAAGGCTTAATTCTTAACAAGAACGCGATTCCAGCCAGCGGCCCCCACACACCGCGAGCCAGAGTGGTGGTATCGTGGAGTGTATTACACATTATACGGCGATTGCTCATGAAATTATGTTATGTATTATGATAGATGAAGTTACTTTTGATAATTTAAAAAAATTCATACTATCATTTTCGATAGAATTGGAAGGTATGCTAGTAATTTCTATAAACTACTTAATATAGCACTCTTACGGAGTATTACAAAGAACTCCGAGAAAATATTGTAGTGAAAAACACATATTGGTAATATGTTCAATAAATGAACAATTTTCCATATTTCATTCGCATAACCATTAGTATATAAGAATATGGATGGCATATGATGTGTCTGCTTGAATTATATAGTTATATAAATCAAGAAACAAGCAGTTCGGCCATATTAATTTGATACAACGCACTCTTCTTGTTAATACAAAGAACTGTTTTGGAGTCCTCCGCTGGAGGCGGTGGCGCTCGAAAAAATTTTATAAGACATTATTCAGGGGCGTTTGTTGACAACTGAACCCTGCCTACTGAACTCTATCTACATATAATGTTAGGGATACTGAGAATTATGGTTCATCCATTTCAAACATTTTTGTATCTCATTCTTACTGGCACTGGCTATAACGACCTTTAACTTTAATGTAGAATACATGTCACATAAATACACATGGATAGGCCATGTGTGAACAATAATTAATCAATTATTTGGCACAAAAATTTATACTCGCCAGTACCGAGACTGGTGTCGGGAATAAAGTGCGTCACAGTTTTCTTCTTGATTTGTAATTGCATGTGTCAGCATTTAGCACATGTAGCACTCTACAATTTTTTTTATTTAGACAAATTAATTCATGATCCGTTTTTTAAACAAAGTGTGAAGGGTCACAATTAATCTATATATTTCAGGAAGTGATCCGGAGGAGTTCTTTGTAAGGAATGTTCGCCACAAGAGTTCTTTACACCACAAGAGTGTGTTGTCATTAATTATGTGTTTCGCTTTTCCTTCAACTGTAACGACATCAGTTGCATTCCATATATTTCCTTCGGCTCAGAGCACTTCGTAGTTTATAACAACGCCCTTCTGTGAAGAATAAACTTCATATTTTCCTCGATATACACTGAATAATATACGCGTTTCAACAACAGCGATCCCAGGACCGTCACGGGAATGCAATAAATACAGCTTTCAATATCTTATTCATAAACTAAAATCATGTCAGATCCTACTTGGGTTATACAGACACTCAATGCACCCACTTGATTACCTCCTTTTTATGGTGTTCTTACCATTTTTGTTCAATTCATTCCTTGCTGTCGTTACATGCTCACATGTTTTCGCCACAAGAGCGCGTTATCACCGAAAGAGTGTTTAAAACCTCCGTAAGAGTGAAGATCGCCCTTACACCGTGATATTGGCTCGATTAAGCGCCTGTCCTTTAAAGAGCGCCTCCCTCGAATGAGCGCCGGGGGTTAACATTTTGTTGACAAATAAGCGCCTCCCTGAATAGGTTTTCTTTCTACTGGTAATTTACTCGGGAACACTATGTATGAACACTGGTAACAATTTGCAGCAGTAGGCCCACTAAATGTCGCTCAATCCAGCCATTCCGGTATATGTCGTGGCATCAAAAGATAGCAAATAAATTCATGTGAAATTTGTAAGCAACACTTGTTTTTACACAAAGCTCCTGACTTGTATCCTTCACAGAATGGTTTCCAAACGCATAGTTCGACAGCAAGCCATGCAATTGGTTCGCCAGATTGGCGATGAGGGAATACGGCCTGTGGCTTTTTTGTCCACAATCAAAGGGGTAAGTCATCTAGACATCATTTTGAGTATATATTGCAAGTGATAACATTGAAAAAGCAATAACAGTATGAAACGAAGTGTGCGATACATGCCAGTCTTTGAAAAGACCACCCCATCGTTTTTAAAGGTACCATGCTTATGTGATAAATATCGTTCTATGGCCGATATTAGGCCGAAATGTCTGCGATCGCTGTGCAAATCACAAGGCCGGCAGTTCAGTTCAATAATTTATTTGGGCGACAATATCCAATGATCCAGACAGTCACATCAAGGCCGCAAATACACCTACGTCCGGTGATTCCCCGTCAATAAGATAGCCGAAAACTATGGTCCTTCTTTATCACAATTCACGTATAAAATAGTCCACAATTATTCCAAGTATTCCATACGAGCACGGCCAAACTTCTTAACAATACTTCAACACGTCTGTGCTCGTGGCGGCCATTTACTCAACTCTATCACAACACGTCCATTCCCTGTGACCGCTTCTACTCAACTCCTAGAAAAACTGCGGGGCCGGCAACATGTGGTGTAGACTTTCCCGCCAAATGCATGCGGTGTTGTGATTGGTCATGTATGTGCTGATGTGTGCTGATCTCACCGGGAAAGTGGGTTTCCCCGGCGCGTGAACGAGACTTGTTATGCTTATATCTGTGCACGTGATGTGAGCGGTGGGTGTGTCATGTTCTATGTTTAGAAGTAGGTGCTTGTGAAGGTCAAGGCCGAAACTAACTGGGTCGATGTACCGAATGAATGGGGCCGCAAGTGCATGTGGATTGACCTGTGTATGTAACCATGACTACATGGAGTTTATGCTTGTGATCGTATAGTCTGTACCTGTCCTGTATGTAAGTCATGTAGAATGAATGTTTGTTGTGAAATATGTATGCGCGGGAGGGACGGGGGTTACAGTCGCTAAAATTACTACATTACACCCCTTCATTAATTCTACGCCCTCGGAATTACCCTACCCGGACCCTACCGTCGCCAAAAACTAACAATAAAAAGCTAAAAAGTCCTACAAGGTCAAACCCCAACACTCACACACACACGCCGCGCGACAATGGTAAAGCACTTCATACAATAAAAATTCTAACCGTCAAAATAAACGTCATCAGTCAGTCCGTCAATAGTCGCTACGATGATACATTTACACATACATGCACAACAACGAATGATAATGAATGGAATGTATGAACAAAACTCCTCGACGTTTCAAAGTGAAACGGAAACTAATTTAGAGTCTATAAACTGAAAAAGAATTGTCTGGATTAACCTTAACTAAATTACATGAATAAAATACCGTGACTAAGATAACTATTTACAAATTTTGGCCGACATAACAATAAGCCGACATAACCAGGATGATCATCGTGACCAGGATTTCTCCGAGTCACTTTCTGTCATCAGGCCGACACAATGAAAGGCCGATACATCACTAGTCCTGCGTGACCAGGATTTCCAGGGGCCGACACAATCGAGGCCGGCAATTGCCCGTTTGTCACCACTGAGCCGAAACGTTCACTCCTTCTGGCCTCGCTTGCCAGCAGGAGGGGGTGGTGGTGCCGGCGACGCCTGCCGCATCAGTTGTTGTTGCTCGTCCGGCGGCAGGCGGGGCAGAATAGACACTATGGTGGCGAGCAGATCGCCCGGAATGGTTGTACCTGGGTCGCTCTGCGTCGCGGCCGTCACTGTCTTTTCTATCACTTGGCTTATCCGCCATGGCGGAAGCCGCAAACAAATGTCACTTCAAACAGCTAGGCCGACTGTAATTTTTATCCCAAATATCCGACAACTTCTCACAAACTTTATCAGTTCACTGTCATTAAATGCCACGTAATTATCCGAAAAGTGTTCCGAATCAATACAAAGTTTTTCTCCGTATCTGATCGAGCTCCTGCTGCTTCAGAAGTTCAGGCGCAAATGACCTACTTGCCGTTAATTTCCACTGCCGTACACCATAGACCTGAAGGAGAGGGATAGCCAACTGGTGAATGGCGGGAAATATGTGGCTGTTTGCACAGCGCCACCATCGGCCGTCATAGAAAACTGGGGTTTCCCCCATGCACGGTTCGTTTTTGTTTGGTTTTTGGAAATGGACATTTACGACGATCTACTCCTGGCTTCTCAGGTAGGAACACCTTCTGCTATAATATAAAGGCATATTTTTATATTTCTGTGTTGTATTCAGTGATGATGGGAAGTTTGAGTCTTGTTAAATGATCTTGACAACTGGGTGATTTGGGCGATAATAGGGTGTTTATTAGCTTGGATTGCTATTGTCGTTGCGTCGAGATACATCCAGATCTGTAATATGATACATCATTTGATCTGAACGGGCAGTTGGATGCCCATTTAGTGTTATTCCTCTTGATTTTATTCCAGCAACTGGACACTGAGGAGGTCAAAGGAGATGATAGTATCAATGACCTGGTGCCAGCTGCCATACAAAATGACCAGGACCAGGGGCAGGTTTCCTCACCCAAGTCTGGCAGTAAGTCAACAGATAATCGACGTAAGAGGAAAAGTTCACGTGCAACTCTCCCTAAACCACCCCCAAAGAAGACACTGACAAATGATACGCTGCAAGAGATCCTCAGAGATGTCAGCAATGATCCAGTCCTGCAGCTGGCACCATTTAGTGTTGAAGATGTGCTCTCATTTGTCAATGGTGAGCGAAGATATATGACATGTATTTTTTCTGCTAGCTGGATATCAAAATATCGTGTTGTATTTTTTATCATTTGCAAATATGTAGTATATTTCTCTATGAATATTGCAGTGGATGAACTGTTGGTGAAATTATCACCACTCAACGAATGCATCATCGAAGGTGTATTCTCGCCATCATGCATAGAGAAGACGTGGGGAGAATTTCATCGCGCCCTGGAACAGATCGTACCCTCTATTAACACCTTACTGAATCATCCACAACTGTCCTCTCTTATCGCCTTCCAAGCCATGGAAACTCTCATCCGTATCAACTTCAGACAGCTCCCATGTACACCTTCGTCTCCTGCTGAAATCACAGATGATGAACGGGACATTGTTGTATATGTTGGGGGTTTTGTTTTATTCCGATGTAAGCATAAATTTCCACAATCACCTATTATCTCAAGAATGATGATCAGTGATGAGAAAATGTTCACAAACAAATTAATTCTTGCCAAGACAAGAGGAGGATTATGTGAACCAACAGTCGACATGAAATCATTTTTTGTATTGTGCGAGTCAGTTTTCAGAGAACAATTCTCATTTATTGAGGTTTCTTTACAGGCGTTTATTGATACAATTTGTAGCAGGGATGATATTGTGTCACTATTTTATGCCTGTACCTATCACTCGAGCGTGGAGACCGACGTTCAAGAGACGGTTTTGTTGTTTGTATTGCAGCTCTATTTCCATTTAAGGTGCCATGCGAAATGCAGGCAGTTTTTAGAAATTCGATCTCAGAAAACGAACTCAGTTAAGAAACAAAAGGCTTTGCGAAAGAGTGTTACTAAAGCCGAAGATGACTAATGTATCATCATGTGTGTTGGTGTTACCATAATGTTATCAGGAGATTGATGGTGTACTACTTGTTTCGGATATGTTTATTTGTCAATAAATAGAAAGCTTTGAATAAATGCAGGTTGAAACTGATACCTAGTGACTTAGTGGGCACTTGTATATCACAATATGTGATGTGAAGTGACATAAATAAATGATTTCATCAAACCGAGACAAAGGCAAATTGATTTCATCAAATTATTACAGGACTACACCAATTGATTTCATGATGTTTATTATACATAGAGTACGCTGTATGACACACAGTACCGGTGAATGTCCACAGTAGGTTACCAAAATGAGTAACAATTTCAATGCAGATCACTGGTCCAGAAGAACATTTTATGAACAGTCTCACAAATTACTTGAATAGTTATTCAGACAACATTTCATGCATATGACAACATATAGATTTCTTACATGTAACATTTAAGTTCATGGATGACAAAATAACTGCTTCAGTTACTTAGGCTGGAGACAATATTTATACAATCAGAACTGAAACAGATATTCAGTGATAATCTGGAAACAAGGTTCGCAAATTGATATTGAATACAAAATATCCTTGCAGAGAGCTCAAGGTGGAGTCAGTTCACACAATCATGTAAACATCAAGACATGAGGATTCTTGTAGGCCCTTTTTTATTCTGAGAATTGTTATGAAATTTGCAGACAATCTCCACAGACAATCTCCACACAATATGGCAGAAACAACAATCATAGCCTGCATTAAAACTTGAAAAAATGTGTTATTCATCATGACGTCGGTTTCAGATTCACAAAATTCCTTCTATTATGTATATCGTTCAATGTCGCTTTAGTTTCTTGATTGGGCTGTGGCTGATTACCACCTTGCGCTTCCCGCCACTGCTCGTGTTCCCTTTAGGAGTGAACTTGAAGGCCAGGCTGCGCTGCAACCGCAACTTGTTTTCTTGATAACTGTGAACAAATATATAAGGTACATAAATATATTTGTTGAGAAAAAAAAAACATACTCATTTCTACTAACACTGGATATGTCATTCACCACTATTTATTATATCCTTGTATTCTTACCCAAACTGGTGAAGATTAGGGTTGGTGTCGCGAAGGGCCAGTCCCCTGTGGCGCCCAAAGTGCTCCTCTAGGGGGTCCTGACAGAAGTCGTTGCTGAGAACGTATGGGACCCCCTTGGAGAGAAGATACTGAGTGGCTTCTGTGAACGCATGGACTGTAAAGCAAAAAAAAAAAAAGAATATAAATGGATATCCGTTAAAAAATGTTTAATAAATGAAGATCTCTGTTTGAAACAGATTCATGAGTGTATTTGATATGCCTTTGAACACCAGTTATAGTCATTAGACAACATGCATGTGGAAGCTATCTACCTGTCATAACAATGCCATCATAAGTCTGCAATGAAATGAACATCTTGTTTTTTTCAGTCTTCGAGTACCCCTCTCGCTCGACAATAGCTTGCCACCACTTGTCAAGATAGGTCACAAACTCGCTCAAGAACTGAAAGAATAAGAATACATTCAATGGGCATTAATTTTCGCGATTTCGTGCAGTACTTACTGACACAGTTGATAAAAAAAAAACATGCCACAAATTACCTGAAACCGAGGGTCTTCTACAGATCGATAAGGGGACAGATCAGGGTTCCGCTTGAAGCCTCCCTCTCGCATTGATCTGACGTTCAGACAGTCGAAAAATCTGTTACATAGCCCGAAGAACTTGGCGGTTTCATCCATCTCGGGAGAGTAGTATTGCAACATCACCTGTGATACAGACCTGCTGAGGACCTGCAAAGTTATTGAATAGATGAACATCAAGCATATTGATGCAGTATCAAACATAGTGTAGCAACGTCGTGGAATTATGTCTTTCAATCCAATAAATATTGTTTACATACAAAAAAAATAGTGCAGCGAGTAAAAACGGCTACATGATTTTAAATTTCTAGTGTGTACAATCTCGATAAAGTTACAGTTGAATGTTACCTGTGCTGCAAGCCGGACACTCATTGTAGACGAAGGCGTAAGGTTTACGTGGTCGTACGTCAGTTTGGTTCGGTAAAGCTCCTTGCTCGTGTCATCCGAGTACAGACGATACACATGAGACCACAAAATGTACTTGTCCTGGTTCTTGAAAAAAAGTGAAGGAGTAATTAAATTTATTGTCAGTTTGATATGACAGTGGAGAACATGACAAAATTGCACAATTTTTTTTTGGCATTTTAGTGGAGGATTTACATGTATTATTGCACAAGAACAATGAACATAACAAAATATCCATATTACCCATAGATATCTCGTTCCACCGGGTTGGGATTTTTGCACGTTGTTGCGTATCGTTTTAATGAGATGAGGTGGGTCGGAGATGAAGTACAGGTATCTCTGCTCATCGGCTGGGGCGAAGCGATTGAGAGCCTTGTAGGTGATGGTGCCTGGTTCATTGTGTGCCAGCTTGTGTAGCTTGTACAGCTTCATATTAGGTGATCCTTTATCACTAGTTGAGGAAATCACCTACAACAAATTTAATATAAATATACTTTGAAATAAATTTATTTATATATCTGTACACATATCACATGGAACATGTCTATACCTTGAGACCACAGACGATTTCCAGGTACGATACCGCCTTCCACATGAGAGGAAAAAGTTCGCCACCAGTCGCAGTCTTTGTCGCGATGTACCCGATGCTCATCTTTATATGGCTATTTAACCCGATGACCATGAAGACCAAGACGTACGATGCAATTTCATCACACAGATCCTGCAACAAATTGCAATAATATATCATGCCACCGTCACTAATAGTGTGTATGGAGCGAAAAAGTCCAAGTATCTTCAAAAGCAATCCAGTAGAATTAATTTCAAGATATTTATATGTGGTACATACCTTGTCGAAGGTCCAACTGGCTGGGTTAACAAAACCCACCACCTCGCCACTCCTTCTGTCATAGACCAGGTCAGACCGGAGCTTCATCTCATCGTGTAGTAAGGCTACAAACTTTTTGTCCTCAGGTAGACTGGAGCATTGCTGTTGAAGTTCCTGTAGTGTGACATATGGCATATTATGGATTTTCAATAAGGAATACTACTTACTGGATCAATACACAATAGTTTTTGATGTTTTTTAATCAGTGTTAGTATGTTACTGTAGATGTTCCATGGACAATTAGTCCATTACATGCCTGCATCCTAACACTCTACAGTCACTAAAATTACCTTGAATACATGTGGCTGGAAGCCAGCACGGGGTTGGATAACATTGGTGTAGTCCTTGAGTGTTGATTTATTTGGGAGTCGTAACACACCGGACTCACGTAGAGCATCGTAGGCACGAGAACTGTGATAGTGGAGGAAAATCCCAAATCTGATCATCATGGGATGCCATCTCATACCATTTGTGTGGCATGAAAAAGCTTTCTTCTGTTCGCTCCAGAAGAGTGACATCATCTCATTTTCCTTGTCAATGTGATTGTCGATGACGCTGGTAAGCCCTTCACTGACTTCTGTTGACACGGCCACCCCATGCAGCGAGATATTCAAAGACTTGATCTTCGATTTGAGGCTCTGGACTTTAGCCCTACTCGTTTTGACTTCGCGAACCAGTTGCTGACGTGACAAATTTGACAATGGCGTCTTCGGGTGAACTGTGACTGGTTGAGATTGGGAGCCACTGTGTAAACCTTCCATCACTGCAAGTAGTTTTTCACAAGGGGGACATCGAGAGTGATCTGCTGTCACGGCTCCTTCACATGACTTAGACCGCATCACTGATGTTGAGACAGGCTTGCCATCACTGATGATTGTACTCAGGAATCTGTAAGCTTGCCCACAGTGGAGGTCTTGGAAGCGTGGATCACAAATGCCATCACATTTACGAAGGTCGTCGACAGAGCGCAGAAAGATCTTGAGGGGCTGCTTCTCAAGACACCAGCTTCTGTTCACTGTTACCTCTGTAAATGACAAGGTTGTTTAAACATCACAAAGCAAAAGGTGTATGTTGTGCAAAGACAAATGATTGTACATGTAGTATAAGATCACTATTATATATTTTGTGAACAATGCCTGCCTGATAGATACTACCTACAGAAACTTTGAATTGATATTCATAATGATATAACTACATCTAGATTACATGTATAGTCATAAAAAATACTGTGAATGTGAATGACTTTGTTTCTGTATCGCCCATATAATATAAAGAAAGGAAAATGTAATATTATTTCATATATTGCATATCTGTTACCATATCATTACCTCCAAAATTGACCAAAGTGCTCAAATCATCTCTGATGGTAACTTTTCTCGTCAGTTGCCCATGATCATGCTCGTACAACCCCAATACTAGGATAGACTCGGATGACTTCAACACCGTCCATCGACCAGCATTTGCCGCCGCATCACGCCGCACCTCATCCAGGTTGTAGTAGCTGACCTTCTCTGGTACTACTGGAGGGGGCCTTACTTTCTGTCAGAAAATAAATGAATGTCACTAAATTAAGTATGATAATGGTATGCTATTTTTGTTATGACCCTATATCACTGAACATGTTGACAATACAGATAGAAACTTAATGTTGTATGTACATGTAGATGTTTCATGACAATATAGCAACGATACTTGCAACAGGCTTTTGTGAAGTGTGATTAGGAGACTTTTATCTGTTTAGTAATTGTATCCCTCGAACAAAGTTCGGACAATCGTCTAGTTTTTAAAATCTTGTAGAAATCTGTGTGAAATATATAATATGTTTAATCATGTTTGAATACAGCTAAAACACAACAGTTAAAATGTGGAAGGCAAAATATGAACATGGGAAGTGAACTCACAAAACAACAAACAGCACATGTATCTGAAATAAATATTGTATGCTAATTATTCTCTTAAATATATCTCACTGGCATCTGTCTAGGTATTGGCTGTGGTGTAACAATACTCTTTTGGGGCATGTTCAACGTTGGTAGACTGCCAGGGACTAACTTAAAACCACCACCTGTGAATTTTATTGATGGGGGGGGGGGGCGGTGCGATATTACCGGTAATTTAAACTAGTTGTCAGAAGTAAACTCAAATTAACCCGATAATTAATTGCTGCTTCCTCATGGTTATATTAAATATGCTATACTAAACATATTATCAAAATGTATAGCTACCGTAGACTGTCATTGTAGTACATTGAATAGCTGTAGGCTTCATTATCTCTATCTCCTGATGCAAGTACCTGTCGACAACTAAATCTACTTTGAGTTATTATTTTCTTACCATGGAATAGCAGGGATGTACGCTCAAAATGCGTGGTGCAGATTTTCATGGTGTCCGGGTTGAAGCTTTTGTCACATCTGGCTACGACCGCTATCAGTTTAGCCCTCCATGAATCCTGGATCTGGCTCACGCCTTTCTTCGGGAATCTCACATAACTGACACCCGTGCCTTTAGTTTTAATACTATTGTTGTGACATCCGACAACACAACAATGGTCACCACCCATGAAAACGAATATAAACGAAATCCAACGAAATATCAAAAGACGAACCACTTGTTTATGTTGACCTTGTGGGCGATAAATGAGGAATGTCAGTTTTCTATGACGACCGATGGGGGCGCCCCCAAATAATTGTGATACGCAAACTGCAGATAGTGTGAGTGACGTCACAGTCGGCTATCCCTCTCCTTCAGGTCTATGCGTACACTGAGATGCTTATCTGTATCCCAATTCCACGGATCGGGCCGGGGGGCGCTCTCTGCCGATATACAGAAACGTCTTTACGCTATATCCCATTGTTCCAAGTGTATCTGCAACAAGGCGGGCCGTCGTCAGGGAAACGCTGGTACGATCTCTCTCTGACCTATTTGGGTCAGTCCATTACGACAGTAGGGGGGTCCTCACACTGTCCATTTTTCCGAATGTCCGTCTGCCGTCCCCTGGATTACACGTTCCGATACATAGTCTATCTGTGCTAACGACTGTTCAAATTACTGGGCTCTTTTTGCCCGACGACTCACTATTGTTTAACAGGGGAGATTTCATGGAGGTGCTGTAAACAGCTTAAATGTTTATTTGCGCTCGTGCATTCCTTGTGACCTGTTACTTTGATCGTTCCTTTTCTCCCTAAGTTAGCGCACAATAAACTAACGGCCGAATTGCTGTCTAGCAGACGACACACAGTTATTAAAGGCTGAGACATCAATGTCAATCACTCACAGGGGCGGACTTCGTTCCATTCATTTTCAGCCAGTTCACAAGACAACGGGGCCGCTAATATTGTCGGGGTCGAAATTGCAATGATCTGGGTCGGTCACACCGTGGCGCTTTGAGTATTTACATGATGAATTTGATGACAGACCGCATCTTGGTATGATAGCTATTTAGTGACTGGTTCCCGTACCACTGGGCCGTTCCTCCGAATACTACATGGAGTGGGTAGAGGCTCGGTCGACGCATACCCCGGAACGAATCACACTACCACCTCTTCGACAACTAAGTGGCCTTACTCACGGTGTGACATGAGTTATTATCCTCTTCGGCTGACACATGGATAGAATCTGACATGATAATCTTAGTTAGTGCGTAACACACGCGGAACAATAGCATACGTTATACGGGGTCGAAACACATATCATAATGCAATCAATTTTTTACCAGCATCGTAATTATGAAATCATATCAAGTGTATATATGTCGAATTCGCCTCACTGACATCTTGTACATATTAAATGCATATATATTGTTATTGTAATATATTATAATATTATGGGAAAGACATGATATCATAGTCCATTAGACATGCATAATTCATCATCAATAGCATCAATCAGATAACAAGGCCGGGGTTATCTGTAGCGGGCCGGTCTGCGTGCGTTGCGTTTGGGTCGACTTGGTCGTGCAGGCGGGGGCGTAGCCTCGCTTGTCTCGGGGTCGGATGATATCACAGGCTTTTGCCTGCGTGTCTTGCGTGCCGGTTGTGGTGTGTCGGAACTTGATCTGCGTGATCTTTTCCGTTGCCGATGACGACTTGAGCCGGATGAAGTTGGAGATCGCGATTTACGATCTTGGGCCGCTGACGAGTCAGACTCAGCTGTTTGGTCTGTATCTGTATGCCGATCTTGCACTGTGACCTCCCAGGGGTAGTAGAACTCCTTGAGGAGCCCCAGGGGGTCGGCCGATTGCTCTGAGCCGGATTTACTTGACGACGTCGAAGGTCGTACAGGGTCGGAATAGATGTGAGCCGCTTGGTTGTCACCTTCGTACGGTTTGAGTACGTCCAGATGAACAACGCGAGTGTTCCGAGGGTTGGAAACCAAGGCGATCCGGTAATCTACCTCAGTCACACGGTCGACGATCCTCCAGGGACCAGTCCAAGGCCGAGCGAACTTATTATTCTGCGTGAGGGGCAGATAATAATATCGGACCAGTTCTCCTGGTTGGAACTGTGGTCGAGGCTTGGCGTGGGCGTCATAACCCATCTTCTGCCGAATTGCCGCTTTCTCAAGATGGTCTTGAGCGAATCCGTGGGCCGTCCTGATCGCTTGCCGCAAGTACTCCACATACTCTGGGCCGCACGGGGGTAGAGGCTCAGGGTCGTAGGTCGGAAACATGAGGTCGACTGGCAAGTTACACTCGTGTCCATACACCATCAGATGCGGGGTGCATCCCGTGGACGAGTGTACTGAGGTTCGATAGGCCATTAACACATATGGCAGGTGCACGTCCCAGTCGTTCGCACGATCACTGACGAATGCACTCAGCATGTTGAGCAATGTCCTGTTGAATCGCTCAACCTGGCCGTCGCTCTGAGGCCGATATGGGGCCGTGCGGATCTTCTTAGCGCCCAGAAGACGCACGACATGCCGAAATAGAGCCGACTCGAACTCGGTGCCCTGGTCGCTATGGATTGCCTTGGGGACGCCATGATAAACTATCCATCTGTTTACCAGGATGTCGGCAACATTTTTGGCGGTATGTCGCCGCAGCGGGAAGGCGTCCGTATATTTCGTGAAATAGTCCGACACAACAAGGATATACCGATGGCCTCTTCCCGTGACTTTGTGGGTGTCGAGAATGTCCATCGCGATCCGGTCGAAAGGCGCTCCTGTCGGCAACTGTGTCAGAGGCGATCGTTTTGGGGCCGGTTTTCCTTTGCGGGTGACACATTGCGAGCAGCGGGCACACCAGCGGGCGACATCCAGTGCCAGGCCGGGCCAGTAGAATCGGCGCCTGACTCTCTCGATGGTTCGCTGAATGCCGAGATGTCCGACAATCTTCAGGTCATGAAGTTGGTGCAGAACCTGCGTTCTGAGTGCTACGGGGAGCACGGTTTGCACCACAGGCCGTCCAGTGGGGTCGGGTTTTACGTGCCGAACTAGTACCCCGTCTTGTAGCGCCAGGAGGCTCCATCTGGAAACAAGTGTTTTTACCTCCTCCCCATGGCGCGCTACCTCCTTAGAGTCTGGTTTAGTGCCGATTAACATCCACTGTCGCACTTTTCCGACGCTCGGGTCGGCTTGCTGTGCCGCGACAATGTCCTGAGCCGAATAGTCCGAAAGCCACTTTTGCCCATCAAGTGTGGCGTCCAAAGCACGGACTCGAACAACTTGGCGTGCCGAAACTAGTTGGGGCAAGACCGGTGATGTTATGGAATCACTGTTCAGGAGGTCTGCCCTTGTCTTAGCCGAAACAACAGTGATCCGACGAACTGGAAGTTCTCCGGAACTTGTCTCTGGGTCGGTCGGAGGTGTGTCGAGTCGTCCGGGACAGTCTTGGTGTTTGCAACTGTGACACCGTGACAAGCCGTCTGCGTTGCCGTGAAGTTTGCCGGGCCGATGCTCTATCTTGAAGTCGTATTGCTGCAACTTAGCGAGCCACCTGGCGAGCATGCCGTCCGCGTCGCTGTAGTTCTTGAGCCACCTCAAGGAGCTGTGGTCGGTCCGGAGGAGGAACTTCCTACCCCAAAGATAATGCCGATAATGTTGAACCATTTCTACCACTGCCAGCAGTTCTCGGTACGTGGTACAATAGTTCCGTTGGGTCCGGGATAGGGTTTTGCTGGCAAACCCGATGGGGATTTCTTTCCCGTTGACCCTCTGTGAGAGTGCGCCTCCCACAGCGTAGCCGCTAGCATCCGTGTCGAGGATGAAGTAATCATCCGGACTCTGGGTCGGATGCGCGAGCTTAGGCGCCTGGATGAGAGCGTCGCGGAGCCGCCGAAAAGCGCGTCGCTGAGCCGGTCCCCAAGTGAAATGACATTCACCTCGGGTGAGTGCTACGAGAGGTTCGGCGATCTCAGCATAGTCCTTGATGAATCGCCTGTGGTAATTGGCGAAACCAAGGAAAGATCTGACATCGGAGATCTCGCACGGGGTCGGCCATTCTCTGATGGCTTTGACCTTGTTGGGGTCGACACGAATTCCTTGGCCGCTCACTATAAACCCCAAGTACAAAATTTCCCTCTGGAACAGTTCACACTTCTTGGGTTGAAGCTTCAGGCCTGCCGATCTAATCCGATCCAGGACCGCCTCCAGGTTTGCGAGTGCCTGATCGAATGTTCTGCCGTAAGCGATGACGTCATCCAGGTAACACATACACCGTGTCCACAAGTATCCACGGAGTATGGTTTCCATCAGCCGTTCAAATGTTGCCGGTGCATTGCTGAGGCCGAATGGCATAACCTTAAACTGGTATAGTCCTTTCCTTGTCGCAAAGGCAGTTTTCGGTCTGTCTGTAGGGTCGACTTCGACTTGCCAGTAGCCGGAAGCCAAGTCCAAGGCCGAAAAGTATGTAGCGCCCGCCAGGGCGTCATGAGTGTCCTGAATGTTGGGCAACGGATATGAATCCTTGCGGGTGACGTCATTCAGGAGCCGATAATCGACGCAGAACCTTACTTGGCCGTTCTTTTTACGCACGAGCACCACCTGTGCGCTCCAGGGCGAATCTGACGGCTCAATGCACCCCAAGCGAAGCATCTTGTCGACCTCCTCGTCTATGATGCTCTGTTGCGCCTGAGGGACGCGTCGTTGACGTTGCCGAATCGGGGCCGAATTGCCGGTGTCGATCTTGTGTTGGACGACTTGGGTCCGTCCCAACTGTCCGTCCGGGTGCATGAAGGTGTCCTGATATTGATGGATCAGGTTAGCGCAACGCCGGTGTTGTTCTGGCGCTAGTCCGGCGCGATCCACCATCTCTTGTAGATGTGGCGGCAGGTCGCGGTAGTGACTGGCGTCGGCTGTGGACAGGTCGGGCTCCTCTCCGGGTCTTGGTAGAGCTCCGACAACACTCTCGATCGGACTGGCTATGGCGACAGGGTCGGATCGAGTAAGTGTGATACCGGTATCTGCCGTGTTGACTACAGACACCTTTACACATTGTCGGTCCAAGGTCGTTAATGTTCTTCCCATGATGAGGTCAGTGTCCTCGGGAAAAGCCGTCAGTGGTTGAATCATCCGTGGATGCTGCCGAACTCGAACTCTGGAGGTCGGGATTAGCTCTACGATCGCCTCGCTACGTGCGGGGACGGTGACGGCTCGGCGCACTGCCATTCTAACAACATTGGCTTCAATGTCCTTGTGCGCAAACAGGATTTCTTTGTGTACCTGTATTGTTCCTGCGCCGTAATTCACTACAGCGTGAGCTTGCCGGAAAAAGTTCATGCCGAGTATCATGGCGTCGTGGATGTCAGCTACACAAAATGTCACAATCATGTGGTTGGTCCCGACCTGAATTGGGAGGTCGATCAGTCCATCGATTGGGCTTGACTGTCCGTTGACGTCACGAATCGTGGCCGAAGTAGGCTGTAGCTGTCGTTGATCGGCGGGGACGTGTCGGAGCTGATCGCGTCGGAGCAAAGAGATTTGCGCTCCGGAGTCGAGCACAGCTTGTATTGTCTTATCCCCGACGCGTACCGATAACTTCCAGCACTCATGTGCCGCTCTCGAATTGTCTATGACGGCCGGAATTGCGGGGTCGTCCGGCGGTGGCTTGAAGAGTGTGTGCAGCGGCGGCAATCTGGATTCCGGTCCAAATGGGAACGCGTAGAACCCTCCGTCATCGGAGATCCACTCCACCTCAGACATACTATCTGTTCCGGTGCCGTTGGCGGTCGGGGGCGACACCCCTTCAGGACGACGATTTTCCCGTGGAGGCCGTTGTGGAAGTGGCGCGGACACCCCTTCATGAGGGCGAGCCGGCTTTGGGGTCGGAGTTCGACACTTGGTACACACCCCTTCAAGGAGCTGAGGTGTGGGCTGGGCCGGCTGTGGGGTCGTAACTGTTGGTACTGTTGGTTTGGTAGTTACGACAACCGCAGGTGTGGAGCATGTAACATTGTTCTGTTGCCCGGAAGGTCCTTGCTCCGCAGCACCTTCCACTACTGGTTTAACGACTGAGCCGTTGGCTCTGTCGGAGCCGACTTGGTTTGGTTGCCGATTTGGTTAGGTACTGACAATACTTGATCTGTCCTTCGGTCAGTACCAGCACCTTTAGGTCGAAAAGTTAGTGGCTTCATGCCATTGCGCACTAAGACGTCTTTAAGTCAGAAACACCGCATCCAGCGATGGCCGGGCTTCTTGCAGAAGAAGCATACGGCTGGTCGTCCGGGCTGTGGAGGCCGATCACCTTTAGTCGGGGCCGTAGTTCGTAGGACGGAATAGATAGCTGTCTCCTCACAGAGTCCATTCTCGTCGCTAAGGACGCTCTGGAAAGCTTCCGCCACCCATTCGCGTGAACAGGCTGGCACAGAATGTTCTTCACATCCTTGAAGGCCGGTCGTGTCACTGTCGGCAGGGTCGTAATAAGCCGCAACCTGTTCAGGGGTCGGCGTTCCTCCCTGATTGATCTGTCCCATAGCACAAGACAGTTCTTGGTCGACACAATCATCATCCGGGTATCCGCTCACGGAGATGTCGGCACGTCGTGTGCCCCTCTGACGATCTCTGTTGGTCCGTTGCTGACGACTTTCAGCTTTGAGGACGGCCGTCAGCGCTTCACCGTAACTATGGAAAGTGAACACGCACAGTTTGTCGGCAATGTGGTCGGGTTGGCCGTTGACGAACTGGGAGATTACTGTTCGTTGCCGGGACTCTGGCGTGACATCGTCAAACACTTGCTCAGCCAGAGCTTGAAGCCGCTCTAAGTAGTGTTCCGCATTCTCCTTCCGTTCTCTTTTTAGAAACGGAAAATCGTCCCGTTTGGACTGCCGACGAGGTGCGGGTTCCCAGCCCTCCAAGAGCTGACAACGAAACTCCTCCCAGGGAGTCTCGACCGGAATGTTCAGAGCTAACGCTTCGGCGCGGCCGCGCAGCGTACTCCGGAAGGTCGTTGTTTTATTGAGGTCGGAATATGTGAAGGCCGCAGTGAATTGCTCGAAGCTCCGTATGTACTGTGTGAGATTGCCCTCCTTGAAGGTCGCACGCCATTGAGCCGTTTTAGCCATTGCTAACGGTTGGGGCTCAGACGTGAGTCTCTGGGGCGTGGGCGTGTCGACGCTCACCACAGTCGGCGTTGTTGTGACGGGAGCCGTCGTTGGCGTGACAGCCGGAGCAGTTGAAGTCGTAACAATCGGAGCTGCCGAGGTCGTGTTAGCGGGTGCGGTCGGTGCTGTTGTCGCGGAGACGGCGGGCGAAGTAGCGGGTGGTGCCGGAATGCTGTTGGGGTCGTACGCTATTGGTGCGACAGGGGCCGTTTGACTGTATGGTGGCGTCACCCATGGTATCCCGACTGAGGGTGGGATTACAGCCGGCGGTGGATATCGGTATGTCGATCCGTCTGGGCCTACACCATGGTACACTAATCCGGTTTGTGCACCATGATAGCCGGTGTCAGCCATCACACTTGGAACGCCACCGTATCCGGGTGGTGGGTTCATATAGCTGACAGGTGGTTGGTAGTATCCGACAGCTACTCCATTTGAAACACCGCTTGTTGCGCCAGGGTATCCGACTGGCGATACACCGTATCCAGTGGTGTAGCCGATTGGCTGAGAGATCGGAGGTCCGATCATGGGCACAACACTTTCTGCCGGAGCAGACACAACTGGGTCTTGCGGCGAAGCGAAGCGCGGCTGTTCTCCGTCGGTCGGCGATGGTCGGGAAGCGGTCGGCGCGAGGGGGCGCGAGTCGGAGGCCGGCATGTCGGAGTCGTGAGGTCGGCGACTCGATGTCGGTGGTGGTTGCCGAAGTCGCGCTTGCCGTGTGGTGGCGCGAAATTCCGTCGTCGGGTCGCTGGGTCGTTGCGGTCGTAGAGGTGTCACGATCGGGGCATCGGTCGTCGCCGGGATGTTCTCTTTCGTTACTCTCGCCTGGCCGGGTTGTGTGTACTCTACCACCGTTGGCTCGGTCGGTATGCGCGAGTACGTCTCAGTCGCAGGGTCGTGTCGTCTCGGCGTCGTTGACGGCGCCAGTGGCCGATCTACCGAATAAGCGCTTGGCGGGACCGATTCCGGAACATTGTCAGACTGACAAACCCACTGTCGTATCCGAGAGTCACTCGGTGGGTGTGTAACCATTGATGTGTCTATGGTTACCGGCCGAACGTTCACTGATAACTGTTCTGGGTCGGTAGCACGATATACGCTCGCTCTTTGACGTGAGCGCGTATAGTTTCTGTCGGCAGAGTTCAATAGTCTCTGGATTGTTCTGGCCGACGTTGCCGAATACGCCCTAGCGTGTGCACTCAAAATGTCACTTACTGTGTGTTGAGGTGCGAGCGGGTCTTCGTCGAGGAACTCCTGTATCAGGTCGACGGGCGGCGAAGACGATCTCAGGGTCGAATGTTCGTCCATGGAGTCCAACAGGCCGGTCGGTTGTTGTTCCTGTGACAACGGAACAGTGTCGCTCATAACAACTGAGCGGGGGCCGGAAGGTCGGAAGGCCGGGTTGAACGTGACTTCTTCATCTGTCTGGTCGGCCGACTCACCTCGGAACGCTCCCGGGGTCAATGCCATCACTGCCGGTAAGTTAGGGTCGGTAATCCGAGACTAGCTCAGATCCTGGTCGAACGGCGCCAATGTGATAAATATCGTTCTATGGCCGATATTAGGCCGAAATGTCTGCGATCGCTGTGCAAATCACAAGGCCGGCAGTTCAGTTCAATAATTTATTTGGGCGACAATATCCAATGATCCAGACAGTCACATCAAGGCCGCAAATACACCTACGTCCGGTGATTCCCCGTCAATAAGATAGCCGAAAACTATGGTCCTTCTTTATCACAATTCACGTATAAAATAGTCCACAATTATTCCAAGTATTCCATACGAGCACGGCCAAACTTCTTAACAATACTTCAACACGTCTGTGCTCGTGGCGGCCATTTACTCAACTCTATCACAACACGTCCATTCCCTGTGACCGCTTCTACTCAACTCCTAGAAAAACTGCGGGGCCGGCAACATGTGGTGTAGACTTTCCCGCCAAATGCATGCGGTGTTGTGATTGGTCATGTATGTGCTGATGTGTGCTGATCTCACCGGGAAAGTGGGTTTCCCCGGCGCGTGAACGAGACTTGTTATGCTTATATCTGTGCACGTGATGTGAGCGGTGGGTGTGTCATGTTCTATGTTTAGAAGTAGGTGCTTGTGAAGGTCAAGGCCGAAACTAACTGGGTCGATGTACCGAATGAATGGGGCCGCAAGTGCATGTGGATTGACCTGTGTATGTAACCATGACTACATGGAGTTTATGCTTGTGATCGTATAGTCTGTACCTGTCCTGTATGTAAGTCATGTAGAATGAATGTTTGTTGTGAAATATGTATGCGCGGGAGGGACGGGGGTTACAGTCGCTAAAATTACTACACTTATCGAACTCGGCCGCGACGGGGATGGAGGGGAGCCATGCAGTGCAGGCGCGAGGAAGGGAATCCTACTGACGATACTGCAATTTCTGTTAGGATGAATAGTGGGGAAGTTGTGGGGCATATGCCACGTGGCCTATGCACAGTGGTCTTCCATGGACTGAGAAGGGGGGAGATTACAAGTGCACATGCCATTTTTACAGGGAAACTTATTCATGGTGGTCAGAGACCAGGAGGTGGTCCTCAACTTGAAGCAATTTATGTGTTGTTAGTTTCCAATGACGTCCATCCATCACGTTTTTTGTCTTTAGGAAATGCTCTTAATATCAATGTTCCACAGAGTGATTATTTGTTTTTGTGAAGTGTTTTGTTGGCAATGAAAATTTTTATTTGCTATATTGTTTCAATAAAGTAAAGCAGTTTCCAAGCATATTTCTTTAATTACTTAACAACGAACAATTACAAACGAATCCTTTTACAAAGGCAACAAATATACAAAACAGGTGCTGCACTCAACTGTGTCCAACTGTGTTGTACTGCAGTCAACTGCCGAAAAAATATAGTACAGGTAAGATATATAACCAGCATAATACAATGGTCTGATTTTATGATCTGTTGAACACATTTATACACATTTATAATTACATATTTTTACATAGATTTACATACATTTATAATTAAATATTCCTTTCACTATAATTGGAGAAAAAGTCATACTATATACATGTATCCAATGAAAACTGACAAGACTTAAATGCTAATGAATTGTGTTTTTCAAAGTGCAATAATGTGTTAGTTGCATTGGAACAAACATGTGGATGTGATTACAACGACAATAGTGCACTTATATTATAACCAACAAAATTCATTTTGGTGATGTTTTGTCATTTTACTTAAAGAAACTTTTGTCATTATTCTACTTCTTCCACCCGCCCATTCCCTTAAATCCTTTTCATGGTGTGTGTTCCTCGTGTTGCTTCCATGTTGGCTTCGTTATATTTGGACCAGATGGCTAAGTGCTCTAGTTCTGTTCATGACCAACATAATCCACAACATTTGGGGCTAACGTTCAACATTAAAACATCAAAGAAAGTCCCCAAGAAATTACAACAAATATTGATAAGTGAGAAATGGATCAACCCAAAATCAACTTATCTGTGTGAGGGTTGTCTACAGAAAGGTCGGGAGCTTTTCCTGCAATTTCCGAACACGAAGTCTCCTCCAACAGAGAGTAGTAGTGCTGGTTCTGTTCCCCCGGTGACCACAACTATTTCAGAAGTATGTCGCTCGATAGAAGAAAATGCCATGGATGATGATGATATGCGATGCTTGCTGAAGACTATGGCCTCATCCATGTCGGTACTGACAGAAACAGCACCACCAGACGAGTGCATCTTTGAATTGGGATGTTCTTTCTTCTCTTAGTCCCAGCACCATGCTGGAATGGTATAACCCTCAATTACTATTTTTTCTGCGGAATCTGAAAGGTATGGACAGCTCATCATCTTGTTTTGATTTTCGGCTGTGCATTGTCATGGAATGTTTGGTGAGGTTGCAATTTTCCAAAGCCATTGGTCCTCTGCTGTTTTCAGTCAGCCTATTAGTTTATTTTGTAACTTCCAGTAAGGTAGCTGTAAATCATCTGAGTTCGTTCCTTCCATGTGGGTGCTATGAGACATTACGAATGTGGCTGAGGTCGGCATCGTCGCGAGTGTTGACAGTGACCAATAAAAAATATATCATAACCTATTTTGACAACTGCCAGTTTGTGGGAAGAAATTGGAATGTTCATCTCGGAGGCAAAGTGAACAGCAGCATTATAACAACTGTGATACACATCTTTTCGAACATGAGCAACAACATTCAACACATGCCATCTTTGCATCCCCGGACATGGTTGCCTTTTACTTGTGAGCAAATGAACAAACATATTCCCTGTGTATTGAATATGGATAAAGACAATTGTAAAGCTTTCCTGGAGCTGAAAAGAAATTTCATTGGGGAAAAGTTGCAATTTGTCATGAATTTCATTGCCAACTGCAATTCTCCACAACCAACGACAATACAAATGGGAGATCCTCAAACGGTCAATCCTAACAGTTATGCTCGAGTTCAGGAAGTGCTGAAAAACCTTCAGGGACAATCTATTGGATGATACACGGAAATGGACTGCTATTGGTCCTCTGCTTTCATTCTTCCTGTTCCGCTCAGGTGTTAGGCTTAGCAATTCGTCAGTGATAGGCACATGTCGTTCTGTTATATGGCCCCTGTTTTCGATTTGCAATCATGATTTCGATTTGCAATCATCAGGATCATGAGAGCAGCTGCGCCGGCCGTATGCCGTGCCGACAGTTTCAAATCTTTCGGAGCGCGCAGTGACACTCCCACTGCGCGCTCCGAGAGTCTCAGAGCGCGCAGTGAAATCTCGGAGCGTGCTGGGACATTTGGGAGCGCGCAGTGAGAACTGTCAGAGTGTGCTGGTGAATCTGGGAGCGCGCAGTGAAATCTCAGAGCGTGTTGGTAAGTCTGGGAGCGCGCAGCGACATGTGAGAGCGTGTGAAATTATCTGGGAGCGCGCAGTGAAATCTCGGAGCGTGTCAGGAAGTCTGGGAGCGCGCAGTGAAATCCAAGATTCACCAGCACGGTCTGAGAGTTCTCACTGCGCGCTCCCAAATGTCCCAGCACGCTATGAGATTTCACTGCGCGCTCTGAGACTCTCGGAGCGCGCAGTGGGAGTGTTTCCAGTTCTCACTGCGCGCTCCCAAATGTCCCAGCACGCTCCGAGATTTCACTGCGCGCTCTGAGACTCTCGGAGCGCGCAGTGGGAGTGTTTCCAGTTCTCACTGCGCGCTCCCAAATGTCCCAGCACGCTCCGAGATTTCACTGCGCGCTCTGATACTCTAGGGGCGCGCAGTGGGAGTGTCACTGCGCGCTCCGAAAGTTTTGAAACTGTAGGCACGGCATACGGCCGATGTGAAGGACTTCCTGCTGTCAAGTGAGAGCTTCTATGAGGACTCCCCACATCATGCTGAAGGTGGAGACTTCAGGCTGGAGATACGTAATAGGTGGATAAAAAGATTCCTCCCACCTGGCATTCCAACGGAGGATCAGTGGTTCAATACCTGTCGCTCTGTAGATCACCTGCGGAAGGTATTACAACATTTTAGTTCAGGTGCCGGGATAAACATGTGTCACTACCATTTTCATGCACCAATTTGCAGTGTTATAGCACACGAACACTTAAAGTGCACTTTCAAACGCTTTATGCACTTTCATTCAAACACGAACATACAAGTTCAATGAATTTGAGGTTGTAAAGAGTGCACACCACACACACAAACATGAAGTGAAAATTGTGAAGTCAGTTCACACTATGTTTCGCATTGAACCTCAACAACTCAGTACAAGTCCATATGCCACCTTCTCCAACACACTTGGTGCAAAAACGTTAGTGTATGAAAGTATTCAATACACTGAACCAATACCGATGGTTGGGACAAAACCACTTGAACGATGCCCGAGATAGAACCGTTTTGGGAGCAACAATCCCTACACACTTCGCATGCACCCAGAACTCACAGTCGCTGGAGGAGCATCCAATCCATGGACCGTTCTTTGACAAATAATGTCATGCAATAAAATTTTGCCTGTTCCTAAATCAGAATTCCGCAGTATGAAATATCAGTCCAAACATACTATTACACACCTTATTTGGTGTCCTTGGCAGTTTCAGCCATCACACCACACATGCGGCAGCTATTTTTTGTCACTGGTAGCGGTTGCTGGTTTGCAATAAAGACATTTATCACTCACATTGCACTGTTACTCTGTGAAAGTTATATTCGTTGCTGCTATCATTAACAGGGTCAGTGTTTCATTGAAATGTGTGCGTTAATATTTGTCACTGCTTACAAACAACATTCTTTCACCTCTGATTTCGTTATTGATGGATCTGTCTGCAACTCCATGTCACAAGTTGTTTTCTCACTACTGGTGGTCGCCGGTGTAACTGTGTTACTTTCTAATGTTTGCGTCATTTTGCACATTTTAATCCCTTCATCCCAGTTGCGGCTGATGTACTTTCTGGGACGACTATTATGCGGCCGAACCTCAAGACACACAGGGGTGTCTGTACTCAAGTACAGTTCTTGAGCCTGAAATATGTTGCAACTAATATTACCTGAGATCGATGTGCTCACAGTCTCGTTTTCATATAATTAATTATTACATTTCTTACTATCTATATGACAGTTCAATACGTCTTTCAATGTCATGAACCTTCAAACAAATATGACCTCATTCACAGATACGTCAAAAATTGACACAGGAAAGAACTGGCTCGTACCCCCACCCAGTACTCCCTGCGAGGGACCGATGGTCCGATGCTATTGAAACATGGTCTACCAAGGTACTTCCCAATATTTCACTTCAACGTGGACATTTTGAGTGTGATGTCCAATAATAAACAACTGTCTCGAACTTTGTCCTATCCAATTGGGTTATATTATAATTTAGGTATGTGACAGCTTCAAGGAATGTGAGGCCAATACCAACTTCGATGGCGTGGCCCTTCATACAGAACTGCCTAACTTTGTTCAAAGAGCCCAAGATGTGTCCACAGCTATCTTGCAAGATGTCAAAATATTGGGCGCTGAGAAAGCGGTCAGGAAACATACTATGAGACTCCCTGTGCTACACACAGATGATGATATCACGAAAATGACCAAAGCCAATATGTTGAAGGAGCTGGAGGCAAAAATCAACAATCTCACTGAACTCGGAATGGATGTGGAAAATCACAGAAGTAGGGTGTCCCTCCGGAAAGGAAAACCTGAGCTACTCAGTGTATGGAATGACCTCACCAAAATGGAAGAAGATTTCATCGACAGCACTATCCGCATGTTAAGTACTTTCTTGATTTCCATCACTAAACAGAACACACCAGATGCAACCTCAGGATAGGAAATTCATATAACAGAATGTAAACATGCCAGACGATTACTATGAAGCATACATGTTCAACATTGTAGGTTTGTGGTTTGTAATTACCATGATTGCTAACAGACTACAGGCAGCATGCTGAACCAATTCAAAGGATAGCTCGTCAACATAACATCAAACACGAAGTCACGTCACGAGATTTAAAATTGCAAACATTTCTTTTCCAGTGGCCTAGGGCTTATACCTGTCCTTCGTCAAAATATTACTTTTTATTGTCCAAATTTTATTAGAAGGTTCTTGTATCTGCTGGCATGCCTGCTTAAAGGGCCACTGTATGGAATTCAGCTTTTGGGGGATTTGCAAGATTTTTCCCCCGACGCTTCTATTTATAGAACAAAAGGTCAGATTACGTTTTGGACCCAGAATCTCTGCCGAGCCAATTGTCACATCAGCCCAGGTCGGCTCGGCAGAGATCCTAGGCCAATAACGTCATCTGACGTTTTGTTCTATAAATAGAAGCGTCGGGAGAAAAATCTTGGAAATCCCCTAAAAGCCGAATCCCATACAGTGGCCCTTTAAAGCTATAATCACTTTTAGAATTGACAAAATTTATTCATTCTGTGGTAGCTTTATATTGTCTATAAAATGAGATATCGTACAAATTTGGGTCTGAAAATGTGTATTACGTGCCTAAATTGAGTTGCCAAATCAAGATTCAAATCATTTTTTTCCTCAAAGCGGCCCGCCTTGCGAGCGATTTCTACACACAGTCTCATGACGTCATTGGTATTTGTCTAGATACTGTGGCAACCGGCAATGTAGGCAGGCCGATCATTCTCTATCCACTGTTTTCATGCACGATTAACGGCAATTTTCTGAGTATCTGTTGTCGAACTGTGCATATTTTCTATATATTCCTGACTCTCTCGAGATGTAGTTTCAAGTTTGCGTGACAAACAAGAACGCTAAATTTGGCTGATTTTAAAATTGATTCCAACTTTAATATAAACCAACCTTCTTCAACAGTGTCTTTTTCCTGAGGAAAATAGACTTGCTTCTCCTCTTCCCCTTCTCCTTCAAATTCACCTCTTTCGTCGCTTTCGGCATTGTTTAACCTTCGGAAATCTTGACAAATATTCATACATATGTAATTTATATCATTGCTATATATATTTCAATCATTTGTTCCTGTTCCTGAGCAACACATAGTCATTTCTATGTCTTTCACCGAATATTACCCTCGCTGTAATTATAACACACACATATTATATTTGCGGCGTGCCATACTCATTTACAGCCTGAAGAAGACGACAACTGACAAAAGGATCCCTTGTATGTCATGGACACAAAGATTCTTGGTAAGTACATTTTTGCTATTTCCAGCGATTAAAAGTCCATTTATTGCCGCATGGCCAACATTTTTAGTCAGTGTAGGAACGTTACTAAAAATGTTCCAAGCCGCGGTATTTCATATTGAGTATTTCGTCCGCAAATAATCCGTAAAATTCAAGTTCAAAGTAACTTTCTTGAAATATCGCCCAACCATGAGGGCATAGTACTCACTGAATTGCTGCAACAAATCGTGGTTTCTGACGCCGAAAGAGACCGCCGCCGTTTGAGCTTTTTATAGGCTGTTTGCGCGGTATAGCCTCGTTTGGGGTGACAGGAAATAACCGTATTCATGGGTATATGCCCCTAAGTTGGGGGTATAGCCCTAGATGATGGTTTGCCTTAACTGCTAAGGGATCTGCATGAGCTTGTGTCGGAGTGTTGATAGGAAAAAATCGGAAAATTGTCGTCATTCAAAACTCCCTAAATATCGGGAACCCAAGTCATTTTCATGGGGATACATTGTCAAGTTAATCATGGATGCAGTTGAGGAACAATCCAGAAAGTGGACTCAGCGAGAAAAGGTGGAAACTGATTCGCTGTCAAAATGGGTGAAACGAATCACGAACTTAGCATTAAGGTGCGGTATCTGAGTTGGAGCTAGGGCCTATCTAGCCAATGAGGGGGTTTGGATCACCATGGTGAAAGTCAAATATCGAACCTTGGTCGAAATTAGGTCATTATAGGTAAAACACATTCGTGTTTTGTCGAAGTGAGTCAGTACTAAAATATAAATTAAATTAATACAGCTCTGTTTTGATGATCCGGTGGTTGCTGATAGTTTATTGAAAGTCTGTGAGAAAATATATATGTTTCTGCAGAAAATATATATTGTTCCTGCTGATAAAGCATTTAATGTTTTGTTTGTGTGTTAAGGATTGATTGCATGTAATATTCATGAACCTTGAATTGACCAACTGTCCAATAAAGGTGGATTCAATTTTAAAATGAGCCAAATTTAGCATTCTTGTTTGTCACGCAAACTTGGAAGTACATTCTCGGGATAGTCGGAATTATATGCATAGTTCGACAACAGATACTCAAAAAATTGCCGTTAATCGTGCATGAAAACAGTGAATAAAGAATGATCGGCCTGCCTACACTGCCGGTTGCCACAGTATCTAGACAAATACCAATGACGTCATCAGACTGTGCATTGAACTCGCCCACAAGGCGGGCCGCTTTGAGGAAAAAATTGATGCGTCGAATTTGAATCTTGATTGGAAACTCAAGTTAGTCACATAATACACATTTTCAGACCCAAATTTGTACGATTTCTCATTTTATAGACAAAATAAAGCTATCACAGAATGAATATATTTTGTCAATTCTGAAAGTGATTATAGCTTTAATTTATAATGTAAGTATAAAGGTAACAAATTAATTACTTTACATACTTCCAATAAAGGTGAAGTTTTTGCCTTTCTGATTGTTAGCCATCAAGGATTACCAACCGAGATTCTGTTTCTTATTAAACAATGTTAAATGTGTTAAAATCATCGTTTTCATATATGTCATTTTCCGACCTATTTCTCAGTATACAAAACACTCACAACAGAGTGAGCGAGAGGATCAAATGCTCTACAGCAAATAGCTAGTGATGCTATTGCTATACTCTGATTTTCTAACTCGTTTACACAGGTTTTCGCTGATATTTTTGCGATGCTAAATGCTATCGTTCTATAACTTGACATACATGTTCACATCCATCAGGATTCGGAGTATTGTTGTCATTTTAGACCAGAAGACACATTGGGGTGTATTCTACACAAATAATCTGATTTTGCAAGATTGCACCACTACAAAACCGAGCAAACGCACAAAATTGTGTGCGGGCTCAGAAATTAAATGACAGGTTTACATCCTGATGGATGTAAACAGGATCAAATCCTCGAATAAGCTCAGATTCTCGAGATCCCGTTTTTGGCTGAAATTTAACTTTGGGGTAGATTGCCAACTACAATTATTGCGATAGAAGTCTGAAATTTGTTAGAAGATTGCAGTTTGTCTTCGAAGTGAAGTATGTCAAGTTATAGAACGATACCATTTAGCATCGTCAAAGACATCGTTAAAAACCGGTGTAAACAAGTTAGAAACATCAGAGTATAGTACAACTCACGGGTGATATGCACTCGGGTGTGGGATATGAATGTTCAGCTCATTGTATTCATCTCACAGAAAGCATAGCCCTATACAATCCCCGCAAACTGTTAAAGCGCTGGATATGCATGTGTGAAAACGGACACGACACGTGTGAAAGATACGATGCATGTGTGAAAAGATAGTACATACTAGTATGTGTGAGTAATTGTCACCCAGCATGGTTCCATGGCCAGAAAATAGTGGTATACCACAATAGCATATATTGTGTCGTATTATATGTGTCGTATTATATGTATTATAACATGCTCTGCAGTAATGTAGACCAGTTCTATTGGAACTAAAAACGCATAGAAGTGTTACGATGACAGTTTATGCTAAATACGTATGAAAACCTGTTGATAATCCCCAATGCGTAATTTAGGGTATACGTGAATAACTATTATTTATTTGCATTATTCACGGAGTCTTTTGGTCAAAATAATATCACCATGTCAACACACATGTGGAGAAGACAGTACACATGTGTGAGGAGATAGTATACATGTGTGAGAAATGGTACGTTATTTTGCTGCATGTGTGAGGAGTGTCATTCATTCACATACATATTTTGACTATGTTTTAATATATTCCCAGATTTCCTGTTCCTGGGAAACGGGAATAAGAAATGTTCATTCCCGGGTACTCGAGAAGGGAACAGGGAATGAGAACAAATCCAGCTTGTAACCTTTAAAATATCACATGTAACCTTTAGTTGCTATCAAACACATCATAGTGGTCGTTTTATGTGAAATTATCATCTTACCAATATGTTTGAATAATTATGCAAGAAAATTCATTTCATTCATCAAATTAATCATTCCATTTACCAATCAATTACCAACATAAATATTTATTTGAGAGGCGGGTGCTCCCGTGCATAAAATATCTTCTAGTACTTATCGGTTGTAAGATATAAACATATTTACGGATACTGCAGCTATTATGTATGACTTACATGACTTATTTCTGTTTTCAGTCGTTTCGCTACGTAGCCGTCTAATTTATAGCAGTCTAATAGGTAAATGCTCATTGATTATTCCAATACATTTCATCTTGGTGTTTATATTTATAAATTTCATATGGATCTGTATGCTATTTACACTTTATAATGGCAGACACAAAACAGTAGGTCTACTGGTGAGCCGTGAATGGATAGCATACATTACATACATACAGCATAACGGGTCAATATGCAGCCTTTTGAAAATGTATGTGTAGATTCTACGCCGATCGCTGCGGCTAAATTACTGTCTGGAAACTACGATGCAGAGTGGACATATGCCGGATGCAAACATTGGTAATCATGTTATCCATATGACCCATTATGGGAGACAAACCTGTATTACTATATTGGCAATATTTCCATTCTATTATATTGAACCCACCTCTGGGCTCCTTGTTCGAGCTTCGGAAATACCTGTATCCTAATCATAAAAACTGGCTGCAGGTTACGCTATTAGTTTTAGCACACGCAGACCATCATTTCTTCGTTTCTTTCACGTGTAATTTGATCACACATGTGTACTATCCTCTCATACATGTGTATTATCCTCTCACACATGTATCATATCATAGCGAATGTTCCTGACACATGCATTGTATCATTTCGCACTAACATCATCAAATAACGTTGAATTTTAGACGTAATGGTGACGCCACATGTGTGATTTGGTTTTCAATGGTATTTCTATGTACACTGTTGCAACCAGAACCGCAAACTTTTGCAATATATATATATAGCAGTTTACAACCAAAACAAGCACAACATGTGTGACTTACTACACTAAATTAATGTGTGCTTACCATTTCCGCTGCTTGGTTTTAAATGATCAAAATTGTTCCCATATATAATTGTAGGCTGTTGGTTTTGTGCAAATTCGTCTTAACCACACAATAATATATAATTGTGTTCTGGCCTGATTTACTCACACATATGTACTATCTATTCACAAATGCATCGCATCTTTCACACATGTTGGTTGGTTGGTGGGGTTCTGAGCTGAGCTCAAGGCTGTCGCTGCCGCACAGCCTCTATGGGTTGGCTACTAATGCTTTGGGTGGTTTACTTTCACACATGTGTTGTGTCGTGTCTCTCGTTATCAATGGCCATTTCAAAGTCATTTTTTACTCAAGTTTTACTCTCCATGTATGCATATTAGATGCATGAGTTATAGGCTGTGTATCAAGCCATGGTAAAATCAGTTCATCTTATTAAATTTTATGTGGAATATTTAGCGACTGTAACGGCCCGTTCCTCCCGCACATCACCATAACAACACACCCACGCATACTTGTCACGACTCACTTGATCAATACACGATCGATACTCTCTCAACCACATTATATTAAACCACGCGGCCCCGATCAATACACTTCACGTGCATACCTCGACACATGCACCTATACTTTAGCACATGGAAAATTACAGACACATGCTTACATCACGTGCACATACATCTCAGAACACGGAAATCCCGCTACTTTCAATGACATCAGCTTACACCAGCCAATCACATGACCCCGTGTGCTCAAGGCGGGAAATTGCCCCACATGTCCCTAGGCCCCGCGCACATGTCCAGAAATTGTTGAACTGAATAGACGTGATCGTATAGTGAAGATAGAAGTTTTCACAAATAATCTGTGATATTATGAAGAAGATTATGGACTAAGTTTAGAATATATTCGACTGGGATATCATCCGACATAGAGAGTGAATCGGCCTGTGTGTTTACGTCATTGGACTAATCGCCCCAATAAACAGTTTGATCTGAAACTGCCGGCTTATCAATCACGCGACTCGAGGTACAATTCGGCCCTGGCTTGATATCGTACATTGGTGATTCTGTGGGGAGATTACTAACAAGCTTTTCGGCGATACCAGTAAAGAAAGAGTTAATATGGTTACCGTGTGTGGATCGTGACAAAGTTGTCCATTAATGTTGAGTTACTTGAGTACAATGTTGTTGGAGCTTGAAGACTTAGTTTGATAGCCCAAGTCCTTGAGGTGGACCACAATTTCTGGGATTCATTACGGTTTTCCTCTAGCTTGGCTTTGAAATAAGTACATTTGGCCTTAGAGATAACCTTTTGTGTGCGATTACGGAGTTTACAATACTGCTGCTAAATAATAGAATCTGAAGGATTATTTTTATGTTGTCGGTAGGCTTTATCCGTTTGGGTAATCATGTCAAATATTTCACCACACATCCAATTCTCTGTGCGACTTTTGACTCTGATTTGTTTTTCAGGGGCTATAGATGCAATCTATGATACCAGTGATTGTATTCTTGAAGATAACATAGCTTTTTCTGACATCATGGCATCGGGTGACATTTGCCAGTTGGCATCTTTGAGCATTGCAATATAGGAGTCCTTCATAGAAGTAGTTCTTCATAGAACGAACCTTGGCAAAATTGTTACATTCAGCTTTTCTCTGACAAGCTTACAAGTACAAAATATCATTTCATGGTCAGATATTCCCAGTGGGATATTGCACGACTGGCTGATTTTATGGATATGGTTACATAAGATATGATCTATAATAGTGATGGTTGTGCTTGTTACTCGTGTAGGGTTAACAATGAGTTGACTAAGGTTGAACATCAAAATATTTCTTGAACATATAATCATTTGTCTTATTGTAATCAATGTTCATGTATCCAAGTATATAGAGTTCTTGTTCAGGGCTGATTTTCGTCAGGGACTCTTCTAGGTACGTAGCGAAGTTAGAACACTGTGGAGGTCTATAGCAGGCTGAAACGAGTATGGGTTTTGTCTTAGGTAGACGTCCACCCACACGGCTTCGTTCTGGTCAGTCGCGAGGTCCAGGCGCGGATTGTGAGAGAGTTTGTTGCTGATGAACAAGCAAACACCTCCGCCTTTCCTGTCTCGGTCCTTACGAACAACACTGTCGTTGTCCGGCATCGTGTCGCTAACCAAGTTTCCGTGATCGCGAGTACGGTGGGCTTTTTTCTGCGGCGAACCATCTGTGTTCGGAGATCTTAGGGATGAGTGACCGTATGTTGAGATGAATAAAATTCATACCTTTGGATTTCAAGCTTTCGAATGCACAGCAATGTTGGAGAGGAGATGTTCGCACATCGATGTCGGGATCGGACTCACTATCGTAAGGGGTATCGTCAACGTCTGCCAAGGGTAGCAATGATAGTGTACAGATGTCACAGGTGAAGGACGTCGTCCCTCCATCCTCGGCCAGAGCATCATAGGCACGTTCAGTGATGCTTGTGGTACACTTGACATGAGTCCAGTTAGAACAGTTATCACAGTCAATGGCCTTGCTTCTGGAGGTGACTGCTCTACAACAGTTTGCTCTCAGTCATGATAGGGTTGGTATTTGAAAATTTATGTATAAATATCAAATTTAACTGTTACCATAAAACAACACTCGTACATTGTAGCCATAACTCCAGTTATGATTGATTAAATTTTTAAACCAGCCTACATTGGCTGTATCATAGACATTTTTGGGAATCCCTGTATACTTGGGGTAAAATTCAATATGGAAATAATCGGTTAAAATGTCCACTATTTATGGTGTTTTGTCCCCCAGTATCCATAGATTCATTTGGTATGTCACTTGTAACAAGCAAGTACCCATTTGATACTGTTTTTGGGTCCACCAATTTTCGAAATATTTACTGCAACACATATGTCATCACAGGTTCAGCTTATGAGGCCTGTTCTGAAACAATGAGTAATACAATATTACAATAAAATTCAAATGCTCCCTCCAATTTAAAGCTACTGCCTTCGAATGTATGCAATATTTTTTTCAGAACCAAATTTTTGTGAAACACATCTAATGCAATATAACAAAAGGTGTGCTCAATGATTTTGACGATTACAGTCCGTACGAGTAGTCTTTTCATTAACCATTCACTAATCATTTTAATAAACATTTTGTACCGAACGAAATGTATCCATCAAACCCGAATGTAAACAAATGCCCAAATCGTGCTTAAAAGTTGACATCGAGTACATTTTCCAGTTCGAATGTGAATATAATTAGTGATATACCATGATGTATGTGGAATTGTCAGTCTATCTCGCACTTTTATGCTTTGTTTATATATGTGTGTGATGGATATAGTTTCTGTATTTACGCGAGAACCGTCTGTCCAAATGAGCAAAATTTCCCTGAGGACTGATTATTTTCATTACATTTGATGTGTGAGTATGTTTCATTCAGTTAATTTAGCATGTTTAACATGAAATATAGTTTTAAAAAAAATGACTGGTTTCGAAGGCAGTTGCTTTAACTGGTCATCGATATATAAACCAAGCAATTTGACGGAATGTTTGCGCTCTATCGCCTTACTGCCAATTCTCAAGTCTACATTTTCACACAGGGGATATAAATGTAGTGTGTCTTGAGAACATTCAGGGACAACTTGTTGGCTGCAAACCAGTCACTCAACGAGGAAAGATCGCTATTAAGTGATTGAAACAGTAATTGGTGGTCTGTGAATGACACAAACATTGTTGTGTCATCCGCAAACAAAATGACATTTGAGCGATTGGCAGCATTTGGCAAGTCATTCGTGTGAACAATAAACAATAGCGGCCCAAGAACGGACCCCTGTGGGACCCCACAGGTGACTTCCATTAACTACTTTAATTCAGTTTGGACACTGCAAAAGCTCACAAACTGTTTTCGATTCGACAAATAGCTACGGTTGCCAAACCCCGTACCCCATAATATTCCAGTTTATACAATATTACAGAATGATCTATCGTGTCAAATGCCTTTGAGAGGTCAAGGAAGACACTAGCTGTGTCTTCCCTGGCCTCCATCGCATTTATGCACTTACACAGAAATTCGTTTACAGCATAGACTGTTGAGTGTCCTTTACGAAAACCATATTGACTAGAATATAGTAAATTGTGATGTGACAAAAATTGTATAATCGTTTGTGAATGATTTTCTCCAGCACTTTTGAAAATGTTGGTAGCAAAGATATTGGTCTATAATTAGTCAATAAATCTTTTTCTTTCGATTTGTAGATAGGTACAACTTTTCCCGTTTTCAAAAGTTCTGGCACAACGGCACATACTATTGAGTCATTGATCATGTTGATAGCAACTGAAAGAGGTAAAGCAATTTCGGCATTTATTTTCTTCAGTAATGCTGGTAGAATACCATCAGGCCCACAACTTGTTTTTGCTTTCATTTTCTTTATCATGTCGGCCCATGTAGCGCAGCTTACTATTTCTTCTAAATTCAATGAAGATTAAAAAAGTGTCAGACGGAATAAATACGGTATACATTCAGTGGATGAATAGTATTAACAGAGTAAGGTGCGCTACTTGGGCCTTATTTTGTATATCTCTATTGGGTCACACGGGTGACGTCCATGCAAGTGTGAGGTGAGAGGTTCCTTGGGTTTCGATATTGTAGATGGCAGGTAGTGATTTTGCATTTCGTTTGACCCGATTAAAGAGATTCTCGTACCGTTTGTACTGTGCAGTTATCTCACTGGTTTTAGCGGCATTTGCTGATTTTTTGCGAAATTTGTCAGGTCGGATGGACGAGCGTATAATACCATTTGTCATCCAGGGTTCCCTCAGCACATGCATTTTTGCAATCATTTTAGTTCTGAGTGGGGCCAAGATATCCATATATTCGGTAATGGTATTTGAAATATATTAGAATTTGTCGTTTACGTGTTTATTCATTAACGAAGACCAGTCGGTAGCTGACAGCATCAGTTTGATGCCATCCACAGCATTGTCATTAAGGTCACGGCAAAAAATACATGTAGATAGAGACCCATTTTCATGTGTCTTCTGGTTACCAATGAATAATAGTACTGGAACATGATCAGTTATGTCAATTGTAAGAATGGCCGAGTACATATGATGCATAGACGTAACTTTAGCGTATATATTATCAATCAACGTTGCTGTCGACTCAGATATTCTTGTTGGACGAGTTATTGTCGGGATCATGCCCGCCAAGAAGAACGCATCCAACATGTTGAGTGAAGCCATGTGATTGGTGTTTAACAGAGCTATGTTCTGATCAGTACCAATGATCACATGATCAACGTTTTGAAGCATATTTAGAGTATCTTGGTAATTGGACTATGTTTCCGCAATGGAAGTTCCCGGAACCCGATATATTTTGCCAATCACCACTTTCCTTCCAAAGTGGGATATCTCAACAAATTTCGACTCATATTCATTTTCACGGAACACAGATAGGTCATGCCGAGGTATGTACGTATAACAATTTTTAATGTACAAAGCCACTCCTCCGCACCTACTATGTTCGCGATTTGCACAGACCATATTATATCCCGGAAGTACATATGATTCAAAATTTGAATCTGATAAAAAAGGCTCACAGAGATGCAAAAATAAACTGCAATATGCTGTTTTTCTAATTTGACGAGCAGGAGTTTAAGCTCATCAAATTTCGATGATAAACTTCGGATATTCATATGCACAGCAACAAAGTGACAGTTGTTATGGCTATTGCATCGGACACCAATTCATGAATATTGCAATAATTACAACTCGGACCATTGAATTCGAACGGTGTATACCCCGTGTTGTCCTTGTCAAATTGCTGCACGAGGTCAAGATCCGGATTATTAGTAATAGCGTCGGAATCACACATTGTTTCCATCTCGGAAAAGGTGTTTTATCAAGAGTGGGAAACACGTGATAACATTCCAGCATGGTGATAGATCATATTTGGTTTCAAACACGTATGTAAGCGGAACACTTAAAGGCCACTGGGATGGTTTCATGCCAAGATGCAGGGCAAGCTATATGCCCCCATAAAGAATGTATACATCTATAACAAAGTCAATATTATATATAAAATGTCAAGATCGTTGCGGTAGTAGTTCAAACACACGATCTCAAGGAAAACGATAGTATCATTTTTAAGGAATAGTACACACAGTTTTGCAGCTGATGGATCTGTACACAGAGGAGATGTGGCTACAGTTACCTCCTTTGTTTTACACATCATTGTATGGTGCAAATTTATGTCTATTTTATCTACAGCTTCAGTACACACGTCAGTGACGTGTTTCATACGCCTACTGCCAATGTGTGACCAACCAGTAGAACAGGTGCGGGTCGCTACACAGACAACATTTACATGTTTTTGTTCCTCCATTGAATTGAGGAGACTAAGACCAAGGCCAATGGTCTCCATCGGACTGAAAATTGTGTACCTTTATCTTGCCACGTTTGTCAGCCAGGCGATATATGCATACATGATATGCTTTGCTGATGATGTCTCGGGCATGCATCGAATCAGTTCAAGAGCGTCATTCACCTCTTGGGTCGAACTCACCGGGACTGCATAACCAGTAAAGTTACTCCCTGAAGCCGACGACATGATGCGCCAGCACATAATCGAGATTTGGCGCCACTATCTTCGAGCGATCGCCTATCACGTTCGGCAGGCTGAGTATAGCGGCCTGTCGGTTGGATTCAGCATGGAATAGCACGGTATATCTGGACAAGAATATATTGCTTTTGGTACCATTTTTAGCCCACCTTGATATCGTAAATAAATGATAATTGCTAGAACATTTTGAACCCATGGGATTTTCCAGTTGGGAGTACCCGTATCACGTACGTGCTGCCCATCATGTACATCACTGTAGGAACCCCCGGTCGAAACGATTACCGTAACGCGCGTTACGGTAATCAAAAACATGGCGAAAGGCCAGTCGCTTCGTTTCGTCCATGTCCGTTCCCAAAGAAATCACGACTTGATTTATACACTCGCAGTATTCATATGGGAGTTTAGACATTGTTTAATATTCAGCGAGTTGGACGTTTGTCTCAACTTACGGCACGCACGTTTATTTTGTCTGAGAAAAAATATCTCTGGATTACCGTAACGTCATCAGGTTTGGCAGCTGTGATTACCGTAACGTTTAGGGCTGATTACGGTAACGTGAGATATCAAAATACATATTTCAAGTGATGTAAGTATAAAAGTAGTGCGTGCTGCCTCCTCCAGTGCATATGACTCACAATTCAGAATATCTGGATATTATTTGAGAAACTAATATATAAAATCTTATTTTATGTGAATGTACATAGCCAGGGAAAATACCTACAGGCCAAAGGACGCACAGACATTTGCTCATTCTTAAATATAACGGCACATATGTTATCTATTTTACAGCAAACATGTCCGGGATGAATTCAATATTTTCAAGCCTACAAAAATACAACATACAACAAATACATGTAGACATGAAATAGTGACAGGTGGACGAGAAATGGCGATCTGGCGAAGACGTCACCTGAGTACTCACCTTATCGGTGAAACAAGTAGTAGTCAATAGTCGAATATAATAGCAATACAAAATAACAGGGTGACCTCCTACTTTGAAAGTGGGTATTATAAATACTGCCACAACTGTACTCCTAGAACGCATGAAGATATACTAAGTAGCTTAGATATTGGCACTTTCAAATGGGAAGTCATATATTACGATTTGGATGGTGACCTTGAAGTTGATCTCAATGACATTGAAAGGTCAAAACAGCCATTTTTTGTCGAAAAATGCCCAATTCTGATCAGATTAGACTGTATCTGTATTTCAGAATATGCCAGTTGGGGCACTTGACGTTGTATATAGAGCTGGACCACCATAAATTGATCACAAGGCAGGATATGTAGGCCTGAAAGGCTCAAAACAGCCTGATATGCACAAATTGGCCTTAGAGGTCAAATGACCTTATACAAGCATAAGTCATCTTTATTTATCTTTTAGTGACCTGGAACTTGAACTCAGATGACATTGATGGCTAAATCGCAAGGTCACATATATTATGAGTGACTTGACCTGAAATGTGTAAATTGGCCTCTGCAGATAAAATACTTTTAGATGGAACTTATAAATGTTTGTGTTATGAACATCGGAAATCATGCGTGTCACTTCAAATGGTGACCTTAACATTATGCTTAAACTTGACTTAATAATAATAATAATAATAATAATAATAGTTTATTCATTTGTTGAGCGCAACATTATATTCGTTACTAGCGCTTAACAGGTATAAAACATGTGAAAAGTGAGTCCTGTATAATATAAAACACATGAAACATAGGTCTAAATGATGCTGTAAGAACATTTAAAGATGTGGGTTTTAAGAAGTTTTAAAAGTACTGGTGGTCATAGGGCACCGCATGGCAGCAGGAAGTTCGTTCCACATTTTAGCTCCACGTACAGGGAATGAGCGCGACCCATACTGGCGTGACACACGACTCACAACGAGTTTCCACCCATCAGAGCCAGACCGAAGAGACCTCGAAGGACTTAAGATGACCTTGAGTAGTAAATCTCAAGATCATGTCTGTTTTGAAATTTGTGTATTGGTTTTTCCAGGCAAAGTAATTATCATGATACTAGTAGATCATAGGTTCATATATTGATCATATATGTATGTGATATTTTTGATGAAATTGTGAAATCTCGGTCATTCAATACATGTATTATTTCTCATGCAATTTTAAAACTGAAATTGTCCGGTAACCTGCCATAGTCCTTGGGCTAATTTATAGAATATATGTAAATTATATTTAAGGTTGAGGAAATCATTTACCCAATATGCCTGAATACCCAATAGATTATGTGGAATATAACATGGTTTTGTTTTATTTGAATAATCGTCACTGTAAAATAGCTAGGAAATACAAGAACACACAAACACGGAAATACGGGTCGTATTATCAATATTATCAAGGTCGTCGATACGTAATTTCGAGATGTTAGTTAATGAAACCTAATTTTCAAGGTGGGAGGGTGGGTACGCCTTTAATTTCTGTTCGTTACTGAATAGAAGTTTAGCCAGAACATATTGTACTGGCACACAAGATAAGGTACCGGTTGGTGGATCAAGGCATTTTCGTTTAATAGTCAATACATTGTTGGACCAACTGTGGTGATGTATTCCGTGTTTGACCGAAGACGATTATACAGCTTCAAACGGCTGTTGTAGTACATCTGCATTGCTCATCTAAATTGATGATGTGGATACTTGTATTTGGATCAATTGATGTGGATACATGTATTTGTGATTTTCCTGCTAATTTGAGACGGTATATGCGAGAAATCCCAGTGATTTCAGGACAGCATGACAACACGTTACGGTAATCTGCCTCACTGTGCCATCCAACGTTACGGTAATCAAGCCTAGAAGTTACGGTAATCTTTCCCAAATTTTAAAATCCCTCCTTACTCGTATAAAACTCTACAACATGTTTCAGAAATGGTACCGAGGAATTTACCACAACGTGTGATATATACGTATCACTGTGACTCCAATAATATACCCGAGATACCTCGCAAATAACTCAGTTTATATTCGAACTGGCTCCCCCTCCGCCATGTTTTTGATTACCGTAACGCGCGTTACGGTAATCGTTTCGACCGGGGGTTCCTACAGTGGTACATGGAGCACGATAATCATCAAAGTAAGACCTTGGACGCACTTGGCAAACGAGTAAGATATCATATTTATAAGCTTTTGTCCAGAAGCTAGGAAGTTATTGAGATACCAGACATCATGGGGTCTAAACTGTATCTAGCGGCCGTGTGTCTCCTGGCGACCAGTGCTTACAGTGTTAAGGCCGATATTTGTGAGCTGGACGTCTGCGAGTATGATTTCGTCATCCAGAGAGAGCGTACTATGACGTACACGACAGTAGGCCAGTCTCCCACCAATACCTATAATGTTGCCCTCAATGGAACTGAGTTGACGCTACAATCGAACGACTGGAACTTGCCTAGTGACCCGAACGTGGGTACCGTCGTTGACAAGAATGACGTCATCACGGCTGACGGCTTCTCAAGAGCCCTCATCACCGTCAACGGCCAATTCCCGGGACCCGCCATCGAGGTCATGCACGGCGCAGAGGTCAGTCAATGATGACCGCAGCTGGGTTAATATTGATAGTTTTTTCTGTATTATTTGAAGTGTCGACAGGAAATGTGAATTCACTTGTTGTGTCGTGTCTAACTGAATATCATGCAAAGGGCAATTAATTTACACAAACGTGTTTTCCTAAACACTGTTTGTTTCCTTCACAGCACAGAATTATGTTTAAGCCTGGATTTTCACTGCTGTACGGGGCTGTCATATTGCCTTGCTCATGACGCAGTCCAAGGAAAGAGGTTCAAATTAGGTACTATGGGGCGTGTGCTGCAGAAATCGGCCAATCACATGTGTGGGCTGTCCCATTACGAACCCGTGCTCCCTATCAGAATAAACTCTTCCGCCACACGCCCAAAATAAGCAGTGACGAGCTATGGTGTTTTACTGACTGAACTCATGATTCATTGACTGAATAACTCCCCTGGGCCCAAGTATCCTACACTGCGCCTTAATACTAAGTACTCACTAACTAAATGAATACCACTTAATCCGTATGTCACATTTATATTATATAGAGGAAAGCGCAGGATATGATACTTGGGCCCTTCCGGCCTGTAAAACTCCGAGTTTCCTCTGCCATGGTAGGCATTATGATGGCCCAAAATAAGAAGGGTATGACATAAACAGCAATATATATCTATTTCGTACAGCCTGAATTAATTTGCAATTGTAATTTTAGAGCACATTCCATGATTTTCATCAGTAACTGTACATCTAAACTGTCTCGAATACTAGTACGGTAGAATCATGCTAGGCCCTATGATTAGGCCCCTAATACCATGGACCGTACGATCTGATAATTACCTCCATCTCGAAGAAGATGATCCGCTCAGGTCACGGCGAGATTTTTAGCTTTCCGGCCCTTCAAGATATTAGTAGAGCCTAAGTATTGGCACATTTAAATTGGAAATCATTTATTGCGGTTTGAGTGAAGACCTTGAATTTGACCTTCAATGACCTTGAACGGTCAAAACGACCTTTTTTGTCGAAAAAAAAAAAACGATGAATTTTGTCTTTGGTGGCCCTTTTCTCAAAATCTATTCAAACAGTTTCCCTCAAAATCATGTATCAGATTCTCCTTAGGCCCCAAAAAATTGATTTTCTGTTCCTCGACCTCCTATTTTTTCAAAACTGGGTAGGGAGGGACTTTTTATTTTTTATTTTTCATTTTTTATTTTGCAAAAAATACCGTCCTCAGCTCAATAGAAAATTGGGAAGGGAGGCACTTTTAAATTTTTATTTTTGATGGAACGACATTCCACACATATGAAAATGAATTTGATTTATTGATTGATTAAAAAACACTAGCGCACAGACGCATTCAAGATTTCATGATTTCTTTTTTAAAGGCTTGATTTATTTGGGCTTGAAACCTCTTGGCCGGGCACATCATTTTAGCAGTCAGCACAGACATGATGATTCTGTGTACTAGTAGTATTATTATCAAAAACCGTCAGTTGATACTATATTTCAATGATGAGTAATTGTTGAGAACCGTTCTATCAGTTAATATGTTCTTTGAAGTATAACATGAGGAATATAGTAAATCAATTCTTGATCACAATTTTATTACCACATTTTATAACCACATAGAATAACTGTGTTTGAAAACTGGTAGCGCCTTTGTCTCATTTGGTGGAGAGTGAAAACAAGGAGGTAAGTTAAATATATGCCTAAGTTGCATGCTGTGGTTCGGTTTCTCGATCATTCACCATCCTCAAAATAGGGGCGGGAACACTTTTTATTCTTTATTTGAGAATCGCAAGTAAATAAATCCGGGAGGCTGCTTTTGAACACAGGCGGGCGGGGACGAGAAACAGAACATTATTTTTTAGGCCTTATGTACCTTTTGTGATGTGTATAAGTTTTGTTGCCTTTGAAATGACGGTCTGCGTGTGGCGGCCATTTTGATTTTCTGACGGGTAGGCGAAAAAAATGTTTTGTCCCAAATCAAGTCACTATTCGTTTTGAGCCATTTCCAGCAAAGAAATAAATAAATTTCTTGGCCATTGAAAAATTGATTGGACTTGGAAAATTTCACCCAATTTTTCCTTCATAATGGAAGCTGTGCGCAGTATACTCATAGAACACTTTAAGTTATTGGCACATTCTAATGGGGAATCATATATTGCGGTTTGAGTGGTGACCTTGAGTTTGACCTTCAATGGCTTTGGAATTTCCCTCAAAATACATAACACTCTCCCTATGTACCTTCGTGATGTGTAAAAGTTTTGTTGCCTTTGAATGGACAGTCTGTGAATATTAAAAAAAAATAATACTCTGTGCAATTCTCATGATTGCCGGTAAGCTACAGCACCTTTGGTGCTATGTTTTTCTTTTATCGTAAGCTCGTTGAGAAAGTATCAAGGTTTGTCTGGTGGCTACTTTACATTTGTATTTGGACATATTAGAAGGTCAACGACCATATTCACCTCCTCAATGTAGAGGTTTTGTTTAAGTGTCAATCTAATGCACGTACCTGATATTCACAGGTGAGTATGTATAACTACCTTGATCTGATCTGTCGATATATATAGCTTAGTGAGGGATGCTATTCACCAGAAATAAATGTAAATTAGAAACAAAAGGTAGTTGCTGCGCCTGATTTCGCAAAATTAACCCCACATATATGTGTAACGATTGTTGATAAAATCGGTCTACCAACCTTAGATCAGATGCAGACAGACATTGGCAATAATTGACAGAAGACGTGACACGCGCCAAGGACGAATTGGCAGGAGACGTGACAAGCGTCCAGAACGAATAGAACTAGAACAGATCCTACGATCCGTGTGCTTGTACTGGACAAGTAGGGCCTACACATGAAGCTGGGTTGATCAGCCCGACCAATCAGAGTCTGTGGTCGACATAAGTGCGGGCTGGTCAAAGTGAAAAGTTCAATATCCGAATAAAGGCCATGTTGTTTGTAAAGAAAAATGTGGTGCTTAATCTCGAATTTTTCGAGATCTCGAATTAATAAGTCGAGACCTCGGATTACTAGTAGTGATCTCGAATTATTCTCGGCCGAACCCATGAAATGAATATATTGATGCAGAATCAAACCATTACATTCAACTAACTTAGTTCACTGTTAATGTAGTTATATAAATATTTTCATTTTACTTGTACTCCATCACCTTACACAGTTCAAGATGAAGACTTATTAATTCGAGATCAAGACTTTGTAATTCCAGATGTCGACATTGCAATTCGAGATCAAGACTTTGTAATTTGAGATATCTTTTGATATCCTTTGTTTCTAATGCGAAATGTATTTTACGTTTGCTATTGGCATCATCAAAATCTAGTTGCATTGGTGGTAAGAGATTGATATTTACATTCATACCATAAATTCAGTAGCCTTTGGCTTGTGGTGAGGTACTTGTGTACTGGTTAAGTGTTTATACATCTATTCCACGGGGTTTGTTTTGGATTTATAAATTAGTTTCATAAGTTGTTAGGCAGTTGAATACTGACTCCATTGCGTATACGAGAAGAACGACTACGTTTCACACACTGTCTGCCCCTAATGACGCCAGTGTATCTTTGGATCAACTAATTGATCTGGCTTTGTTTCTATTGCTAGAGTTGTATTTTACGTTTGCTATTGTCGTCAAAATCTGGTTGCACCGGTGGTAATAGATTGATACTCACATTCACACCATAAACTTTAGCCTTTTGGCTTGTGATTAGGTACGTGTGTACTGGCTATACATCTATTCCACGGGGTGTGTTTCGGATTTCTAAATTTCTACGTTGTTGGGCAGTTGTATACTATTTTCATCAGTATACTGTATGGGTATACAATAGAAATAGCTACATTCCACACAATATATGTCCCTGATGACGCCAGTTGCTTTTCAGATCAACTGAATTGTTGGTCTTTGCTTCTATTGCAGACTTTTGTAATTTACGTTTGTTTTTGGCATTATCACATTCTAGTTGCATTGGTGGTAACAGATTGATACTTACATCGATTTTCTAACTCGTGATCCATATTTGTTTGGTCCACAACATCATTCTAATACTTATGGACATGGACGTAAATGAGATCTCATTTACGTCCATGTTATGGAAGACCATGGGTGACATGCGCGGGGATTAAAATTGGGCGTCTTTTTATTTATTGAAGACCTATCACATTCGCACGTAGAACGTTCAAAGCTACCACGTTCGCACGTGCAGGCATTTAACGCTATCACATTCGTACGTGAAACTTTAAAACTTATCATGTTCGCGAGTAGAAATATTTTAGGCTTCCACGTTCACACGTAAAAAGTCCAAAGCTACCATGTTTACCCATTGATAACGTTATATGCTTTACGTTCGCACGCGGAAATATTTCAGGCTTACACGTTTACACGTAGAAAGATTCAAAGCTACCACGTTCACACTTTCAAACACTATATGCTTTCACGTTCGCACGTAGAAACTTTAAAACCTATCACGTTAGAACGTAAAAAAGATGTAGGTTTCCACGTTCAGACGTGGAAAGACTCGAAACTACCACGTTCACAGCCCATGTAGCGCAGGTTACTATTTCTTCTAAATTCAATGAAGATTTAAAATGTGGCAGACGGATTAAATATGATATACATTCAGTGGGTGAGTAGTATTAGTGGAATAAGGTGCGCTACTTGGGCCGAAAGGGGCAGGTTTCCACGTTTCACACGTAGAAAGATTCGAAGCTACCATGTTCACACGTAGAAAGACTCGAAGCTACCACGTTCACAAGTAGAAAGACTCGAAGCTACCACGTTCACACGTGGAAGCATTTGAGGCTACCACACACAACTTTTTGCACTTTTAGAGGTTTGGTAACCGAGGCATGACTATTAAACTAAGATTTGGAATTTGCAATGTATCCAGCAATCACGCAACGGTTCGGTTATGTAATTGATACTTTTTTCGGGACCAATATTTATATTATTAACATGGAGTGTTAAATGTAATTCTTAAATGTCAAATTGCTGTAGGTTGTGGTCCGAGTGAAGAACGAACTTCTCCTTGAGGAGACAGGTATCCACTGGCACGGTCTGCATATGATCAACACACCGTGGATGGATGGAGTCCCTATGCTGACCCAATGTCCTATAATGCGGGGCCAAGAGTACACCTACAGATTCCTGGCTGATCCAGTCGGTACACATTGGTATCATTCACACTCGCCCGCCCAGCGTCTCGACGGACTCTACGGCTTCCTCATCGTCCATGAGCAATTGCCTATATACCCGAGCTTTAACGTCTTCGTCAGCGACTGGGCCCACGAGGACAACATGATCACCTACGAGATGGACAGCGCTACCCGAATGGGCCAACCCGGCAACGGGGACAACAACGTAGCCGAATCTTTGAAGTACTTCATGGTAGACAACACTGAGTGCGCGTCCATTGCATTCCAAAGCTGTCTGATAAACGGACGAGGTCGGTACGACGACGATCCTTATCCATTGACTGAGTTCAACATCACCCAGGGACAGCGCTACAGGATGAGGCTTGCCAACTCCGGAATCGAATACGCTCTCGAGATCAGCATGGACGACCACAGATTCGATGTCGTGGCTGTAGATGGGAACGAAATTGCCCCGATCTCTGTTGATTCTTTCATGATATTTGCCGGGGAGACAATAGACGTGGAGTTCGTAGCTGATCAGCCAGTCGGCAAGTACTGGATGCGCTCAAACATATTGAGCGGTGGCGTCGGACGCAGGCCGGTGCCTGATGGCATAGAACATGGATGTAAAGCTATCATCGCTTACGAAGGAACCACTCAATCCGGAGATCCCACCACCAGCATGAAGAACTGCAGCAACACTGATCACTGCAGTGTTTTCAACTGTCCATTCGAATACTACCTCCCAAGTTATAACAAAGACTGTATTCACCTTGATGATGCACGATCCACCCTAGACCAAACCGAAATGGACAGAATTTATGGACTCCAGGAAGACGATGACGATGTTTTGGAGTACTTCATTAACATTGGTTTCAGTATCGGTCCTCACATGAATGGTCGCAGGAACGTGGAACTTCCAGTGCCTATATTCGCATGGGATATCGACGACCATCTAACGCCATGTGATCCGATTGAATGCGTCAATTCGGGATGCACTTGTGTGCATACAGAGTCGCTTCCTTACAATCGAACTGTTCAACTCGTATTATCGAACCTAGCACCGAACTTTCCGTTTGCTGCACATCATAGTCTCCACCTGCATGGCCACAACTTCGCGGTTTTGAAGAGGGCAGAGGCGCCTCTTGACCCAGCCACAGGCTTCTGGAGTGGACAGACTCCGGACTTGACATGTAATGAGGAGAACGAGATGTTGTGTGCCGAGCCCCGTTGGACGACCAGCCGACCACTCCTCAACAAGGACAGCCCACCCGTCAAGGACACGATTGTAATCCCAGGCAGGGGTTACGTCGTGGTCAGGTTCCGCACGGAGAACCCAGGACACTGGTTCATGCACTGCCACCAGGAGTCCCATGCGCTCGAGGGAATGGCCTTGACCTTCATCGAGGCAGTGGACGAAATCAAGCCTCTTCCCACGAACTTTCCGCCCTGCGGTGGGTTTGACTGGTCCCATGAAGAATTCCAGGAATACCTCGAGGACGACGAGAAGGGCTTTACAAGTCCACCCATTTGTGTTCCAGGTAAGGTTTTTGCATTAGGCTATGGTTGAGTGTATGAGATTCATTGACATTGAATTTAATGACGATGTTTTAAAACCCCAACGGTTCTTTCCAGAAAATGGTACTACTGAGAGCGCAAAACTAGCCAGTGCAACCACGACCCCGACACCCAGAGCCGAGATGAACGGACCGCCCCCCTCTAACCTCGTGAGTCTGGAGATGAAGACAGCTATCGGTGCGGCCTTCGGCTTCCTACTGGCCGGAGCCGTCATCGCACTCGTCCCCGTGATGATCTTCCTCTGCTGTGACTGTCCACGTGGTCGAGGGGGCAAGTCCTCTTGGAAAAAGTTTTGATTCCATACCGTCCTCGTCGAGTGTTTCTTTGGATGAACTGTAGACATGTACACAATTCCGAATCACATGCAAGACCCATACGTATGGCCAACGTATAACATAGCTCACATGTATGTGACATAATTTGATAAAACGAAAATCTCCAGGTGTAACAAACAGTATATGATTTCTCATACGCCCATAATACAAAGCTTTCAATATCTTCGATAGTCTCATAACAGTGCACCATATATGACATAATCATAATACAAACCTAGGCTCTGTCTTCAAGTGTTTTTCTTCGGAAACCAACTTTTTTCAAGCCAGACGTGAACTTGATATTGGCCACTCTAGGTCAAATGACATCAAAGTCACCAAGTGGAGCTTTGTACAGATTTCCTATCTCTATCTCTATTCCTATCTCTGCATCAATAATATTGTTGGGGAAAAATCATGAAAAAAAAATTGAAAAAAGTAGCTTATGGATATTTTTCCACAGTTTTACGGTCTCGAAGGTGAAACCTCAAGGATTTTCTAATACAAGCCGACAAAAGCCCATAGGCTCATAGTGATCGGTGAGCTACTGTTGTCGGTATTCCCGACACCACATCGTCCTTGTCTCCAGTATCATATAAAACTCATTTTCAAGTGATACTATGCCAGTAACTAGAACATCAATGCCAGTGATAACAGTTGTTAAAAGTTTGCCTGTCCCTCTGTGTTTCAGTTCAGCTTATCGTATAGGTTGCAAAATCTTTGCATATGATAATTTGTGAGTTTCCCATTTCAGAGATAAACACACATTTCGGTCATGAATTGTCAGAATGTCGCCCTGCGAAATACCGACCGTTCATTATGATCATATTGGCTATCATTCAATATGATAGAAACCATCTACAGTCACCTTAGACATCGTCCTCACTTAGATCAGCTCAATCTGGAGATTGCCAAATGGTGATCATGTCTACTGTACAAATAGCTAAGTAGGCGACAGTTAATGAAACTGAATGATATTTGCGGTGGGCAATTAATTGCCCCTTTTTCATATGTCGAATTGCATCTGCAGTTTTCTTGTTCGATATACATGATATATGTCCGGAAATGATTTGACAATGTCGTTGTGAGGTGATTCCGAAGAGGTGCGTTTTTAACCTCTCGATCTCACGAATTGCCGCACAGACCTCGATATTGTGGTGAGTGAAAGGAGGCTTTATGTGTCTGGATAACCACCAGCTCCTTTTTCACATAGACATGGCGAATGAACGCCTCGCCGTGTTTAATTATATACATGTACGTGTGCGTAATAACGACTTTGATCTTCAATATTGGCTATATATGGCTAATTGACACATCCCAGACAGGGATATGTCTCATTCTGACTATTGTGACCAAATATGGATCAAGTGAATTCCGTTTGGTTTTTTTCTTATTTGCCTGTCAACTATTACACACTATTAATGTAATATTTATACTGATGTTTAACACTGGCCAGGATTATCATCTCTACATTCTCAGATCATATACGTTGTATTATATAATAAATTAACACTATGAAAACATACAAAAACAAAACGAACGAAACAAGACGACCAGAACGTTATTGTTATGGACAAAATGATTGTGCTACATGTAAGTGTGGCGTATACATGATATATAATTATCAGAATCACTAGCTGGTTTGCACCGTAATAACGCCCAAAACACGAGAACGTAACGCATACCTATATAAATGCATAATATCAATGCTTGATAATCGAAATGAGGTGAACGACTTCTCGGCTTGAAGCGGTACATCAATAAAGTGTGCCTTGATAAACAATGAAACATCAGAAGGCTGTAGCGGATTTTGATTGCCACACTCACGGTGCGGTATCAACTATACTTTTTAAGGATTCATAATTGTGTTTATTGCTTCGCCCTATGAACAGTAAGTTGTCTGAAACTTGGAACATGGCTGCTGTAAACGCGGTGAATACAGACACTGTTGAACATCACTCATGGATATAACAAGGTAGATATTCCATTCATATCTACACGTATACTGGTACTCCGTGCTGGAACTTTCGGAAGCGAATTAGTGGGGCGACATGATATAGATCACTGAACGGGATTTACTTGTGTGAGTTTTCGCCAAGTTATCGACAAAAACACTATGGCTATCTGTAATTACGAATTCCCATGTGATACCCTCTCTTAGTTGCTTTCTCATTACCTCCGTAGAGATTCTAGGGCACTGGAGTTATGCTGACTAGAAGACACTACCAGATATCATAATGGCGACAGTCCAGAGTACTGGTGCCTGTGCTCAGGGTCTGTGATTGCTGATTTCTGTTTCTTTTCTGTGACCTTGACTTTACATCATATCGGTAAAATTAAAACGCGAAAATGACATATTTTAAAGCCTGGTTTACACGATCAAACCACTTTGACATCAATCTACGTCAAACTTTGGAATTTGATGCCATTTTGATATGTAAACCGAGACTTCAAACTACGTCAAATTACTTCAAAATACTTCAAACTCCACCATAAAGTTTGATCAAACTCAGTCAAACTGTTCAAGCTCGTGTCCATATCAAATTAAGAGAAAGCATGGTTTTCACTTTGAAACTCGTGACACTGAAGTATATAACACAGCCGTCCAGTTTTGATGCAACTTTCAACAAAGGAGCATAAGAAATTAACATCAAATAGAAATGTAGTTTGAATTTGTTTAAAGGAGTTTGGAGTGAGAAATTTGATCATGTAAGCCGGAAACTGAAAGAGTTTGGTGCAGTTTGAAGTAGTTTGACGTGAACACCCGCCGTCAAAGTACATCAAACTAACTTTTAGGAGTTTGAAGTAAAAAATTTGAAGTACTTTGATCGTAGTTTAAAAGAGCCTTAGTTAGAATAATTACTGAAATATACAACATGATTTGTGACACGATTCACGCGCCATATTTGATTTGACCGCATGCTTACCAAAACGTTAGAATATATAGTATACGATATTTCGTGATGAAAACATGCCGGATATAACGAGGAAATGACCTCCAGAATACATGATATTACGATCTACTTATAAATTGCTAATATAACTTAAGTGTTTGCACTTAACCACATGGCACAGTGTACATTGGATACTGACTTCACAATTTGACGAGACTCATTCGCACCTAATATGATACATGTGATGATACATGATCTAGGCAGTGTTTTAGTACCTAGATGTCGACGACCTTCCAGTGATTCGGCAAGTACATCAACTTCCTCTTCGACAATATCTTCACCTTCAGTGGGTCAGTTCAATCTGGACACCAGCAAATATTGATCAATCACACGGACTTCATCACACAAAAATTTCATATCTATGCGTCATTTGCTGGTTGATGGGATTAAGATTGAGCTCTGTCATAGATCAGAATATTAGCGAGAATGTGGAAATATTAGTTCGATATTGTTTAGGGTGTATGAAAAATTTTGATCGATAGGTGCTTAGGTGCGCCGAAATAAAAATCATCATGCTAAATGTACCATTTTATTTAAGTGCAGTTAATCATGTTAATAGCTGTAATTTGCTCGGTATATCATGACACTCAGCAGTTTTGTTCCAGTGTGGATCCAGTGTGAAACAAACATAAAATCTTTCATACACCCATTAGTCAAACGAAAGCGCACTAGGGCCAACACAGAGAGCAAAAAATGAACTCGTTATCTCGGAAAAACTTTGTTATCTCGAATTTAAATTCGTTATCTCGAATTTAAATTCGTTAACACGAAATTGAATTTCGTTATCTCGCATTTAAGAAATTCGAGATCTTGATTTTATAACTCGTTTTCTTGAGATAAAAAGTTGTCTCGAAAAAGAAAATTCGTTTTCTCGAATTTGAAAATCGTTGTATCGAATAACGAGTTTTCAAATTCGAGATCTCGAGATAACGAAATTTTATTTCGAGAAAACGAGTTTCCAACTCTTGCGTGCGGTTCAAGTTCCAGTACTTGTCTCTCACTGATAAAGCCAATCCAATTGTATTGTATTCCAACGCGTGGTTGTAGTTGACGGAAAATGGCAATATGGAGAACATCACCAGGCACATATCATTGATGAAAATACTCTTTGTGTCATGAATGTAAATATCAACTAGGCTATTACCACCGATACAACTAGATTTTAATGACGACAATAACAAACGTAAAATATAACATTTCGAAATAGAAACAAAACCCACCTAATAGCGCATAATTCCCGTTCCTTAGGCCTGGAAGTATCATAGTTTTTCATACCAGTTTGTATGTGAGCGAATCGAGGTAATTCAGGTTTTCCCAAAGGAATTATATTCCAATATGGTAAAATGCGTTGGTTGGCTTATTATGCTAATTTTACGACGAAACATAAGAATCAAAAGTGTGACTTGATTCGTATCCAAGATGCTAAACTCTTTCGTTCTGCTAAAGATAATGTACACCACAGAACGTGTAAAAGTGGTTTCGCAAGAAAAACTCACAAGATAGAGCTTATATTTGTATTTCAGCCATATGATGTCATCTACATGTATAGGGAATCTTTTGATGACCTTGAGGACCAATCCTGAGTATCTCGAGTCCGATCCTTCCCTTGTGTTTCAAAGTATTTGCAAATTAACAGTCTAGCGGTGAACGATTGACGTTGAAATCGTTTCCGAAGTTGTTGAACACAAAGGTGTATGTTTGCACGGATCCAAACCCAGCCAATTTGTCCATTTAAATTACTATGCATTTCTGTCTTTTTAACACACATGAACACAACATTATTTCCTTCTCTGTTCTGTTGAATAAATGAATAAGATGACTGTGCAAAACATTTATTTGAACCGATGTACATAGGTTCTGCAGTGAGTTTAATATCGAGAATAGGCCTAATACATGATTTTCTTCCGTCGACTACCACCAGTGATAGAAAACATAATCTCCGTTATAAAACACAGGTTATACAATATATTACATACATGTATATATGTACATGTAGACCACACATAGTCGTATGCGACTACTTTCATGTTTTTTTCATCACGTTTTGAACAATTCCATTCACGTGAAAAATATTGAATTGGCCCAAACAAGCGATTAAGTTCTGTCCTGCATAAAGCAACCATTGACGAATATCGATTGCAGCCAGTGTCTTGTGTCAAACACAATTCCGAAAGATAAATACACGAATCCGAAGTGTTTTTATGTAGCTTCCCTCGCATAAAGCCAGAATGTCGTCAGTAGTCCCTTCCCCTGTGTAATAAATGACGCAACAAAATAATGACCAAAATAATCTTCTTACTTAACACAAGTTCGCTATCAGTTCAAACGTATCATAAACACACAAACTCAGTTAGCAATATATGTGTATGACACCGACCTTGACATTGGTCTCCCCGCGACTCTCGACTCGGTACCGAGGATTGCCGAGTAGTGCCGAGCGCGTGCTTCCGCTCACGTGAATCTTCTCGGCTACTCGGGTTCGAATAGTAATGTGTACGTATAATGATAACATAGAGAGAAAAAGACAAATAAATAAATACACCTACAAAGGATCCGGATTCAAAATGGTCATATCAGTGACCCTACCTTCTCCCGTGGATTCCATCCTGGACGCCATGTTGACCGTATCTCCAAAGAGACAGTAACGTGGCATTGTCTGTCCAACCACACCTATTGACGGTTTAGTAATAAATCTTTATTTCATATACATTATTTACAGGTAGTGGTGTCCTGAAAGATCAACACAAGTAACATACATGTAAAAAGCATCAAATTATCGCATCAACGTGTATACCGACTGTTTTCTCAACAGTGGGCAGATTTGTTGACTGGCGACTTCCGTTGATAAAACTGATCACACTTACGATACATGGCACTGTAGTCACTGACTCGGGCATGACAAAACATTTCACTCGCACTGCAGCGTACGTATATTAATATTTTACAACATTCTGAAGGAAAAGCAACTGTAAAACTCGGTAGTGCTTTCTTCCCATGAACAGCCCATAAGGGACAAAGATACTGTATACTGTGGCGAAGTTTGAGGAGTACAACTTTTATACCTATATACATTATACCTTATAATGATAAAAGTACGATTACTTCTGGTGTTTCGAAAAGTGTTTCATTCCAAGATTTTGTTTCAGTGAAGAAAGTCGACAAACTTCCTGTCGACCCCTGTGCGATGGTAGCATTGACACGGACTGTGACAGACAGGCCACGTACCTGCAGCACACGGGCCCGTGTGAAGACCGATCCTTAGCTGGAGCGTCTCGCTCGGCCGGTGGCGGATCTTGAACGTCTTGACCTCCTTCAGGAGCTGGAGGGCCATGTCCGAAATCTCGGAAACGTGTCGGTCACCGTTCCGCTGTGGTAGACCACTGACCACCATGTAAGCATCACCGATAGTCTCCACCTATTATACGGAGGAATGTACGTGCATGACACACGCGTGTGTAAACTGATCGTGTACACGTTAAATAATGCCGTGCATGTGTATATGAAAAACGGAAACTCGGTCTCAGAAATAAACATTTGACCAAAACCTGAGCAGTACTCACGAACCTTGTACACGTCGTATTTCTCGATTATCCTGTCGAAGGTCGTGTAGAGGTCATTGAGCAGGTCGACGACCTCCATGGGAGTACTGGATGAGGACAGAGACGTGAAGCCCACGATGTCCGAGAAGTAGATCGTCACACTCTCGTACATCTCCGGGGATACTGTCTTACCAGTTTTCAGCTTGTCGGCCACACTCCTGCAAAACAAGAGAATTGTCATAACGGTGTCAGAATAGCCATTCGAGGCATACAACGCATGGCACCTCATTCAGATCATGAAATCCAATACCTGTTATTTCCAGTGATTACTCTCCTATATTACTAAGCAACACGTTTGTTCTTGATCGGCAAATATTAAAAATTTGAGCAACAGTTTAAATGTTTCATCATCTCATCTGTACGCACGGCGGCAGCATCCTATGAAGCAGGGTCTCCGTTTTTCTCTTCTCCTCCAGGAGCTCCACGGTACGATGTTGTACCAGACTCTCCAGATCACTGGCGTACTTCTCCAGCATGTATATCATTTTGTCCATGATGTTCGTGTTCCTGAACAATGTCAGCAAATGTCGTGCGTTATATATCATGGCGGTTCCGGTGGAACGTTGAACTAATGGGCATTATTACATGTATATACCTCGAGAAAAACATAACGTCTCCAATAATGATTGTTCGTGTCCATATACTAGATGACGCTTAATGAGCTTAAACCGCCTGGATGTTTGATTAGCACAAAGGCTATGAAAGGTTACCGGAGAAATGTATAGCGTTGAACCGCAACTGCTGCTTTTTGGCTTCAAGGTCATTGAAGTTCAAATTCAAAGTCCCCACTGAAATCACTAAAATGTGATTTCGCATTTAGATGTGCCAATCAATATTAAGGCTCTATCTTGAAGTTTTCTTGCAGATTATTGAAGAAGGAAACAGTGCATTTTTGTTGGCTTGAAATTGCTCAAAACGAAAATTGCCTTGATTTGGGACGAAAATTGTTTTCTTTTTCTGTCAAAATGTCAAGATGGCCGCTACACGCAGACCACCAAAACAACGAAACTTATACACTTCACAAAGTATGAGGGGAATCTTGTGAATGAAAAATCTCAAAACAGTTTTTGAGAAAATGGCCGCCAAAGTCAGAATTTGGCCATTTTTCGTCGAAAATAGAGGCCATTTCGAAAAAACAGCTCGAAAATGAAAAAAAAATAAAACTTCCTTATATTCTCGAAATTATTCCATGTACGTATTTTTGTGCAAAATTTTAGAAGAATCCGACCATAAACTTCAATAGGTTATCGGACCACAGGTTAGGCACCTAAAACTCAAAAAAAAAAATTTCATTGAGAATGGTGGTTTCCAATCCATATCCTACATCTTCCGCTCATTTTTTCCTCAAGGCATATAATAAGCTACATGTAGTGGGGTTCTTTACCGATTTTAGTGTTCCTAGTCATGCCGGAACCCACTCTCAAGCCCGTGGTTTCTTCGGCAAGAGAAAAAATCGAGCCGGAAAAAAACATATTGTCGATCACCTTTAATTAAGTTCTTTACCGGTAGTCTCGGTTTTCGCATTGGCTTCCTATTCTCACTTTTCGCGTAACACACGTGTGGCTTCAATTATAAGTAGGTTTGCCAGGAATACTCTAAAGGTGGTAGCGGTAACAGGTAATGAGATGGATTACAGCATGTACTGGCACGTACTTCCCACGATCGAATGACTTGAGGATTTTCTTGATATCGTGGCAGCCTGGCCTGGATGCTGGATCCTCGGCCCAGCACCGCGTCATCAGTGCTACCACCTGGGCAGTGATATCACTCTGTACGTTGTCCGGCACCATAGGTCGATATGGTTGTGATCCACCTTCTCGTACACGCGATATTATATCTGGAAATCGAAAGATGTCTATATAATCACAGGCCCATGTACACGGGCGTAGAACTGTTTCGCTATGAATGCCCTACGCGATGTTCAATGATACACCCTACGCCGAGTTGATTCCCTTTACCGATTAACACACTACCAAAACACGTGCTCAGGTGAACATTTCCAGTGCCAGTTGGGCACACACAGGAGTGAAGCATGTAGGTAGTATATTTGTATTTCTGAAATACTGATGGATGACACAGACCGCACGTAGGGACATATTAGATGCAAATACATTACTTGTTCTCATCGCCGTCATTAGAAATGTGGTTTTATCAGAATCTGTGGTAAAACAGTACTCACTGGCACTTCGGAAGTATTGTATAGGTGTATATAACTGAAATACTCACCACAAGAATTAATGATCCTCAACGTGCAATGTTTTTTGTTCATTTGAATCACTGGCGGAATATTTGCTGATAATACCCTCCACGCAGTGTTATGTTTCCCTTTACTAAGTGTCATTTTCCGAGATGTTTCCCTTTACTACACTCTGTCCTGAAAACTTCGTGCAAAAAAATTTGAAAACGAATAGTGACATTTCAAACTTGTATTTCAGAGAAATGGAGCGACCGAAACTGTGTACGTATTGTCACCAATAATCAAGGACCATTGGCACGTTCCTGTCCCATTTTATTGACATTTTACCATTTTTATGTGAGGTCTTGTCATCCTGAAGGACAACTCCGAAAAGGAGTTTGAGAAAAGTCCTTTGTTGTCATCATTCGTAATAAAGACCTACAAACACATCTATATATGAAAATATGTCTTACAAGTAGTCTTCACACACCATATTAAAGCAACTGCCTTCGAAAACAGGCAATATTTTTAAAAACTATATTTCATATTAAACATGTGAAATTTACTCAACGAGACGTACTCACATCAAATGTTATGTCTGCAACCCAGTATTTTGCGAAATTTTGCTTATTTGAACAGGCGGTTCACACGTAAATAGGCGGTTCACAGGAACTGTATCCATCACACGCAGATGTAAACAAAGCATAAAAGTGCAAGATGGACTGACAATTCCACGCACACCACTGTATATCACTGATTATCTTCTCATAACTACACTATATATACAGATAAAAATTAGCCCAAGGGCTAAGATAGGTTACCGGACAACTTTAGTTGAAACAGGACAGGTGATATATGACGTTCAGATTAACCAATCATCTTCGTGAACTTCAATGTCATCATTAAGTGTGCAGCATATAACATTGTATTCATGTATGTTCAAAATACAAATACAAGGTCTATCTACAAGTCTTTTGTCTATAGACGTAATTTACACATTTGACACTGAGATATAGAACTCAATGTCATCTGACGTCAAGTTCAAGGTCACCAAAAAAAAGCCACATATACATGAGGCCAATTTACACACTCAAGGGGCCTTTTAAGCAATTCAAAGCACTCCATCTTTATACACAATGTCAGGGACCCCAATTTGCATGTTTCATAACAAAAATCTCAAAACTGATCAGATAAATTTGAAGAAAAACGACCATAAATTAAACTTTGGGCCTATTCAGCCTAAATTTCGAGCCTTTTGAGCAATTCAGGCACTGTATACACTATGTACATCTTATACACAATGTCAAAAACCCCAATTACTATGTTTTGAAATAAAAATCTCAAAAGTGATCAGACAGTTTTCGATTAAAGACAGACAAGGTGCAAATTTGGGCATTTTTCGACTCAAAAATGGCTGTTTTGACCTTCAAGGTCATCCAAGGTCAAATTCAAGGTCACAACACAAGTCGCCATATATGACTTCCCATTTGAAAGTGCTAATTTCTAAGCTCTATCTTCAAGCGTTCTACGAGTACAGTCCTGACAGCACCCATTATGAAGGAAAAAAGTGCCGAAAATTTTCTAAATCCAAAATTTTTTTCAAAGGGTGAAAAATTTTTTTTGCCTAGAAATGGCCCAAAATGGATAGTAACGCGATTTGGGGCAAAAAAAAAATTTTTCACTGACCCGTCAAAAATTCAAAATGGCCGCCACACGCAGACCGGCGATTCAAGGGCAACAAAACATATATACATCATAAAGGTATATAGGGGGAATCTTCCGAAACAAAAATCTCAAAACTTATCAGACAGTTTTCGAGAAAAGACAGGAAAGCTGCAAATTTGGGCATTTTTCGACCCAAAAATGGCTGTTTTGACCTTTCAAGGTCATCCAAGGTCAAATTCAAGATCACCACACAAGTCGCCATATATGACTTCCCATTTGAAAGTGCCAATATCTAAGCTCTATCTTTAAGCGTTCTATGAGTACAGTCCCTGCAGCTCCCATTATGAAGGAAAAAAGTGGCGAAAATTTTCTAAGTCCAAAATTTTTTTCAAAGGGTGAAAAAAATTTTTTCGCCTAGAAATGGCCCAAAATGGATAGTAACGCAATTTGGGGCAAAAAAAATTTTTTTCGCCGACCCGTCAAAAATTCAAAATGGCTGCCATACGGAGACCGGCGATTCAAGGGCAACAAAACTTATACACATCATAAAGGTACATAAGGGGAATCTTTTGAAACAAAAATCTCAAAACTGATCAGACAGTTTTTGAGAAAATGGCCGCCAAAGTCCAAAATTGGCCATTTTTCGTCAAAAATGGCCGCCATTTTGAGAAAAATGCGAAAATCAAAAAACTAAAAAATAACCCCCTCTTGAAATATTTTTAGGCAACTTTGTGCAAAATTTCAGGAAAATCCGCCTGTAAACTTTAAAGATAAAAATGTGGACGGACGACGGACGGACGACGGACGCAACGTGACGGCAATAGGTTATCGGACCATAGGTCCGGTAACATAAAAACTGGAGAATGTACTCGATGTGGACATTTAAGGGCAATTTGAGCATTTGTTTACAATCGGGTTTGATGGATACACTTACTTTGTTATATTCAGAACTGGCATAAAATGTGTGTTAAAACGGATGTAAACTCGGACGGACTCTAATCGTCAAAACCAATAAAGCACGTTTTGTTGTCTTGTATCAGACAATTTTCAATAAAATTTAGTTTTGAAAAAAAATATTGCATACATTCGAAGGCAGTTGCTTTAAAAATGCAGGACGGATTTAGCGATTGAAAAAGTGGTTAAAGAATAACGCATCCAGAATACACAAAGGATTGCGTTTTCATCTACAACGCAATCCAACCAATCTTTGCAGAATAAAAATATTTCAACGTTGCTGAATATCCCTTCTCTTGACACTGCAGGGGCTTCTCCGCCTCCAATCACAGGGACCACTGGCAAAAATTCCATCTGATAAATGATAATAAGTATGATTTATTTGAATACCAAGAACAACATAGAACCTGGGATAGAAAGTACCCGGTATGTAATAAAAGTGAAAGTGCTTCTAAACTGAATTTGCTTTAAACCTATTATGATGGCACAGTGTGTAAGGGGTAGCGGCACCATGCGACAAGGGAAGCTTCGTGTGTGACAATATTCCGTAAAGGGTATCAGGTGCAACAAAAATTTTACCATGATTCCGACATATAAATCGCAATATATACATAACATGATTCATGAAACACAAATAAGATGCTTGTATTTTGATCTTTGACTGTAACACATTACAGAAGTGACAAATTTTCCAATATTGCTGAGTAAATATAATGTCATCACTGTTCGGAAACAAACAGCCCTCATTTTCTGCACATATAACATCAACACTGGTAAGTCAACCGACTGCTGTATGAAGGTTTTTTTTACTAAAACTCACTTTTGCCGAAGTTTTGGTTCGTAAGCACGTGTTTGTCTAGTTTGTTAGTCGGTAAAGGGAATCAACACCGCGTAGGGTGTATCATTGAAGATCGCGTAGGGCATTCATAGCGAAACAGTTCTACGCCCGTGTGTACTGTAGTTCAGTGACACTAGAGGCTATCTTGATGTAACACACTTCACTTGGAAGCCAAACGGCAATCTAATACCAAGTTTCATACTTTAAGATAAAAAAACTAACAAAGTTGACATTCTAGATCGATCATAGAATTTCTGGGTCCGCACATGTTGAGCCTGTGCATTTGCTTCAAATCAAATAAATTCAGTTCAATTGAAATCAAGCACGTGACCTGCGAACTATAGACTGTGACACGCGATGTAACGTTACAAACTGCACAATGTCACAGGTCGCAGTTTATCGCTCGCATGTCGCAGCTCACATACGAGTCGTGACAGGGATTCCATAGAATACACCCCAATATGTCTTCTGGCCCAAAATCACAATAATAATCCATTCCTGGTGAATGTAAACAAGACAGATCCTTGAACATGATCAGATTCGCGAGATCCCCTTTTCTAGTTGAAATTTAATATTGGAGTAGATTGCCGACTTTTTGAGGTTTTGCGATATATATGAGTATGAATTTTGGTAGGAAATAAATATACATGTATTAAAAAAAAATTAGCTCAAGGGCTAAGATAGGTTACCGGAAAATACAAAATAGCTATTTTGTCCCATGGCCTTGAAAATAAGGTCGCGGTCAAATTTAAAGTCACGAGAGTATTCAGCATACCGGGGGTATATGATTTCCTATACGTTCACAATTGATTTCTAAGCTGTAAATTCAGTAAAAAGAGAGATACTAGTATTAGTCATTATGTCCTGTGACCTTGAAAATGAAATAAAAAGTCAAATTAAAGGTCATCAGAATATTCAGCATAAATTATTTGCTGTATGTCCACAATAGAATCCTAACTTGTAAATTTGATAATAAACAAGCTATTAGCCAAGTTGTCCTGTGAAACCTTGAAAATGAGGTCAAAGGTCAAATAAGGTCACGACAATATTAAGCATATATTATTTCCTATTTGTCCACAATTGATTCCTATTCTGTAAAGTTGATAATAAGCGAGATATTAGCCATTCTGTGCTCTGACCTTGAAAATGAGGTCAAAGATCAAATTCAAGGTCATGACAATATTCAGCATATATCATTTCCCATCTGTCCACAATTGATTCTTAAGTTGTAAAGTCGATAATAAGCGAGATATTAGCCATTTTGTTCTTTGACCTTGAAAACAAGGTCAAGGTCAAATCCAAGGTCATCACAATGCTTGGACAATATAATTTCCACAATCGATTCCTAAGCTGTAAAGTCGTAATGAGCGAGATATTAGCCATTTTATGCTCTGACCTTGAAAATGAGGTCAAAGGTCAAATTGAAGGTCATCAGAATATTACGCGTATATCATTTCCTATATGTCCCCAATTGATTCCTAATCTGTGAAGTCGGTGATGAGCGAGATATTAGCCATTTTGTCCTGTGACCTTGAAAATTAGGTCAGAGGTCAAATTCAAGGTCACGAGAACATTCAGCATATATCATTTTCTATATGTCCACAATTGAATCATAATCTGTAATCTCAATATTAACGTAGTCCGCTACAAACATGGAGGTAACGGATAGTCAAAATTTAAAAGTCATTTCTTGAATATTATCTCTTCAAAATGACATTATTTTATAGAGTAAATGATCAGCATCCTAATACTGAAAAGAAAATAGGGGGTCACCGTGCTCGTTTCTTCTACATATTCGATCAAAATCACACATAGTTACCTAAAATGACATAAATTCTGGCATTTTTGCACATTTTTTCGTCCATATTCACATCTTCCATCGTGTTTTCCATGAGAACGGATACGGTGACCCCCTATTTTCTTTTCAGTTTTAGGATGCTGAACAGTTACTCTATAACATATATCATTTTGAAGCTCTATATTATGTTGACACAGTTATTTATTTTAAAAAACTCTTTGACCCCCTCCCCTCACTGTTTGGAGCGGACTACCTTAAGTGAAATATTAGGCAAAATGTATCCCATTATGAAGCATAGGAGAATCTAACATGGGAAAGTCCCATTTGGGCCGAGTTCGGGCCCAAAATGGTCCACTTCGAGCGATTCAAGCGCGACGAAACTCATATACGTCACGGGGGTACATTTGAGGAGTGTTATGCATCAATAAGAAAAAAGTTACTGAACAGATTTTGAGGAAACGACCGTCAAAGTCCAAAATTGGCGTTTTTTCGTCCCCCATTTTGAAAAAAATTGCGAAAATAAAAAAAAAACATACCTCTCGCTCGAAATATTTTTAGGCATTTTTGTGCAAAATTTCAGAAGGATTGGATTGTGAACTTTAAAGATAAAAATGTAGACGGACGACGACGACGGACGCAAAACCACGGCAATAGGTTATCGGGCCAAAGGTTGCCGTTTGACGTTTGACGCCGACGGTGTTAAAAAATGAACAAAATGGTGTTAAGGTGCGTCAATATCATTATCGTTTCGTATTAGGTTGCAATATGATCGTGCTAAGAACCTTCCGGTTAATTAGCATGGGATTAAGTTCTCAGATACGTCATTCGAGTCTGGGCACTTCAATCTGCATACACATATCGGTTTCTAATGTCACGAAAGATAATATCTCCCCATTCGATCCATATTATGTAAGTATAATCTTGAACTACGGTGCCTTTTGTCCTATCTTTAGAATATGGAACTAGCTTAGGCTTTATCACAACCTAAATGTCTCCCTAATATTGGAAGCAAAATGGTAAATATTAAGCGCTCAGCAACAACAGGTGAGCAAATATTGAGAAGTACAGCATTATCGTTGGAGTTTGGGTTCGCTGTGCTCCGAAACTGTCAGCACAACAAACTTTGCAGAACACGTACGAGGTATTTCCGATTATGTGCCGAACTTGAACTCGAACTTGAACGAATCAAATGAAGGGGGTGGAGAGGGGGGGGGGGCGGGGCTCTCACCTTTCGGATCATCCCTCTCAAAGAATGGCATAGCCCTGTAGTATGTCTCCTGTAGTATAATGGCGAAGCTGTAGACGTCTCCCTTCTCAGTGCCGTACGGGGGTCGTTCCCTCTCAATCATCCTCAGTAACTCGGGCGACGTCCACAGAAGCTTCTGGTACTTTTTGAACTCCGACTGATCCTGCTCCGGAACATCTTCCATGAACTTAGTCAGTCCGAAACCCGAGAGCTTCAGCACCCAGCGACTGTCAATCAGACAGTTGGAGCTCTTCAGGTCCCCGTGGCTGCCGAAATGTGTGCTATTTAGGAAGCACATGCCCTACGAACAAAATTGACAATTTAGGTGTGTTCAGTAGTTGCAAGCAACCATTTGTCGTTTTATTGTTTTGCTACACTTTGTTGAGTGAATGAACGACATGAACTCACGTTGACCAAGTCCTTCAGTAGGGAACTCTTGAACATCCAGTCAAGTCTCAAATCGTCGTTCTCAATGACATCCTGGTTAAGAGATTATCCATAAACCAAGATCAATGATAAATTATGCAAGTATACATGCGCATGAGGTGTCTACACCTGTTTAGTGTTCAATAGCATAATATTTGGTGCAAATGGCATGATATTTGTATGATATTATATAAATTAATGTTCAATCAAACTCTGTATGATAATGATGAAAAACACAGACACACATTTTAACAGCGTCAAAACATTCATTAACTCCAATAAGCTGCGTCCATGGGCGCCATCAAGGTGGTTATAGTAAGGGGTTAGACTAAAATAATTCGGTGCATTAACTGGTAAATAAATATGCCAAGCAAGCAACAGAAATCGCATTGTGCAATAATAGACATAGCTAGCAGACATGTAATAGGTTCATTCATGCTCATCTACTCTATCCATTGCGACCATCTTTGTCCTGCTAATGGTGAGCATGCCTGTGGATATTTCATGGTGATTCTATGAACGTCTCGGGATATCGTTTTGAAAAAATGACATATGGCACTTTAAAAAAAACTTCGTAGAACGATATGAAAAAAATCTTCGTAGAACGAAATAGAAATGTATACACGTGTATAAACTTCAATGTTTTGTACATCGACTAGACGTTCTGCCTCCCCCCCCCCCCCCCATCACAGCCAATATTTTAGATTGATGGCTGAATATCTACATGTAAGAGTTCAAGGCATCATTCTGTTTGATTTGGAGTAAGACTGTTTCAACTCAGGAATCCAATATGTTACGTGTTCAGTACGTGTACTTCATCTGTAGATATCAGTAACCTTCTGCAGCTATTTTCGATTTGTTCACTGAGTTACAGTATTACCAATAATGAACTTCTTAATCACAAGAACAGGGATAGTACATGTGATAGCCTGGCAATTATACATATGTACACATATATTTGATGGTATAGCGCTTATGTATTTAGTATACATACTTATATTATACCTACAACCATTTATAAACTGACTCATACAAAACGAGAGAACTACCAAAGAAAGGGTGACCAGCAGTGATTGTTTCTAAGACGGCTCGGTCCCCGGATGAGCAGCACTTTATAGCATCTACCGGGTTGATGAATGATTCTATATAAAGGACTAAAATCTATCCGTTCGCGATACGGAGCGACTATCTTCGTTCACAGTCTCGCCTTACTTGTGTTCGGGGACACTGATGTGACTGGCAAGGTACATGTGTTACAATTGCCCAGCTATGAAATAACATACTGGTTATTTCAATGTCTGGATTGTTTCCCGTCTCCGGTATCTTAGGATAAATGAATGGTTATAAACTTGCGAACATTTTGCCCCTTTATAAGTGATAAGGCCTAAGTTAACAAACTATGTATGTAAAAATTATCGTGACCGGGTTAACACTGATTTTTCTACTCGTTTACATCGCTTTTCTTCATATAATTTTCTGCGATGCTGAGTAGTATCGTGTTAACTTGGCATACTTCACCTTTGAGTCAAACGGCCATTAAAAGGGATGAAAATCGTATGGTTTTATGTTCGAAGGTCATGACCTTGACGGGAGAAAAAAGCTCATTCCCTTGAAACTACGTGACTAGTATCCAAACCGTCGATGGCGTTTGTGACTATATATAATGTGGCATATGTTCTGTGCACTTTTTGTTATAACAGCACAAAAATAATCTTGTTATATTGGAATATGGAGTCCAAAAACATGCTGTGAAACACAACATACATGTAGATCGGGGGCAAATTGACTATGAAAAAAATTAGGCCAAGGGCCGAAGATAGGTTACCGGACAATGTTTAATATTTTAGATGTTAGCCAGGTCACTGGTTGAATTCAAGGTCAAGAGAATATTCAGCATCTATAACATTAAGCATATAACATGTCCACAGTTGATTGCTAAGCTGCAAATTCAATAATCAGCGAGATATTAGCAATTTTGTGCTGTGGCCTTGAAAATGAAGGGGCAAAGGTCAAATTCAAGGTCATCAAAATATTCAGTGTATATCATTTTCTATATCATGTCCACAATTGATTCCCAAGCCATACAGTCAATAGAGGAGCAAGATATGAGCCAGTTTGTCCTTGGACCTTGAAAATGAGGTCAGAGGTCAAATTCAAGGTCCGAGAATATTCAGCATATATCATTTCCTACATGTCCACAATTGATTCCTAAGCTGTAAAATCGATAATAAGTGAGATATTAGACATTTTGTCCTGTGACCTTGAAAATTAGGTCAAAGGTCAAATTCAAGGTCATGACAATAATCTGCATATATCATTTCCTATATGTTCATAACTGATTCCTAAGCTGTAAAGTCGATAATCAGCGAGATATTAGCCATTTTGTCTTATGACCTTGAAAATGCAGTCAAAGATCAAATTCAAGGTCATCAGAATATTCAGCTATATCATTTCCTATGTGTCCACAATTGATTCCTAAGCTGTAGAGTCGATAATAAATGAGATATTAGCCATTTTGTCCTGTGACTTTGAAAATGAGGTCAAAGGTCAACTTCAAGGTCATGACAATAATCTGCATATATCATTTCCTATATGTTCATAACTGATTCCTAAGCTGTAAAGTCGATAACAAGCGAGATATTAGCCATTTTGTCCTATGAACTTGAAAATGGGGTCAAAGGTCAAATTCAAGGTCATCAGAATATTCAGCATATATCATTTCCTATATGTCCACAATTGATTCCTAAGCTGTAGAGTCGATAATAAGCGAGCTATCAGCCATTTTAAGCTCTGACCTTGAATTGAGGTCAGAGGTCAAATTCAAGGTCACGAGGATATTCAGCATATATCATTTCCTATATGTCCACAATTGATTCCTAATCTCTAATCTCAATATTAAGTGAGATATTAGGCATAATGTGTCCCATTATAAAGCATAGGAGAATTTAACATGGGAAAGTCCCATTTGGGCCGAGTTTGGGCCAAAATGGCCCACTTCGAACGATTCAAGCGCAACGAAATTTACAGACATCATAGGGGTACATATGAGGAGTGTTATGTATCAAAAAGAAAAAAAGTTACTGAACAGATTTTGAGAAAATGGCCACCAAAGTCCAAATTGAGGCATTTTTCGTCGAAAACGGCCGCCATTTTGAAAAATATGCGAAAATCAAAAAACTAAAAAATGCCTCCTTCCTGAATTATTTTTAAGTATTTTTGTGCAAAATTTCAGAAGAATTCGCCCGTAAACAAAAAAGATAAAAATGTGGACGACGACGACGACGGACGACGGACGACGGACGACAGACGACGGACGCAACGCCATGCCAATAGGTTATCGGACCATAGGTCCGGTAACCTAAATATACCCTCATTATTCTAAACAGTGGTATGCTGTAGTTCAGAGCAAGTGTAATAAATGAAATAATTGATTGTAACAATATTCGTAATCATATTTTTGTATGGTGCTTCTGAAATCGAGCAAAATCAGGAAAAAATGACCACGTGGCAATGTTTGTCACCACTACGTACCTGAATACGTCATTTTACGACATCATTATGAGAAACGAGACTTACATGCCTTATAGGGTCTGTAAGCGAGATTTGAAACGTCACGTTATTTTGCGTTATTTCGTATTTTTGGGACCATTCGAATTTCCCGCCAAATGTTCGGCCCAATCATGTAATTTGGATACACGCGGTTTTACACTATGTAAAAGCAATTTATCGGAAATACACAAGAAACCCACTGCACAAATTTCAACAGATACTAGTTGGCATGTGCTGGTCTATTTAGAGTTTCATCGAATATTTCCTGCTCAATACAGAGCGTGAATATGCTGTGTTTGTATATTTTAGACACGGTATCTTTTATAGAGAAAAAGTGATATTAATTGCAACAAACTGTAGTAGTATACTACCCATCAACAGTTTCGTGGGCCGCATGTGTTGTCGTGTATTTTTGGCACCATTTATATCACAACATCACCAATAAAATTTAATCATCAGCAATTTAAGGGGCGAAAATCACACTATAAAACACTATGTAAATAAGAGGCAATTTGAGTCATTCAAGTCATATCTATCGTGCTATATTCAACACAAATAAGTAACGGAGAGCCATTTTATGGAACATAAAAAAGGTTTATTATTCTATTCCAAATCATCTTTTTCTGCGGTGCCTCTGAACCCACGGAAATCCGGCAAAAATGATTGGACCCGGAAGTACTAGATTACGTACCCAATTACGTTATTTCACGACATAAGACGAACGAGACTTACAGAGCCTATTCGGTAGAAAATTGCCGTTTTTCTCTCAGACAAGATATATGACAATACGATACCATTTGACCGCAAGAATATCGGCAAAAAAGAAGGTGTGAACGAGTTTTTAAATTCAGAGTATGAATAGACGAACGTATGGTACTTGGCGAATACATGTACATGTGGTTTGAAAAAACTTTAACCACAACAATCATACATGTACGTGTATGTTCGGTGGTGTTTCAGTCACGTTTCATTTTATAAATTACTACATGTACATGTAATGATATTTGTATGAACACAATAATTTTACACGGACATGTAGGTACAAAATAACACATAGGAACATAAATAGAGATTGCTGACAATATAGTTTATACGTACCTGGAGACTTCCTTTGGTACAGTACGTAAACAGAACACACGTATTAGGAGGATCCACGCAGGCTCCAATGAAAGGGTTGATGTTTTCGTGTACTAGGTCTTTCAACTGATGAAAACATATCAGTACCGAGGTTAATGCGATATCTCCACCTAAAGATGACATATCAATGGATATCTGTATGGCTGAATACGTACCGCTTTCAGTTCCACCATTAGCGCCCGGTCCACCTTGCAGGCGGGCTTAGCTATTCGGTTGAAGGCCACAACGGTCCCCTTGTAGACAGCCACATTGGCAAACATCTGCTCCTTCACAGTGTTGGTATTGGAACCTAAAGACAGTGCAGATTTCCCAATCGTTGCCAGCGAGGCCATGCTGCGAAAACTTGTGGCACCCTAGTCAAGTAGATCAAAGAGTGCCATTATCTACAGGTACAGGGATGAATATCAATGGTATTTCCACAAACAGTCAAATACAATACATTAGATCCATTCTGATGTCTTTCTGCCACGAGCTATGTACTCACATTTGTTACACCTTTCTGGTTGAAGTCGATGTCACAAAAGTCAATTTTCCACGTCATCATTTGGAGGTTTTTCTCGCGAATCTGTTGTCTGAGTAGAGTGATATTCAGGTAGCGTTATAACCATATGTACATGTGAAAAGTTTGACGTCGTCCGCTATCCCGGATCCTCGCGGATAAGCCGCTCACCGTGGGTCACGGCGGTTGTGTTTTTGTTTGCTTGAAGTTAAGTTCAACACAAAACATTGAATAATTTTTGCCCATAACTTCGTTTTGAGATCGTCGGATCAATTTTAATTTTTATGTCTTTTGATTTAACATAAAACCACTGTTTTTCCACTAAACATAAAACCACTTTTTCCACTTTTTCCCACTAAGTTTCAGACTTTTACGTTCAAACTGTTTGTAATCTACATCAATGCTAAGTTTTACCTGAAACATGATATTTGCTAGTCTGAACACTATTTGACATTTCATTTGATGTTTGAAATGCATACCCTGTAGTGCTTCGGAAAGAGAATATTTGATCAGAATACACCCGTACATGTATCTTTCTCCAACGGCACACAAATCTTGAAATCCTCAGATTTGTTTGAATGCCTGTGATTCCATTCTGAGACTAAAACTTAACAATGGGGCAGATTCTCAACTTTTTCAGTTCAGGTTTGAAATTTGGTGGGAAGATATGTTTTGATGAAAAATGGGAACATATAAAATTCCAAATAGATTTGAAAATCAAATTTATAGGCAAAAATCATTGGAGATTTTGTGCTGAAGTTGGCTTGAGCATCAAGAATAAATCTTCTGTACCTCTTGAAGAATACAATGAGGCCAGCCACCAGGAGCAGTAGCAAAACGGCAAGCGGAACGGCAATACTTATTGTTGTTTCTGAAATATGATAAAAAAATCTATATAAAAGATTATATCAATGGTATTTGGTAGGTGGCGAGCATTTTGAAAATGTTTCTGATTGTGATGTTTTTCTTCGATCGATTTATGATTCGATTTATTTCGGAAACAGTATCCACAAAGGACATTTATTAGAGTACATTTGTGATCAAATGAATGCTATTCCCATGATGGCACACGAAAGTCATGCGCAGTTTTCCCACTGAGTGTGGTCCTATTAGGGAAGTGGATAATGCAATTCGTTCTGTCAACCGCTATTTTGCATCATATTTTTGTGTATACTAAAGTACCCCTCTCTACCCCTAACTATACACGTAGTTACATTTGCAGCTGTTAATGTAGCGCTCACGTTTTTGTTGACAAAGTTCGTTCTTGAATCCACACTCGGGTGTATCAGGCGGGGGCAAGCCTCCCTTTGTTCCCCAGTACGGCTCAGTAGTATGTGTGATACCCTGGTGACATACACATATCCATAGAAACAGGAGTGGCAGATGCATTTCGTATTGCATTCCTTATATGGGTACATGTACTTGGTGATCATAAAAATAATATATAACAGCTTACTAGTACATTTGTACAAATACATGCAACACAGAGCCATACCACATGGCTTACACTATACCATATAGACGATCCTTTATACCATGTCAACTTACCGCTGGTGTAGCAATGGACACGTAGGCGTAGGTACGGCAGCTGTCCCTGTCCGGGGGACAGTCCCACACCCAGAAGTCAGGCTCCCGGTCAGCGTTGTCGTTCATCACCACCCGACCTGTCCAGCCTTTAGTTGTGCAAGTACCAAACAAGAAAACAGCATCCTCGAGACCTGACAGTCATGACTGGACAGTGAGCTTTCGGCTACATGTAATATAGCATTATAGTATACCTTGGAAGACTCTGTTCCTGGCCCTGCTGAAAACCAGCCTCCCGTCTTTGTAGTCAGCTCCCTCGGCCAGCATCTCATCAAGTATGGTGAAATACAGGTACGAGGCATCGGCCAGAAACATTGCGTATGGATGGAACTGAAAAACCAATATAACCAAATCAACCAACAAGCAGGTAAAGTCAAAGAAACGAGTACTGAACATTTGTTTTTCTCCTCTTTTTCCAGCGTAATGGGCCACTTATCAGCAGCTCACCCAGTTTAGCTGATCTCTGTTCCATGGAGGTCTCCTGAACCTCTCAATCAGACTCTGCTCGAAATTGGCGTAAATTTCTTCGCTAAAACTCGCCAGAGTCACCTGAAAAACCAAGAAAAACGTTTTCATACTTGTCTTCGTCAACATCAAGTATCTTGCTGATCTCTTTCTGACCAACTCTTACATGTACCTGTTTGAGAGAGACGAAGACGTCTTTGAGGTGTTCCCCGCCCGGCACAGGTTCACCGGTGTCCGAGTCCAGCCACGGGTACTTGTTGAAGTTGTACGGCAGCATCGTGTACGACACGAAGGCGTACTCCGGAGAAACCATCCCCAGCTCGGCCGAGACGTTCATCAGATGCCGCATCGCCGTGTTCGACAGACACACGATAATAACTGGGGAAAAAAACATAGTGATGGTGCTTTCTGATAACATCGCCATCAGACTACAGAGAGTTTATTATTAACAGTGAACATCCTTGGTACATATAAATTGAGAATATTTGAACGTATCGGCAAGTATAATTTAAATGTACAGTTCAAACATCTGATGTGGAATTTCAAATAAAATGTCGTCATGCCTATTGCCACATGTTCTATCGCTAAGCATAACATGTGGAGCGTACTGCGAGTGCGTTCCTGGATGCGGAGCAGCCCGGCCCTGATCTCCTCGTCCGTGACGCTCCACGGCACCTCGATGCTGTCCGTCACCGTCACGTTCATCGCCTGGGAGTCGCGCGGGGGGGGGGGGGGTGTGATCGTCACCGATTATTGAAAAAATGTAAAATGATCCTTGTGCTTGGTCTGCTCTGGATCAAGCATGGTTTCTAAATTTCAGGATTGAGACCTTGACATAGATTAGTTATAGGCATTGCAGTCTACACAAGGATTGGCGAACTGAATATCAATATCATAATTATACGAAAAATATGATAATGCTACGAGAATATGAATATTCAGCTGAAAGTAATACACTATAGGGATGAGTATTGCGCAAGTCCGCACCTCCAGCCTTCTTCTGATGCCGGTGACGCCCTGTGCACACTCGACGTAACTATTCGTTAGGTAGGCGGTCCTGGTCCACTTGTACTTGGTGAAGATCTGCTCGAAGGCACGGCCCACCTTGTCGGCCGAGGGCATGATCCGCACCAGGGTCGGGTAGTCGGCCTTGTTCTCCAGCTCGGGGTCCGAGCACACGGTCGGGAAGCGTGGCATGTTGTAGTAGGTGTCGTAGTAACCAGCCGGCTTGCACACTGTACACGTACGGGAGTGGACAGTGTTCAGGTGTTTTTGTATACAATTTGGGATTGTTTGAAAACAGTTTTCGAAGTATTTGTATTTGGAATTCAGAAGGCAAATAGTATTTTTGTGTGCATGTATTTGAACACTTGTCCCAAGTAATTGATTTTCAAATGCTTTGAAATACAATGTCAAATATTTTACTCTCGTGATTGTCATGATAATCTCTAACTTGCCATGGTAATAACACACTGCCATATATGTACATCTATCTAATATGGAACTTTTAGATCACAAATCCCACCACAAAGGGTATTTCCACTTATTATACTGTCAAAATCATGTACCGATAATGATTATACCAAATAATTAGACCTATATACACTAAAAATATTTTGTATTTGTATATAATTTTGTATTTGTATATAAAATGAAGTATTAACTTTATTCAAATACATGAGTTTTACAGTATTTGTTTTTGGACAATTCACGGATATTCGTATTTTAAATACTTTGCAATGTATTTAACTCCATGTTTGGAGATGTTCTGTCAATGTCATAGTTTGATACAGCCAATTTCCAGCAGGAAAAAAGTGGTTTTTTTTTCAACTTGCATCCATTAAGCCTACTATAACTCAGCCAGGATATTCTAGCAGTGATGACATGTAACTGTGTCTGGAGTCAATGGGGACATCTGTCGATGTCTGTAAGGCTGAATATAATACTTATTGACATGTATCTCTGAATATGAGTGGGTTTCCGTGACTATTTCACAAAATATCGATGGTGATGTTCGCATTGTTTTCTAGTGTAGAGCTCTCCATAATTGCACGGTATAATGTATCATGAAATTCCTTCGACTTTCACAACTGACATTTTATATGTCACAATACGTGTCTTAAATGTGTCGTCAGAATAGCGAAAAGATTTAATGCACATTAGGTAAAGTCAGAAAAACGATATCGTGTTTGGAACCATCGAATTGCCCGTACTGACCTGCAGAGAAGAGTTGACCGAGTATGACATCGACCTTCTCGATGGATATGAGCTCGATCTGGCCTGCCACGCCTCTGACAGACGCAGACCCTGTCTCTCGCAAGGCGATACTGTAGGGTAACAAAACACGTCAAATACATACATGTAACAAACCGCACCATGCACTTAGAGCCGCAGGTCTCATATACATGTACTGGTGGGTTATCTTTGCAGACTCCAGGATTGTATTCACGCGTGGAAGTGTTACTTTTAAGACTCTACTGTATTTTGATATCTTGATATTTCCTTCTTCAAAACTTCATGGGCTGTACATGTATTTTAAGTCCACATATATAATAAAATTAGTCTGTATATGATAAAACGTGGACTTATGAGTATGATGCTGGATCTCGAGAAATGAACGAACGCTCTATTTCGAGACTCAGACAGTCGACGTCACTAACCTGAAGGTGTGGTTTAGAAGGTGTCCTTCCCCCTGAATCTTGTCCAGAGCCATGCTGATGGCCGCCTCCGCGAAACCATCGATGTACGTGGAGTAACCGATACGTATCCGCACGGCGGATGACAAACTCACAAGGACGCTAATGATGCAAGTCACAATAGCCGTTCTCATGTTCAAACTATATTGCGACTTCATTCGTGGAGGTAATAGCGAGCGTGTACGATTTCACTGTTCGTGGAATGCCCTGGTCGTCGAAAAGAAACAAATACAGGCCCTATATATATCAAAATAATCATAAATTAATAGCATCATATATAAATACATAAAATAGGCATACAAGATGCCGACATACCATATATATACATAATGTATATAATATATACCATTTACTGTAACATGATACATAACAATTCTTTCTATAACAAGGCATATTCGATGCAACACCGAAGAATGGAATTAATTCATGAGGTGATGTCTATATTAGGAGAACCATACTCACCTTCAATAGTGAAACACGTATTTGAATGTGCGACGAGTGATTTACAGTTGGTTGGAATATATAAATTACTTGTTGATTATGTGTGGATGATGAATTACTCGAATCCTAGAAATAATGACATCGAGATCATCCACGATCTCTTGACGACAGTCATGAAAAAAAACAATGTCTGTAAATCCAGCATGATGGGATAATTCCTGTGGCAGAATTGAATCGATCACAGTGGACCTGACAATAACAATCAGATGAATTATGCCTGCATGAAGTCGCTACTTGAATCGGCGTTACGCCATCCTGTCAGTTCCCCTGTTCTCTGGCAAAGTTAAAACGACCCCTTTGTCCAGTAAATTGTGTTTAGATTGACGCGCCTGAGGCGATCGACAATGAGAGGCTATCTTCTGAGAATGCTCTCGAAAATAAACAAAGGAATTGTAAAATACATTATCAAGAACTCGCCAGTCCACCCCATGGAGACGATATTGTTTCATCGCATGTATGTCAAACAAACAGAGAGGAGAATCATGTAGTAAGTGTAGTAAACTACACTATATTGGTGCACCATGGCCTATCCCCGAACCCTGTACGATTTCAGGCTCAAACATTATTACATGTACATATATTGGATCGAGCAGAGGACCATATTCAATGACACGGCTGATGGTGCGTGATTTCCCCGCGGTACGTTTGTCCTTGGCCTCCTTCATATTAATGTTTCCTCAGTGAACAATGCGTTTAGAAAATTTGCAATTGCGTTCATACGTTAACTATATATCAAAACGTATCATGTAGTAGATATCGCACACCTAAATGAGAGACTGTTCTTGTATCTGGTAGCAATAGAGGGCTTCTGTCCCGAGATACAGATACAGACCCGAGAGAAGAATAACAATAATGATACGGTGACTTACCATTATATTTAACACGTCAAAACGTCTTCTTGTGATAATTTTCACGGTAAAACATGTTCACATGATATATCTTCACGGCAAGATGCATTGTTGTTATAATTTTGATGGTAACACGCCTCATCAAGATGATTTTCTTAGTTTTCACTGTGACACTCAACACGGCAGGTCGTGACAAAATTATGTGGTGAAGTGGATGATCACTTAACACTTCCATACAACCCCGCCACATGTTATTGTTTGATCCAGATAATCAACGTGGTCTATACTTCTGCTATCACATATCACACAGAGGGGGTGTATGCTAGCTCAGAGTGTTTGATCGATAATTCGGAGAAACAAATACAGAACAATCCACAGATGCGAATGTATCATAAATGAGTTTGATCAACGGAGGAATCCCATTTTGAAGGGGTTTTCCCATATGGCTCGACCGGTGCCATTCCGCAGTATGACCGAGATAATTATGTTGACTTCGCGAATGGAAACACTTTGGAATTCCTAGCCATTATGGAGTCTATGTATTGGGACAACATATCGATGGTAATAATAGACATAGTGCTAACATTCGGAATCTGAGGCGCTTGTCAAAAAAAACCCAGATATTGAAGTGTTTACTTCAGATCACACCCGACGCGGCTGAACTACGCGGGACGTTATCACTGAACACTGGTGCACGTGTATATTTCACCTTGAAAATATCAACATTATAAAACAACAACAAATAGTAATACAACAAAAGCATACCTGTGCGAATCATATAATATCTATTGACAATATACAAGTAGTTATTGTTGTGATACTACTGTTATGATGTTATGATAATACTAGTATTCCCTATCATAATTTTCCAAATAATTTACCAGACAAAAAGCGGATAATGCATTATAATGATACATGTATGACTATCAATGTAATAGTTACCTAACTCAATTATATATTCTGTCGTATTTAGGATAATACTTGCGGGATACCAAATGATGAAAATGTAAATACATACCCCTTACACATTCGCTCAAAACTATCTGTGTCCGCTGTGTAATCCAACAAACATAATCCCTATCTCCGTGGTCTCCGATTTCTCAGGGGACGTTAGCTGCGGTGTTACAAAACACCAGTCTGCATTTTAATCGATTCTAGAGCAACTATTGTTCTCTATGTCCGTTTGAAATCCACATATTGATATGCTTTTTCGTGCAAGATGGACCTCGGAATATTTTTAATGCAGTTTTTTTTCCCCCAATAAAGTATCTGATTCATATGGCTGTATTCCCACAAACTTGTTTGTCCGAACGGTGATTTCTTATGAAAACTTGCGTGCTATGTGTGTGAGTCTACGTCGGTCGTTGGTTCAACTGATTGTCGTGGTTGACAACCGCTGAAGCACTCCCTTCATCTGAGACCCTGTGGAATGAACTGTTCATCACAGGCTATAAACCTAACTGACGCCCGTCATAATACCCAGGAAATGCATTGGTTGGGACACTCAAGACGATTGCACAGCGCAGGATCAATTATCCCAAACGTAGGTCGCTCATGCAAGAACAACAGCGACAGCAAATCACGGGGAAATACTACCTGGAAATCACGACAACGTAGGGTATTACAGGAAATAATTCATCTTTCAAAGAGATAGTTATATTATACCTTAATGCGTAGGTTTGTATCTCTGTCTATAAAAGAATCGTGTTGTCCATTAACACATTAGTCGGTGACTGGAAGAGGAACCGCCAGCTGCGTCGTACGTCGATTGCGCAACAATCCTGTTAGTGCATTGGACAGATACATCCGAGTTTCGTAGCCGACCACACAATAACCACAAATAGCAATTATGTTATCATGTTTGTATGATTGAATGAATTCAATGCTACGAAAGAAGTCGTGCCACAAAGCCGATTAGACGTTTTGGATGTACCAAGGTACCCTATGTAATAATAACCATCAATTCCGAAGATTAATCTTGCAGCAATTAGGACTCGGGTCAATGCAGTAACATTATCAGTGTCTATACAATTACATTATAATTACTCATTTCATAGTGTTTTTTTTCATTACAATATTGACCTCGTGTCACCTTAATTATGCATCATGTACGTTTATTAATTATACTTGTTCACATGGTAACACGATGTGTTGTTTACATTGTATGATAATGGCATGGTGGTTAATTATTATGTTCTGGGCAATATTGTAACGGGTTCTTCACCCTTCTGTGACGTCTTGATGAACCGGTTTTCTAGGGAGGTGGGTGAGTTGTTGTTTAACCGGAGCTGAAACGGTAAAACTCCGGGAAACTGCTACTGTTGTACGGTTGAACTCCGGCTAGAAGTCTCTGAAGGTTGGTAGCGTGGTCTGGAATGGACCTCTTAACCGTTGTCCGACTGCCAATCTGCAACTGCACCTGTAATGTAAGAATCCGGAGGCGTTTCCGTCTCCGGGTACTGCAACTGCTCCGTCGGGTTACCGCTTTACTGTAACAGCTCCGTCGTTTTCCGCCTTACTGCAAACTGCGACTGCACCTAGAATAGAGAATCCGGGAACGTTGCCGTTTCCGAATACTGCAACCGCTCTGCCAGGTTCCGCCGCACTGCAAACTGCTCCGGTTGGCTCCGCCTCACCGCAACCTGCGACTGCACCTGAAATGGGGTATCTCGGAAGTGTTCTCACTTTCGGTTACCGCAACCGCTCCGTCAGGTACTGCCTCTGCAACTCCGTCGTCCGGTACCGCCTCTGCAACTGCTTCGTCGTTCCCGTCTCTGCAACTGCTCCGTCCGATACCGCCTCCGTAGTTGCTCCGTTGAATTCCACCTCCGTCTCCGTCTCCGTCCTTGGTGATCTGGGTTCTTGGATCACCCTAAGACGTCGTTACAACTTGGTCTTAACCGACTGTGGTCTTATCTCCCTTCTTTCCGTATTACTTTCTTTTCCGGTGAACTAACTTTATTATAAATTCCAGTTCCCTAACGAACACGGAAAAACAACTCGGTTGAAGTTTTCATGTTTATTCTCCAAGTGCACAGTCAGAAGACTTATCTGCTATCATCTGGATGACTCTATCCGGAACAAGGGAGTACTCTGCTATGGGAGAAGGGGTCTGCACAGGTCGACGTCAGGACACCAACTCCGCCGTCCGCTGTGAAGCGGGGGCTTTTATAGACCTGAGACCCACGTCACGTGACCAACCTATTGTGACGTCATAGTCCGCCAAAACACTGATATTTTCCGGATTTCTAAAAACACTCTAGAACCAATCAGTGGCTGACACGTCACCTTTTAAACCGAAAACGAGGCTGATCACATGACCTTCCGGAAATAACGTCATTACGTTTGTGTACTCCATTGTTCCGGCTCCGTCTCCGGTTCCGTCTCCGTCTCCGGATCCGTCTCCGGCTTTACCAACATACAAATATACCAAGTTCCGAGACGGAAAACCTTTTAAACTGTAACGGTTTTGGGGCGTACCCAAAAGTTTCCCCTAGGTAATTCTGTTAGTGTTTTGTGATATTATGGTTAAATAACCGTTTATTAAAATGTATATGTGTTTAAAGGTTCATACGGTTCCGTATTGTTAATGTTTTAAAGGTTTTCCGTCTCGGAACTTAGTAATTTATGATGTCGGTAAAGCCGGAGACGGAGCCGGAACCGGAGACGGAACCGGACACGGAGCCGGAACAATGGAGTACAAAAACGTAATGACGTTATTTCCGGAAGGTCATGTGATCAGCCTCGTTTTCGGTTTGAAAGGTGACGTGTCAGCCACTGACTGGTTCTAGAGTGTTTTTAGAAATCCGGAAAATATCAGTGTTTTGGCGGACTATGACGTCACAATAGGTTGGTCACGTGACGTGGGTCTCAGGTCTATAAAAGCCCCCGCTTCACAGCGGACGGCGGAGTTGGTGTCCTGACGTCGACCTGTGCAGACCCCTTCTCCCATAGCAGAGTACTCCCTTGTTCCGGATAGAGTCACCCAGATGATAGCAGTTAAGTCTTCCGACTGTGCACTTGGAAAATAAACATGAAAACTTCAACCGAGTTGTTTTTCCGTGTTCGTTAGGGAACTGGAATTTATAATAAAGTTAGTTCACCGGAAAAGAAAGTAATACGGAGTAAAGGGAGATAAGACCACAGTCGGTTAAGACCAAGTTGTAACGACGTCTTAGGGTGATCCAAGAACCCAGATCACCAAAGACGGAGACGGAGGTGGAATTCAACGGAGCAACTACGGGGGCGGTATCGGACAGAGCAGTTGCGGAGACGGGAACGACAAAGCAGTTGCAGAGGCGGTACCGGACGACGGAGTTGCAGAGGCAGTACCTGACGGAGCGGTTGCGGTAACCGGAAGTGAGAACACTTCCGAGATACTCCATTTCAGGTGCAGTCGCAGGTTGCAGTGCGGCGGAACCTGGCAGAGCGGTTGCAGTATTCGGAAACGGCAACGTTCCCGGATTCTTTATTCCAGGCGCAGTCGCAGTTTGCAGTAAGACGGAAAACGACGGAGCTGTTGCAGTAAAGCGGTATCCCGACGGAGCAGTTGCAGTACCCGGAGACGGAAACGCCTCCGGATCCTTACTTTACAGGTGCAGTTGCAGATTAGCAGTCGGACAACGGTTAAGAGGTCCATTCCAGACCACGCTACCAACCTTAGAGACTTCTAGCCGGAGTTCAACCGTACAGCAGTAGCAGTTTCCCGGAGTTTTACCGTTTCTGCTCCGGTTAAATAACAACTCGCCCACCTCCCTAGAAAACCGGTTTATCAAGACGTCACAGAAGGGTGCAAACCCGTTACAAAACATTAACAATACGGAACCGTATGAACCTTTAAACACATATACATTTTAATACACGGTTATTTAACCATCATATCACAAAACACTGATAGAATTACCTAGGGGAAACTTTTTGGTACGCCCCAAAACCGTTACAATATGTTGTTGATCTGTGGAGTAATAGGGGAAAGTTGGCTTGGATGGACCCATCACCCCCCACACTTCCCCAGAAAAAAACAACAACAAACCACCAGCAAGAAAACCTTATATATATGTAAATGCAATTGATGCGTAGAGTGGAACCTTTTGCTCTTATCGATACAAGTACAAACCAGAGAACGGTATATGTACAAACTGTCAAACTCCAATGATATTTGAATCATAAATTTGACCACGAGTGATCCGATCAAGGACAAAAATGCTTTGAATGGACCAACATCAGTTGGTAAGGTGGAAGAAATATCAGCCGTGTCAAATGGACATTTAATGCCAAGTATCATAAGCTAATCAGACATCAGTAATATAACAAGTCCAACAACATCCGACTTCCATGTGTCTTTTACAGTGTATTGTATCATGGATATATTTCAGATTGAAATGGACGGAATCAATGTAATCCGAAACCTGCAGGGAGGCGTATGTCCCCTAGAACTGTATTGATCAATGGCAAAGCAGGATGCATAATCATACAAAGGGAGAGATTTCTTGGTATCTCCAAACAACTCTCCTCGACATATTTACTTTTGTAAAGTTATTGACTATCGTCCGCTCTTCGGGATCCTCGAGGATAGTCCTCTCACCGCGAGTCCTTGCGGACGCGCATCCGCTATTCGGGATCCTTGCGGCGGCGCCGCTCACCGGAGGTCACTGCGGACACGGTAACCACTCTAGCATTAACGGTAACCAGGTAACAGCCCACCCGACACTCCCAGGCCTACGGACACCGTTCAGAAACTGGTTCATCACTACGGTGTTAGCTGGAGGGGCCTGGCGAGCCGCGGTCTGCCTCGGGGACGGAACTCCGTACAGTCCGACATGCTGGCCAGAGCCTATGTCACACGTCCCGGGAAGGGAGAGAACTGGCGATCCACAGGGCTTGCGCCCCCGAGTCAGCAACTTGTCTCTCCCAGCCCGGGCCTCCCCATGGAAATCGTCCCCAGGGCTCTAGGAGCCCACTACTCCCGAACAGGGAACTCAAAGCTCATGGCGAGCTCCGAGTGCATCCTGTCACTCGATCTTGGACAATCTCCTCGACCGAGTCGCTTCCAGTGTATATATATACTACACCAGAAACTAGAGGCTGCACGCGAAGCGTAATCAAACCATTGTTATAGTTTACTGGATAACGTAAATTACAATGCGTCGCCGTAGCAACGCCCGCTCGAACGGAGCGTGTCAAAACAAGGCCAAGAGAGAAAAGGCCACATAAATGGCACGTGGTTTTACAATCACCTGCCGCGATCTTAGGGCAAAATCGCCACATTTTTATGAGTAGTTTGACTAAAAATCGAATAATGAATGATAATGTAACGGTTTTGGGGTGTTCCCAAAAGCTCCCCAAGGTAATTCGTGTATATTTTGTGATATTACGGTTGAATAACGTTTATTAAAGATTATATGTGTTTAAAGGTTCATACGGTTGCATATTGATGATTTTAGAAAGGTGTTCCGCCTTGGAACTAATGTTCCGCCTTGGAATAATTCAATGTTGGTAAAGCCGGAAACGGAACCGGAACCGGAGACGGAACCGGAAACGGAGCCGGAGACGGAGCCGGAACAATGGAGTACAAAAACGTAATGACGTTATTTCCGGAAGGTCATGTGATCAGCCTCGTTTTCGGTTTAAAAGGTGATGTGTGAGCCACTGATTGGTTCTAGCATGTTTCTGGAAAATCCGGAAAAATCAGTGTTTTGGCGGACTATGACGTCACAATAGGTTGGTCACGTGATATGGGTCTCAGGTCTATAAAAGCCCCCGCTGCGGCGGGAACGGCGGAGTTGGTGTCCTGACGTCGACCTGTGCAGACCCCTTCTCCCATAGCAGAGTACTCCCTTGCTCCGGCTTGAGTCATGCAGATGATTACAGTTTATGTCTTCCGACTGTACACTTAGGAAAATAAATCTGAAAACTTATTCCGGGTTGTTTTTCCGTGTTCGTTAGGGAACTTGGAAGTTATGATAAAGTTAAAGTAAACGGAAAAGAGAAAGTAATACGGAGAAGAAGGGAGACAAGTAAACGGTCGGTTAAGACAAAGTTTGTGACGACGTCTGAGGGTGATCCAGAACCCAGATCACCGGAGAAGAAGACGGAGACGGAGACGGAGGTGGAAGCAGCGGACCCATTGCGGAGGCGGTACCTGACGGAGCAGTTGCAGAGACAGGAGCAGTAGCAGTATCAGAGGCGGAGGCGCTTCTAGAATCTCCATTTCAGGTGCAGTTGCGGGAACGGTGACCCGACGGAGCAGTTGGAGTATCCAGAGGCGGAAACGCCACCGGATTCTTACTTTCAGGTGCAGTTGCAGATTGCAGTCGGGAGAAGAGAACGGTTGGAGGTCCATTCCAGACCACGCTACCAACCCTTAGAGACTTCTAGCCGTGATCAAGCCGTGCAAGCAGCAGTGTTCCCGGAATTTTCCGTTCCAGCTCCGGTCAACTAAAAACAGACTCAACCACCTTCAAGAAAACCGTGTTATCCGGACGTCACAGAGGGGGCAACCCCGTTACAATATTGTTCAGACTCGTGTTGCGGATATGTAAATAGAAGGATTTACATAGGTGGATTCAGGGAGAGCTCAAGGGGCGCTCTTCCCTTTCATTTTAGAGAAGCCATTAGGGCCCGAGTGACTGGTACTGCCCCTTAATACTATACTGGTCCACTGAAAACATACCATTTAATCATTCTCCCAGTTTTTTTTTTCATTCTTATTGAATATAGGCCTAGAAGAACAAGCAGCGCACGTTACCTTGGCCGATATTGGAAACAACATCGGTCAAGACGGTGATAGCTCGAATGCAACGAGAGCCTCATTTCACCACAAACCAACAGTCAAAGTCGTTGTCAACCTAAGATAAATCTAACTTAAGTACAAAACCGCATACGACGAGACAAGAGCATGAACCATGCCAAAAAGGTACACTAATGTGCAAAAAAAACCGGTTCCAAAAGCGAAAAAGGTTTTGATACGAATGGACAATGTATGGCACATATTATGAGGGAAACGATGAGGTTTGGATCCACTTTGGTTTTTATGCCGGCGCGGTCCAACTTCTTTTCAAAACGTGATGCAAAGCGGGAGAATATTACAAGTTCCTAAAACCAATATGGACAATAATAACTGCAAGTATGATGTTACTCACCGTTTTTTACCGAGAAAACCAACAAGAGGCCGGTTTGCGAAACACAATGGGCCTACCAAAAACTGAGTGGTTAGCATACGACTTGGAGTTGATATATATGTAATTCATGATTTTTTGATGCAGTTGAGATAGACAGGTCTGATTATCAACCAGTATTTATTCGAGAACACTGTCAACGGTTGTCATAAAAAATTTGCTCCATGGAGTACTATATTGACGGTTCACCATTCGCTCCGTGCACAAAACATTTTTCCCGTGAAGGAAATATTCACTTCGTGGAATAAAAATATGCTCGGTGTATAAAAGTTTATTTCACACTGGAAATATTTGAAGGCATCATCGAGTTCAGGCAAAGAACATTTACCCCACGCAAGAAATTCCATGTTAAATGATACTGCTAATTGTTACATACATGTTGTTCAGAACGTTGTTGCAAATGTGGCGGAAATACGCGCAAAATGCGCAGTTACACCCAACTGCCTAACTACATATCAATGCGCATATACTCCATGGTGGAAATTAAGTAACTGGTATTTCAAAAGCGGAATCCCTGATTAAGGCTATCTACCTGTAACGCCCAAAATGATACAGTGTTTAATTTCTTGGAGATGCCAGGCTAACACCTGTCAAGGTCATTATCAGATGGAGTGATGGGTGATGTGACAGGAATTGAATTTTGATGTCACGATAACGTGAGATGTTGGCAGGAAAGCGCAGTGCTGTTCGGGTCGCGAATTCGATCTACGCACACCAATCATGAATGATCTGGCGATGAATAGGCTATACTACCCACCTTGCAAGGTCACAAATACGCTACGTACTGGACACTGGCTATAAAGTGCTCAAGGAATTTATTGATACGCTGCTCCGTCCAATGTATTCAGCATCTGTCAGACGGATGCAACAGTCTTAAAGGACGCTTTTTAATAAAGCTGTTCTACAGGAAAATGTGGCACATTTGCCAGAAGAAAAAGTGTTTGGCGGTAAGTAGGTCAAATGATTCTCACACATTTCATCACCATTTTAGTAGATATTTGTTCACAAATGAACACGTCGTTCGTACATGCATCAAATTCAGAATTTCAGTTATATAGAATATAGCTAAACGTAAATATTCAACTGCTTTTAGATTCATCACTCGTAGCTTACCGGCTTGCTCAAGCAATGATCAACTCGGACGTAAATAAATGAAGATTTATATATGAGATCATCAACTTACAATTGAATTGTCGGTCGCCCATTGTCGGTGACGTACAGATGAATAGGTCAGACATGAAGCACTGTACAATCACATTGAAAAATAGTGCACGAGGGCACAACTTAAAATAGTTCTTCGCCGCAGGCTTCTTTCCGTCCCTTGCCGTCCCGGTAACGTTTCCCTCCCTAGCTTCGCCCAGTTCTTCAAGTAAGTGGTCGAATCCGGTGACCTAAGGTCCTGACTCCTGAAGAAGGAGTCAACCACGCGGGGGTCGTCTGGCCCTTGGTCGTGGTGGTGACGATCTCCCGGTCGATGTCGCTGTTACAGTGCTCTCTGAGCGGACGTCCGCTCGCTCTTTGATAGCCAGGGTGGCTGTCCACGCATCTTCGTCCGCGAACGGTTTTTCCGCGAATGGGACCACGCGGTGAAGAGTTCTTCCACGTACGATTCTTCCGCGAACAGTTGAACGTTATTGGCGCAGGAGTAGTTGCATCAGTTTTATCACACTTATTATCGACTATACAGAAATCAATTTTGATCATATAGGAAATGATGTATTCTGAATATTGTTGTGACCTTGAATTTGACCTAATTTTCAAGCTCCCGGGACGAAATGGATAATATCTCGCTTATCATTGATTTACACCTTACAAATCAATTGGGAAATGATATTGACTGAATATTGCCATGACCTTGAATTTTACCTTCGACCTCATTTTCACAGGACAGAATGGCTAATATCTCGCTTCTTATTGACTTTAGAGCGTAGGAATTAATTGCGAACATATAGGAAATGATATATTCTGAATACTGTCGTGACCTTGACTTTGACATTTGACCTAATTTTGAAGGTCACATGACAAAATGGCTAATATTTCGCTTATTATCGAATTTACAGCTTACGAATCAATTGGGAACTTATAGGAAATTATATTGACTGAATAGTCATGGCCTTGAAATTGACCTTTGACCTCATTTTCAAGGTCACAAGTATAAATGGTTAAAATCTTGCTTCTTATTGACATTACAGCTTAAGAATCAATTGTTGGCATATAGGAAATGATATATACAGATTATTCTTATGACCTTGGATTTGACCTTTGACCTGAATTTCAAGGTCACGGGACAAAATATTTATTATCTCGCTTATTATCGACTTTACAGCTTATTATCGACTTTACAGAAAATGATATATGCCGAGTATTGCCATGACTATTGGATTTTTCTCATGACCTTGGATTTTACCTTTGACCTAAATTTCAAGGTCACGGGACAAAATTCGCTTATTATCGACTTTTCAGTTTAGGAACTATTGTGAATTATGCTGAGTATTCCCATGACCTTGAATTTGACCTTTGACCTCAATTTCAAGGTCAAAGGACATATGTTTAATATCTTGCTTCTTTATTGACTTCATAGCTTGGGAACCAATTGTGTACATATAGAATACGCTGGATATTCTGATGACTTTGAATTTGAAGCTTGACCTTATTTTCATATCTCGCTTATCATCGACTTTACGGCTTAGGAATCAACTGTGAACATATAGGAAAGGATATATATGCTGAATATTGCCATGTCCTTAAAGTTCGATCTTTGACCTGATTTTCAAGGTCACAGGACAAAATGGCTAATATCTTGCTTTTCATCGACTTTATATCATCAGCATACAGAGCCTCTCACTCTACTGAAACGGCCCTGGTCAAAGTCCAGTCGGACATTTTGATGAATATGGATAATCAAATAATTTCACCTCTGGTACTGATAGACTTATCTGCTGCATTTTACTGCATTTGCACTGCATGTTTGGAATAGGTGGCAGTGCACTGGACTGGTTTCACTCCTACCTGTCTCATAGGACACAGAGCATCAAAATCGGGGATGTAAAATCTGACCTCTTTGAACTTTGAACGCGTTGGTTCACAGCCAAATCGACTACGCCAACGCACTCCTCATCAATATTCCGAGGTATCCGGTTCACAGGCTACAACTGGTACCGAACATGGCAGCTCGCATACTTTGTCGTGTCTCAAGACACGAGCACATCCCCCAGTCCTCAAAAGGCTCGATTGTCTTCCTGTCGTCTACCGAATCAATTTCAAGGTAGGCCTTCTGGTTTTCAAGGCCTTGCGCGGTGAGGGTCCAGACTGCATCCAGGACACGATTCACATGAACTCGTCTGCATACAATCTCCGCTCATCTTCCACTCACCACCTCAAGGTCCCTCACACCAAGCACAAAACTCTGGGATACAGGGTATTTGCTTGTGCTGCTCCAAAACTCTGGAATGATCTACCAACAAACGTTAAATCTTGTGACACTCTCCAAAGCTTCAAAACACATTTGAAAACTCAATATTTTACTGTGGCATTTTAGTCACTCTCATCTAGTTCAATCCAGTATCTAATTCTAATTTAGTCTTTTTCCTACTTGTACTTGTGTTTGTATTTATTATATACACTTGTCCCAATATACTGTAAACTATGTACAGCACTGTAGAATATTTCGTATAGATATGGTGCTTTATGAATCCAATAAACATAAACATACATTGGGAACCAATTGTGGACATATTGAAATTTATATACGTTGAATATTCTGATGACCTTGAATTTGATATTTGACCCTATTTTCGAGGACAGAGCGCAAAATGGCTAATATCTCGCTTATTATTGACTTTACAGCTTAGGAAACGATTGTGCACACATGGGAAATGATATATGCCGGATATTGTCACGACCTTGAATTTGACCTTTGAACTCGTTTTCGAGGTCAGAGCACAAAATGGCTAATATTTTGCTTAAGGGTTTGATCCTGGGTGTGCGGGCATTGCTGTCAGACACACGACCGAGGGCAGTCTCATGCAATGCCTGAGGCCGCAGGCCGAAGGCATTGCATGAGACTGTCCCGAGGTCGTGTGTCTGGCAGGCAGTGCCCAAAATACCTGGGATCAAACACGATTATAACATGTTTTTGTCGAGACAAACGAACGAAGACCCGCGAATGCCTTTAGCAGAAATGCCTTTATGGTTTTGTCCAAAAAAAATTCTTTTTTTTTCTTTTTTTTTTTCACTTTTTGGTTTCCGCACGATAACTTCAATTTGCCTCAATGTATCTTCGCCAAATTTTCACCGCTTGTCAGACATGTTGTGTAGAAGAAGCCTATTGTTTTTGAACCGGCTCCGAGGTCCGTGAGGTCCGTGAGGTTGAACTCAATGTTTCTGGTTTCCGTACGATAACTCAAAAAGTATGTTGGCAATGACTGTAGAACTTTGCATGGAGGTTCATATATCACCAGGGAAGAAGCCTATTGATTTTGAGGCCGATCCGTCAAACGACCTTTGACCTAGGGCTCGAAAAAAGTTTAGCTGAGTCATCCTTGCTCTCATGCATATCTCAGAAACGGTGCGTCGTAGAGCGAAACGGACGCTATTTTCGGACTCATCATCCTAGACAAACATGTCTATAGGGTATCATGGATGACCTTTGACCTTGACCTTAATTTGTTTCGCTGAGTCGCCATTTTTCATTTTCGACGATATCTCAGAAGCGGTGCGTCATAGAGCGAAACGGACGTTGTTTTCGGACTCGTGGCCCTAGACAAACATGTCTTACGTGTATTAGGGATGACCTTTGACCTTGACCTGAAATTTCTTTGCTGAGTCGGCATTTTTCGTTTTCGTCGATATCTCGGAAACGGTGCGTCGTAGAGCGAAACGGACGTTATTTTCGGACTCGTCATCCTAGACAAACGTGTCTAAGGGTATTATGGATGACCTTTGACCTTGACCTTAAATTTCTTCGCTGAGTCGGCATTTTTCGTTTTTGTCGATATCTCGGAAATGGTGCATCGTAGAGCGAAACGGACGTTATTTTCGGACTCGTCGCCCTAGACAAACATGTCTTATTAGGGATGACCTTTGACTTTGACCTTGAATTTTTTCGCTGAGTTGGCATTTTTCGCTTTCGTCGATATCTCGGAAACGGTGCGTCATAGAGCGAAACGGCCGTTGTTTTCGGACTCGTAGCCCTAGACAAACATGTCATGCGGGTATCAGGGATGACCTTTGACCTTTACCTTAACTTTTTTCGATGAGTCAGCATTTTTTGTTTTCATCGATATCTCAGAAACGGTGCGTCGTAGAGCGAAACGGCCATATTTTCGGACTCGTGGCGCTGCAGAAACATATCCAAGGGGTACTAGCAGAAACCCATAAGACACAAGCTACCAGAAGAAGATCAAGGTCCAGGTCGTTTCTAAAATCATCTTTGACCCAATGCGTTCGGGACTGCTATAGTTCACAGCCCTAAGGTGTAAATACAAAATTCATCTCTTATGGGTTTCTGGTACTAGGGATGAACTTTGACCTTGACCTCAATTTTTTTCGCTGAGTCGGCATTTTTCGTTTTCATCAATATCTCAGAAACGGTGCGTCGTAGAGCGAAACATACATCAGACAGATAGTCTTAGGGGTATCATGTTTGTCCTTCACATACAGGTAATTGCACAAATGTCTTATAGGTCTCAGGAGCTTCATCATGTTTTTGCTGAGTCAGCATTTTGGGTTTTTTTCATGCTTCACCCTGGAATGACTCCAAGGCCTTTAGGCCTTGACGTCTAGTTTTTTTACTATGAGACTGTGTTTGTAACAGAATTCCGTAGAAAATTATATTGTTTCTAGTTTTGAGAGCAAATTGGAATTACATTGTACTATGTCAAAATAGGCGAAAATACTAATGAATCTGTATTTTGTCGAACTAACTAGCAATTCCCACTAGCGATCGGGCGTAGCTAACTATGTTCATTTTACATGTTACGAAAGAGCTCTGCTAAGGAGCAATGAACCTCCTCTAATGAATAATCATATCATCACTTTGCATAGACATAGACTTAGAGAATAGATGTTATGTCTATGGTTATAGTGCATAATCCTGTTGTTTACTCCTACACATATACTCGCGGTAAGGCCTACCTATGTGGTTAATTACGTTTTGAATCGTGTAATTTATTTTATATGGTATGTATTGTTGTCATCTGTTGCACCACAAAACATAAAGTGTCGCAAAACGTAAATGTTGGACCGCAAAACGTAAAGTGTTGCACAACATAAAGTGACCAGAAATCGCACAACGTGAAGTGAAGCAAATCGTGAAATGGAATCCCAAGAAATAAAGACGTGGATTCTTATTATTTTCGCTTTATTCAAAATGGTGTTTGTTTCTTTAGAAAATTGGACAATTTGGATTTTGGCGGCCATTTTCTCAAACACTGTTCGGACAGTTTCGAGATTTTTGTTTCGAAAGATTCCCTTATTAAATAATAATAATAATAATCGGCTGTGTTGAGAAGGTCAAGGGGGATCTATAGGCATCCCGAAATAGGTGCGTCTTAAGCTGATGCCTGAAACTAGACAGGGTTGGAGCAGAACGAATATCATTTGGTAGGGAATTCCAAAGTGAGGGGCCGTCATAACTCAAACTGTTTTGAAATTGTACCTTTGATTTATTAATGGAAGGTTTATAAAGTGGGACATGGAGGAACAGTTTATCAGGATTGCCACGCCTCGTGTTCACTTTACATGTGTAGCGAGTTAGGTGATCGTTGAAATATGCAGATAGTCCCGTATGCAATGATTTATAAATAATTGTTGGGGTTTTAAACTTTATTCTGTGCCTAATGGGCAACCAATGTAGTGTCCTAAGAACAGGGGTGATATGAGAGAACTTAGATGTCCGAGTGACAATGCGGGCCAAAGTATTCTGAACACATTGTAACTTATTCAAATCCCGACTGGATAAAGACCCATACAGTGAATTACAATAATCAAGTCTACTACTAACTAGTGCATTAGCCAATGTATTTGTATTGCTTTTCGAGAGATTATGCCTGATCCTTCTTATGTCACGAAGACCTACACAACATGATTTACAAACAGAAACAACCTGATTGGAGAATGAAAAATCATAGTAAAAAACAACACCTAAATTACGAGCTTTATCTGTAGGACTGATTTCATTTCCAAGAACATCCACTGGAAAACAATCTGCCAACTTAACCCTTTGAAACTTGGTACCAAACATGATGAACTCAGTTTTATCTGGATTGAGCTTAAGCTTATTTGCATTCATCCAGTTTTGGACATCTTTTTGGACGCGTTACTATGTACCTTTGTGATATGCGTAAGCATCGTTGTCCTTGAATCGCCGGTCTGTACGTGGCGGCCAATTTGAAATCTTGACGGGTCGGTAAAATTTGTCCATAATCGCGTTACTAAAAAAACGAGCCTAAATATTGGCACATTCAAATGGGAAATCATATATTGGGGTTTCAGTGGTGACCATTATCGGGTAAAAAAAATGCCAAATTTTCACTTTGTCTTTTCTCAAAAACTATCAGTTCAGTTTGTAGATCTTACTTCAAAACATGACAATTGGGATACTTGATTATGCATTATTTGAAACATGGATCACCTCTTAAGGCCCGATACATAGGCCAGAAAAGCCCAGAATGGCAAGAAGCGCACAAATTGGCCTCTGGGCGAAACTACTTCACATAGACTTCTACTCAGGTTTGTAATATAATAATATAGGAAGTTTATATGGCGCATCTTTTGTTGGCCTTTAACTTGATCTAAGACTACCTTGAGTGGTAATTGTCGAGGATACATTTGAAGTAAATAATGTCAATTGACCCATGCAGACTGAATACCTGTAAGTGAAAGTTAGAATCACTTTTAGAATTGACAAAGTTTATTCATTCTGCGGTAGCTTTATTTTGTCTATAGAATAAGATATCGTACAAATTTGGGTCTGAAAATGTGTATTGCGTGCCTAAATAGAGTTGCCAAATCAAGATTCAAATCATTTTTTTCTTCAAAGCGGCCCGCCTTGCAAGCGATTTCTACACACAGTCTCGTGACGTCATTGGTATTTGTGTAAATACTGTGGCAACCGGCAATGTAGGCAAGCCGATCATTATCTATCCACTGTTTTCATGCACGATTAACGGCAATTTTCTGAGTATCTGTTGTCGAACTGTGCATATTTTCTTTATATTCCTGACTCTCTCGAGATGTAGTTTCAAGTTTGCGTGACAAACAAGAATGCTAAATTTGGCTGATTTTAAAATTGATTCCAACTTGAAGCTTATATTGTGAAAAAGGGCGCAGTCACATCAGGTGGCTATTTTGATGACCTTGCATTTGACCTTTAGTGAATTTGATTTGTCAAAGTGGCAATTGTACTGAGAAAAGTGTTATGTCTCACACTGTACACTGTACCGTACATTACTCCAGTATTATTCTTTAGCCTTTGGGCTAATTTTCCTTTATAATAGAAGCTGTACATTATAAACTCCCGTGATATATCAAAATGGAGCTGAAATCTATCGGCTCATTCAAACGGACTCATTCAAACGCATCTTATATGGCGATATCAATCGGGACCTTGAATTTGACGCTTGATGATCTTAAATTGTCAAAACGGAGGTGTTATTTTTAAAAGTTATCATTTTTTGGACATTGTGGCTTACCACTCACACTTTCTGGCTATAGTCTCTGGGCCCTCGGGATAATTTTCGTATACTTTCGTTTACGTGAAAGTATGTTTGTTAAGTCTCAGACAAGTGAGAGAACAGTTCACTCTACGATTTGTGTTCTAGATCTAAATTTACGATTTAACGCTGTTTTTACTTTATATTTTGGGAATCTATTTACGATTTTCATTATTACTTCACGATTTGTTTCACTTTACGTTTTGAGAATTCTGACCACTTTAGGTTTTGCAACACTTTTAGGTACATATATTCGTTTTCCTCTATATTTTGAAGGTTGAACAAATACAGCAATCATTGTGCGTGCGTCTTTGTTTGGCGGACGCGCCCGTTGACATTGGCGTCAGCTTTGCCCTCATTTGTGAACAAGGGATGAACTCAGGAATAGATTTGGGGAAGCCACAAGGTGAGCATACCATTTAAAGTGACGTAATATCTCTAAATGTATGGTTGCCTGTGTATTTCATGCACAGTGATCTTGATTCACTTGTCAATTTATTTTGCGCGTGTGGAAGTCTAGTTTTGGGGGGAATAAACAAAAATTCCGATGGTATTCACCGGGACTTGGAGTAAAGAAGGGTTTCGAGTTTTGGAGAAGTCATTATTTACATTCAATAGGTTATTGAAAAAATATCTCGGTGAGCGCTGATTCAGATTTGATGTCAAATCTCGTAACAATATATACATGCAACAATATTGAAAAAAATTGTCTACTTATTCAGAATTACAATAAGTTTATACTATGGGCATAATCGGTTACGTCCTCTCACAGGGATTACATTGTGGATTTGTGCCGTTCAACTATGTGTGTGTAGTTAGGAATTTGAGTGGTGTCTTTGTAAATATGCGTCTTTGTATTTTTTTTTTGTGCTACTGTATGCGTATATATTACGGTAAATCAACAAATATCGTAAAGCTCTCGCAGTATTTGCGTTTATTCACAAAATTAAAATGTAAAACCTCATTGAAACAATCAGAAATATTATTTTTGAAAGTGTTGTGATCCTTTTTCTGAGATTACTATTGTAGAATATTTATGACTGTGACCACCCAAAACCCCTCCCTTACACGTTCTCTCACTCCACATACACGTCATAGATTCACCGTCCACGCACAGACTTACCTTACGTCTCCAGCACACACCGTCCAAGCCACCGCACCTCATGTAAACAACTGTACTCACGACGTCACACCCCTCATTCCCTCCAATCACAACATTTCCAGACACTTAACCACGCCTCCCCAGACATTACATCATATTCAACGAATCACGACAAGACTTCCGCCCCACTACGCGGGAAAATTACAGACACTCACCACATGGCCCCGCGCATTCCCACACTTGAAGTTTGGACATTGAAATGGATAGACTTGCAATTTTAACGTGAAAGAATTCGGATAACGAGAACAAGAAGAATATTGTGAATTAAGAAGAAATCGAACTATTACGGACTTAGGAATTATCGGACTATATCTGTGGATTACGAGTGCGTGTGGCCGTGATCGATTCATCGGACTAAATCATCCCGATTGTCAGTGACTAATTTTCCTTGTTTCAGTGCGGAAATATTAGCACATTTGTTTCGTTCCGTTTTCTTACTGCACCTTATTACTTTTAAAAATCAAAATATGCATTTATTTTCGCCGTCCCACAACGAGCTACAACGAGTGATATTTCAGTGCCAAAATAGTGAGCATATTCGATCAAAGACTACTATTCCTACGAACGACCATTCCTTTTACACCTGTATTCGTCCTGCATGGACATATATGCGCACGAAATTAAATTTGAGACTTAACAGTTCTTGAAAGGAACGCGCTATTGGCTTCGTATCCGGGGAGATATGGTGCCCTGCACCAGGTATGATTTTTGTTATGAAACTTAGAAGTCAGCGCGACTCGCTGGCCAATAATCATACCTACACATGTAGACTGTGGTATTTTGACTTTGGTGGTCTTTTGACGATTTGGGGGAGCATTATGATGGCATAATGGTAATGTGTAAAAAGATTCACACAGTATTATTCACACCTGATAGAATTGGTATAGCAGGCGATTGCCCAACAAACTTCTAAGCGAGCTTTCGTGAATCATGCACCAAACCAAAAACCTACCGAGAGGCTAGTAGGTGTCTGCAAAATTGTTTCTAACAAACTGTAAATCCTCGTGATCTGTTCGATTCCGTGTTGTCGGTCACTACACATTTCTCTTCCGAATTTTAAACATTTTTGTGTAAGATTACATAATTATGATGAAACTGCGACACCTACGTGTATCATTTTGCGGCTGATGATCGATACATAATGAGATGAAATCAGCTCTTTTGAAAGGAGTGTAAGTACATTAGGGAAAGGGTAATTCTCCAGGAATCGCCGCTATATCGAACAGGCTTTTTGATCAAGGCCCACACACGAAACCTAGTGAACTTCGGGAGGATTGAATGGATCATAAATTGCATATTTGACTTATTACAACAATGTTGAATGTCCACTATGAGGTCTGTTACCATTGCAGCTGTGTCAATTCGAAAACGAATGTAACTGGATGTGTGTAGAAGTATGGAGCTGGTGCTTTTGTGCCATAAACGTTACTATCACTGAATAAATTGACATCAATTTTCTGGTTGAGTATATCCCTGCCAACAGAAAAAATAGTTACCAATACATCGGTAAAGAACTGAATATATATGACGGATATATGTTTAGCTTTGAAATGCATGTCTATACCATAGACCCAGGTGTCCCACTCTCTCGAGCGCCGGAGGCGTGAGTGGGACACAGGTTCAAGCGTGCACAGGTCTCGTACTGGTTTACACTTCGAGCGTGACCAAGCCTCAGATTGCATGACCAGACATCTACCTGGTACCAGATTGTCCTACGATCTCTTCTGCATCAAATTATGTAGTAGAATTCCTTGGTCACACCCAGTGGAATTCGATCTGAGCATCATTTCAAAACGACATCATGATCCACAACTTCTGATTTAGCCATTCCTGGGCGATAAATGAGCTGATTGCTTGTTTGCACACGGCTCGGTAGTGTGGCCGCACATGCGCAGACACACAATCAGCTACCGAGCCGTGTGCAACAGCTCATTTATCGCCCAGGAATGGCTAAATCAGAAGTTGTGGATCATCATGTCGATTTGAAATGATGCTCAGATCGAATTCCACTGGGTGTGACCAAGGAATTCTACTACATAATTTGATGCAGAAGAGATCGTAGGACTATCTGGTGCCAGGTAGATGTCTGGTCATGCAATCTGAGGCTTGGTCACGCTCGAAGTGTAAACCAGTACGAGACCTGTGCACGCTTGAACCTGTGTCCCACTCACGCCTCCGGCGCTCGAGAGAGTGGGACACCTGGGTCTATGGTATAGACATGCATTTCAAAGCTAAACATATATCCGTCATATATATTCAGTTCTTTACCGATGTATTGGTAACTATTTTTTCTGTTGGCAGGGATATACTCAACCAGAAAATTGATGTCAATTTATTCAGTGATAGTAACGTTTATGGCACAAAAGCACCAGCTCCATACTTCTACACACATCCAGTTTCATTCGTTTACGAATTGACACAACTGCAATGGTAACAGACCTCAAAGTGGACATTCAACATTGTTCAACATTTTCATCGAAAATACGTTATAGAAAAAATCACATCACCAATTTTAAAAAAAAAATTAATCCGAATTATCGCCCATGGGCCATCTTTTGGGATTTTTTCCCGAAAGATCGCCCATGGGCCATAAATCGGGTGGGCCATATTACGGGAAACCCCGGTAATAATAATATTCATTGGGTAAAATCGCTTTAATATTACAACAATTATTACATAACAAGTGCTAAGGTAGATATCTAAAGTACAGTTATGTTGGGGATTCAGCAAGGATTCATATTCCGATCATGGGATCACTCCGATCAAGCAGATTTCTGGGCTCATATGGACATGCAATAATCAAATCAAACATTGCCATTACACAGTATCGGTACATGTGCATTTTATTATACATGTAGTGGGGTTTGTGTGTAACCAACAATAATTTGCAGTTTCATTTAGCGTCTCCAAATTCTGTCGGGAAACTGAGCAATAAATGTTTGTCGTAAACATGATGTGACCATGAAAATATAAGATTTAGTTCGATATCAAAAAATATCCTGCGATAGCTAGGTGCAGTGGTCACTGGGAGGGGTTTATGACGAGGAAACGTTGTGACGTCATAACCGGGTCAGCGAGTGCAGCCGCCATGTTGGTAGGCAAAAACGAAAACAAGACGGATGCCTACCAGCTGCTGTGCTGTTGGCTGCCAAAGCAGGCAAACGAAAGATTGTGGCATATCTTTTTTTCGTATACCTGGTATTGACAAAACAGAGAAGAGAGAGCTGTGGGTCAAAGCATTGAAAAGAGCCGAATTCGGCAGAAAAACGTCTGTGCAGTGGGTCCCAAGAGGACACGAGCGTATCTGCTCCAAACACTTAATTCATATCAGGTAAGGATTATCAGATTATATCGGGTTATCGCCAGAGTAGTGTGATATATTCACATGTCCAGGAACTCACTATAGTATATAGTTGCAATTGTATTGAAATATAGTATATACAGTACAGGGCTTCTAGGCCAATGTCAACCAGTCGAAATCTGCCAGCAGCTATTTGTTGATAGATCTATTGGAATTCTGTCAATGATGACGTGCAACCTTTACCAATTGCTTTTTTAAATTTTTTACAGGAAAGCCTTCGGATGATCCATTAGATCCCGACTATAGTCCTTCAGTGTTCAGCTATCGTCCTGGCAAAGACATTGGATACAAAAAATCAAGGTTTCTGCGTGCACAAAAACGACGACGACTTAACGAAGACTGTGTTAACTCTATTCAGGATATAGATCCAGTTGAAGAAAAGCACACCAGTTCAATTTCTTCACCATCAATCGAAACAGCTGAGGACAAAACTGTAGAGGAGTCTGCTCACTCTGCTGAGAGTCCACTTCTCAGAACCACCAGGGAAGAGAACTCTAGACTTCGAGAGAGTGAATGTCGTCTGCAAAAAGAAGTTGATGCCTTGAGGAGTGAGAGAGACAATCTTCGACAGGAACTCATAAAATCTAAGTTGTCTTCAAATTGCCTGGACGATGAGAAGTGTCAATTTTTCACAGGTGTCCCGAAAGTCAATTTGTTCATTTTTATTGTTGGATTAGTCAGCGAATTCATATCTCCTCTAAAATGTTTGTCAAAAGCTGATCAGGTTTTGCTGACTTTGACAAAACTTCGCCTTGGACTGAAAAACAGGGACCTTGCATACCGGTTCGCTATTTCATCGTCTACGGTGTCAAAGATAATCAATGACTGTATTCCTGCTCTGGCAGCCCGTCTTCGTTTCCTTATTCATTGGCCATCACGGGAAGAACAGATCAAAAATGTACCAAAGAAGTTCAAGAAACGATTCAAGAAATGTAGGGTAATCATAGATTGCAGTGAAGTCTTCACGGAACGACCGTACAATTTAGGAGCAAGAGCCAAGACTTGGAGTAATTATAAACACCATCATACACTGAAATTTCTTGTTGGGATTACACCATGGGGAACTGTTTCTTTCTTGTCGAAGTGCTGGGGTGGTCGCATCTCAGACGTTGATGTTACGAAGAGGTCTGGTTTCTATGACAAAATAGAATATGGAGACGAAGTGATGGCCGACCGCGGTTTCACCATAGCAGAAGAACTTGCCATTCGAGGGGCAACACTAGTCATTCCCCCTTTCACTGCGGGTCGGAAACAACTGCCTGGAAAAGTTGTTCAACGAGCAAGACAAATTTCATCACTACGTATCCATGTAGAGCGAGCAATCGAACGCATCAAGAATTTCAAAATCATAAAAGAAGTCATACCATTGTCCCTGTCTCCATTAGTTAGTGATATTGTTGAGATTTGTACAGCCATAACGAATTTCATGCCCAGATTGATAAAGTAATCTGGAGTCACTGTGACTGTCTAAGTGAAGAATTTTCCTGTACATATACATTTATATGCAGTAAACACCAAAAATTTAGGTTCAACATGTAAATGACATCAAGACTCATAAGTGGTCAGCTCATAATCTAGGTCTGAACCCCATCTAAAATCTATTAAACACTGGTCGGATGGCGCGACGGAGGCCTCCAGACGCCCTGGCAGCTCTTGAGACAAGTCTAAATGAAAACTGGGCAATAATCTCCCAGGTTACTTGTCTGGATCTTGTCAGGAACTTGCTGTGCATAGCCTGGGCCTTGTTAGTAGCTCGAGGACGACAAGCATTTTATTGATGAATAAATCCAAGAATTATACACCTTTATCCCATTAATAACATGTGACATCCTCATGCTTCTCACAAGGCCCGCACTATGCACAGCAGGTTCATGACAAGATCAAGACAAGTATCATGGATGATTCTTGCCTAGTTTCCATGAAGACTTGTCTCAAGTGCTGCCAGGATTTCTGAATGACTCTGTCGCACCATTCGATCAAGGTGCAGAAAAAATTTAGATGGGTTTAATACATGAATTTTAAGCTAATCAATTCTGAGTCCTGATGTCGCTTACATGTTGAACCTAAAATTTTGTTGCTTAATGTATTATTGGTAAGATGAGTACAAAATGATGTTTTAGAGTATGCCTAATCGAATCCTGTTTAAGTACTCAGTCCAGATCTAATCCTTTGTAGGCTACAATACATACATGTTGATCAGATTTTGTGCCAAAATGTGATATACATGTACTCCAAAACTGGAAATTATTAGCGTTCGTTTATTTAGCTTTTTTAGCTTTTTGTTTAAACATTAATATTAATGGATGCTAATATATTAATTTGTTAAGCACAATATATGGTGTCAAAGTAAAAATGCCAATATGCCAGCACAACCAAAAACGATAAATTTAAAGGACGCTAATATTTCAGGGTTACAGTATAGATTTGTGTGACCTTTGGAATTTTTAATGATCAGCTAAGATCTTCCATCTCAATTTCCACATGTATCAAATTTATAATTTGTAAACACCAGTATATATACCGATACAGGGATATCTTTGCTTAACACCGAAGTGCCTTCCAGGGGTCCTTGAATCTTGATGTCTAGTTTTGTTAATTCCTGTTGCACTGAGTCTCACATCATGAACATTGGTAGGTTCTTTTGCCTGTTTTACTGAATATCTTATATTTGTTGAGTGCAATCTATTATTAGGAAGTGGTATAGTAGAGTTCACATTTGTTGATAATCGTATGATAATGCGAATATTATTTTGAAATATGCTGGAATAAGCTGTGCATTGTGTACAGTATAACTTGATGAAATTTCACAGTTGTGCAAGTTCAGGAAATTTCGAAGTTAAGTTGTACAATGTAAGTTGCTGAGATTTTAAAGTTGTACAATGTAAGTTGCTGAGATTTTAAAGTTGTGCAATGTCAGATGCTGAATGTTCAAAGTTGTACACGTACAATGTAAGTTGCTGAAAGTTCAAATTTATGCAATGTCATTTGCTGAGATTTGAAAGTTATACAATGTAAGTTGTTAAAAGTTCAAAGTTGTGCAATGTAAGTTGCTGAAAGTTCAAAATTGTTCAAAGTTAGTTGCTGAGATTTCAAAGTTATATAATGTAAATTGCTGAAAGTTGTGCAACGTAATTTGCTGAAATTTCAAAGTTGTGCAATATTTAAGTTGTTAACAGTACATAGTTGTTAATATTATTTTTTTACACGAGTTACCGCATAATTCCCATGATATGTTCTATTAGTATTGTTTACATGATTTACTGTATATTTACCACATTGTATGTTCAGTATAATATTCAATATTTGTTGAATGTCAAGATGTCGAAATTACTCATAACATGATAATATGTTGCTTGAATAAATGAAAGCAATCTGTACAGGTTGAAAAAAAATTGTGTAAAAAGATATAAGATTACAATCTCATTCATGCATATCCACTTGTATATACCAGCATATACATTTTCTAATGGTGTCTGTTGGGCATTATACTTATGAAATTGTCAAATACAAAAAAATGAAAACAAATGGGAAACTTAACTTTTATTGAGGGCCATATCACTGAACAAACCAGTACATAAGAACCAAATATTTTTCACTCTTATCATATCATGTCAATACAACAATGCATGCAGATGAATTCAAGCTTTTGCGAGAGATATGTACCTCAATTTTGTGTTAATATCACTGTACATTTCTTTACAAGTAGTACATCTTACTGTACATGTACATGCAGTTTATTCACAATACAAGTAAATTTTAAAGTGTCATTTGCATCAAAAGTGTTCACCATACAGACTTTCAATTGGAAATCACATGCATGCACACCACATACAGGGATAACAACCATGTACAGAATTACTAGCCTATATTCTTCATCACTAAATTCATAACAGTCAATTGGTCATCACGAAATTCAATATGCTATTAAAGTCAGATTAAGGAACAGCTAAATAAGATATGCAAATTTGTGGAATGAATGACACCTGTACATGTATGTATATGATACAAATATTATACAACCATGTACATCATGCCAGTCACAACCTTCAAAGCAAAAATTTGGTCATCAATGAAAGGATGGCAATAACAATGATAAGAAGTAATTTGTTCATGACTCGCAAGTACATGCAGGACAGAACCATTTTCCTTTTGGTTTTCTTTTGATTCCCACACATGAGTAATGGAACCATTCATCTGGGCAGTCGTCGTTGTCACAACGAATGAGTCTTCCGAAAGCTGGTCGTTTGCAGGTGCAATACAGTTTGTTTGGATCTTCATCCACCTGAACCTCTATGTCGGCAAACTGTACATCCCGATTCACCAGTTCGTGAACAAGGTGCTTGTGGACGAAATTCTTGGAAGCCTGTACCAAAGATGCTCCAAATGTGGGGTCGTACTCAACCTCAGTGATAACCAGTCCTTGTGGTGTCCAGACAACAAAGTCACAGGAAGTAGCACCACACACAAGCATCTGTGTTTGAACCTGAGTGTAGTAACGATGGCTGCATTTGAGCTGGTGATCCTTATCCAGGCAGTAGCCTGGATCAGCAATCGCCGCTGCGTCCGATGGTTCGAGGTGGCGGACTTTGTATGGGCATTTGATCTCGAGGACTTTGTTTGGATGACAGGCACAACGTTTCAGCCCGTCTGGAGATGCCCCAATGAATGTGAAAGGTTTGAAGACAACGAAGCCTGTCTTTTCAACTGAAGCATCAGGGCAGATCACTTTGATCACCTCCTTGTACTCCCGGAAAGCCTCAGCTTCATGGTCCTTTCCCCACTTGATGGCAGGAACCTATAAAATAACAAAAAGTCATAAACTATACCAAATCTCATGATAATAAATGAATGTATAAGAACCATTTTGAACACCAAATGTTATGAATAATATTGCCTTAATTTGTATACAATTATGATATCTTTCTTCGACAAAACAAACCTTGGTTAGGTCATACGAGTTGTAACCCATCACTTTCTTCAGCACAGAAGTAGGGTTCGAGGAGTGCAGGACATCATGCATACTGGTAGAGGTTATTCGTCCTCGACGATGCTCTCTCCAAAGTGCTGATTCGGCCTGGTCACGAGTGTCTTCACTGAGGTTGAGGACCTGCTGAGTGGTGGCCTTTGCATCCTGCATGATCTGCTCTGTGGTGGCTGAGCGGTCATTCAGGCGATACGTGACTGGTGGGTGCCGATCAGTTACCTCATCCTCACACTCGGAGGCAGTGTCCGTGTCACTATCCCCTGGATCAAAATTATAAGATTTTCAAATAGTTGCGAAACAGTGATCATTGATAGTTCGATATAGAATAGGTGATCTTGTTGAATACACATAGAAATAAACAAGCAGCTGACAAATCATGCCGGTTTATCACAACAATGTGCAATATTTGACAAGATGAGTATCATCGTCTACAATACATTGTGGTGTAATGATATTGAAACTCTTCATATTTATCTTACTTTATTTTTCAAGGCAAAAAAATTCATGAAATAAATTTCAACTATTTGGCAATATCCAATGATGTCATGTGTGAATAAAATATTATATACCCTTGATGTTGATCCCAGCTGAAGGGCACAATTTCTTTATTTGCATGAATGCCTGGGACGCCTCCTCATCAGTGAGTGGTGGAACATCACGCTTGGGGAGTTTGACACGCCGTGTAACTTCACCATGTCTGGGATGAGACAAGTTGATATCCTCGGCAGTACATGGCTCAACCTGTGATAATAGTAACATGAGTAAAGAAATTTATGGAACAATAGTGTAAAAAACAATCTATTGCAAATTTGTGTCTCCAATATTGTTGTTCAAAATAAATCAATCACCAATGTTTGCATGATATCTGTTCCTGCAATTTTCACCTTAACTTTGTAGAACTTGTTCCAAACAGCTCTTTTACTGGTGCATGCTGTTGTATTTTCAGCAAGGGTAGCTGCAGCTTCTGCAGAAAACAGTAGTGCAGCAATGTGGCTGCATGCCTCGCCCAGCCTGGAACAGAAAATACATAACAATCAATACTCAGGCCAAATAAGTTTTTCATGGTAAAGATTTCATAATAAGGCATTAATAATTATTAACTACATTCATTTTTAATTCAAATTTAATGTCAATATGAAAATACAATGTATACACACAAATTGATGTAAATTGACATCTTATGTATAAGATTATATGTATGAGTTTATATTCTATCATGTATGAGATTATATTTTATCATTTATCAATGCATTTTGCTATATCTGTGGTATCAAAGTATATTTACCTAGTAACTGCAATAAATACATTTTCAATCTTTGTGTACAAACATATATTTTTCATTATTTCAAACAAAAAATTCAATTCAATATCTATGTATTGCACTCACCGTATTTTCTCCAAGGTTGTCTCACATCTTGCAAAATTCTATTCAAAATATTTTTAAAAACATATTCAACACAAACAAAAACTTCATAAAATATTTTAACATACATTCTTAACTGCACATGTCTGATTCTTTTCAGATGTCGTTAAAATAACGATTTAACTAGATATATTACACAAATAACAATATTATCAAAATAAAACTTTTCACACACCCTGCCATACATGTGCAGTGCGCTGAAATGACATAGCCTTTTCACTTGTTAAGGCAAACCCAAGGTGTGTGTGGATCTTCTGTCACACGTTGTCCTGTTGATTGAAGAAGGAAAAAGGGAGAGACCATATAATAAATTAAGATTAATAGACAAAAGATGATACAGTCCTGTTGAAACGTCTCTGTATAGATGATACAGTCCTGTTGAAACGTCTTTGTATAAACGTCTTTGTATAACATCTTGTATATTATCAAAATTTAATTGATGCGATAAACGAATTCACTGCACATTCCAAAATAACTGCAGCCATAAATAGTGCTGCCCTCGGGTGGCGAAGCAATCATAACGTCTATCTAATATTACATTCTCTAGGTGGCAGCACTATTGTATCGTAATAACTGTAGTATAAACATATTCACTCAACAGGTGGCAGCTATGTTGTGTTACTTCCCAATCTAGCGGACAGTGAGCAAGTATGCTATAGACATATCATACGCACGCTTTGATAATTACCTTTTGAATTCTCTGGGCAATAAATTAAAATTTCCTCAATACCACTGGTTACATCTAATTGCCCACTAATTTCGACTGATAGCCCTGATTGTTCCTAATGACAGTGATGTTCAGTATTATCTGCATGTATGATTACAATTGACAATCGTCTACGCATTACGCCTTACCAGGAATGACTTTAGCCTTCAAGAAGCACATAGGTATCTGAGGTGGAATTAATTGGGTGGTAAAGGCAATCGCGGACATGGCCAGAAATAAAATAATTGTAGGCCTCCAAAGACTTATATGCCTTCATAGGGTCATAGGGTCCTGGGGTGTTTATCAGATAATTGTAGATACATCCATAGTCGGTATCTGGCCATAGACTTGTGTCATCCACCCATCCTGTTATCAAACTATACGGATCTGGGAGAACTGTCGCGTTTTTCCCAACTGTGAGCTTCACAGTATATCGTTTCTGGTCCTCGGCAGGCAGTGACAAAACATACGAGGACGTCTTGTCCATTTTATCTGTTTATTAATGTGCTGAAATATAGAAGTTTGTACTAAAAGTGGGTGTGACACGCAAACGGTCACGAATCTCGCGCCTCCCGCTTTTTGCCTACCAGGCAATGCGCATGCGTCAAAACGGACGGATGTAAACAAAAACAATGATTCGACCTACATGTAGTTAGCCTGCCAGTACTATATATCACACAATAAAACGAAGTAGCAAATACTTTAGTATTGAGCAATGATAACACACACCATGGTGCTTTGCAAAGGGCGTCTTTGGTCCTTTGTGGGTAATGCAACTAAGGTCACATTTTGCCGAAAATATTGGGCAATTCAACAAAAGTCGTGGGTTAGGATTGGTACACCCATGGGCAAGCTCCTCCCCACTGATCGCGATATACTGATGATATATTATTGCGAAAGAGTCTAATTTCGTTGAGGAAGATATTACGACCCAATTTCATGAATTCGAGTTCGTTTTTTTTTTCAATATCTTCAGCAAATTGGCCAATATGCTTGATGTAAGTGTTTATCAAATTTTTGCTTCCAAACCCTTATCGTCTTAACTCTCATGATTGGTTTGTGCATTTCTTGATGCACATATCAAAGAGTTTAGGGATTCATTTGACTCATCCACAAGTATTGGTTCTCATATCATTCCTCCGCGTTGCCACACGCAGTTCTGTTGTTGTGATGTCAACTTGTGTCAATGCAATTTCTGTGTCGAATGGCACGTTTCACATGTTACCCGGAGTCAATACACGTACATATTCCGAAGATATTTTTAAATTGAAATTCCATCATAAATGGACGTATCGAGCAAACTAAATGCCCTTGATGGATCACAATGTTTTCTTTATTGACCATAGTTGCCATGGTGAATTATCATTCGCGTAAGGGCAAAACATGTATTCCCAGGTTTCCTCAGCTAATTTGACACCATAAGTGTATCTAACAATCTATACCATCTGGTTCCTAAGCTTATGCCACACTACTTTTCATTATGGGGTTATTTTATACCAAAATGATCGAAAACATATTTTGTGCTCGAACTACAAGCTCACACCATCTGAGAGCACTCCAGTTCAGGACAACGTGTATATCCTTCCAAAGCTGAATTTTAGCTGACCAGTCACCATGTAAATTACATAAACAATGCACCGGTCCATTTAGGGTAACTCTCCCCTATTTACACTATGCGGCTATAGCAAATGAGCTTATAGATCTATAGCTCATTGGCTATAGCGACATAACCGACGACGACCGGAGAATGTTCAGTAATATCGTATCATTCAACGAGCCTGGTGAACGTTATGATTTATCAACATGCTTCCAATTGCCGAAGAGATGATCTGAAACACATCAAATATCAAACAAACCTTGTCGATCCAAACGAAGGTTTTAAAAACTCGATCAAGTCCAGAAACAGATGTAGGATGATTTCCAGTGATTGTTGTCGTTTCAACGGTACAGTTCCAATGTACGGTGAATTATTATGTCCAATTCATTTCAACTAAATTTGAGGCATATATGGACAGGTACGGTCGTATTCATTATGTCGTGAAAAATATCAAATTCGAATATATGAAACCCGACAAAACATTAAAACAGCCTAATTATGTAACCAGATCTTCCCATTGTATTGTTACGCCGGATGGAATTGGCATAGCGCCATGCGACTACCCAACGACTTCCTAAACGAGCTTTCGTGAATCAAGTACCCAACCAGTAGCCTACTGAGAGGCTACTACGTGTACGTTGGTGCTCTATTTGCAACGTTTGATTGATTGATTGATTGATTGATTGATTGATTGATTGATTGATTGATTGATTGATTGATTGTTTGATTGATTGATTGATTGATTGATTGATTGATTGAAGCAAAACATCCGTGCTTCAGCATCCTGGCTGCAAGAATCATTTATTAAATGCTGATGTTCTCAAAATGAGAGTAAACAAGACCATATATACAAATATAAGAGCGAATACGCGTGTCATTTCACAAAATGCAATATCTACATGTACGTGTGTAAACTATTTTCTTGTCTAGCTTTAAGATTGTTTGCTCTTGAACTAGACGTAAGTAATGCACTGTCTTCCCTGTGTTTTAATTTTGACACATTATACATTTTCAAGAAATTGCTCGATACAATGGGGATTGGCAATGCAATGAATATTATTCCAAAAAGCGCGCAAAATGTTCCCAAAATTTTTCCTTGCGGAGTCTGTGGCAGCTCGTCTCCGTAACCAATGGTTGTCATGGTGATGATGGCCCACCAGATGGCCTCCGGTATGGACCAGAAGGAGGTGCTGTTCAATTCAAACGCGTACGCGGCGTGACCGAAGAGCGAGGCTCCGATGAGGAGGCCCCCGGATAGCAGGAGCAGCTCTGTACGGCTCTCCTGGAGCGTCAGCAGGATGATCTTCAGTGGCTGGTAGTACTTGGCGATCCTGAGCAGGTACAGCACCCGACAACCTTCGAGCACGAACAACACGTAGACGACGTAGTCGAAGCTCTGGCCGAAGATGGCGTGGACTGACAAGTCCGCGTAGTTCTCCAGGCCGAATACTATGTAGATGAATATTGCGGGTATCACGCTCAAAATCCCGATTACGTTGATGGAGCGGGTGAAATATTGCTTGCTACTCCTGGCAGCCAGGAAGCGCAGGAAGAGGTCGATCGTCAGTATAGCGATAAGGACCAGGTCGGTGAAGTAGAGGGACTTGGCCATGAAGGTCCTAGTGATGAGCTCCAGAACGCTGTCGTACTGCTGCGGGTCCGTCCTGTTCTCCCCGGATTTCATCACACGGAGGGACGGCACCGTGGACACGCCGACGACAGTCACGGACAGGAGACTCACAAATATCAGAAAACCCGCGTATACCTGTCATAACGTACATGAAAAAATATATATATCTGAAGTCAGATATGAAACTGTGAGCCTTTTTCTGATAGAAAACAATTTCAGGACACAACATTTTCGAGGCACGTCACTACCGTTTTAAATAGTTGAATCATTGAAACAAATTTGAGCAATGCTCCGATTTGCGATGTATACAATGTAGGCTACCTGTACTATACTCTGATCTAGTGAACAGCAAATGTGTTTTTTTCCTTTTAAGCTACAGTACTACTAAGTTATTGGAGGTACCACCAACCTTCGCTGCCTTGCATGGCTGCTCGCCCTCCAGGAATTGCCAGAGAGACTGCCGGAAGCTTCGGTTGTCCTCGGCGTGACAGTTGACTTCATCCCGTTCCTTGTCGGCGCTCCAGATCTTGACGAGGCCGCGGAGTTCCCTGGCCGCCGACAGCTGCTCCTCGTATCGGAGGCGACAGCTGGCACACAGCGCCTCGACACCAACTCCCCAATATTGCAACTCGTCGCGGAACTTCTCCGCGCACGCTCCGCCACTCAGGTGCAAAGTTCCCGTGACGTAGTAGTCCATTATAGAACTGAAGATGAAAGGATCGCGGTTGAATGACCATCGTATCTCGCGTGCGTTGTTTTCTTCGCGCGATCCCTCGTACATCTTGTAGAGGCGGGATCCGGGCTTGTCGCTAAGATTCTTCGTGTCCAGGTGAAACAACAGTCCCCGAACAGTGAGCGTGACTGTACCTGCTCCCGAGAGACACGGCTCCATGTTGTTCTGATCGAGCATGGTTCCACGACTGCACACCTTGCCCGTAATCATATAGATTTATACATTACACGCTGCTCCGTCCAATCATGCGCTCATTAGATTCAAGTGAGACAATTGAACTGACCTGAACCTTTCTCAAGCGGTGTTGCGTTCGGTGAAATGGGTGAATGATGGTTATCAATTCGTTTGATGGGTCGTGCGCCTGCTGCCATCTTCATCCATATATAGTAGTTTGCGATACAATCGCTCCTACCTTTACTCACCATTGGTCATTGCCTGATCAATGATCTGTAATCTGCTCGGATCAAACTCGTGTGTACATGTACATGACCGACCAGTCCAATATAACATCCCCTATGCCGAAGCCCATTACTGCACGCAATATGAGCATGTGTTCGCCTATTCAATTCTGATTGGGATCGCCTGGCATCATCTGTTCTGTTAACCGGGCTTTCTGAGCCTGTTCGAGCTTCAGCAAACGTTCTTGTCCAATCAATATGACCTAATTATGGCTTGTACTTCCAAAACATATACAATCATTCTGCACAACGGATTTGAATCAATGTCTCTCACACTTGGATGGTATCGAATAAAAACGGTTTACATCCCTCTCCTTGCGCTTCCATTATGTGCCAAAACGTATTTCTGATTGCGTGGAAATTAACCAAGGCGCGGATCCACAAAAGAGGAGAGGCTGGAGTGGGTAGAACGACAAATAACAGGGAAAGCAAATACTGTAAGAGAGGAGATGCAATTAGGACACTAAGAGCTCGTGTCCTCAGTGCGAAAATCGATTTGCACACGATAGTTGTGAGGTTGAAGTGAATCTAATGGGTACCAAGTAATGTAATCTGCTCCATAATACTTCTCGTCCACTGAAAACATACCATTTTAATCGTCTCACAAGTTTTTTTAATCCTTCTTCAAAATAGATGTATAAGCAGCACACGTTATTTGGGTCCATGGTTGTAAAGGGTCTATGGTTGTAAAGGGTCTGAGTGTGAATGTACACATACATTTAGATGTTTTTTTTGTTTCATTACTGGGTCAGTTTCGTATATTTAGTGGGTATATAAATGAAAGTGGATGTACTATAACAGGCACTGACGTGAAGTGCCAAAGGTATAACACGTCAAACCCCGAACTCCTGGATCCGCTCCTGCCCTAACGGACACTATCGAATCTCTCTGCATTGTTTATAATGCCTCGTCATGGCCATGAACCGGCGCTGAATACACGGGGTATGCTGTATACATATAACAATTGCACTCCTATCATACCATATAAAAAAACAGATTGGCTGATGGAAAGGGATAAGCGGCAAAATTATATTGGCAGGCAAGCGACTGATGTTTGGATACATTTCCATATAATTCGTCCATTCGCACCGATTGTTTTGCTCCTGATTGTTATACGCAAAAAGCATTGCTTCGAACTGATTCATTGTGTTTGATTCGCATCACAAGTGAGACAATGGAAGTCAACGGTGGTGCATTCCATAATTTATCAATAAAAAACTGTAAAACTGACCTCTTAGCTAGAGTAAGTCCTAAACCACTTTAGGGATATCCACTAATTTGTGGTCATGTGGTGTATATATTTTCACATCATCAAATACAGCAAATGATGTTTGATTACCATCTGCCGACATATTCATTACATAATATTATTATTATGTTTTGTAACGTTATACATGTATGAGAGTTTCCGGGATATGATGGATATTTTGAACTATACGTACTCCTTAACCTGGAAATATACATAATGAATGGCCAGACAAGTTGGCAATGTATGCAATGGACCCCATTATATATTTCAATAACAATCGTAGCTACGGGGTTTAATTTCAAATTAACTTCGTCAATATTGATATAGGTTTCCATCAATTTTATAATGACCACATCATTCAGTAATCAAACAAGTGAGAACGACTGCGACAAAAACACTATACGGAAAATAAAGAATACACTTGGTCAATATTCATACTCAGTCTTATTAAATGAATGTTACTTTCCTTAACTGGTCACCATGCAATATTAGCAAAACACTGACATTTCATCTATAATCCGTGATCTAGGATGCAATGTTCACATTTATTCACATGTCAGCTTGCGTGGTAATCCCTGATTCAACAGAAGGCGTGTCACAAAGACGACAGGAATACATGTACATCCGATGGCGCCGATAACACGATTCACCACCTTCAGTACATATGCATAACCAAAGTTGCCTTTAGAAATAATAGCATGCAGGCGGGGTTACCTATTGGGTTTATATGGTGTTATTGTATGCGCACATTGCCTTTGTTTCTCCCAATACGTCCAATTTTCTGACAAATGCCATTCACGGATGGGATGCACGAGGCACAGAAACCACACAAAAACCGGAACAATACCTCGCCGGCCATGCTCTCCTGGGTCACTCACTCAACGACAGCGCGGAAGATCAGCTGCGTGGGAAGTGTCATCCTGCCACACATTCACCGCCAAATCAATTAGCGATTGGATCTGTTTGTGAGTTCACAGACAGACAACCGCTCAGAAGGTCTGATTGCGATGGCCGTATTGATGGTATTTGCCCGCACAGCCTAACGATGTTGATATTGTTAATAAGCGTTCACCTGAAGTTTGTCCTGACTATCTTGTTTAATCGGACCATCAGTTCCATTCATAGTGGGCCAAACTATACAACGGTGATTGCCCTCCCATTCGTATTACCTTCATGTCATTGCTCACTGTCAAATCCCCATAAATGTAATCATCTGCTAATTAATCTCCGGCTAATCCAACCCACGCACGGTCGTGCAAAATTTATCATTTAGCGTAGAATTGAATATTTCACGGAATACCCAATAGAGCGAAATAGTAAACATAATTATTCGATTACAGAAACGAACAACCATGCGTATAATAATTCGTACGATGAATGTTTATTTCATTATTCAGCATCAATAGTTGTGTACAATTAATGTTTTTCCCCGAAAGGAAACTGTCTGCACATTTTTTTCTGATTACTGAAAGGAAACTATAGGAAGTTCGGAACGTTCGGCCTGAGCACTATACTCTGATTTTTCTTACTTGTTTACACCGGTTTTCGACGATATTTATGCGATGCTGAGTGTTATCGTTCTATAACTTGGCATAATTCACCTGGGAGTCGAACGGCAATTTTCTACCATATTTCATACTTCTATCGCAAAAATTGAAGAAGTTGGCAATCTACCCCAATGTTAAATTTCAGCCCAAAACGGGATCTCGAGAATCTGAGCATATTCGAGGGTTTGGTCCTGTCTCTATCCATCCGGATTCGAAGTATTATTGTAATTTTGGACCAGAAGACACGTTGGGTGTATTCTACACAAACATGTTGATTTCATAAGATTGCACCGCTAGAAAACCGAGCAAATGCACAAAAAAATTTGCGGACCCTGAAATTCAATAATAGAGCTAAATTTAGCATTGGGGTAGATTACCAACTTTCTCAATTTTCGAGATAGAAATATGAAATTCGGTAGAAAATTGCCGTTTGACTCACAGGTGAAATATGCCAAGTTATAGAACGATACCATTTAGCACCACAAAAATTTCAGCGAAAAACAGTGTAAACGAGTTAGAAAAATCAGAGTACGGTATATGCCTCAATACCTTAGATAACCCCTTTAGATTCAATACGTACAGTAGAAAAAACACCGTCATCAACATACCGAACGCCAGCATTCGGAATACACGGCTGAATAGTTCAAATCAACATAATTCTACAGTACACGTGCGTGTATGAAACATAATAAACTAGCTACAGCAGAAATGTAACCCGTACGATGAATCTGGATATCGAAGTACCGGAACCCCCGAAAAAACTAAGTACATGTATGTTGGTCACCGGCATGTTGTACATGGTCCAGTACATATCGTAGATGAACTCAAGACCTATCTAACATGACTTGACTTTGAAAAGTTCGTTCAAGGTCGAATAATTGACATCGAATGTGACCTTGTCAGAGTTTCGCCTCAGGACGAAATTGACTCCGAAAATCATAATAGCCTTAATTTTTTCCCAAATATATAGTAGTATCTCATTAATGTGTTTGAAAGTGATTTCCAAATCTATATTTATTTTTCCAATTTGACGTCATTTGATGTCTCCATCACATTTGACGTGATTTTTGTCATAAATCCAGTGTTCTATGGTCATTGTTTAGAGATAAATACACACTGAAGCTTAAATCCCATTTTCAAGAGTGTTTGTCTTCCAGCATGGTTATATTATACAGCAACACGACCAGCAACCTGGGGGCCGTTTCTCGAAGCTGACGCAAATTTTGAATCTGCGCTGGGTTCTGCGAACGGTTGCAGATAGAATCTGCGTGCGTTTCCCGACGGCCATGCAAACCCCACGCTGAGCCATCGCAGACTTGCAAATTCTGCGAGGGGTCGCAGATCTTTTCCCAATGTTATGAATGGTCATTAACATTAGTTCTACTGGTTAGTCATCATCTCATTTCTTATGATGTACAAATGACCGCCGTCATACACCATACGATCGGCATATAGATTTATATTCAACAAACGCGCTCATAGAATTATAGTGACTAATCCAGGTTAAACCCATTGACTTTGTGGAAATAAACCAGGTCAATATATATGCAAATCTAATTCTAGGCCTAATATATGTAAATAATATATAGCTATATATATAATATTTTGGTGTCCTGGCTTTTTTCACGAAGTCATTGGATGTAGTACTATCTAGGCTGTAGGCCACGAGGCCCACCTGTCTGTCAAAGGACACTATAAGGGTAATCTATTTGCTGCGTACGATATTGAAAGCTAATAGAATACCCGTTTGTGTACGAAACAAATAGAAAAAGAAATGGACAAAAAACTGTGAGTTCTGCCATTTGTGTTGAAATGTTGGTAATAGCAATGAAAACCACACGTACCTGATATGCGTATCCCACATAAATCTGTATTTGAGACTCATTTGTGAAAAACGTTCTAGCCAAGTATTAATATTCCCAGAAAGAAAAAAAACATGTACCAAACATGCCTACCCTCCATCTGAATTTACCACTTTACACTACCATCCTTAAGAAAACGGCCCTCTTATTGTTTCTTAACGGGACAAAAGACAACTGTGAGCCAGGTTTATGGCAAAGACATAGGCCTATCCATTCCGTCATTTACAACTCAAACATTGTCAATTAGTCATTCAAATCGGTCTGCATACACATATTTGTTTTGCTGAGCGCAGCAAATGTTAACTGAACACAGCAAATCAATGTCGGGTTATGTGATCATGAACGCGACGTGTTGGAGACTTGTTTGTCAGAAGGCCCGTCTGTCAGTTCAAATATATGTAAGAAAATGCCAACTATTTTCTGACAAACTGGCCTTCTCAGTAAAGGGCCTTCTCGGACCCCATAGGCCCCTATGTGAAACGCGTTACGTATGCTGTACGACGGCAGCCATTATTACATCACGTGTTCTAGCCCTGGAATATAACACTGAAAAAATAACCTCGTCATAAAATTGTCAAAATGACAAGTTTTCGATTGTCAATTTGACTGTGTCAAAACGGAGCACTTTAGCCTTGTCGGCGACAAAATTTGACAACCCTAAACCAGGTCTCGAGTTCACCCAACTTCGAGGTTAGTGGGCAAAAGTCAAAGTCATGATCTGCAATTTTCCAGCAAGTGCGTCGTCTATGGCATCTCATATTTTGACAAATTTGAAGTGAAGGTCATTCGGTTACGGTCAATACCCTTCAGAAGCTGATAATAACATAATAACCCGCAGTGACTTACACATCGTGATTCTCGAAATAATACCCCACTATAGGTTATAAGTCATGAAACACATATCACTATACCACATAGCTTGTACTGTGAACACCCAGACACATTTTTGGTCCGCTGAGGTCTCAAGACTCGTGTTGAGTGACGTGGACGCCATTTTGTTGCGTGTGAAGCAGACACTCTCTCCTGCGTTTTCTGCAGGGTGCCGTCATCTTGGAGACTGTGTAGTACTTGAGGAAATTGTTGGCTACAATCGGTACAGGCAGCGCTATCAGCAGGATTCCGGCCAGTGCACACATGATCCCGACGATCTTACCGATCGCAGTGACGGGATATATCTCACCGTAGCCGACGGTTGTCATGGTGATGACCGCCCACCATATAGCCTCCGGAATGGACCAGAAGGACGTCTTGTACATCTCCACGGCGTAGACGAGGTGTCCGAAGAGCGTGGCGCCGATCAGCAGTACAGATGCGAGCAAGAACAGCTCGGTGCGACTGTCCCTCAGCGAGAGTAGGATGATCCTCATCGGCTTGTAGTACTTGGCCATGCGGAGGAGGTACACGACCCTGCACCCCTCCAGCACAAACATCGTGTACAGGAAGTAGTCGAAGTTGTTGGCGACGCCGTTGATCTGGACGTCGAAGTAGACCGACAGCGCCAGCGACACGTAGCCGACGATCGCGGGGAATACGGTCAGGATACCTACCAGGTTGAGAGCACTCATAAAGAAACGTTTCTTGGATTCGAACGCGATGAAGCGCAGGACGAGGTCGATGAGCAAGATTACAAGAATGATACAATCGAGAGCGAAGAGAACTTCTGACATGAGGGTTCCTTTCAGAAGAGCCATGACGCTTGTGAACGATTCAGTCATTGACAGGTTCGCCTCTGTCTTGTTGCCGGGAATATGGGACCTCAGGGAAGGGAGAGTCGCCAACGAGATCGCCAGCACCGATAACAAACTCATCGCGGTGATGAATATGCTGTAAACCTACAGAGATGACATTCATGTAAAACAGATACTTGGTACAGTACAACAACAGCGCGCTCGGAAAAATCATGTAAAATATCGATTACTTTGTACCTTAGCGCCTACAGTGTGTTGTGGCCCTTCTAAGAAGTCCCACAGTCTCTGTCTCGTGGTTCGTCTGAGTGGACCGGTCTGTTGGTCCATGTCCTTGTGGTCACCAGGAGAGTAACCAGACCACTTGATCAGTAACGCGTCGAAACTCTGTACTTCTGTCAGCTCCTCCAAGTACTTCTTCTGGCACCCGACACACATCTCACTGGAACTAATCTCCCAGAAGTCCAGTTCTTCCTTCATCTTGGTCGCGCACATGGCCGGCATGTGCAGGTGCCCCGTCACGTAGTAGTCAACCACGGCATTGAATACGAATGGGTCCCTGTTGAAGTACACCGTCTTGTCATCTCCACTGCTTCGCTGTTCGCGGTGAAGTTTGCAAAGTTTACTGCGCGGATTCTTCTCGAGATGTTCACACTCCAACTCGAATGAGAAACCTCTGACGTTCACCAAAAGACGTCCATCCGTCACCTTGGTGCATTGGGTATCCATTGTCAGCGGGTGCATGTAGAACTGTGGTCACACAGACTGTGCGCTATCATATATTCCTACGCTGAACTTCCGACCGCTCTACAGTGTTTCACTGCCACTTGTCGAGTCTCGTAGCTGTCGATGAGACGTGTATGTTTTATGGAACAGAAACGTTTGTTCAGAACCCACAAGTTTGAACAGTGTGGTGGATTTCCTTTCACCAACCCGCGCTCTACAGTAGTGACATCAGTCTGAATATCATTAATTATTAATGACGAGAAATGGCAATGTTTATTGAGAAAAAATGTATCAATTATTATGTCCTGGAGCAGTTCGAAATACGAGACTACAACGAAGTGACGAATCAACATTCCTTAAAATCGTGTATCCGTTCATTGGAAAAACATTGATTTGAGACAGTCAATAGCTAACCAACCTCTGAAATACACGGGAATGGTGTAATCCCTGGACACGACATCGTTTTCCTTTGCTAATGTTAGTGTTCCTAGTACATTTGATCCCTGGACCAGGTGCTGTGATGTAAGCACTTAATGACGTGGGTAATTATCCAAAAGAACCCTCGGCACATGCGATCCTATATCGGACTTGTTTCGTAATCGTGGCTTGAGGGACAGGAAAGCAGTATCAGAAGCTGTCTTCTGAACCTACCAGTGGATGGTAGTTTGGTGAATATTAATTATCATCGATCCTGCTATCAAACGGTGTCGGGATGTTTTCCTCGTCCACTTACGATGCTAAGTGTCAAGCCAATTCCAGGCTCTCGTATAGAATCAGTCCCATGGGTTAGTCAGTCCATCACTTAGTCCCAGACACAGTCTCATCTCTAATCATATTCAGACAACTTATAGCCTATCGTCTATTCACAATGAAAGACGGACAATAATATGTTCCGTTGCCATATTATTTTCGTTCTATCGACGCCACCGAGAACAACTGGCTCCTTTGGTTGTTTCCAGCCACAGTCAAGAACAGGTGCTCGCCTGCCATATAACACATGGCCAACATTTACCTGAACGCCCTTTTATGCCATACATTTCGCGGGCAGCGACTGGTCGCGTCACAGCCACAAGTCTGACATGCGAGTCACAGACGGAACCCGAGGGGTATTCATCGTCACCCTCGGAGCATGATTTGAAAATATTGTCAAAGCGAAGATGAATCGATGACCTGTATCAGATATTGTGTACAGACACATGGGGATCACTTGGATATTCACCGAACATTGTCACGTTAACGAATACCAATGAATAGTTGCGTTCATTCGCACATGATACATGTCAGTGAAGAAAAGATTCATATTTCCATAACTAAACGATAATTCTGATTAGGTGTTGTGTTCCCACTATGAGAAATGTCATGTTGACAAAACTTTATCATATTGCACACATCGCAGTAGACGTTCATCGATGTATTTATTTATTTGTCGCGAGATAATAAAAAAAATACGTCATCTAAAATGCATTACATAAGCAATGCGGCATACAAGTCACGTGTATATTAATATATATGGCACCAGTAACACGTCCCAACTAAATCATTAATGTGATATTTATGTTGGATGGTGACATATTTTGGACGAGTTCGTTAGATTCGATCCATGTAGAAGAAGATAATAACGTGGTGTTCATTAACACATCATATTTGGACAAGAAAAATCTCATTCTTCTTCCAGCATTTTTACTGAGTACCCCCTGTTTTGGTTCCTCGGGGAAATGAAAAGTCCATTCCAGGAAGAAATCAATGCCGGTGGTGGCGCAGTTGACATTTCGTCAAATAGCACTTTGCCAAATAGCAAAATGCCTGAGGCATATTTTGACATGTGATAGCTGCTTGGGTAGCAATATGTGCACTGATGGCTATATATTTATCGGAGGGACATATTACTGCACGTATGTATGCATGATCAGATCGTCATCATCTCGTATATATGATTCATGGCATACGTTTTTGTTTATCATTGTGAATTATGTGAAAACCTACACAGATGTTGTGCTGCGATAGAATCTGTGTGATTCTAGTCCAGGATATGCTGAATTCACACCACACTGTGCACATCATGCTGTACATCTGATAAGTAAATCTGGTCATATCGTATATAGCAATGAAAAATAGAATGACTCACATTTGAATTGTATATATCAAATACATACAGAATCACCATGTGCTCAAATCGTACTTCATTTAGTCGTTCCTAAGTGGTATAATGATCTCAATTACAAAGCAAAAGCAAAATATCAGGAATTTCCACATTTTGTTTTCATTCAGAAATATCTGTCGCTTCCTTTTATTTATTTTTTAAGAGTTCACATTTCAAGACTGTCACAATAAACGGCGTGCAGAACACAAGTTTGATTTTCATGCCCTTGGTTAAGTCGCGGTCCAACTTTGCAATAACCCCCATACATTATTTCAACATCATAATAACAAGTTTGAAACTGAAGACTCGTACACCATGCGACATATGGGTTCTCAGGCTTTCTAATATGCTGGTGTGATGCCTGGACCAGTGAAATGATGCATTCGTTATGACATGTTGCAGAAGCACCAGACGACCATACTAATGCCATCTCGTCATCATCATGTCGTTTGTGAAGCGGTCGCTTGTAAATCATACAGTTGTACTCCCAAGTTACGATCTCTGATGTGTAATCAGACGATAAACTTCGACGGCCACCGTTCTCTGTCGAATCCACTCGAAGATGTCCACAAGGTATGCCTCAGGCTCCCCCTCATCTCTACTCTCATACTATCAATTTCATACCCTCACGTATCCCCGAGAAAACCTCTCACAACCATTGATTGGTTAAACATATCGAGCACAAGTAATTGATTAATTTTAAATATTTCTTTCTTTCATATCCATAAGTGGTGATCAAAAGAGTTCGTTATGCCGAAAGTGTGTTGCGTGATAAGTGAATGCCGAGAGTTCATAATGTAGCAACAACTCAACATTAGAATTGTCAGCCACCGTGAGTTTTATTTCACAGATTCCCTTTGCAATTGGTAGTGAATTACAAATTCATCTGCATCAAAATAGGTGATGGATACGACTCATCGCAGACGAACTGAAAAATTATAATACCGTACTGCTCCTAATAGTGGCACGTGCCCTATTAGTAGAGCGCCCTCTCTTTTCTCCAAATACCTTCATACCTTTCTAATAAAATCGTGAAGTGTTCCAATCCACGTATTTATGTTATATGAATCACAATAAAGGGCTTGAAGGCTATAGGTATATTATTCAGTGATTTTCCTAAATTTGACCTGAAATTTGACCTCAATTTTGCGCAGAAGGTCTGCAGAAGGTCTTGCGTTGGCTCGCTGTGCTTGTATTAGGACCATGCAATACGGTATGAAACTAAACTTCATCGTAATGCTGACGTTTAACACCCAAAACTTAACTCCAATGAAATCCGGTATAACAATATTCGTGGGTCACCCAACCATGCCATATGCGGAATATAATTCTCTCTCTCTCTCTCTCTCTCTCGTCACGGGGAGATGAGCATGTGTGTTATCACTACTTACGTTTTCAGACTCTATGTGTTAAGAATTTCAATGCTTACAGAGTCATATGTGTGTCCTAGAAAACCAAGTACTGAAATACACACATAAAAGCACGGCGTATGTACATGTATGCATTTAAACTACAGTAAACGACACCGAATCAGTTTAATAATTCTGGTTTCGCAATCTTTGCCCACCAAGGGCGGTGTCTGGAGTATCGTGCAAGCTATCTACAGTAGGTAAGTAGGAGGGTATCCATATTGAAACCATGCATATCAATTCTAGTCTGTCACGTCAATGTTCACAAATCTTTGTCAAAAGAATTCATATTTGGCAACACTACATAAAAAAGTCGTAAGTATCATACCATTGTATATTTCTTGTTGTTTCGAGTTATTTCACTCTTGGTTAATTATGTTTTTCTACTGTGTTGTCTCTCCACAGAGATTAGTAGTGCTTCTAATAGGCTACTCGATCTTCGAAGCTGTTAAAAACGTATAATTGTATGAAGATACTTCATAGTATATGTATGTTTCTGGCCGAAGCTCATTTACATAAGATATCATTGCAAGACCACTCTTTTATTATGAAACCGTATTGACGATATTGTTATATTCACGAGTACACGTCTCAAAAACCGAATCATAACGTTCTCTCATCTTCAAATCGGAGCGAATACAGCAGAGAAAGTGCAATATTTATTCGAATGGATAGTTTTAATATTAACGTAGAAATTTAGCTAACAATACATATTGCATTGAGTGTGAAGAAATATCCAGACATATTTCGCCAGAAATATAATCTTCACCAGGCAATATATTTATACCTGAATCTCGTAAATAGTGGATATTTCAGTTTCATTGAGTCTATGAGTTACAACACAAGAGGCGCGTCTGTGCTCTGTACATGTTCCTTAGTCTGAAGTTTGCTTGTTCGCTCTGATGCAGATTATCGACATGAGCAGCAAGTGGCACGTGGATATAGAGGCAGAGGCTTCCTCCAGGAACATCAGAGAAGATACGCTTAAGAAACTGCGCAACAGCAACTATGACACCATCCAGTCCCTGGCCGACATCACCTCAGAGCAACTGGAAGAGATGGGCCTCTCCACTGTCCAGAGGGGCATCCTCAGGGATTGGATAGTGGAAATACGGCGAGCCTCGGACCCCGCTGCAGCCTCGACGAGTTCCAGAGGGCACCCAGAGCACAAGCACACCATCATCCGGAGAAGGACGGCGCTCGAGTCCCCGAACCCAAGAAGTGGCGAGGGTCACACTGCAAGAGATAAAAAACGGATAGGCAAAGAAGGTCACAACATACAGGGTTTGTGTCCGCGTGTTTGTTAAAAATTATAGTAGGTCTGAATAAATAAGCTATAGTTGAATACTTTCCTTTGCATCCTTTATCGGAATCTGTTCTAGGTTTCATGACAATCATGGACGATCGGAAGAGCGATAAATCTGCAGAAAGACAGGAGCAACTGACGGAGGAACTAGTGGAACTTAGTGTCCACGACCTGTGTGATATCATCGATGAGAGTGTGATGAACTTCATGGAAAGCGAAGTCAACATTGCTGTCTGTGGTCGCAGTGGTACCGGGAAGTCTAGCCTCATCAATTGTATTCTAAACATGACGGCCTCCGAGGCAGGAGCTGCGGGGGTGGATATTGTGGAGTGTACCACAGACCCGGTAGCTTACAAACACCCGGCTATCCCGGGAGTTCTGATCTGGGATCTTCCCGGAGTCGGGACTGAGAGGTACAGCAAGTCTAACTACCTAGACACCGTCGAGTTCTCGAGGTTCGATGCCTACATCATCGTCTGCAGCAAGCGTATCTACGAAGACGACACTTGGTTAGCTGCGGAGGCAGAAGAATGTGGGAAACCATTCTATTTTGTACGGTCTCAGATAGATATAGATGTGCAGAACACCATGCGTGATCGTCAGCAGGATGAGCAAACGGCCGTCGACATAATCAGGAAGAATGCACAAGACAGTCTCGTCAAGTGTGGCTTGTCCACCAGCAAGATCTACCTGGTATCGTCAGTGCTTTGTTATCAGTCCAAGTGGGACTTTCCTCGCTTGATGGAACAGCTCATCAAGCATACGCCTGAGAAGAATGTAACAGCCATGGTGATGGCGATGGTTTCCTGCTCTTCAGAAATCATCATGAAGAAGAAGCTCGACTTCGCCAAGCGAATCAACGCCAAAGCCATAGAGGCAGCCAAGCCGGAAAGTAACTTCAAAGATGTCATTCTGGGAGAGATCAATCTGTACGTGGAACGCTTTGGTGTCACTGATGCCGATATGAAGAAATGGCAAGTGGAAATTGAACGACTGGAACCAAAACTGAAAGGAATCAAGCAAAACCTCGTTTCACTGATCCAATCTTTGGATAAGGAGAAAGTTCAACACTTCTTCTGGCGGCTGGCTAACAGCGCATTGTTTCAACGCTTTGCCTGGGCCAAACGCTTAGCAAAAGTCACGGAGAAGAAATTCCTCTCTATTGGATACAAGGCCACCACCAAGGCTGAAGAAGACAGTGCCGAACTGATCAAACAAACAACCTGCGAGACTTTACAAACTTCGCTCAATGAATGTGTCGAACTAGCCTTCGGTGTCTTGTCCGAACGAAACAAAGTGACTATACCTGAACCAAAGTTCTTGAAACTTTGAAAGTTAACTTACTTACCGGTACGAATATTTTTAATGTAAGCTGTTGTAGATGTAAGGTAGAGGTGTTCATGTCTACTAAATGCTTCGAATTCATCATGTTACTATCTATCTTCGCGTGATTTGCTCGAATCGATAAATTTCATATATGGCTAAAAAGTTCAAAATCTTGTTGCGTTGCTGAGCATATATTCTGCCCTTTTCATCCATTATACGTGAATCTTGTCTGAGGAAGTGGAATATCCCATCCTCAGTATATGAACGTGTCAGACGATAATATGTGCCGAATATTCAAGGATACTGTGCTGCATGAGTTGACAAATGTTGTTTTTGAAATTTTACGCTTGTAGCAAAAAGACCTATTTACAGCGAACGTTTATCGTTCTTACAATACGATTTAGCTAAATCAACTTATTAGCTAAACAGTGGTGCTTTGATACTGTATGACATGAGTTCGAAATGTTCAGATATTATATACACTGTGCATCATATTTCTTATTTATGTTCATATTCTTTCAGTGTGTTTCGATTCGATTACGATTATTTTGCGAGTATTTAATACTGTTACGAGGTCTTGTGAACGTCGAGTTCAAATCATTTATTGCCACAGATCATGATAGATTAGGTTATCTCTTTTGACAATTAATTGCACACTACATCTTCATTTATCTGACCCGAATACAAAATACACACAATGACCTAATTAGGGCTGAAACCAGGCCGGAATATGAAGCCCTTCGTGTCACTTGGGCAACTGCGACACCATACAATTACATAAACAATCAGGCAGACGATATATGGCTTCTACTTCATCTCTCTTGAGATATCAAATTGTTTACACTCGTATTCTCAGGTTGAGACATACACTTAGATGAATATCCATGCGACGATGTGCGTGCGGCGGGTAATTATCGTAAAATATTCGCAAGTGTGCTCGAATCAACCACATTGACCCCTCCCTCCCAACTGTGACACGACATCCATGCTACTCTTGTATGATGCTTGTCGACAGTGAATATAGCGGATGAATTCAAAGTTGTCCAAATTGAAACTGTATTGATATGTTGGGTTGGTTATTTTTTCCTGCGGAGGGGGTGCAATGAAGATTTTGGAGAAATCATCTGGATGCCGTTTCATGATCTCGAAACATGATTTATTACTATAGATATCAAGACACACACTCTATCACTTTATGGAGAAACTTCATGAATACCATGGGTGATATATATCTCTTGAGTGTTACGGTGGCTTAGATTCGCCATCACGTTTAATTTACACCCCATTCAGTTTCCACCTCGGTGAGAACCCTTGTCACCTAGGTGAAAACCTATTCACTCCGGTGAAAACCTTCTCACCCCAGTGAAAACCTTCTCACCTAGGTGAAAACCTTCTCACCCCGGTGAATACCTTCTCACGCCGGTGAAAACCTTCAGACCCTGGTGAAAACCTCACCTAGGTGAAAGCCTTCTCACCTAGGTGAAAACCTTCTCACTCAGGTGAAAACTTTCTCACCTAGGTGAAAACCTTCTCACCTGAGGCGGTGAGAAGGTTTTCCCCGGGTGAGGTTTTCACTGAGGTGAGGTTTTCACCTAGATGAGGTTTTCACATAGTGAAAAGGTTTTCACCGGGGTGAGAAGGTTTCCATCGGGGTGAGAAGATTTTCACCGGGGTGAGAAGGTTTTCACTGGGGTGAGGTTTTCAACGGGGTGAGTATGTTTTCACCGGGGTGAGAAGGTATTCACTGGGCTGAGAAGGTTCTCACCGGGGTGAGAAGGTTTTCACCTAGGTGAGAAGGTTTTCACCGGGGTGAGAAGGTTTTCACTGGGGTGAGAAGGTTTTCACCGGGGTGAGGTTTTCAGCAGGGTGAGAAGGTTTTCACTGGGGTGAGAAGGTTTCCACTGGGGTGAAAAGGTTTTCACCGAGGTGAGAAGGTTTTCACCGGGGTGAGAAGGTTCTCACCTGGGTGAGGTGTTCACCAGGGTGAGGTTTTCACTAGGGTGATAAGGTTTTCACCGGGGTGAGAAGGTTTTCACCTAGGTGAGAAGGTTTTCACCGGGGTGAGAAGGTTTTCACTGGGGTGAGGTTTTCAACGGGGTGAGTATGTTTTCACCGGGGTGAGAAGGTATTCACTGGGCTGAGAAGGTTCTCACCGGGGTGAGAAGGTTTTCACCTAGGTGAGAAGGTTTTCACCGGGGTGAGAAGGTTTTCACTGGGGTGAGAAGGTTTTCACCGGGGTGAGGTTTTCAGCAGGGTGAGAAGGTTTTCACTGGGGTGAGAAGGTTTCCACTGGGGTGAAAAGGTTTTCACCGAGGTGAGAAGGTTTTCACCGGGGTGAGAAGGTTCTCACCTGGGTGAGGTGTTCACCAGGGTGAGGTTTTCACTAGGGTGATAAGGTTTTCACCGGGGTGAGAAGGTTTTCACCTAGGTGAGAAGGTTTTCACCAGGGTGAGAAGGTATTCACCGGGGTGAGAAGGTTTTCACCAGGGTGAGAAGGGTTTCACTGGGGTGAGAAGGTTTTCACCTGGGTGAGAAGGTTTTCATCAGTGTGAGAAAGTTTCCACCTAGGTGAGAAGGTTTTCACTGGGGTGAGAAGGTTTTCACCGGGGTGAGAAGGTTTTCACTGGGGTGATGAGGTTCTCACCGGGGTGAGGTTCTCACCGGGGTGAGGTTTTCACCGGGGTGAGAAGGTTCTCACCTGGGTGAGAAGGTGTTCACCGGGGTGAGAAGGTTTTCACTACAGTGATAAGTTTTTCACCGGGGTGACAAGGTTTTCACCTAGGTGAGAAGGTTTTCACCAGGGTGAGAAGGTATTCACCGGGGTGAGAAGGTTTTCACCAGGGTGAGAAGGGTTTCACTGGATTGAGAAGGTTTTCACCGGGGTGAGAAGGTTTTCACCGGGGTGAGAAGGTTTTCACCAGGGTGAGAAGGGTTTCACTGGGTTGAGAAGGTTTTCACCTAGGTGAGAAGGTTTTCACCTAGGTGAGAAGGTTTTCACCTAGGTGAGAAGGTTTTCACCTAGGTGAGAAGGTTTTCATCGGTGTGAGAAAGTTTCCACCTACGTGAGAAGGTTTTCACTGGGGTGAGAAGGTTTTCACCGAGGTGAGAACGTTTTCACCTAGGTGAGAACGTTTTCACAGGGGTGAGAACGTTTTCACAGGGGTGAGAAGGTTCTCACCGGGGTGATGAGGTTCTCACCGGGGTGAGAAGGTATTCACCGGGGTGAGGTTTTCACTGCAGTGAGAAAGTTTTCGCCTAGGTGAGAAGGTTTTCACCGGGGTGAGAAGGTTCTCACCTGGGTGAGGTGTTCACCGGGGTGAGGTTTTCACTAGGGTGATAAGGTTTTCACCGGGGTGAGAAGGTTTTCACCTAGGTGAGAAGGTTTTCACCAGGGTGAGAAGGTATTCACCGGGGTGAGAAGGTTTTCACCAGGGTGAGAAGGGTTTCACTGGGGTGAGAAGGTTTTCACCTAGGTGAGAAGGTTTTCACCTGGGTGAGAAGGTTTTCATCAGTGTGAGAAAGTTTCCACCTAGGTGAGAAGGTTTTCACTGGGGTGAGAAGGTTTTCACCGAGGTGAGAACGTTCTCACCTAGGTGAGAACGTTTTCACTGGGGTGATGAGGTTCTCACCGGGGTGAGGTTCTCACCGGGGTGAGGTTTTCACCGGGGTGAGAAGGTTCTCACCTGGGTGAGAAGGTGTTCACCGGGGTGAGAAGGTTTTCACTACAGTGATAAGGTTTTCACTACAGTGATAAGGTTTTCACCGGGGTGACAAGGTTTTCACCTAGGTGAGAAGGTTTTCACCAGGGTGAGAAGGTATTCACCGGGGTGAGAAGGTTTTCACCAGGGTGAGAAAGGTTTCACTGGGTTGAGAAGGTTTTCACCTAGGTGAGAAGGTTTTCACCTAGGTGAGAAGGTTTTCACCTAGGTGAGAAGGTTTTCACCTAGGTGAGAAGGTTTTCATCGGTGTGAGAAAGTTTCCACCTACGTGAGAAGGTTTTCACTGGGGTGAGAAGGTTTTCACCGAGGTGTGAACGTTTTCACCTAGGTGAGAACGTTTTCACAGGGGTGAGAAGGTTCTCACCGGGGTGAGAAGGTTCTCACCGGGGTGAGAAGGTATTCACCGGGGTGAGAAAGTTTTCGCCTAGGTGAGAAGGTTTTCACCGGGGTGAGAAGGTTTTCACCTAGGTGAGAAGGTTTTCGCTTAGGTGAGAAGATTTTCACCGGGTTGGAGGGTTTTCACCGGGTGAGAAGGTTTTCACTGGGGTGAGGTTTTCACCTAGGTGAGAAAGTTTTCCCCTAGGTGAGAAAGTTTTCGCCGGAATGAGAAGGTTTTCACCGAGGTGAGAAGGTATTCACCGGGGTGAGAAGGTTTTCACTGGTGTGAGAAGGTTTTCACCTAGGTGAGAAGGTTTTCACCAGGGCGAGAAGGTTTTCACCGGGGTGAGAAGATTCTCACCAGGGTGAGAAGCTTCTCACAGGGGTGAGAAGGTATTCACCAGGGTGAGAAGGTTCTCACAGGGGTGAGAAGGTATTCACCAAGGTGAGAAGGTTTTCACCGGGGTGAGGTTTCCACCGGGGTGAGAAGGTTTTCACCGTGGTGAGGAGGTTCTCACCGGGGTGAGAAGGTTTTCACCTAGGTGAGAAGGTTTCCACCAGAGTGAGAAGGTTTTCACCTAGGTGAGAAGGTTTTCACCTAGGTGAGAAGGTTTTCACCGGAGTGAGAAGGTTTTCACCTAGGTGAGAAGGTTTTCACCGTGGTGAGGTTTTCACCGGGGTGAAAAGGTTTTCACCTAGGTGAGAAGGTTTTCATCGGGGTGAGAAGGTTTCCACCTAGGTGAGAAGGTTTTCACCGGGGTGAGAAGGTTTTCACCTAGGTGAGAAGGTTTTCACCGGGGTGAGAAGATATTCAACTGGGTGAGAAGGATTTCACCTGGGTGAGAAGGTATTCACCTAGGTGAGAAGGTTTTCACCGGGGTGAGAAGGTTCTCACTGGGGTGAGAAGGTTTTCACCTGGTCGAGAAGGTTTTCACCTAGGTGAGAAGGTTTTCATCTAGGTGAGATTTTCACCGAGTCGAGAAGGTTTTCACCGAGGTGAGAAGGTTTTCACCTAGGTGAGAAGGTTTTCACCGGGGTGAGAAGGGTTTCACTGGGTTGAGAAGGTTTTCACCTAGGTGAGAAGGTTTTCACCTAGGTGAGAAGGTTTTCACCTAGGTGAGAAGGTTTTCACCTAGGTGAGAAGGTTTTCATCGGTGTGAGAAAGTTTCCACCTACGTGAGAAGGTTTTCACTGGGGTGAGAAGGTTTTCACCGAGGTGTGAACGTTTTCACCTAGGTGAGAACGTTTTCACCTAGGTGAGAACGTTTTCACAGGGGTGAGAAGGTTCTCACCGGGGTGAGAAGGTTCTCACCGGGGTGAGAAGGTATTCACCGGGGTGAGAAAGTTTTCGCCTAGGTGGGAAGGTTTTCACCGGGGTGAGAAGGTTTTCACCTAGGTGAGAAGGTTTTCGCTTAGGTGAGAAGATTTTCACCGGGTTGGAGGGTTTTCACCGGGTGAGAAGGTTTTCACTGGGGTGAGGTTTTCACCTAGGTGAGAAAGTTTTCATCTAGGTGAGAAAGTTTTCGCCGAAGTGAGAAGGTTTTCACCGAGGTGAGAAGGTATTCACCGGGGTGAGAAGGTTTTCACTGGTGTGAGAAGGTTTTCACCTAGGTGAGAAGGTTTTCACCAGGGCGAGAAGGTTTTCACCGGGGTGAGAAGATTCTCACCAGGGTGAGAAGCTTCTCACAGGGGTGAGAAGGTATTCACCAGGGTGAGAAGGTTCTCACAGGGGTGAGAAGGTATTCACCAAGGTGAGAAGGTTTTCACCGGGGTGAGGTTTCCACCGGGGTGAGAAGGTTTTCACCGTGGTGAGGAGGTTCTCACCGGGGTGAGAAGGTTTTCACCTAGGTGAGAAGGTTTCCACCGGAGTGAGAAGGTTTTCACCTAGGTGAGAAGGTTTTCACCTAGGTGAGAAGGTTTTCACCGGAGTGAGAAGGTTTTCACCTAGGTGAGAAGGTTTTCACCGTGGTGAGGTTTTCACCGGGGTGAAAAGGTTTTCACCTAGGTGAGAAGGTTTTCATCGGGGTGAGAAGGTTTCCACCTAGGTGAGAAGGTTTTCACCGGGGTGAGAAGGTTTTCACCTAGGTGAGAAGGTTTTCACCGGGGTGAGAAGATATTCAACTGGGTGAGAAGGATTTCATCTGGGTGAGAAGGTATTCACCTAGGTGAGAAGGTTTTCACCGGGGTGAGAAGGTTCTCACTGGGGTGAGAAGGTTTTCACCTGGTCGAGAAGGTTTTCACCTAGGTGAGAAGGTTTTCATCTAGGTGAGATTTTCACCGAGTCGAGAAGGTTTTCACCGAGGTGAGAAGGTTTTCACCTAGGTGAGAAGGTTTTCACCGGGGTGAGAAGGTTTTCACCAGGGTGAGAAGGTTTTCACCGGGTGAAAAGGTTTTCACCGGGTGAGAATGTTTTCACCGGGTGAGAAGGTTTTCACCTGGGTGAGAATGTTTTCACCGGGATGAAAACGTTTCCACTGGAGTGAAAACGTTTCCACCGAGGTGAGAAGGTTTTCACATAGGTGAGGTTTTCATCGGGGTGAGAAGGTTTTTTCACCAGGGTGAGAAGGTTTTCACCAGGGTGAAAAGGTTTTCACCTAGGTGAGAAGGGTTCTCACCGAGTTGGAAACTGAATGGGGTGTAAATTAAACGTGATGGCGAATCTAAGCCACCGTAGAGTGTTGACTATCGACAGGCGTCGCCACTCATGATATGATCTCCTCAAGATAACGCCCTGCAACTATGAACAAATTAATACCATCACCAATCACTGAATGTGCGCATTCCGTCTCAATCGAATATTGAAGAGCACAGGTAATATCATTTAACAATAAATAATGTATTATTGTAGCGAATTATACAAACTTTCATTAACACTAAACAATTTTTTCCCATTATTCTTTTTAAACAAAAATTAGAATCTATCATGGCTTCAAACGAGGAATTCCAATCGAAAGCGAAGGCAAAAAAACTAAACGACCGCACTATATCGGTGCTATTGGAAAATGGCTTTAATACTGAGGAGAAAATCGCCCGCATGAAACCGATATCTGTCGAAGCGCTCGGGCTATCTGAAGTCCAGAGGGGTGTTCTGATGGCTTGGACAAGAGCACTGCGAGAGGAAGATGGTGGAAAAAAGAAAAATGTTCCACCTAAACCAGCTCGTGCACCAAGTAAATACATATGTATCTATATCAAATACAATTTAAAGGGATCGAAATACGATCTTGATTATACGTATCATTGTTCGCTTCCAAATATACATTACTCGGATCTCATTTATCAGAACCGAATATTTCCCGTGAGCGTTTGGCGAGCCAGAAAGCTGCAGACGAATTCATAAAGAAGGTCACAACAGACATGGAACTGTCCGAACTGAAAGAGGCTATCGACAATAGCGTCTTGAACTTTCTCGAGCGCAAAATCAAAGTGGGTGTTGTCGGCAGAAGCGGAGTAGGGAAGTCGAGTCTAATCAACTGCATCCTGAACCTGAAGGCGAACGAACCTGGTGCAGCGCGTGTTGGCGTAGTTGAGTGCACTACAGACCCCGTCTGTTACCAACACCCCTCAATTCCAGGCATCACCATCTGGGATTTACCCGGAGTCGGAACTCAAAAATACCCTAGAGACGCCTACCTAGGCGCGATATCATTTGAAAGCTTCGATGCATTCATCGTCGTGTTCAGTAACCGGGTTTGTGGAGACGAAATTTGGTTAGCCAAACACGCCGAACAGCAAAGGAAGGCATTCTTTTTCGTCAGATCCAAGGTCGATCAGGATATCTGCAACGCCATGCGAGATCACGGAACCGGTAGCCAAGAGGTCCTCTGGGTGATCCGACGTGACATCGAAACGAATCTAGAAGAACAAGGTATCACACCATATAGAGTCTACCTCGTCAGTGGTGTACTAGATCAACAATTCGCCTTTGATTTCCCACGTTTGATGCACGATTTGGCAGAGCAGACACCGAGCAAAAACGTTACCGCTATGGTCATGTCCATTGTCTCGTGCTCGTCAGAGATCATTGAAGAGAAGAAGAAAAGGTTCCAGCAGAGGTTAAGCACGATTAGTGAAAAGGCAGCCAGAAATGATACAAGATGCTCACCTATAATCGCAGAAGAGGTTGAGCTATACACCGAGCACTTCGGTGTATCAGACAAGCACATTGAGAGATGGGACATCCAGATCCAAAATCTAAATGGTCAACTGAAAGACATCCGAGATAGTCTGCATGTGATCGTACAACCACTGGCACACGAACCGGGCTTCGTGGAAAAGCTAGCAAGGGCCTCGATCTTCAAAAAAACCGGTTGGGCGAAACGTCTGCAAAAGAAGTCAGAAGATATAGAAGCGGCCGCGAGGGAGGCCGTTCAAGCACAGAGGAAAACAATGGCGGAGAGTATTCACCAATGTCTGGAGTATATCCTCGAGGAGAGCGCAGTGCTGGCGCTCGGCGTACTAGCAGAGAAGAAGAAGGTGACCCTGGAAAAATACCGCCACAAACCACTTGCAAACGCCATCAAGGTTTTTTGTTGAAGAAAGTTCAGATCATTCAAAGTGAGCATCATGGCTGCTCACTAATAAAAGCACATGATTTTGAACCTGTCCCCATGATCGAGACTTTTATCAGATTTTTTTTTGTTATACACCGTCATAACCGTAATTATACTGGCAGTGTGCCAAGAAATGTATATATATCGAGATTACAGACGTGAAATCGGCAGCGTTGTGAATAACCTCTGTAAATGTTGCAAAATGTAACAAGAATCGCCATGCTAGAATATAATATCAATATTTGTATACACAGTTTGATATCATCGCTATACATGTACATGCAATCGTAGTCCTTCATGACATTCTAACATTCTGGAATGTTGAAACAAAACTGTAATTGTGAAGAATATCAACCTTCATGTTTAACTTGTGCTGCAATTGAGTTGGCTGTCAATAACGGATGTTAAATCAAAAAATTTTTACTTCTGATAAACTGTTTCATGTTTGTTCACCTCCTCGTAACACGTTTGTCAACTGGTATAACAAAATTTCATTATGTTATTGGGAGTCGATCTATGTCGATATAATTGGATATCCAATTCAACTGTAACTGCAGCCTGCGATATTCACTCAGTGCCATCAATGGTCGAAATCATCAAAACCAACGAACGAGAGATTTATACGCGCTATTCTACCACTTCATAATGTAGTTTCACTTGTTGGCTTGTATAATATGAATTGCTTGGACTGTGTAAGAGCCTTTACACTTCAAATATCTTAATAAATGTCTCAGTTACAAGCTCTGCCCTGAAAGTTTTGTGGGAACCATCCCATAGTATTTCCAGAATAGGCATCGAAGCATTCCATCCGACGGTATTATCGCCGGGGAGAAAGTGCTTGGAGAATTGTCAACGGTCGACAGCGACACCTGTCGGTAAACGGTGACAATAGCTGATCACCCTTTAGAGTGGTGACCTAAAGTGTTAAAGCAAATAATATCATCGCCTTAAACACAGCTGTGCCGAAAGATTGCGCACAGTGTGTGAATTGACGAAAATCAATGTTAGAAAACATTATTGCAAATATTAGTGTTTCGGTTACAGTGTATCATTAACTTTTGTGTTCCCGCTTAGTACAAGAATGTGATGGTGCAGATAGTGTGCTCAATTCATATTTCGTTAGCCTTTTCTAATGTGATAAATACATGCGGTTTGCTGGATTTTATATTTCGTTAGCTTTTTCTACACGCGATAAATACATGCGCTTTCGTTTTAGATTTCGCTTTATTGTACCTGAGCACTCAAAACCTATTCACGATCGATATTTTTCGGAGGCCATATGAAATAATCTCTGGCTTTTGACCCTAGATTGTGTATTGGATTTGTGACATTCACGATGATGACAAACCGATTTTTAAGTGTCTGTCAGATACGCAATTTGGCATCCAGTATATTTACAACCCCAGCCTCTCAACATAAGATCTTTGCCCGACACCCGGCTTAAGATATGCAGATCAACACCGGGTAGAACACGGGTCTCAAGTTGCGTTTTTCTCTCATATTCCGGCGTTTAGACATCTAGGCCTACGAATCAATTACGCAGTGCCTCAAGCAGGTAGGGAACACTCTCTTTTATTTTAATGAATAATTAAAATTGTGAGACTTCGTACATGTCGACCCCGATGCTCAGTGAGGGGAATACTTGCGTCAGTGTCGGCGATGTCACCCCTTTCTCACACGGCCTTCAGAACATATATCTCACGATAACTATAGCGCCGAATATATCACTAAATGTTCGGCATAGCTATTATGAAAATGTTTGTCCCAATGCGGTGCCGCAGACAATGGTGCATATATACATACGTGCCCTATCGAACTTAATAGAGGCAAATGTTCAGTTGGCATGCGCATGTATCCGGAAATAGGCGCATGCGCCTCTGTGATGGCAATTCACAAATCTATCCACCTTTGTCTTCCTTCATACATGAAAAGGGGTAGTAGTAGTCTAGATGTAATACCAATTGACTGGGGATTTCAACTCCATGTTAAATGGTCTTACTTGGGCGGTCCATCACGGGGGACATCGTGTTTCGCAAAATATGCTTGACGCCTGTGCAAACCACTCTTGACGTACTGTAGCTACACCTTACTTTGTGTCGTCAACATGGGTTCAAACAATAAAGCTAAGTTTAGCTCTGAACGCATCAAAAACAACAAAATAGTATATTTTCGGCATCAATAATAGTTTGTATACCAGGCCATTAGTAATGTGTACACATTGATTAGTAATGTGCATAAAACACTATTTGCGATTTTATTCCTCATGATTGTGAACTAATATATGAAAACTAATCTTATGAGTATAAAAGTAGAATTTATGGAGAAAAATAAAAACACTGAAAGGAAAGACATTCATATTGCTTCAGTTTGTATGATGTCAGTTTAGGTCCAATGAGTAGCATTCGCGTTACATATGTTTTTGTTAGAAGAACATTGGATACGCTTTACCGAAAGAAGACTACGCTTAACACCTGTTACTCGGCGATGATGATACACTTTACCCATGATAATTGATAACTATTTACATTCTTGTAGATAACATGCATCCTGAGACGGAATCTCTGTGTTATTATTGCAATGTCAATGCCGCAGAGTTATAGGCCTTTTCACCTCATTTCTAGAAAAAATAAACGCTACAATCCTCTTTCCAAAGCCATCAGATCCACAGGGTGGAGTTACGTATTCTGTTATGAACTATGGAGCGAAGTCTAATGATATCAACTGGAGATCGATATCTTGTTCTGAGGCCTGGAAGTAAGAATCGACCTATCACCAGTGATACTAGATTATTGATGATGCCAATAGCAAACCTAATATACAACATTTTGGTGTCACACTGGTGTCATCAGGGGCAGACACTGTGTAAAATATAGTTGTTTCTACTGAACACTTAATAGAATGGAAGCGTTTTGGCGGAAATATTGCATATGTAGCCCTGATATGAAGAGGCCGGAAGAGGTGTGTGATGTCATATTAAGACTCTCTTTTTGTGAATCTCCTGATGATTAATGTCGACGAATTCTATACAATTGCTTTCGAAGAAGAAATCAAAGCATTGTTCATTACGATTATATCGCCATCATTTGTGGGTACTCCATGGCTGTGCTTTCGAATGTTTAAATATTTATTACACATAAGTCACTACTATGGTTTTGAATCACTCGACAAGAATAAAGGTTGTGACAACAGAAATTACCATGCCCGCAAAGCGTATCCATTACAAGTTTAAGTCGTATCTAAATAAAATTTTCACACAAGTAAAGCGTAGCATGATCATCCCTGAAATCTAAGATTTAGTGTCTGACCTAAATTCGAAACTTGTGCAAGTGATTCCCAAATATTAATGTCAGATAATAATGAAGTTACCCAAGGAAGTTGAGCATCATTACCCCTGAAGTTTTCGAGTAATATCACAAAATACCACTGTTCTGTGGAATTTGGTATGTTTTCAATTACTTACTGAAAAACTCATGTATCTTTTTTGGCCAGGGAACAGTTATGATATACATGTAACTACAAGTTGAATCATCATTTCCTACCGTCCTACAACCAAATATGCCTGAATTCAGTGAAAACTTCTACGACAAATGAAACACCGCTGTTGACGACACAAAGTAAAGCTTAGCATGTATCGCGAAACACGTTGTCCTCCGTGTCCATGGCAATTTTCTAAATAAATCGGCCTAACCACTTTGCTAGTTTACTGTACCACTATAAGTTCATCATAGCATGAGACGGCAAATTAATTTTTCCGCTATTCTGCCATGAACAGAATAGACCCGAATGGACCCGGGATGAAAATCTCTAGGTGCTGATGGATATTCGACACCGTCTGCTTCCCCAATTCCTCCACAGAATTCTAACAAAGTATACTGCCTCGATCACCTGGTCGTTATGTCACAGCAGCGTATCTTGTCAGATGAAAATACACTCTAACTCCAGAAACCTGAATATGTATAAATATGATATCTTATATTGTATATGAGGTGATGTTTCATAATAATTTCTCTTTACAGGCCTAACTGATTGGCTGATTGGCCGAATGATGTGTCATGTGACCTTAAGAGGGGGTTGGGAGAAATGTTGTTGTCAATTCGATTGATGAATATATTTATGTTCTATAATTCATTAGTGTTTGATGTGATAATAGTAAAAAGCAGTGTTAGTTGAGTCATATTCTGCTGTGCAATAATACAAGAACAAGACTAAGTTCAGTTTAGAAGATGTGAATACCTTTGTAACACACAAAAACGAGAAAAAACTGATCTAACGTAGCTTTCGATGTCGTTGCTTGATCATATAATTCTGGATCATGGTAATATTTGCCATATATCGATATATTACAGGAGGCGAAACGAAAAACCCAGAATGGATACAACCAAGACATTTCACGATAAAGCGAAGGCCAGGAAACTGAACGATCAGACAATTTCTATTCTCATAGAGAATGGTTACAACAGTGAAGATGCCATCGCTCATATCAACGAAACCAACGTCGACAAACTGGGGCTGTCCAGAGTTCAGCAAGGTTTTTTGATGGTTTGGGTGAAAGATAAAGGCAACGCCAACACAGGACCTATGAGCCCTACCCGTACGAAGCAGAGTGAGTATGACAAATGCACAACTACGTGTACAGAATGATCTTCATATGCTCACTGAGCTTTTTTTTTTACTTTTGGTGTGCTCAATTTCAACATACATAATTTACCTGGACTACCCGGGGGTGGTTATACTGTTAAATGTTGGTTATGACTTCTCTCTTTGCCAGAAATGGTCCGCGGCGATAGCTGGGCCAGCCTCAAAGCTCAGGAACACTTCGCTAGAGAAGTTACCGACGACACGACAATACCCGAAATGACCAGGGTCATCGAGAAGAGCGTGATGGTTTTCCTTGACCTGAAAATCAAGATCGGCATTGTCGGCAGAAGCGGTACTGGGAAATCGAGTCTTGTCAATTGCATACTGAACCTGAAAGCCAGCGAGAAAGGTGCTGCCAAGGTTGGGATTGTTGAATGCACTACCGACCCCATCTGTTACAAACATCCCTCAATAGGAGGTATCACCTTCTGGGATTTACCTGGAGTTGGAACTCAGAAGTATGCTCGGGAATCCTACCTAGAGACAATAGATTTTGCAAGCTTCGATGCTTTCATCATCGTCTGTAGCAACCGAATATTTGAAGATGATACATAACACATAAAAACAAAACAAACCATTCTTCTTTGTGAGGTCAAAGATCGATCAAGAGATAGAGAACGCAATGAGGGACAACAACATTGGAGCATTCGAAGCCCTGGAGAAAATTCGACTTGATGCTGAAGAAAACCTATCAATGGTTGGAATCAAAGACCGCAAGATCTATCTCGTGAGCGGTGTTATAGATTTTCAATATGGCTGCGATTTCCCCTTGCTCATGCTTCAGCTGGCGGAGCAATCTCCACAGAAACACCTGACGGCGATGACCATGGCTCTCGTTTCGTGTTCGTCGGAGATCATTCAAAAGAAGAAAGAACTGCTGAAGCTGAGAATAGGCGAAGTCGCCGCCGCAGTATCGATGGATGATGTTGGCCTCGGCAGTCCAATTAGCAAGGAAATTATCATGTACATGGAACACTTCGGCATTTCAGATCAAAACATGGAGCGATGGAACGTCACCTTTCGAAATTTGGATCACAAGTTGCAGGAAATCAGAGAATCCCTCCGCAAGTTCACACAACCGATAGGATATCGCACAATTACTGACAAGATCCGGACTCAAGCAGGTGATGAAGATGAAGAAACGATGCGGAAAACTATGGAATATAAGGTCCGGGGGTTCCTAGAGCACGTCTTAGATGACTGCGTAGTTTTGGCGCTGGGTGTTTTGGAAGAAAAAAAGAAAACGGTTCTAAGTAAATCTGAGAAAATAGAGAGACGCCACTCCATCGCAAAAATACTTCTGTGAAAGGGAAATGCGTCGTCAGTGGACGAACCTAACAAGCACCATAATGCGTAAACTATGGAGCAAACGGTAAATTTGCTAGTAAGTTACTATGCTACAATTCTAATGCTTTGAAATTGATCCATGCTCCATGCAGCTACAATAATATGTCAGGATACGAACAAGTTGTTATTGGTGATTTGGCTCATTTTGTTATGTTACTTCACTTAAACTTCCATGCGACAATTTTGTGAAAAGTAGAGGAAGATGGGGGTTTGGTCTCTTGGTGTCATCCGCAAGTTCGACTTTGATGTTTCCTGCCTGGCAGAGGATATTTATTCGGTTATGCTGTTACGGCTCCGCTAATTGTATATCATTTGCAAATGATTCATAGCATATTTGAAGTTGTAATCTACCGAAAAAGTGTAATTCATATGATATTGCATATTCTTATGCAGCCATGATTGCAGAATGGGTGTTGAGAAAATATTGAATAAATGTGAATGTTCGATGATGATATTTCTATTGTTGACACACTGGTCGCTGACAATATGCATCTAGAAACGAGAGTATTTTTGACAAAAAAAGATGTGGAAATTTCCAATCGTGAACTTATCGGAGGTTAAGTTTTGGTTTCACGCACGTGAACTTTTTCACGGAGTTTGACTGTTCAGCACGATTTGCATGTTTGATGTTCGTATGTACAACATGACTGACCAGCGTGGTTACCGATCTTTCTGTAAGAAAGTTGAAAGTGAAAACAGGTAGGGATAATAAGTTATGTTTGAAATCGTAAATAGATGTTATGATGCTGATGTTTCAAAAAAATTTCAAAAACATCTGAAGACAGACCGTATATATTGGTAAAGTTAACGAGGAAAATACATAGGAGGTTAACTTGATAATGAGATGGACGACGTTCACCTCTCATAATACTTTATCGATCAAATGGTCAATAACCTGGAAACAATAGATCAATTTCAAATTGAGGAACCTGCCCCAAAATATATGGTACGACCAGACAAAATCTTCAAATATAGGAATCAAGTTTCAACAGGTTCATCCAATTGACAAACATGTATGACGGTCGTCTAGTAAACAGTTGTAAACGAAGTTACATTGTACATGTAAATCACTGTCGAGTGTTGCTTTGAATTACATAATGACGGTTTTACAATATCTTATCTAATTTATGTTTGTCAGTGCGAGCGAAACCTAGGATTCCAACTTTCTTTCTACTCCTAATTGAATTTAGTGGTCTATAGGATTACACACATGATGTGAGTTAATATAAAATATCACTTTTGTAAGTTATAGATCCAGACTATAACTAATAATAGAACCAACAATAAGGCTATCCATTCACTGCAGAAGGCGAAAACATGCAGCAATCCAGAAAAAATCCCACGGAGATACTCCGTGAGGAGGCCGGGGCCAAGAAGCTTAGCGAGCAGACCATCTCGGCCCTCGTGACAAAGGGATTCAAGGATAAAGATGCAGTTGCTCTCATGAGCGAGGCAGAAGTTGACGGCATGGGACTATCCGCAGTACAACAACGCACCTTGAGTGACTGGATAAAGGAACTTCGAACAACAGCAGGTGAGGATGCATTTATTACAAATGATATCATCGCAGTGTCATATTGCGACGTGGCCAATGAATGGTTTGAAAGGTTTGAATGCCGATATATAGCGCAAGTGTTCATTCTTAAATAGATAATCAGATATCTTGAGAAGTCAAATGGAATCACAATTAATTTCATGCGGTGTGAATTCTTGCAGTATACCACGATGTGGTTTGGTGGTTTGGTGTGGATGTTCCACAATAGATATTCGCACGATTTTCAATGAATACGTCTCTGTCATTTTCTTACCGGTTCCCTCTAACAGGAACATCCTCTGTCATCAAAGTCGCCGATGATTTCGAGAAGGAAATTACACCTGAAATGCGAATGGCCCAAATGAGCATGGTTATTGACAAAAGCGTGAGGAAGTTCCTTAATATGAAAATCAGAATCGCTGTCATCGGCAGAAGTGGGACGGGAAAATCCAGTTTGATAAACTGCATACTGAATCTGAAAGCCAGCGAGGAAGGTGCTGCCAAGGTTGGTGTTGTAGAATGCACCACAGATCCTATCAGTTACCAACACCCTTTTCTGCCAGGCATTACCATCTGGGATTTACCTGGTGTTGGAACCCACAAGTACGCCAGAGATTCCTATCTGAAGACCATTGATTTCCCCAGCTTCGACGCATTCATCATCGTCTGCAGCAATCGAATCTTCGAAGACGATACCTGGCTGGCAAAAAATGCTGAGAAACAGAACAGGCCTTTCTTCTTTGTACGGTCGAAGATTGACCAAGAGATCGAGAACGCGATGAGAGACTATGAGATCGGCCCCCTTGATGCCCTTGCCAAAATCCGGCGTGATGCGCAACAGAACCTGGCGGCCGCAGGTATCCAGGAAAGGAAAATTTATCTGGTGAGCGGAATCTTGGATCACCAAGTGGGAACGGATTTCCCGTGGTTGATGCTACATCTGGTTCAAGAGCTACCCGAGAAGAACGTTGATGCGATGGTTGCAGCCGTTGTGTCGTGTTCTGTAGAGATCATTGAGAAAAAGAAAGAGCTTTTCAGGAAACAAGCACAGGAAGTGGCGAATGCTATAGCCGATGATGATTTCGGCTATGGGTGTCCCATTTCCAAAGAAATCAAAACCTACAGGCAACACTTCGGCATTTCAGATGAAAACATGAATAGGTGGGATGTGGAATTCCAAAATCTGGATCGTCACATGCAGGAAGTAAGGGAGAGTCTCCACATGATCACGAAGCCACAACAAACACAACATGCCTTTGAGTCCAGTCTATCCAACAGCCCGGCGTTTAGAAATGATGAAGTGGTGCAGGATCTGACAACCAAGTCATATGACGCGCGCGTCGAAGAGCGCGAATTGAGGAAGACCATGGCGTGGAACATCCAGCGCTTTCTAGAGCATGTCTTGGATAAGTGTGCGACGTTGGCAAGGCATATCCTCGAAGAAAAAAGAAAGGTGGCCGAGACAAAATATGAGCAGATGAGGAAACGTCACAACGCTACCAAGGCACTTTTTGTTGCGAGCACAATGCAAATGTGATATCTTCACATTCACATTAAGGCTGGATATCCGAATGTGGACAAAAAGATTTGGGAGAACTATATTTCTTCATGTATTGAATTGTTTGGGAATGGATTCCAAATAATACTTACCCATATACTAGGGTGATGGTAGACATTGTATGTTGGTGGAATTAACATACACTTAATGTTTCAACCATAATTTCCTCTAAACGGTATCGATGTTAATACATGCAAATATAACTTGATTCAGTTGTACAATGTTATGGGTTTAATTCAGTTTGTACAATGTTCTAATAATTTTGTATTCATTGTGATACACTTAATCACATTCATACTGTAAATTAAATAAATTGATGTATTATCAGGCCTTTGATTATTATTGATTTTATCAGGCCCACCAATTGCATTTTCAATTAGTATGATTGATAATGATTGATCATTATGTATGTATATTTACTCACATTGATACTAGGTGACGTTGTATAATATTAATAAATAGTGCTATTGAATTATCAAGTGTTATTGATGTCTATGAAACAAAATCGAAAACGTATGTATATTATGATCACATGCGGATATACTCCTTTTTTTAACATGGCGGTACATAACCCTGGTTACTGCGCAACATCGATATTCACGATGGTTGTTCACTACATTAGGATTCGCGGCTTTGATTGTCGCATAAAATCACATTAATGTCCGTTCTTCAATTAGATTGTGTTTGATATTGGTTGTACAGAAAAATACTTCTCAATGGCATAGATCTAGTATTTACCAGGTGACCGTAGATAAGAGGTTGTTTGGGATGTAACACAAACTGATTGATGGTTCTTTGAACCGGCAATTCAGAAGACCTCACACTTACATCAGACCTTTCTTGTTGTTATAAATACTCTAATATATGACTTTGATGATTGGCAATTACACTCTCAAGAGTTTACTACCCACGATGTATACTAGACTACTAAGAATGTACTCTGTGTGTATACGGCAAACAAAAATTGTAGATCTACGATTACTGTACCATGACCTAGATATAGAAACGAATGAAATGTAGTGTCAATTGTTGTGCGAGTTGATTTTGATTATCTCTGCTTTTATGTCTGCTTGCTCATAGAACAACAACGATTTTGCAACAAAGGCCAAAATGCTTTTTTTTTGCTCTCGCAAAGTCACATTCGCCCATGACGGGTGCATAACGGTTTAGGTTCTGATTACTTGTGATATTCGTTTGGTAGGGTGTTTTTTGTTCATTCCAAACTGCATTCACTTCCGATTTTCCATGACTTCTTCGATTTAACTTGTAGACATATCAATGGCAATACATGATCCATTCCGATGATGATATGCGTAAAAAGCTCTTCGAATACTCGTGTCTGTCGGATGAGACTGGCGCCTGCTCCCCAGAGACTGACTCGCATCTTCGAATATCCCCTTGTTGAGACATTGTTCTCGTCATGCTATGGCGATTGTTGTTCCTTTTCAAATTGACTGGGCACTTAAATGGTCTACAACTAGTACCATCACCCAACTCATCGACTTCACAACCCAGGCAGCCACATCACGACCATGTCCTCATTCGAGGCAGGTCGGTGAAATTTCTCCTCAGATTATTCAAAACGTAGGCTGTCTTGGAGATAGATCTATATATCATTTGAGAATCTAACAGCGAGAAATCGCTGTAACAATATCAAATACATGTCACATGACCTTTTTCGTTTTCGTTTTGTATTTTGAATCTTGATGAGGACCACATGCACAATCTCTCGTGAACTGGTTGACTGACAGTTCCTAGTTCTAGAACCTCGATCCCTCATCATTTGTGAAATATATATGCGGCCGCCTCTCTAAAGAGCGGTAAAGCGATCTGAAAGGTATATTAAAAGGTATATATCAAAAGTATATTATATAATATCATACATATATGTGAGGAAAAGGGTTGGATATCTATGCATATTTCTAAGGTTCACGGTCGAAATCTTGCTGCAATTCTGAATAAAAAAAATAACCATAATTCAAGGGGAAAGCATTCTTCTTCATTTTGAAGAATATTTAGATATTCAAACTCGCTTGATGGAATTTTCTGAACATTTGTATGGTGATACTATGGGATACTAGTAGTCTCCACAAACTATTTATTTTTAGAATTCGGGTATTTTGTTTTATTTTGGGCAATTCTTTTAAATGCCAAAAATTGACATTCGGTGATAATGGGAGAAATTTCAAACGACTTATCCGGGATCACTTGATTGAATTTCTTCGAATTACCATGTGATACCATGGGAGAACCCCTTAAACTGATTTGTTCAGAAATTTAAAAACAAAATCATGTGATTGGCGTGGCGTTTCGTTCGTCGTCTGTAGCCCATCGCATCGTTCCACATTTTTGTCTTTAATGTTTACTGTCAATTTTTTGACATTTTGTACAAAAATACTAAAATATATTTCAAGGGGGAGGTATTTTTTACTTCTTTTCTATTTTTGCATTATTTTCAAAATGGCGGCCAACTTCATCGAAAAAAGCCCCATTTTGGAATTTGCAATATTCAAACGTCTTCTCCTCCGAGATGGAATCTCTCGAAACATTGTATGTTGATACTGTGGAATAGTCCCCACGAACTGCTCTCTTTGAAATTTTTGAATTTCTCTTTTAACGTTTTCGGGACCTCTTTCTAAACTATTTTTTTAAAATGCCATTGACTCAAAATGGGAATTTTCAAGTTTACGATCATATATTTTTGAAAACAAAATGATAAAGAAAACATCAAGAAGGATGAATTAGTCACTTTGTTTATTACTTCTCAATTTCCAGACATCTCATCCTTTAAGACATCAGAGGAGAACACGTCTGGAATGACATCATTTAAAATTCTGTGTACATGTATTGACATTACGGGATAGTCTATGCAAACTGATCTTCAAATGACATCTTCAAATGAAACCTCCAAACGGCCATTCAGCTGAAAAAATCTTGGACTTCGTCAATTTACCATTACCTGGTAACCTATCTTAGCCCTTAGGCTGAATTTTTCTCTCACTTTCAAAAACTGTGAATTACTCATCATATGAGAGCCTGAATGAGTACATATACAGGTGAAGTTTGTATTATGGAGGGATGGTCAATATGGAAACATCACAATAAATAGGGAATTCAAGTTAAACTAATTTGCCAAAACATTATATTCAAATTACACGTTAGTTTTTCATTCTGGGTTCTGATCTGGGCATACAGATAACAGAATACTTCTAGTATATCAACTGTGAATTTGGACCTTCATTTGTCCGGTCAGGTTCTATGTTCTAGTAACCTCATTACCTCTCGATCTAGTTTTCATGTGTTGGGTATTTTCAGTAATGTTATAAACGCCAATACCCGGTATCTCACGAAATCGTGCTTCAGCAATAACCAACCCTCTACGCGTATCACTGTACACAAGTACATCGCGCAGTTCTCGAGTACCACACAGAGGACCTGGTTTTTCATGCATTCATCGTACCTTGAAATACTGAGCATCGTGTTTTTCTTGTATTTCATGCAGTGTGTGATACTGCATGATGCAAACAAAACGTGCATGGGACTGTTAATTGTTTGCTCTCTATGGCGCGGCACGTTTCAAAACCTACATTTATTATTTACGTTTTCATATTCTGAATATTACTTTTATCAATGCTGTTGGGAAGAGGGGAAAAACACCAACAACATATGTGACAGTCGTTGGCGGTTAAACGATGTCGACAGCCTAAGACATAGCGCTGCTTTAGAAAAGAACGGGAGGAGAGAAACTCTGTCGATTTGTCAAGGCCATTGTGAGAGCGGAGGAGACAAGCCATGCAGTGCTCTCGCAGCGGGAATGACGACGCTCTAGTTCAGACATAGACCAATGCCTGAAGGAGACATTACAAGACATGATTAACCGCCAGTGTTGATGTCGTTTAGTGGCGTCACAACTTGCACGTCTACACAAGCTCAATGATCAACAAGAGAAGAACTTTGTCAAGACGTATTTGAAGTGAAGTGCATAGAATGAAGCTAACAGGTGTTTGGGATGCATGGCATCCAATCAATTACATGTAAGATGTGGACCATAAGCTGATAGCCTGAGCCGCTAGAAATTTCAAGTGATGACCAGCCGACCCGGACACATGTGGTCACCTGTCAACTACAGTGTCCTCAGCAGCATGAACTACGGTAATCTCACTACACAGCCAACTATTAACTACACAGCCGCTCTCAGTCGGTACGACCGGACTGTTGGATACATGAATGCCATCGGAATACCGATCATCCTCATCATGGGATTCACGGGAAATATACTGTCGCTTGTCGTAATTCTAGCTACGCACCTGCGATTCCAGTCGTCTAGTATCTACTTGGCATTTCTAAATATCGTGGACACTGGATTTCTACTCGTTCTCTTCTTCACCTGGGTGAGCTGGTTCCACAGAGTGCTACTGCAGAGGTTCGGCTGGTGTCAGTTCATCCTGTATACCACCTACCTGTTCAGTTTCCTCTCTGTATGGACCGTAGTGGCTTTCACCGCGGAACGATTCGTAGTCGTTTTCAAGCCACTCTACCGACATTATTGGTGCACGAGGAAACGAGCTAAAACAGTCGTCGTGAGTTTGACGTCCGTCGCTGTTATTCTGTCGTCTTACGTGTTATGGACTACAAACTGGGGAACTAGCGGCAACAACTGCATGCCAAAAGAACAGTATTTAACATTATTCAAGGTGATGACGGTCATCGACACAGTTGTAACTCTGATGATTCCGTCCGGCATCATCATCATACTCAACGCAGGAATCACTTATAAAATGTATGTATTTTTCACTCATCGGCCTCGAATGCCACAGAGCAGTATGCTTGTTGACCGTAATGTGGCAAATTATACATACGACAGTAATAGTAGCAGTAGCGAACACGACCACGGGAACCCCAGTAAGCCTCACCAATCCGCCCAGTTTATGGTGGCAGCAGGAGGCTCTGGCCAACACGTCGACCCTCGCGAGGAACGGTTTCGGTCTCGTGGCAGCAACAGGTCTCGTGGAAGTAGAGCTCTGGTCACGTCCAGTGTGTCGTACGGGACACACGGTGGTCCGAGTCGGCGTCACTACCAGCTCAGGACCACCCGCTCCCTCCTCGTCGTCTCCTCAGTCTTCATCCTGCTCAACCTGCCCAGCCACACCATCCGCATCATAGCCGTTATCTTCAATACATTCTGTGTACATGTATTGACATTACGGGATAGTCTATGCAAACTGATCTTCAAATGACATCTTCAAATGAAACCTCCAAACGGCCATTCAGCTGAAAAAATCTTGGACTTCGTCAATTTACCATTACCTGGTAACCTATCTTAGCCCTTAGGCTGAATTTTTCTCTCACTTTCAAAAACTGTGAATTACTCATCATATGAGAGCCTGAATGAGTACATATACAGGTGAAGTTTGTATTATGGAGGGATGGTCAATATGGAAACATCACAATAAATAGGGAATTCAAGTTAAACTAATTTGCCAAAACATTATATTCAAATTACACGTTAGTTTTTCATTCTGGGTTCTGATCTGGGCATACAGATAACAGAATACTTCTAGTATATCAACTGTGAATTTGGACCTTCATTTGTCCGGTCAGGTTCTATGTTCTAGTAACCTCATTACCTCTCGATCTAGTTTTCATGTGTTGGGTATTTTCAGTAATGTTATAAACGCCAATACCCGGTATCTCACGAAATCGTGCTTCAGCAATAACCAACCCTCTACGCGTATCACTGTACACAAGTACATCGCGCAGTTCTCGAGTACCACACAGAGGACCTGGTTTTTCATGCATTCATCGTACCTTGAAATACTGAGCATCGTGTTTTTCTTGTATTTCATGCAGTGTGTGATACTGCATGATGCAAACAAAACGTGCATGGGACTGTTAATTGTTTGCTCTCTATGGCGCGGCACGTTTCAAAACCTACATTTATTATTTACGTTTTCATATTCTGAATATTACTTTTATCAATGCTGTTGGGAAGAGGGGAAAAACACCAACAACATATGTGACAGTCGTTGGCGGTTAAACGATGTCGACAGCCTAAGACATAGCGCTGCTTTAGAAAAGAACGGGAGGAGAGAAACTCTGTCGATTTGTCAAGGCCATTGTGAGAGCGGAGGAGACAAGCCATGCAGTGCTCTCGCAGCGGGAATGACGACGCTCTAGTTCAGACATAGACCAATGCCTGAAGGAGACATTACAAGACATGATTAACCGCCAGTGTTGATGTCGTTTAGTGGCGTCACAACTTGCACGTCTACACAAGCTCAATGATCAACAAGAGAAGAACTTTGTCAAGACGTATTTGAAGTGAAGTGCATAGAATGAAGCTAACAGGTGTTTGGGATGCATGGCATCCAATCAATTACATGTAAGATGTGGACCATAAGCTGATAGCCTGAGCCGCTAGAAATTTCAAGTGATGACCAGCCGACCCGGACACATGTGGTCACCTGTCAACTACAGTGTCCTCAGCAGCATGAACTACGGTAATCTCACTACACAGCCAACTATTAACTACACAGCCGCTCTCAGTCGGTACGACCGGACTGTTGGATACATGAATGCCATCGGAATACCGATCATCCTCATCATGGGATTCACGGGAAATATACTGTCGCTTGTCGTAATTCTAGCTACGCACCTGCGATTCCAGTCGTCTAGTATCTACTTGGCATTTCTAAATATCGTGGACACTGGATTTCTACTCGTTCTCTTCTTCACCTGGGTGAGTTGGTTCCACAGAGTGCTACTGCAGAGGTTCGGCTGGTGTCAGTTCATCCTGTATACCACCTACCTGTTCAGTTTCCTCTCTGTATGGACCGTAGTGGCTTTCACCGCGGAACGATTCGTAGTCGTTTTCAAGCCACTCTACCGACATTATTGGTGCACGATGAAACGAGCTAAAACAGTCGTCGTGAGTTTGACGTCCGTCGCTGTTATTCTGTCGTCTTACGTGTTATGGACTACAAACTGGGGAACTAGCGGCAACAACTGCATGCCAAAAGAACAGTATTTAACATTATTCAAGGTGATGACGGTCATCGACACAGTTGTAACTCTGATGATTCCGTCCGGCATCATCATCATACTCAACGCAGGAATCACTTATAAAATGTATGTATTTTTCACTCATCGGCCTCGAATGCCACAGAGCAGTATGCTTGTTGACCGTAATGTGGCAAATTATACATACGACAGTAATAGTAGCAGTAGCGAACACGACCACGGGAACCCCAGTAAGCCTCACCAATCCGCCCAGTTTATGGTGGCAGCAGGAGGCTCTGGCCAACACGTCGACCCTCGCGAGGAACGGTTTCGGTCTCGTGGCAGCAACAGGTCTCGTGGAAGTAGAGCTCTGGTCACGTCCAGTGTGTCGTACGGGACACACGGTGGTCCGAGTCGGCGTCACTACCAGCTCAGGACCACCCGCTCCCTCCTCGTCGTCTCCTCAGTCTTCATCCTGCTCAACCTGCCCAGCCACACCATCCGCATCATAGCCGTTATCTTCGGACACTCCCTGCCCCGGTCAGCGACCGTCGTCCAGCACGCCTTCCAGATGCTCTACTACTTGAACTCTGGGGTCAACTTTTTCCTGTACGTAGCCTGCAGCCGGTCGTTCCGACACGCTCTCTGCCACGTCGTGCGACAGTGCAAACAGTCAGTCACGGAATACTTTCGGGCGACATTCGCGCATTACTCGTGGACATGTAATTCTGTTACACAGGAAGCTGTCGAATGACTATCGTCAATAAATGCACATATCAATATGATTGATTTTGAATGAAAAACCTAGGATATTGTCTGGAAATATGTCACTCTTTGTATGTAGTCCGGGAGCTCTGACTGGAATAATCGCTGCTTCATTTGATACCAAATTTTCCTGCAATCACTGAGTTATTCGCGTGATATTTTGCCGTACCACACCTGAGGTCAAGTTCGAGGTCATTAAGGGATGCATCACTTCCTATGAATCTAAATAAGACTTCATATGAACCTACGCTATCTCATCAAGAGAAACTTATATCTACGATAATCGATAGACTTCAATGAATGACTTTTACAAAAACACTAATTAAATATTTTCTTCTAGCTACACCACACATATGCCAAAATGTTCAATTTACACCATGTATACTGATATGTTTTTGTATCTTGATCAATTTTTTTATAATCATATTGCTTTAGTCACCATATTTTTTTTCAAACTTTGCCATCCATGATGTTTCTTGCTTCAGGTAATAACGGTTCTCATTATTACTTATTGCTTTTGCTATAATGGTTCAGATTGAAAAGCCGATGTTGACAATTCCAGAATTTTGCATTAGAACAATATCGGGGGTTTTGATTCCATAATCGGGAAAACATCTGTTCCCACTGTTCATTTTTTCTATCAGCCGACAAAGCTGCTCTTGTCACGAACATCAAAAACTTTCGCTAAATTGTGGTTGCTTTTTCGATACAGTCGTGCGGATATTTTTTTGTAATTTTGGCCACAGTGACAACTGAGAATGTATCGGCTTCATAGTTGACCAATCTTGACTGCCAGGATTCTGCATGCAATCCGATCGTGACTGCAAAGACTCTGCTCGCAATCCAATCTTGACTGCCAAGATTCTGCTCACAATCCAATCTGACTGCCAGGATTCTGCACGCAATCCGACCTTGACTGCCAAGATTCTGCTCGCAATCCAATCTTGAAGTTGACTGATAAAGATTCTGCTCGCAATCCAATCTTGACTGCCAAGATTCTGCTCGCAATCCAATCTTGACTGCCAATATTCTGCTCGCAATCCGATCTTGACTGCCAAGATTCTGCTCGCGATCCAATCTTGACTGCCAAGATTCTGCTCACAATCCAATCTGACTGCCAGGATTCTGCACGCAATCCGATCTTGACTGCCAAGATTCTGCTCGCAATCCAATCTTGACTGATAAAGATTCTGCTCGCAATCCAATCTTGACTGCCAAGATTCTGCTCGCAATCCAATCTTGACTGCCAATATTCTGCTCACAATCCGATCTTGACTGCCAAGATTCTGCTCGCGATCCAATCTTGACTGCCAAGATTCTGCTCGCAATCCAATCTTGACTGCCAAGATTAGGCTCGCAATCCAATCTTGACTGCCAAGATTCTGCTCGCAATCCAATCTTGACTGCCAAGGTTAGGCTCGCAATCCAATCTTGACTGCCAAGATGCTGCTCGCAATCCAATCTTGACTGCCAAGATAAGGCTCACAATCCAATCTTGACTGCCAAGATTCCCCAACAAAATTTGTCGATATATTGGCATAATTTACGTAGTTCATTTGGGCCCAGATAACACTGTGATATAGTAAGACACACTCAGTGTCAGTATTCAGTATTCTGTCTCAGCCAGTCGTTCCGACAAGTGTATAAAGTGAAGGTGCCATTAAGGATGGACTGCACGTAACAAATCAGGAATCGCAGTGATTCAACTTATTTTAAAAGATATGAAGATCATTATAACATAGCCGTTAAGCCAAAGCCCGCTCCTCAAAAAAACTAGCCCAAGAGCTAAGATAGGTTACCGGTATGGTTGGCCAAACTGGTCAGAAGTAAACTTTGTTCCGCGCGATAAATAAGGAATTATGTCGCGCAGTAAATCAACCAATCATGTGAGCCTTTTTATATCGCGCTCAAAATATATTTATGTCTCGCTATATGTGAACCATTCATAACCTGTCTTTCAATGCGTGATGCATTTCAAATGATATTTATTGCGGGCATGAAATCACAGGTTGTCACTGGATGATTTATTCCGCGATCTAAATCGAATTGTACCGTGATATAAAACACCTTACGTGATTGGCTGGTTTACTGCGCGATACAATTGCTGATTTAATGCGCGCAATAAGTATCTCTAAATGTGTCGCGCATGAAAAGACGGGATATGAATGGTTGAATTACTGCGGGATATAAATATACTTTGATCGCGCCATAAAGCACCGTCCATGATTGGTTAATTTACTGCGCGATATAAATTCATATTATTTGCGCGCAACAAAATTTACTTATGACCGGTTTGGCCAACCATATACCGGACAATTTTGGCTTTAAGCATTGCAAGCGACATATGACTTTGAGATTTACCAATCAAGGTCATCTTTGTGAACTGCAATATCACCACTAGGTATGCTGCATATGACTTCATATAGATCCTGGGATCGACACTAACACTGGCCCGCTGGCCCCACACCATATTTTGAGCCTGTAGGGCCAGTAGGGGCCACCAGATTCCCTAAGTCACTGGCCCCACTGGGCCAGTATAAAATCTTCATTCTTTGAGTTTGTATTTCACAATATACACATGTTGCTTCCATGTTGCTTCTTTGTAAAAAATACATCAGTGTTTATTATTCATGTACACATTGATAGTTAGTGAGCTTCGAAAGTGGGGCCAGTAGATTATGGATGGGCCAGTAATTTCCAGATATTACTGGCCCCATGGGGCCACTAGTGTCATACGCCTAATGTCGATCCCTGTAGATCTATGTTCATAATACAAACATATGCTCTATCAACAAGTATTTTGTCTGCAGAGGCCAATTTACACATGTCAGGTCATGTCAAGCTTCAATCGGTCCTCCTTCCACAGATTTAGGAAAACTCTGGCATATGGTGATAATAGAAAAACAGGCTTTCCTGTGTTGAGAAATAGATATCTAGATTAATGTCCTGCCTACAAGGAGACACGCTCAAGGTAACAGAGCGTTGCTAGGGAACAACGCACATGGAACGTGTCATGAACAGTCCCAAATATATACCTCAGAAAGCTACTACAGACTTCAATTCAGCAAAATTTTCTAGGGGGGCTTACGGCGCCCCCCCCCCCCCAACCCCCAGACCGCAAGGTTCCCTCGCTTCGCTCGGTCACATAATCTACCATATATACAAAGGGCCCCCATTACTAATTTGGCTTAGGGCCTCATTACATCCTAATCCGGCCCTGGTTACATGCAATAGGGCTGGAAAATCACGTGCCGTCATGGTATGATTTCGGTGACAAACAAACATACACCATTTGTTTGTTTTTAGTTGAACTCCATGCATAACTCACATTAATCAGGTAACACAAAAGGTGTATGTTTGTTTGTCACCAAAACCACACCATGACATCACGTGACTTTCCAGCCCTATTCCCCCTATTGGTTTTTGGTTAGGTACTTAGACCCTCGGCTTTCTACTGTTCATTCGCTATTCCACCTTTTGCGTCTATGTTCACTTTCTGATTTAAACTTGTACGATGGATGCACACAACCAGGTGTACATTAGGATGGGGCGAGGTGTCACTGGTGGTAGACCATTGGTCCTCATGCACTAACTGGAACTGCCGGTGACGAAAACACTCGTATGTTTTGTTAGGAATTGTATCTGACGCGTAGTGTTCACTATGCGGATTGTATCACAAATTATTCCAACTTCTCCATGTAAAATGACTTTTCCAAATCATTTCCGGTCTCCGCCAACGACTTCCGGTCTCCGCCAACGACATGTATAATGAATATCATACAGCACGCGTGACTCTGTCGCAACAAGAAGCCAGAATGAAATCCGCGCATTCATGAACATGTCTTTGGTGTTGTTCTTTCATCGTTTGATGCCGAACACCAATTTTTTACAATACAATATGGGTATGCTATGACAATGGTCTCAGTTTGACCTTGACATTAGATGTAATGAACAAAATGGCCTCGAGTTGATGGAGAGATTGGTAACCCGGGTTTCAGTTGCATGACTTTGCCGTTGCTGACAGAACTAGTACTGGGTTGTCAACTTACCAATGGTATAATAAGCTGGAAGTCGTGAAAAACACTTTTATGAGAAACACAATCGGTCCTCCTGTGCGTTGTCTGTGTTTGATCTTCTTGCTGTGTATCAAAATCTGTTGTTTGTTTGTCGATACTTAATAATACATGTGACACCCCTTGTGTTCAAAACGCTAACAATGTGATAGGTTTTCAGTTATTTATGCGACAGAATTTACTGGGTAAGTTTCACGTACTATAAATTTGGTTGAGCAATATCTTGTCACAAAACATGTATAATATACTATATGCGCACTACTCTGCACGGAACTTGTTCGCCTTCAGAACACAAGGTGTGTCACAGTAAATACGTAATTTCTGTACCGCTGTTTTGACCATTTATATGGAGATGCTTGAGGTGGTCCTCCCGTTTTGGGCATCATCTTCCACTGCTAAAATCTGGAAACATGCTTTCAATGACCAATATGCTATTCTTCGCAACATGACCGAAACTGTGTTTGGAAGAATTCCGTGTTTTCCGGTGATTTTGGTACTATGGTACGGTACATTCTTTCCATTGCGAATTTCGAAAACAATACTGATCCGCAGTTGGCTCTTGAAATTGATGAGAATTCTTGAGAACAATCTCCTTGAAAGCTTTGGACAGACTTTGGACATAGTTTTCTCCCGCCTCGAATGAGGTTCTTATAAATTAGATCAGTGCAAATCTTGTTCGTACAATGTATATATTTATTTGGTTTTATTTTACATTTATTCCTGGCTAATAACGTAAAATGATGATACCGAGGCAATTTCCTTCCTGTGAGCAACATATACAGAAGCAAACACCGGGACACGTAATTCAAAACTACCAATTGCGATCGATGATCTGAAATACAACCCAGGTATCAATGATAACAGGTAATTTGCAGAGGCTTGTGGTTGAACTCAATGATACGTGTGGTTCACACAACATATTGTCGCCCCATCCACAACTGTCACAATATCAAACGATTAGCTTCTGGGGTTTTCTTTATGGATTTTGACGTATACATTCTGTTTCCTTAAAAATTCAGTTCTATATTACTGCACATTCAAGATATGAAGCTCAAAGTTGCTTTTATTTTTGACGTTCTGGTGGATTCTTTATACTAAGTTTTGCTGAATGATTCCCTTGTACATGTTTTTTGTTTGACAGGTGTGCTGGTCTAGTTAGGTATGATGCGTTACGGGCATGGCAAATTAATTTAGAATGCGATCTGTAAGATTATCAATTTAGTTGTTTTTTTTTTTCAATGAATAAATATGTTACATGTCACAGTATGTTAGCAAAATCGTTATTATTTGTTCATGAAAAACAAATACTTTCGCCGGAGGTTTGTTTTTACCTATCATAGCCTACTTTTTGACATGCTCGATTTTCACGGAAATAAAATCTCAACAAATGGTAATGTTCATGTGTAATAAGCCATACTTGGAAACTCTGGAGCATGTCAAGATAATGTAAAAAAGGGCTAAGAAAGGTTACCGGACAATATACATTTTAGATATTAGCCTTTTGTCCAGTGACCTTGAAAATAAAGTCACTGATAAATTCAAGGTCATGAAATTTTCAACAAATATATCACTTCTAGTATGTCCACAATAAATTCCTAAGCTGTAAAGTCGATAATAAGTGAGACATTAGCCATTCTGTGATGTGACCTTGAAAATGAGGTCAAAGTTCAAGTTCAAGGTTATGAAAATATTCAGTAGATATCATTACTCTATATTCGCAATTGATTCCTATGCTGTAAATGTAAGTATCAATCTATTACCACCAATACAATCAGATTTTGATGATGCCAATAAGAAACGTAAAATACTACATTTTGCAATAGAAACAAACGCCCGACCAAATAGTTTATCCAAAGACACACTGGCGTCTTCAGGGGCAGACAATGTGTTAAATGTGGTTGTTTCTACTGTACACCAGATGGAATTAGTATACAACTGCCCAACAACCTATGAAAATAATTTAGAAATCCGAATCTAACCCCTTGAATAGATACATGACAAGTACAAAAGTACCCAATCACAAGCCCGAAGGCTACTGAGTTAACGTCCGCCAGCAGTGACACCGACTCAGTGGTACAAATGTAAGTATCAATCTATTACCACCAATACAATCAAATTTTGATGATGCCAATAAGAAAGGTAAAATACAACATTTTGCAATAGAAACAAAGCCCGACCAAATAGTTTATCCAAAGACACACTGGCGTCATCAGGGGCAGATGTAAAGATGATAATAAGCGACATATTAGCCATTTTGTTCTCTGACCTTGTAAATGAGATCAAAGGTCAAATTCTAGATCACCAAAATATTCAGCATACATCATTTCCTATATGTTCACTATGGACCCCTAAGCTGTAAATTTGATAATAAGCGAGATATAAGCCATTTTGTATTCTGACCTTGAAAATAAAATGACTAACCTTGGAATTTAGGTCAAGGGTCAAATTCAAGGTCACTAGAATATTCAGCATATATCATTTCCTATATGTTCACAATTGATTCCTAAGCTGCAAAGTCGCTAATAAGCAAGATATTGGCCATTTTGTCCTGTGACCTTGAAAATGAGGTCAAAGGTCAAATTCAAGGTCACGAGAATATTCAGCATATATCATTTCCTATATGTTCACAATTGATTCCTAAGCCGTAAAGTCGATAATAAGCGAGATATTAGCAATTTTGTCCTGTGACCTTGAAAATGAGGTCAAAGGTCAAATTCAAGGTCACGAGAATATTCAGCATATATCATTTCCTATATGTTCACAATTGATTCCTAAGCCGTAAAGTCGATAATAAGCGAGATATTAGCAGTTTTGTGCTATGACCTTGAAAATAAGGTCAAAGGTCAAATTTGAGGTCATCAGAATATTCAGCGTATATCCTTTCCTGTATGTCCATATTTGATTCCTAAGCTGTAAAGTCGATAATAAGCGAGATATTAGCCATTTTGTCCCGTGACCTTGAAAATGAGGTCAAAGGTCAAATTCAAGGTCACGTGAATATTCAGCATATATCATTACCTACATGTCCACAATTGATCACTAAGCTGTAAAATCGATAGTAAGTGAGATATTAGCCATTTTGTCCCGTGACCTTGAAAATGAGGTCGAAGGTCAAATTCAAGGTCATGACAATAATCTGCATATATCATTTCCTATATGTTCATAATTGATTCCTAAGCTGTAAAGTCGATAAGAAGTGAGATATTAGCCATTTTGTCCTGTGACCTTGAAAATGAGGTCAAAGGTCAAATTCAAGGTCATCAGAATATTCGGTATATATCATTTCTTATATGTCCACAATTGATTTCTAAGCTGTAAAGTCGATAATAAGCGAGATATTAGCCATTTTGTTCTTTGACCTTGAAACTGAGGTCAGAGGTCATACTCAAGGTCACGAGAATATTCAGCATATATCATTTCCTATATGTCCACAATTGATTCCTAGTCTCTAATCTCAATATTAAGTGAGATATAAGGCATAATGTGTCCCATTATAAAGCATAGGAAAATTTAACATGGGAAAGTCCCATTTGGGCCAAGTTTGGCCCAAAATGGCCCACTTCGAGCGATTCAAGCGCAACGAAACTTATACATATCACAGGAGTACATATGAGGAGTGTTGTGTATCAAAAAGAAAAAAAGTTACTGAACAGTTTTTGAGAAAATGGCCGCCAAAGTCCAAAATCAGGCATTTTTCGTCGGAAACGGCCGCCATTTTGAAAAAAATGCGAAAATCGAAAAACAAAAAAAAAACCTTTCCTTGAAATATTTTTAGGTATTTTTGTGCAAAATTTCGGAAAGATTCGATCATATACTTTAAAGATAAAAATGTGAACGGACGACGGACGGACGACGGACGACGGACGACGGACGCAACGCCATGCCAATAGGTTATCGGACCATAGGTCCGGTAACCTAAAAACTGTTCAAAATGTTATAGTAGCAATCGATCGCGTGTTTTGCTGGACAACTGCTTTAATGGATAATAATGTGTGACCATTCAGTCGGGAAAAATCAAATCATATCTGTTAATATTGAATAACTGCTTTAATGCATAATAATTTGTGACCATTCAGTCGGGAAAAATCAAATCTTATCTGTTAATATTGTTTAACTGCTTTAATGGATAATAATTTGTGACCATTCAGTAGGGGGAAATCAAATCATATCTGTTAATATTACTAGCCAGTAATCTGCCCTGCAGTGTGTTTTTGTATAGGTATTCAATACTCATTGCACACATTTTGGGTCTATCACCATGTTGTATCGTGTAACATTATCACTAAATATTTTATACAATATCTATAAATTGAAAAAAAAACCATCCAATTACAAATTCAACATCGAGGACCACAACTGAAATAAGTACAGTTAGTGCTTTTTGCATCATCCTCGGCAAACATACCCTGTATTGTATCGTGTTAAATTCCATACATGTCTGTATATGTTTTCGGTTGCCAAATAAATCAAATAAAAAAAATCAATCAAATCAAACTACCTGCATTGCCTGATATCACTCACCAACCTAATCACACAGGCAATGCCAGAGTAAAAAAATAACGACTTTGGTAAAATGAAATGTTGATGCCTACCTGTGTCATTGAAATAGAATAATGACAGTTCCCACAAAATAGACATACATGTAGCTGAACTTTATGAGGTATTTATAGTAAGCCTATACATTGGAGTTCGTATGCGCGTATTATATCCCATTGACAAATAGGAAATCCTTCACAACCAATGACGCATAGGTGTGCGAGGTGATCAGTGACGTTCCGAACGTGTACGGAATGACCAGTGCAATACAAACTTCGAACATAGAATAATGCAATTCCTCGAGCATAGGAGTGGAAAATATTTTCTGTTGGTCCACCATGTTTACCGGCGTGAGTGGGTCAATAAACTGGTATTGGAACGAGAGGGAAGGGGGAGGAGGGTTGGTCTGGAACACCCACCCCCTCCCCTCCATCTTCTTAATCTACTGATAGGAGGTCCTGGTTCACAACCTGGAACAGCGGGCTGCGCCGTTATCGATAAGTTCCACCCCCACATCCCTTTCCGGATCTTCTCTAGCCAACGCCAACTGAACCAAGCAGGAGAGTTGCTGCCTGCAGCGGCGTCCAGACAATCGATTGAATTCCCGGGCAGCTGTCTAGCCGGATCACTCCCCCGTGTACAAAGCTAATGTAATATCCATAACCGCCAACCTCGCACCATCATAATTAATACATGAACGTTGAGGTCAGGGCACAAACAATAAATCTGAGCAAAATTACTTCACTTTCGACGCAAGTAAAATATAAAATATTGCATGTGGTCATATATTATTTGAAAAAAGATATACCAAAACATCGTGATTTGCACAATAGCAACTGCTCGCATTGCCACATACAATATGTCTTATAAGCTGCAATACAAGTAGATATACAGGATGAAGTAATACCAAAATACATAACGAGATAATGTACCTCTGGTAGTAGGCTCTACACAATTACCAAATGATACAATGAAGCTGCCAAATAGTGATTATAAACACCACGTACATGTATAATATATTAGCGTTATGTTGTGGCTGCAACAGAGTACTGCCTCCACTCCCTCTGCCTCCTTGCCACTGTGTACTGTGGCATGACAAGGATTAACCACAGATCCGGCACACTATTTTTATAGCTGTTTTCTTCAGGATCTCGGGATACTGCCTGAGCCGTCGTACAGTCAGTCCGCCGGATGTAACTACCCAGACTTCATAGCTTGGTCTGGCAGACAATCCGGAATTGCTGCACAGTTCCCACTACCCCCCCCCCCCCCCTCCCGGTGGTACGTCAGCTCCAGACCAGTACCTCGATCGCTCCAGCATTGCCTCCCTAGCTTGCTCACGTCTGCAGACGTTCAACGCTTGCGTGCATTTCACGACGAGGCTTATAGACGGCGCTACACTCGATGTTATCCAGAAATAGCTCGCTACAAGGATATATCTCTAGAACAGGACCAACGTGAAAGGAATCGTTTTATTTAGGTGAGTCCCACTCCGCTTTCATCGTTATATCGCACGGGAGACGCTAATTTTGAAGTCGCTCGAAATTATTATGGTATTTTTCGGAGAAGTCCTGTTGGTATTTTCTCGGGAAACACATAAGCAAAACAGCATCCATTGAAAAACCGGGGTGGCTCGTACAGGCCAATGGCAGACATGATGTGCACCTCCTTGGCATTTCTCGCTCATCCCCAAGAATTCGATACCTTTCCGCTGAAGGGGAAGGGAGGGAGGGGTATCCCAAGTACCCTGTGTACTGTACACGTTCTGTGTACAACTGTTTACTATCCAAATATTACACGCAAACTTTTCATCCAGCATCATCGGTTATTCAGTATTGGTGATCCCAGTTCTATACCAATCATTGACTGCATGTACTTTGCCTTCAAACAAACTGTGATAATGATTTTTCTAGAATGCGAATGAGGCATAGTACAACTGTTAGTGTGGCCATTGCTATAGTATGCTCTACGTCTTCACCGGTTTTCATCACTTTTGACCGGCACTATTGCCAAACTTCTTGATCTTATGGATAGCTTGCCAGTCCATGTGCTACAGATTCTATCTGTACACCAATTTGGTTATCGCCATATAACTACATACGATGATTGAAAACTGTTCAGAAAATTGGTACGCCTCCATTGCAACCGTCCGGAAACGAAGCCATAATTCTCACAGAAAACAATCTGCCAGCACTTTTCAGTTATACTCGAAGAACGGAAGCCTGGAATTTCGACGCTGAAACTGCAGATATCAAGAATGACTAATTGCTCGGTTTTGCAACAGATAATTGAGAGGGCGGTATTTTTATTACCTTGAAATACTTTCTATCTTCGAAAATAACTCGTGATGAACAATTTCCACTCCTGGAAGCAACTTTGTTCTGCGTTGAAGTTTTCCCATGTTATTACCCGCTGTTTTGCCAGAAAAAGACCACGTAAACGCCACAAGATGTACGGTAGCATTGCATTATTTGCTCCTTGCATAATTGGTTAGTTATTTCCTTTCATCGTCACTGGAGGATTGTTAGATCAGAAGCAGTCAAATCGCCTTGTCAAATTTGAGACACATACATGTAACAATAGGTGCACGCATGTCATTGAGGATATTCTCTTTTCTCGGGATGGAAAGTATAGTAGTATACGATGAGATACACACACAGATGCGACTCAATGTCTAATAAAGTGAAGCGAAAACATTAAACTATGGCCTTGAGAGTCCACCTACTCAATCATTGGAATATAAGGATTATGTGAATACATATGAGTCGGCCTAAAATAGTGTTTGGTACAGTTCGTAACATCATTCGGACGAACATGTAGTGTTCTATTCTACGAAAGATGTGTAAGAAACGTTACTCAATTAGCAATATTGCCTACATGTAGAAATTTCATTTAATGAGTTCTTACATTCACCAGCACATAGATGTTTCAAGTTCCAGAATGGTTCAAATTACAAACTTAAGATGCATTATTAATGTACACAGAGGTAATGTTAGAATGATAAGCCGATCATACCATTCCCCTGATGAGCTCACGGTCAAATCAAGTCAGCGACACATTTAGACACTGTCGCCAAGGACACGCTCAGTGTGTATACAGTAGAATGAGTAGATGCTGATATTTTTCTGTATTTTGCTCTTTGAAGCCTGAAAATACAATGACTTACAATCGAGTGCCTCAAGTGGGGAGCCCTCCATGATTGAGACCGTGTCTGATTAACTCTCTCGACATGTGCACAGAAAAATCTCGACGACGTCGGTGATAGATTTTAATAACCCGAGGAATGACCACATGCATACTCAATACACGGTTGTGGCCTTGGCAATCTGTCACAGTGCTCTAGTTGTACATGTACCTACTAATGGGACAATGCCCGGCATTTCCTTCATGCCAATCTCCGCAATGAGCTACATGTACCTTGTTCAAAGTCATGACCCTATATTATATGTACAGTATACGTATTTTTCCCTTGTTAACAACCTAAGCTCCCGTTGAATGCTGTTCACGCTTTCGTCATTACTTGAATGCGAGACACTGACTTCAAAAGCTGATCAGCATTCAATGGGCGTCTCCATATTCACTAGAAGCAGTGACGTCACAGTCCTTCACTGCTTCCATCAATGGCACAATATCCCGAGTACTATACTTGATGTCTATGATAGTATACGATCAGTACATAGCTGAATGATACATGTATGTACGTGAACATGCAGTACATGTAAATGCAGGTACAGCCAGTGCATCAAAAGTTAAACCACTCAACGATTAGAAACATAGAAGATTCAGAAAATTGGTTGAAATATTTCTTAGTGTACAAACTTTCATGAAAGTAGACATATGCTAGACACATGTCCCGACAGGTTGTTAGTAATCTGGGCCTGTGTTCAACTGGTCTGGCTCTCAGAACTACACGAGGTAGCGAATACATGTAATTCAATAAATATGTATTGTATTCAAATAGATGTACGTGCATGTGGTAGAGAGTATTGGAGAGTGAACAAATATCATTAACCTTTTCACAAATGTATACTTGAGTGTTAACGGTGCTAAAATCTATGCCCACGTTCCAACACCCATGCATAACCCACAACGTCCATCAATTTATTCTCTTCTGACAAATCTCGCAATACATGTATATTGTTGAGATTGAGAAACACGATGCATGGTCGCATGACGATGAAAGTAGAAATGTTCACCGACAAACAGACAAATTCATATTCCAAGACCAAATCCATGGACGGATTTTACAAAATCAGTGTATGTGGTTACAGTCAAAGCCACATGAACATCACAGACACCCAGCCAGCTGGGTGCGAGATCAATTGCTCCGGTAGAGTGAGCACTTCCTGCCTCGCATGCGACACACGGCGTGATATCCACATTCGTATATATCGAGACGCAAATATATGCACAGAATTATAAAGATGGGATGATATCTTTCATCGTATGTGTTGATGTCAACCGGATCATACTGACAACCATGAAACTTCTTGTATGTCGACCTCAGTCCGCTGTTTGTGTAGATTGGAAGTCGGAACCTATGCTCCGACCATAAAATATAGAATACATTAGCATTACCGAAGAGAAAGGGATTTATCTTCATTATGGCTGGTAACAGAAAAACTTGAATATCCTTTTTTTTTATACTCTTGATAGTATCTTTTGAAGTTGTAACTGTTTCCCAGAGGCTGATGCATTCTGCACAATTTTATAAAATTTATTTTGTTTATTTGCAGACAGTACCATGGCTAACTTCAAAGCAAAGAAGGCGGGAATGGCCCTTCATAAACAGAAAGCATTCGAAGCGGTCAGTACGATTAGTCTTGTTATTTATCCTTTCTGGGAACACGTAGTTAACGCTATCGTCTTTGTTGGCAAAACTTTTTGGTGTGTTTCATTATCTCGACTATGTACTTTTCAATCAAATTTTGTTACTTGACAAAATAAAGATCTCTTGTCCATTATTCCCCGAATATTCTAATTTTTCAGCAATACAACACACAAGAAGCCCTGGGAACCCCGCAGCGATTGGTAGACTGGTTCAACAGTTTGTTAGATGGTGATCATCCAAAATGCGTAAGTTTGTCGATGTGAACTATGCTACATCGAGCTCAAGACACGTCAGTATGTGTCAGATCGACTTGGACAAAATGACATTTCAGTAATGCCAAATAAACATCCGTAATGAATATCTTGGAATTAGACTTTGGTGTGAAGTAAAGCGGACTCAAGCAAAGGCCAAAAAGGCCACCGACACTATAATTATGTTACATTCATCCATAACACCATTCCTTGCAGTCTGGTTCGACGTGGAGAAAAATGCAGTTCTTTCTTCGGGACGGTACAGCGTTATGCAAGTACGTATACTGCTCAAGAAATACAATAAATATACATGCAGTGCTGCAACTTTGCCAGAAGCTGGCAGTAATCCAGGTCAAATGCAGCCTCAACATTATTACTCCGTTCGTTCCACGCTCGTGTAAAGAGAAGCTTTAAAGAGTGAAACTTGAACTTGACCACTGTAAGTTCATTAACCAAGACGTGCCTGGTCGACATTTCACACCCGATGCGGGGTTTCTTCTGTTCTTTTCCGTGTAGATTCGTGAACAAGTTGAGAGAGGCAGCTGGGATGTCAGCCGTCAAATACCAGAAGAACGCTTCTACGCCATTCGTAGCGATGCAGAACATAGACATATTCAACAAGGCAGCCGAGGAGTACGGGCTGCCCAGTGAACTCATGTTCCCCAGCGCAGATCTCTACGACGGTCAGAAGTCAACCTTCCTCAAAGTCATCACCTGTCTAAACAAGCTAGGATATATCGTGAGTATATTATGTATGTCATGTCGAACGGAACAAAGACAATGGTGCTGGTCACAGTGGTGAAAAACGAGTACTGTTAGTGGTAGTCAAAAAGATTTTTTGAGACTTAAGTCGGACGAAAATGTAGTGACGGAGGAGTTCGCACATGTGGGTTCAAAAGAAGGGTACCGTTGTAACATATTTCACATGTATTGCCGCTTTATGAAAATCGTAATTTACTTTACCTATTGCAGAATGATTGGCACCCTAAGTCGTTTGATAATACATTTGATATAGGCGAACTTGATCATCTTATCGTCGTTAACTGGGTCCACGAACATTACCTTTCCAGGCCAACGAGAAAGGTTTCCAGCCGCCGTTTGAGTATGTCGAGACGCCGGAGAACAATGGTACGGATCAATAACCGAGCAATCCCCAGCCGTGTGATCCCTTGTCCCGTGCACCCGACTCCTGTCGTGCTCGTCTACTCGTCAGCAACTTCATGGTCTTTGCTTCGTCAACGAATCTTCACTTCAAAAGTCTTTACTTTGTGCAGCTGCCTTGAACAAGACCATGTTTCTTCGTTTTGTCAACAAATCTTCACTTTTTTTTCCAAATTTTCTTGTACTCGAAAGAAGATTATAGGCGTAGACGCCTAGATCACTTTTCATTTGTCTTTATAGTGTACAGTTCTGATTTTGTATTATACTCCTGTGTTTATACATGTACATGTAGATCGTTTCAGTTTTGTATGTTCGATTGCTTGAGCCGTGAAGTCAGTGCGCAATGTGGGGGTATCTTACTTTGAACCGGGTGCTTGATTGTGGCACAGTGTACTGTATGCAAGAACAAAATGCTGTGCCGAACCTGTCCGCAGATTGGTGTCATATCCATAAATTTGCTACTTTTGACAGAACTCCAAATATATCAATAACTGACGGATGTTTGAAAATGATGGTTATTTATGTATAGTATTTTGTAGTGAAATGTTTGTAACCATGGCAAACCTTACACGAATGATAATTTGAACATTAATCGTACGTACATGAATCATAATGCACTTTGATTTTCTATTCGTTGGCATGTTCTAAGTCATGTGTTGGTTTCTGCAGTTGCTACACATGTATGCAATGTGAATTTTTTGCATTCATTTTATTTTTGTGAAACTTTGCATTTTGTTTTAAATATATAAAGAGAAAGGTTATAATGAAGTTGTATTTTATTTATGAAGGTGCGATTAGCCGTGTAGTAGGTGCTGATGTGCAAGCATATAATTTGTGCGATAATTTTCCAAATGTATATAAAACAGAATACTTTTAATTTATGATATAGGGATAGGTATGTTGTGTAAAACGTTTGGCACATATTTGCGAATTTGAAATGTAGACGCTTGTTGTTGTATTTCTTATACATGTACAGTTTGTGTAATGTGTCACCGATATTGTTTAGCAGTCTGTGAAAAAAAGAACACGCAAAGTATGTTTTCAACAGAATTTATGTCATCAGCGTCCATAAAGATATCAAGATTTTAAACCAGAAGACGATGTACTAATTGTTTGCAGATTCCACTGATGACGATGTCCTCGAGTGTTGACATTATTAGAATGTTACATGATGTAAGATCAAGAAGACATCAATAAAATGTGCTGTTTCTAAATGGGTGACTTCAGTACACAAATAAAAAATATTTGGAACCGATTCCATTATAAAATAATTTATTTACACTATACGCCAGTACTAAAAAATAAAATATCACAGACAACATAATATTTATAACTATATAACATTCACTCACACGTAACAATAGAGGTCATACGTATAGTACAGGAATAAAACATGTTACACACATAAATAATGATTACAATAACACTACCATCTATGGTGTATACAAATATAGTCCCAAATGTAAATACATTTACCTCGGCATTGGATGTTTCAAACAGTTTCATTAATTTAGTGTAGTAGTGTACATATGTCATGTATGTACCGACATACTAAACCACATGTATATCGACACCATTTTGTGGATCAGATCTGTGTGATAACCATCTGGTTATGGTACTTGAATACAATTTACAACAACATTAAATACATAAATTAACAAGTAACATATATCTATCGTACGCATTTTGCGCGATTACAATTTATTTTATTCCTTGAATGTTGAGTTCTTGAATTTCTGTACGCGATTGGGGCTCCTTTCTTCTGGTACCAACATGCATCTCGCAGTTGGGTCGGTTCTCTCCAGTCTGTCAGATCAGTAGCGGTCGATTGTGTACGACTTGCTCTTCTCGTCATTGTACGACCTGTACGTGTAGTGTTTCTCGGCCTCGTCGTGCGGCTCGTCTATGTGGATGCTCGGCTTGCCAATGTTCGGGAGCGGGGTGTCGTAGATCATGGACGTGTGGTGGCCACCGTAGTCGTACTGCTTCTCGCTGTTCCTGGACGAGCGCACCGACTGGTTCCTCGAGCCGCCGGACTTGTACCGCGGGAAGTGAGACTTGAACTCCTCGTCCTCGTCCGTGTACACCACTCCTCGGCCGTCGACTGCAAAGACAAAGCAACAAATGCAGTGAACAATAATCTTACATGTGAAAGTGTTTCAATTGATGTTTTACTTTAAAGGAGACAAACCAATGGAATCGAGTCTACAATGTAGAATAACAGGCTCGTCGCCCTGCGGTTAATGGTATGATAACTTACAAGACTTGGAGTTCTTGCTGGTGATGACCGTGTGGTTGATGCCGTTACCATTGCGTGGCTCATACCGCGTATCATACTTCGTATCGGGGGCAACGTTGTTCCTCCTGCAAATTAACACGAAATACACAGGTAAGCAGAAATATCAATAATAACATTACCATACAAATATCGGTATCAGAATTGCGGTTGTCAGTGATAGGCTGTGAAAATGTGGAAATCACGCTTACTTCTCCTTCTTCTTGTTGTAGATCAATACGCCCACTACCACAACAACCACGATCAGCAAGATCACGATGATCACAATCACCACTGAAACATGCAGAAAGATGGATTGATTTCAAGTGAACAACCAAATAGTTCAATTATCTGGGTTGATATCAAATCATTACAATCAAGCAAAGAATAAACTCCTAATGAACGTGTACGTTATATGTAGATGATGTTAGATACATGGAGACTTCACATCGAACGATATAACCATTGAATCTGGATGGGACTACATGTACCCCTGACGTACGTACCGATGAGGACGGTATCGCTGTTTTCCGTGTTGGTGGAGGCGCCCAGGTTGGGGTCTGTCACGAGTCCCACTCCAGTCGTTGTCTCCTGGGAGGTGGTCTCCGTCACCGGGCTCGTGGTCGTGGTGGTTGTGGTTGTCGTTGTCAACGTAAGGCCTGGAATTTGAAAAAAAAATGTGTATGCTGGACACTCAATCGAGAAAAATAATATATGTTGATGACATTACATGTACTTATCAGTTATCCATCATCTTCCTATCAAAGTCAGCGGAGAGCGGAATCCTACCTCTCTGACAGACGAAGTTGTAAGTTTGGCCGCAGTCCACGTCCACCCACTTGTACTGGTTGTTCAGGCGACTGTTTGCCACGCACGCGTTACCGGGAGTATTGTCAGGTCGGTTGTCAGCCCAGTTGGTGTATTGCAGCACACCTCCTGTAACACAAAGTAAAGACATGTTGACCATCATTTGAGTTTCACAAATGATTATGCAACTGATGCATTAAATGCGGGACAAATTCATCAGTCAAAATTGTACTCACCGTTGCTCCACTCGATGTGCCTGCGGGTGGCTCCGGCCCAGTAGTAGCCACTGCCGCTCTGTATGGCGCCAAGGAGCGGCTCGACGACGTCGAAGGCTGCCTGCGTGGCCACCTTGACGAGGTCCCCTCCCCGCGAGAAACAGTCCTGGCGCGCAGCCGTCCACGTTTTGTCAACAAAGCCAATGAAGTAGCAGAGGCCGTTCGAGCCGTCATTGTACGGGCCACCAGCCGGTCTTGCCGCCAGCGCAGAGCATGGCACATCTGAAAATATCGGAATGGCATAATAATACACGTATTGACTGGTGTTGTGAAGGAAGCTACATGTATAGGTGTGTATCATGTGCGGTAATAAAAGCAATGGTGAGAACATACCGAACTCGCAGACGTATTTGTTGGGTTCCTCGCAGACCTGGTCTCCGATCCTGTACCGATTGGACGGGTCCATCAGGGCACACCTCTGTATCCCGCCATTGTTGTTAGGCTGTGTGCCCGCCCACACATTCTGGGTCGTCCCTACGGCAACAATGAATCCAGTAGTCAGATTATGTACCAACGAATAGGGAACTATTTGTCCAAAGTGACACATGTGAACCAATATATTATATCCATGTATTATTGCTTGTCATACCTGAGACACTGTAGACGAAGTTGTTGCCGGCACCGCCACACTTCTGAGAGAAGTCACCAGAACACGGCAGGTCACAGGGAGAACCCATCCCTAGACTGCCATAGGAGTTGTCACAGAAACACCTCGACCCACCCTGTGCAGCACAAGCAATGAAACATCATAGAACGAGGTCGTTGCATTATCAAATGCAATATGGTAATGCATATACCATGAAGTAGTATAGGTGGTATATAATTATGTACCTGTACGGCCGCAAACTTGTATCCCTCTGCTTTGCATCTGTCTATGCACAACTGAGGCACGAGATTCGGGATGAGGACTTCGAAAGCAAGGTCCGGGATCAGGTCATTGTCCACAAAACAACCCTGGTGACCGATGTGTGCGCCATCTATAGGACAAAACATGGGATAATATGAATAGACTAGTCACTACGCAAAGTCTAGGTGGTAATATATCCATGTATTGTATTTCTATCGATTGTGGAATATCGACCATGATCACGAACCTATCCACTTCCAGACGTATTGGTTGGCGCCTGGCTGAGAGTCGAGCTCGTACGCCCCGGTCCAGATGTTATCTAGGCCGTAGCTGGTCATGAGCCTGTCAAGGACGTCCTGGTGGGCGCGGTCCGGGACTGTCGCCAGGTGTCCGCCAATGCTCGAGCAGGCGCCCTCGGCCTCGGCCCAGGTGCTCGGCGGGGAGGCGACCAATACGTAACAGTCGTCGGGCGAAAAACACTCCCAGTCGTTCGTCAGCAGAGGAGTGGGCACTGAAAGTAAGAGAAGAGTGTTATATCACTACTACATAGACGTCGACGAATAGAGAGGTCACAGCTTTCACGAGAATCTTCACATGTGTCTTCGAAAAACTTACTGTTGTTGTTGTTGTTGTTGTTGTTGTTGTTGTTGTTGTTGTTGTTGTTGTTGTTGTTGTTGTTTGTAGGTGGTGCTGGTGTTCGCATAGTCGTTGTCGTTGGTGTTGCCGTCGTTTGGATAATATCTGCAAGCAGAAAATATGAAAAAGTATAAAAATACATGTATGATATGAGAAACTTCTAAACACGATGGGACGCGTGGGAGGCCTCGACCGGTCTTGCCGACTGACCTTGCTCGCAGATGAATGGGTGCTGGTCAGAGCAGAAGGTATCCTCCCAGAGATAGTTCTGGTTCAGCCGGACACACTGGTCGTCCAAGGTCGTAGACGGGAAGGTGGAGCGCCAGTTGGAATAGCTCAGGGACCGTCCGTCCGACCACTTGATATGCCTCCGAGAGGCACCCAACCAGTAGAAGTCGCCCCTATACGCCGATTTGAGCACGGTGTCGACGATGGTCTCGTAGGCGCCATTGCTGAGGACGTTGGCCATGACGCCTCCGCGCCTGAAGCAGTCTTGCTGCGCCTCGAACCACTCCTTGGGATCGGCGCCCACCACGTAACAGCTGCTGTTGCCCTGCATGTGGAGCTCGCCTCCGGTCGGCTGTGCGGCGCACGCGCTGGCACTCGCTGGAATCCGGAGAATATCAACGTGTGAAATCCAGTTTATTATTATGGTTCAATTATGGGAACTATTAGTGTTTCAGTACTTGTAAGACTCCTTTTTTTTTATTAATGTTGCTTCCTCTTACTAACCGATATAGCAGACGTAGTGGTACTGGTCCATACAGCGGTTGTCAGTCATGCCGTACGGGGGCAGAGCGGTCATAGCCGCGCATTCTTGGGCGTCGTTGTGGTTGTTGGGCTGTCCACTCTGCCATCCGCTAAAAGTACCCACTCCTGCAAAACAGGGATATGGTCTCTTGTTCTTAGACATCAACATAAGCACTAGTAATCTGTTGTAATGGTGAATGGTGTTGTGTGGAGAAACTGGTGTACATTAAACCCATGAAAATATTATACTGACCGTCAATGGCGTAAACCGTCATGACATCCCTGCCTCCACAGAAGGTGAAAGGATCCCCTTCACAGGGCTGATTGCACCAAGGTGATACCCTGGATTGCGCGAAAGTGTTACCACATCGACACCGCCTCCCCGCCTGGAAGTCAATTAAATCATTTGAAGCATAGAAACATGTCGCTAATATAACATGTGATTTTATGGTGTTCTACCGGCTATTGTTCAGCTCCTGAGGACATTATAGTGACAGTTTGACAACAACGTGCCATCAACGATCCTATAGCTAGAGGATCGTTGGTGCCATTCTCTCACGGGTATATCTCTTACCTGAGTAGCTGCGTACATGTAGCCAGACTCTCTGCATTTAGTGATGCACTTGTCTCCGGTCATCTGCGGGATATTGTCGAATATCTCGGTCATCTCGCCGTTTGTTTCCGTGAAACAACCCTGGACTTTCAACAGATTGTCCGCTGAAATGGTGAGAAAAACAAAACGTACGTGAAAATACCCATTCGTGTAAACTGAATGAGTGCATGTAATCAACAAAACGAATTTACAAAATATGATGGAGACTTCAATGATTTTGAGACCTCCAATCCCAAGATCCAAACTACTATCTGGTGATACGTACGCTGGGTCCATCTCCAGAAAATTTGTGTGTCCTCCCGTGCCCCGGTCCAGAGCGCCGTGGCGCCGTTGATGAGCATGAGCCCCTGGACACCGGCCTGGACCTCCGCGTCAACGATCGACACGAGCCGACCCCCGAGTCCGTCGCATGTTGTGTTAGCATTGCTCCAAGACAGTCTCGGACTCTGGTAGATCAGGCATCGGGATCCAACAACGCGCCCGCTACATTCGTTTGATTGGATTGCTCCTGCAGGGTGGTAATTCATCATAGAATTACATACTTATGAATCAAATGTATCCGTAATGTGATTACATGAATTTATATCATTAAACAGCAGTAAATAAATAGTAGCTTTTTATATAATTACCGTAACAGGATCGCGTTATCACAGCCAATATAAACGAAAGATATCCTATGGTCCGCATCTTTCTGTCCAGCGAGCGACTCCGGCGCTTGTCTCGCAGCGAGTGGCAACCACTAACAAAAAAATCTCTTGGCACAAAATATTTGAGTATCTAAGCAATATTCGGGCAAACTCTGGCTTGTTTACAATTACTGTGCATCTAGATGTATAAGTCATTGGCGAATGGCTATGTCCAGTCACGCACTACGATATATAGGTGGTCAGCATTGAAGATGTTTATTGAAGCGTGACAGTTATTTGGGGTTTTCATGGTTTATCGGTCTGTCACGTAACAGTTTGAGCTAGGCGTTTTATGTTGATAGCGCGTTCAGACTTGATCCCAACCGTGTCTACATGTAATACTACAACGACACACCGCTAAATGCAATTACATGTGCTTGTGTACATATCAATCTATTTCCTGCATGGCACGTTGAAATCTCTATAATCTAATGGCATAACACTGACCGAATGCTTTCACGTTCCGAAGAGTATAATTCTAGTTGAGATGTAGGGAAACAGGAAAACGCGACGCAATTCTGCTGAATTGCTTCATCTTCTAGATGAATACGATTATGCCATACAGTAGATATGCTACTTTTACATTGTTGTTGTACAATGCCCTATATCAAATATAGGCGTGGTACATCCCAATTTTGGAATACATAGAGGAATAGTTGTGGCAGATACATGGTGATATTGGGACATGTGACTTTTTGCCTAATAATATGATATGCATCATACATGAACACTACACACTAACGTTTATACTACATGATCTAAATACGTACTTGTCGATCGAGATACGTAGGCTATATGTAGCTCGTTGTATAATAATGATGTGACACAATACAACACCTAACATGCAATATTGTCGTCAAACCACAATTCAATAAGCCAGAGATTGTTTATGATGTTTGAGTGTCATACCATAGAAAATGTACATGTGCACACAAAAAAACCCGTAGGATCATGATATTTTGTCGTTTTGTCTTACTTTAATTAATCAGTAAATGTGTGTATCATGTGCTGAAAACGTAGTGCATTAGAGTATCAATGGTGCAACTGACTACACGTATGTGTAAATATGTTCACACTGTAGTTCCTAAAATCCTGTTATGTAAATTGATAGTCCGTCACGGCTCATTAAATGTATGCTATTGGTAACCTCGCATACAAAACTTCCCTACGACAATGTATAAGCAAAAGTTCTATAGCATTTTTGTGTCGAATTATTTGTTTTCAGTGATGCATGATATATCTAAACTCAGCTGATATCTTGAATAAATCCTCTAGAAACATCCAAGGTTTTATTTTTATTATTATTATTATTATTATTATTATTATTATTATTATTATTATTATTATTATTATTATAATAAGGATCGTACCCATAAAAGGCGACCTCTCCTAAAAATTGTTATAACTCCCTCAGATTGTAAAATTTGTCAACAAGTATGACATATATTATTGTTCTTGCATAGTTTTAGATGGCTACTGGTTCAAACTTGTTTTCATTTTTGGAGTTTCTGAGATAACTCTCAAAAAGTCTTACGAAACGGGACATGTCATGCATTGTGATGAAATACCTTTGTGATGTGCGAGTTTCAAATATATTTCAGCATGTAAGCATTATTTGGGTGTCAATAATTTTCATTAACAGCATTTCTCATTATCCACAGCAAGAAAAAAGTTGAAATTTCCGAATTTGAGAACATGCGGTTCCGGGGTAGTATTTGAATCACACTCGAAAGCTTCCGTTGACACGCAAATGTTGTTTAGAACAAAGACAGCTATTTACCCTTGACCGATTCACTTTTCATGCACATGAGTGAGTATATACATATGTTCCATACCTAGAGAAGCGGTAATGATGATCATAGGCACTTGGGTGCATTAACATCATTAAAATCTGCATGTTTGGAAAATGGGTTCAGGATTCCAGCCGCAGGCGGGGTATGTAAACCAGCCTCGGAAGGGGTATGTAAGCCCGCCTGAGGAGGGATATTGGCATGTATGACATGGAACAAGGTGGGAAGATCGACATTTCGTGCACGTAATGCCATGTAAGCCAGCCCAAGGTATGTAAGCCAGCCCAAGGAAGTGTATAGCTGCTAAGGAGGGTAGTTGACCCATGCCAGGAGGCCTAAGTATTAGAGTTGACCCATGCCTAAGGAGGCCTAAGGTGGGGAGGTGACCCATGCCTAAGGAGGCCTAAGGCGTGGAGGTGACCCATGCCTAAGGAGGCCTAAGGTGGGGAGGTGACCCATGCCTAAGGAGGCCTAAGGAGGGGAGGTGACACATGCCTAAGGAGGCCTAAGGTGGGGGTGACCAATGCTTAAGGAGGCCTAAGGTGGGGAGGTGACCCATGCCTAAGGAGGCCTAAGGTGGGGAGGTGACCCATGCCTAAGGAGGCCTAGGGTGGGGACGTGACCCATGCCTAAGCAGGCCTAAGGTGGGAACGTGACCCATGCCTAAGGAGGCTTAAGGTGGATAGGTGACCCATGCTTCAGGAGGCCTAAGGACAGGAGGTGACCCATGCGTATAAGGATGCGTAAGGAGGTGACCAACATGTAAGCCGGCATAAGGATTGGCATTGGTATGTATGACCTGAAAGGTGGGAAGATCGGCACTTCAAGCACGTAAATGGATATAGACATACGTTAATACATGCCTAGACAAGCAGATTTAATGATCCTAGACTCTTGGGTGCATCTGATATTATGAAAAATAGTGGACTAGTAGGCCTAAGTTGGGATGACGGGGTATCTAAGCCAGCCTAAGGAGGTGTATTGGCATATATAATAATAATAATAATACTTTATTTCTATATAGCGCATACAAATTAAAATTCTCGATGCGCTTAACAATAAAACCACAACTTAAACAACACAAAAGTGTACAAAACATTATTAAATAACACAAAAGTGAATAAAATATATTAAAATATGCTAGTGGATTATATGACCTGGAGGTGGTAAGATCAACTTTTCAGGCGCGTTAATGAATATATACATACATTAGACTACATGCCTAGGCAACCAGATTTAAAGCTGACGGAGCCGTATATAAGGGGGGCCCTCCCCCCGCCCACTGCAGAGCATGGGCTGGGGGGACGCCTCCCCTTATATACGGCTACGGCAGCTTTAATGTTCCTAGGGATGATGGGATATGTAAGTCCCAAGTGTGCCTGCTGTGTCAGGGCATCAATGGAAAGAAGCATATTATCTCCAAGTAGGGGAGAGACGTGTAGTATGGACCGGTGTGTAATATGGACCACCCCAGATAGAAGCAGCAGGACTGCATATATATCCATGGTGATTGACGTAATTATGACACTCATCAATTGTGTCTTTTTGTCATCGAGGAGAACAACATCACAGAAGGCATGGTGTATTTAATGAAATTTGAGTGAAAATCGCTAAAAATGATGTTATTTTTTAATCGTAAGTATTATCATCTGGTCAACTATTGTTTATCCCAAGGGCTACGTTGTGATTCCTTATTACATGTCATTAAATATAGTATTTCGAAGGTTAGTTGTGATTATGCCTTCAATTCGTTAGAAACCAAATTACACGAGACGTGGTCCATTATCACTACATGGTGGTCCAGACGAGAGACGTGTAATATGGACCACCCCTGGTAGAAGCAGCAGGACGGTATATATATTCATGGCGATTGACGTAGTTATGACACTCATCAATTTTAGGGACATGACACAAATTAGTCTCTTTCCAGTATGCCTAACCAGTACATACAACTAGTAATGTGGTTAGAGTTGGTTTGTATGTTAATCGTAGCCTGCGATGATTCGAGCTCAGTTGGTTTGCTTTGATCTTCCCAAATAAGTATATCAGTCCCTTTTTATGGGTAAGTAGTACCCTCAGTAGGGGTATGTAGCACCCTCCGATGGGTATGCCAGGCTTTCAAAGGGGGTATGTATCTCCTTGTATGGGGTATCTCTAACTTTCGAAGGGGTATGTCGGGCCCTGATATGGGCATGTCATGCCTTCAATGGGGGTATGTCTGTCTTGAGAAGGGTATGTCTGACCCTCCGATGGGGTATATCCTGCCGTGCCAGGGGTATATATGACTTTCGTGTGGGGCATGCCCGACCTTCATGTACCCTCATGGGTGGGGTATGTGCGGCCCTTACTTGGAGACCATGGGGTAGTTCAAGATAATCTGTCGTACATACCCCCACAATTATTGTTATTGTTATTATTATTATTATTATTATTATTATTATTATTATTATTATTATTATTATTATTATTATAATAAGGATCGTACCCATAAAAGGCGACCTCTCCTAAAAATTGTTATAACTCCCTCAGATTGTAAAAGTTGTCAACAAATATGACATATATTATTGTTCTTGCATAGTTTTAGATGGCTACTGGTTCAAACTTGTTTTCATTTTTGGAGTTTCTGAGATAACTCTCAAAAAGTCTTACGAAACGGGGCATGTCATGCATTGTGATGAAATACCTTTGTGATGTGCGGGTTTCAAATATATTTCAGCATAGAAGCATTATTTGGGTGTCAATAATTTTCATTAACAGCATTTCTCATTATCTACAGCAAGAAAAAAGTTGAAATTTCCGAATTTGAGAACATGCGGTTCCGGGGTAGTATTTGAATCACACTCGAAAGCTTCCGTTGACACGCAAATGTTGTTTAGAACAAAGACATCTATTTACCCTTGACCGATTCACTTTTCATGCACATGAGTGAGTATATACATATGTTCCATACCTAGAGAAGCGGTAATGATGATCATAGGCACTTGGGTGCATTAACATCATTAAAATCTGCATGTTTGGAAAATGGGTACAGGATTCCAGCCGCAGGCGGGGTATGTAAACCAGCCTCGGAAGGGGTATGTACATGTAAGCCCGCCTGAGGAGGGATATTGGCATGTATGACATGGAACAAGGTGGGAAGATCGACATTTCGTGCACGTAAATTAATATATACATACAACACATGCCAAGACAAGCAGATTTAATGACCCTAGACCCTTGCATTTAATATCATGCCCCCTCGGCAGGGGTATGTAAGCCAGCCCAAGGAAGTGTATAGCTGTTAAGGAGGGTAGTTGAACCATGCCAGGAGGCCTAAGTATTGGAGTTGACCCATGCCTAAGGAGGCCTAAGGTGGGGAGGTGACCCATGCCTAAGGAGGCCTAAGGCGTGGAGGTGACCCATGCCTAAGGAGGCCTAAGGTGGGGAGGTGACCCATGCCTAAGGAGGCCTAAGGAGGGGAGGTGACACATGCCTAAGGAGGCCTAAGGTGGGAAGGTGACCCATGCCGTAGTACGTAGATTAGTGATAGAAAGATAAATAAAATGTTTTGTATTAGGTTCGACTCCAGGTGGGCTGAACAGTTTGTTTTCAATACGAACCACCAAACAAACAAATTCATTGGAAAAGTAGATGAACATGACAATGTTTTGAAATGGGTAAAGAAAGTGCAAGGTACAGTACTGTAAAAAGTCATATTTTGCTAGACGATGTTTTTGGCAGCGAGGAAAAAAACACCAAAATAAATCTCGTATGGAATTCCTGAAGGGACATTAAGACTTACTACTTACTGAATGAACATTATATATATATATAACGGTTTACCACTTGCTACTTTGCTGTAACTTACCACTTACTACTTACTCATTACTACTTACCATTTACTACAGTAACTTACTACTTTCCACTTATGACTAGGCTAGTAGTAGAGTATACTAGTACACTACCTGTCAAAAGTAGGACACTTTGGTATTGTGCGAATCAGTAATTACGTGAGTATGTCATATATGCAAATAGTTTCAGCACTTTATAGCCAAAGGTTAATCATCCTTCATCTGGTCCTTGCTTTCTTGTACCCAGATGTGACATTCCTAAGCACAGCATGCCACTTTCATTGAGACTTAAAACATGTGGTTTCACTAGCGTCATAATACTTTTGTCAGGTAGTGTAAGTGGTAAGTACATGTAGTACGTAGTAAGTCGTAAGTGGCAAGTAGTACGTAGTAAGTCGTAAGTGGTAAGTAGTACATAGTAAGTCGTAAGTGGTAAGTAGTACATAGTAAGTCGTAAGTGGTAAGTAGTAGGTGGTAAGTTAACAGTAAGTGGTAAATCGTTAGGCCATATAACGTCTATTCAGTAAGTAGTAAGTGGTAAGTCGAAATGTCCCTTCATTCTGCATCATTCATTCACCGTAATACGGAAGAGAATTAGGGACATGACACAAATTAGTCTCTTTCCAGTATGCCTAACTAGTACGTACAACTAGTAATGTGGTTAGAGTTGGTTTGTATGTTAATCGTAGCCTGCGATTCGAGCTCAGTTGGTTTGCTTTGATCTTCCCAGATAAGTATATCAGTCCCTTTTGATGGGTAAGTAGTACCCTCAGTAGGGGTATGTAGCACCCTCCGATGGGTATGTCAGGCTTTCAAAGGGGGTATGTATCTCCTTGTATGGGGTATCTCTAACTTTCGAAGGGGTATGTCGGGCCCTGAAATGGGCATGTCATGCCTTCAATGGGGGTATGTCTGTCTTGAGAAGGGTATGTCTGACCCTCCGATGAGGTATATCCTGCCTTGCCAGGGGTATATATGACTTTCGTGTGGGGCATGCCCGACCTTCATGTACCCTCATGGGTGGGGTATGTGCGGCCCTTACTTGGAGACCATGGGGTAGTTCAAGATAATCTGTCGTACATACCCCCACAATTATTGTTATTATTATTATTATTATTATTATTATTATTATTATTATTATTATTATTATTACCCAGTTACACGTACACAAATTCGTATAAGATACAGGTACATGTAATAACTGTACTGTATATCATCAGAAACCAATCTCTTATGGGTTTCTGATATCATGTATATGGACTAGGTTTTAAATTTAGATAGATTATCTAGACATACTTACTGAAACATAGGCATGAGAACTATACGCCCTAAATCAATATTAAAGCTGGACAATTGGTGTCTGACAACGTATGTTTAAATGAATAAACATATCTGAAGAATCAACAAATTACACCAAGCTAGGTCATGGTCGATTAGCCGACGTTGCTCCATTTTGAACGTTAGATATATGGGCGTTTTGAACGGAACCCCCCATATCAAACGTTCAAAATGGAGCAACGTCAGCTAATGATTGAAATACTGCGACTTGATTTAGATACCAGTGTAAAGGAAATGTTATTTCAAGGGAAATACCAGATGTCTGGGGATCGTACTGTCGGCACGTCTCTCTGCTCCTCAAAACGCGCGAATTCCGGGTCCGGTCTGTTTCAAAATTTCTTTCTCCTTGCTGAAACAAAATGGCGTCCAATGACAACATTGGGGTCTTCATGAAACGATCATACGACATATTTTGTGACATCCGCGGTAAATATATGTCATTTAGTTGTGAGAATATTACTATTACTTCAATTTCACTTGAAATTAAGCTCTTTCGAAAACTCGAATCTTTTGAAGGAAGATATTGATTAGTTTGTGTATTGGGCGATAATAGGTGTAATGTTCACGTGTATTTGACTAAAAGTCGGAAATACAAAAGGTGGGGTTTTTTTTGCATGGTGCCTGCGTTGGGCTCATTCCCAGATTCACCATGTTTATCGAAAATCAGGCGATACAATTTCGAAACAAGTATCTAATGCATATTGGAGGAAAATTTCAAGCCACAATATTATGGCATAAATATCCAGTGCAAAATATAGACGCAGTCGAAGATGGCCAAAGCTTTGGCTAGGCAGAAGACTGAGTAGATACAAAGTACCCCACTCTCGAGCGCTATGCGCGAGTGGGCTTCGCGCTCGAAAGTAAGATACCCTGGATGGATCTAAAGACTGAGTACCTAGTAGGCCTATATATAATATAATTACTAGTATAAGAAACAAACCTTTTCAGTTCCTGCTAGATCTAAAGTCGAGTTCAATCTCATATGATTTTTGGCAATAACTTCCTTTGGGTTGGTCGGATCAATTTGAAATTTTATCTGTTTCCATTTGGCATACAATCAGGGTTGGGTTCAATTATAATTGTAATCGAGTAATTGTGTAATTAATTACAATTGGTCGTAATTGTAATCGTATTCGTAGTTGAAAACTTTTGAGAGCTGTAATTGTAATTATAATTGTAATTGAAATTTTAGAATATCCATAATTGAAATTATAATTGTAATTGAAAATTTTAAGATGTCGGTATTTGTAATTGAAATTGTATTTGAATATTGTAATTTGATTTTTCTAACTTTATAAATTTCAACAATATATCCATACCATATGTGGGCATATACAGTATCAACAGATAACAGGGATCAGTAATTTTTTGGTGAATGAACTTGGTCTTCTAAAATGCAGTATGCCATTCCGCTGGTAAGGCTATGAATTGAATTACAATAATTTTGCAAAAATAAGTAGTTTTCTCATTTCCTCGGTACATTCTTAATTTCATTAAATAACAACACGATTAACTGAAGAACACCATCTCTGTGTCAGATGAATTCACTGCTTTCCCCAAACCAATGACAAGACAAGACAAGTGCTTGTACAAGACAATGGCTATCCCATCACCACGTCGCTTGGGCTGTGTGTTGAACCCACAAATGATAAAACGCCCACAAATGTGAAAACCCACAAATGTGAAAACAAATTTTGTAAATCACCCACAAATGTGAAAATATCATTACCCACAAATGTGAAAAAAAATCCACCCACAAATGTGAAAAAAAAATTTAACCACAAATGTGAAAACGGTTTTTGTCATTTGCCCACAAATGTGAAAATCAAACACAGCATTAGGTTCCACATGAGGAATGTCTTTTATTGTTATGTCTTTTTACCGAACCTTGTTCTGATAACCCATTGCATGGCATTGCGTCCTTCATCCGTCGTCGTCCGTCATACGTCTTACATTTTTATTTTTATCTCGAATTTACGGTCGAATCTTTTCGAAATTTGCGCTAAAATGCCTAAGAATACAGGGAAGCACTTTTCTGAAAGTTTTTTTCGGCTACCGGACCTTTGGTCCGATAACCTATTGGCATCGCGTTGCGTCCGTCGTCCGTCGTCCGTCCATCCGTCGTCCGTCGTCCGTAAACAATTTTATCTTTAAATTTTTGTAACGAATGTGACTTCGTTAAGTAGCAACCAGGTTAGTACCGTCATAGCATGGTTAGTAGACAAACATCACATCACATATCACACATCATATAATGAATAGTTATAGTAATGTCGCCGTTGCCGGAGGCCCGAGTACACCATAACTTGGGTGCCCGGAGCCAACAGCGTGGACTTGTTGTTCGTCCGGCCTTGCTGACGGTCCTGACACGGAGATGGAACTCCGGACAGTCCGAGAGACTACCAGAGCCTGTACGCACAAGATCCCCGGTCATGATCCATGACCGGGGCCTCCATATATATTTGGTCATGGGGCCGCAGCCCACTTGTTACAGACGGGACATGAGCTATGCGCCGCTCTGCAGTTACCCCCAAGGCGTCAGGGAACAGACTGCCAAGAATCTGGGCAAGCTGTTGACTATATTGCCCAGGCTGCAAGTGCACAGCGTATACACAATTGTTATAATGTAGAGAGGAGAATCACTAGCGCGTGACGTTCTAATCCCTAGCAACGTCCACCGGCCTCTACTCAGACCGATCAATATTACAGTGGCGTAGCCAGAACACCTGTCGCAAACTACGGTTACCAAATAATCGCCACATTACCCCTTTCTTACAATGCTGGTTCCCAGCGTGCTCCACCATGGCCCAAAACCTCCCGAAACACGAACAAAGTATTGCATAGGAACCAAAGGAAAGTAATGAAAGCCGTATCCGCAGTTGCGACGCAATAGAACCAGACCAGAAGGGTCTGTTTTGGAAGATGGGGAACTACCCTGGGGCTTGACGGTCTCTACGTTATAACGCGCTCATAATTTTGAGTAAACCTAATAAATAAGCCAAAATTTTGACCGAGGTGGTCCAGAAGGGATGATGACCTCAAAGAGAAGTCATCCGCCGAAAGGGATGGTATGCCGAGTAATTTGGAAAATCTTTAAATTAAGGTATTTAAGAATTTCGTAAAACAACACACCGGTGATCGAAAACAGTGATAAAGCCTCTAATTTAGAAGCCGACTGCCCTCGCCAGCCGGCGCCATGGATCCGGAAAGGACCTGCAGCAGGGTGGAGCCGCCTATTAGCGAGCCTCCGGCGAAGCCACTGACTTATTCAGCCAGCGGCAGGCTAAATTAGATTTAGCCTGAGTCTTCCATCGACTGCTCACCGTCCTTGCCTGGTGTTGATGGCTGGGACGGGAGCACCGGTGGTTCCCGGAGTGGGGTCGGGAGTCTAAAGACTCCCGTCACGGGACGAACCGGCAGGCCTGGAGGTGGTGGCGGCATTGGTGTAGGCGCTGAGGCCTGCGACTGTGGACTCTGTACCATGTGGACTCGGGGCCTGGTTGATGGAAGCCGGAAGACTAGATGCGCCGCTAGGTTGTAGCGCGGTGAACATAGTGATCTGGTCCTGGATGCGCTGGTCACCCGTTGTCCGTTCTCCTCAGAAGCGTAGGAGAATCGGAAACAGGATGAGTTCCTCAGCTGCATCCGAGCGGAAAATTGTGGGGTCCCTAGCGAACTCCGACATTACGCAGGCTAGCGTTGGCAGACTCGGCTTCGTCAAGACGTTGCCGCAGATCCGCATTTTCGGCCTGCAACCTTGCATTTTCCGCTCGTATCTCCTGGGATGGACCAGTAGACTCGGCCTGGGCGGCCTGCATACCGGCTTGGTATGCGAGCCGTTCCCTATCGGGCACGAGTCGTTGGTGGCTCTCCCAACAGAGGCGGGTACCTTCCGCGAGCCCCTGGTCGTGTGCAAGATCACACGCCAACCGGGAAGCTCTAGCTCGGTACCGTAGCAGTCTGTCGACAGAGCCGTCCATCTTAGCTATGAGATACTCAGTGGCACGGGTGATGTTTGCCCGCTGAGGGTGATCCCAGGGGTACTCTTCCCGTGCTCGCGTCAGCACCTGAAGGCCACCGGTCCCAAACTCCGAGATTGCTCGGGGAACCGGCAGGTTCACTAACGCTGAATCCTAGGGCACTCGGTCCACTCTGTCCCTATGACGGTCCACCGTGGTACCCACCTGCCCGCGGAAGGCATGGAAGGTACTCGCGGCTTCGGAACCGTGCCGAGCGAGGATGTCCGCACTCGGCTCGTAGGGATCCAGGGCCAGGTCGGCAGTGCTCTGCCAACCAATGGCCCCGCCCTCCGAGAAGAGTGCGGACGCGGAACCCGACCTCGAGAGAGGAGGGGGTACCCGCGACGAATCTCTTTTGGTAGCCACCGGAGGAACCTTAGGCCTGGTCCCGCTCCAGGTGCTAGTGGACGGGGTGGGTTCGGATGGCCCCGAACTCACCTCCCGCAGTCCGGACGTCCCCGGAGGGCGCGTCTCTACCAAAAGAGGAGGAAACGACTCCTCCGTCACCAAGCCCGGCGCAGCCGGGGGAGGCATCATCGTCACCGGAGCGAATCCGGAAGACGGGCTCTTCCCCTGGGGCCTTGATGGGCATGGTTTCGGAGGCGGGGTACGTGTCCGGCTCACTATCTGCGGCATCTCGGATACTACCACCGTCGTTATCCTCTCCCGAGTCTGTCCGTCAGCTGATACAGGGGCTTGGCGAACGGCTTCTGCTGCCGTCGCACTATACTCCCCCGGAGTCTGGGACATTGTCGCCGACAGATGAGCTGCGTAGCTCGAACCCATCAAGACCTGTCCGGACTCTTTCCAGCTGTCGTCCATGACGCGCTGTGCGAAGCGCCATGGCCCGAAGTGGAAGACCGGGTTTTTCTTCGAGCCTGCTAATTGCATGCCCGAAGCCACCTGAGGTGGAATGCACCCGTGATGAAACACGAGAGCTGAATTGCTACTATCCGCAGCCCCTTCACCGCGGTGTGCCTTCGCGCGGTGAACATTCAGCTTTGATAAGATGGAGAAGTATTTGTCGGCCGGGGCCCTAGCTATGCACCGGCGGCAGACAAACACTTGAATCCAGGGGTAGTGGTAGGCCCCCACGTGCCGGCTCAGATGGTGGGTGGTCGGATACCACCCACTCCTACTGAGGGCTTCATGAGGGTCTGCATACCCGTCCAGGGAGGGTGGACATAAGGGACAACGGATTCCCCTTGATGTCAGCGCCGGAAGCGTAGACTCCTCTTCCGCCGTTAACGGGCGAGGTCCGTAAAAGGAGTCTCAGCTTGCATTCCCAGTTCCGCAGTGCGGCGGAAGTGGGAATCCCTGGCATAATGCGCCCTAAACAATTCGCCTTGTCGAACTCCGGGCAGCGTGGGGCCCTCGGGCCGCAACCTTTGATGTGGCGGTTGCTCCGAAGTCTGCCGCGAAGACCGCTTCGGACCAGGCTGCTTCTTCCGGCCGACCGGAGGCGCACTGCTAGAACGCTGGGTGGGCGCGCCCTCAGATCGTGATCTGGCAGCGTGGCGACGCAATGCATCCGCCCACCCGGCATTCACTGCCGTGTCCGACATCTCGACGCCCTGTTCCCGGGCGTGCTGGCGAATCAGCTGCTCCCTCAGGTCTGTGAGGATGGGCTGAGGCAGCTCGCCAGCTGTCGAGAGTCGGGACGACGAGCCCGTGGACTCGTCTCCACCCGTTCTACTACCGGATTTTAGAGGGATCCAGTAGGAACCATCGGACGAAGGTCCCGGAGGCGCCCGAATAGGCGACCGATCTCCGGAAGGCTTCATAGGAGGTGCCACTGATGCGGAAGCTCCGTCCGCACCTCTACCTTGGCTGGGAGGCGCTGCGGAGGTTCGGGCATTGGACCCGAGCCGTTGTCTCGTCTGTCCGCAGGGACAGACGGTTTGGCTGGGTCCCGCCGGTTACTAGCACCCGGGGGCAGAGGTTGGTTCCGGACGTTTTGGCCACGTCCGCGCTATGGCGTCGGCGTTTCCTCCGCTGTCCGCTCCGGAGCCGGCAACGCGCTTGGCACCAAAGGCTGCTTTTTCCTCACCCTCCAAGATGTCCAACGCGATCCGCGTGACAGTCCGGCGGGCGTTGCGAGAGACTTTTACTTGAAAAGTGCTATTGTCTCGATCGCTGCCGCCGGGCTGCGCCACAGTATCCGGATCCGGCGCTATGGCCTGGGAGGCTTTATCGGCCTCAACCCGGTCATGCCACGAATCCGGATCGCCCTGCGTGGGCGGACCCGAAGCCACAGTTGCGGACGTGGACGGGGTCTCTCCGGACGGACCCGCCGGACGGCCTCAGCCATCCGGACGCACATCCGGAAGAGACTCCACCTCCTGCAGAGACTGTTGCATCTTCGCAGTAGGGTGTAGCTCCACGAGCACAACAGTGGCCCCCACATCGCCCGTCTCCATCGCCTCTTCCACCTGAGCCGGCGGAGGAGGGATGGAGGACTGAGACTGATGAACAGCTGGTTCATCAGTCAAGGCGAGGCCCTGCACACTGGGTAACTCTCCGTTGTCACCGGAGATAGGATTCTCAGACCCTGAATTTTCAGCGCTACTGGAAGTTGCCGGACGTGCCGGACGATCAACTTCCGTGCGCTGAACGGATCCCGAACGCAGTCTCCTGCGCGCCAGGGAGCCGTCATCGGATGGGACCTTGCGGTCACCACCCGAGGGAACACCACCCCGACCTTCCCCGTCACTTGATTCTGACATATTCTCACGCTCTGTGTCGAAAACACTGGGAGACGAGATCCGCAGATCTTGCCTCCACCAGTGCCGAGCGAGTGAATGACCAGGGAGCGCTGGCCGCTTACATATATACAGCGATTACAGGCAGCATCAATTCTACACAAGCCAGCAAAACACGCGCTCCCCCCCCCCCTCCCCCCCCCCCATGGAAACGTCGGTTCTATTGTCATACGACAATACATCTTGCTACACACGAAAACGTTATGTGGCGATTTTGCCCTAAGCACGCGGCAGGTGATTGTAAACATAAATGCCATTTATGTGGCCTTTTCGTACTTGGCCTTGTTTTGACACGCTCGGTTCGAGCGTGCGTTGCCACGGCGACGCATTGTAATTTACGCTCCAGTAAACTATAACAATGGATCGATTAGACCTCGCGTGCGCCCTACAGCTTGTGGTGTATTATATATACACTGGAAGCGACTCGATCGAGGAGATTGTCCGAGAGATCGAGACTAGGACGCACACGAGGCTCGCCATGAGCTTTGTGTTCCCTGGGTCTGAGTAGAGGGCTCCTAGAGCCCTGGGGACGATTTCCATGGGGAGGCCCGGGCTGGGAGAGACAAGTTGCTGACTCGGGGGCGTACGCCCTGTGGATCGCCAGTTCTCTCCCTTCCCGGGACGGGTGACAGAGGCTCTGGCCAGCATGTCGGACTGTACGGGGTTCCGTCCCCGAGGCAGACCGCGGCTCGCCAGGCCCCGCCAGTTAACACCGTAGGGATGAACTAGTTTCTGAACGGTGTCCGTAGGCCTGGGAGTGTCGGGTGGGCTGTTACCTGGTTACCGTTAATGCTGAAGTAGTTACCGTGTCCGCAGCGACCTAAGGTGAGCGGCCGTGCCGCAAGGATCCGGAATAGCGGATGCGCGTCCGCAAGGACTCGGATGAGAGAGGACTATCCTCGAGGATCCCGAAGAACGGACGGTAGTCAATAACTTTACACGTTATTACGTAATTTTGATAAACCCGATCAATACAATCTCTCTCTCTCCGTGACTCCTTTCACACCTTGTATACGAGTGACCAAATACATTGGTCATCCTGGGGAGGAACCTGCATTAATTAATTACCGGCAGTTAGCCCAGTTCATTTGCTTTGCATTCCCGCAATAAGCGGACAATGAAATGAGATAATCGCCGCCGCAGGGGAAGATTGTAAACAAGTGGACAGCAACCGTGTACTTGTGGCTAGAACAAATATACTCAACCACTTACAAGCGGCGATAATCTAACCGAAAACGAAAACAAAAATTTGTTTCTGCATTCCCAACTTTTTTCAGTAAGCACATCAATCCGTCGCTGTCCACGAGTTAACAATCCTCCACCCCCCTCTTTCGAAAGGAAACACCCACCGGGTTTTATCACTTTCATTTTGTACAGGGAGAGAGATTCTCAAAACATTTGACTAGCGTGTATCGTTCGAAACAGAACAGAGTTTCCACGGGACATTGTTAGCATGCGGGTGATTCCAATAAGCCATAAATAATAAAATGTGATGATAAATAAATATAAGCATTCCCATAGCCGGGCTCCGCTTACAGAGAGAGTGCCTATGCCCCTTGGCTATCCCACGACAGCAGTAGACCCTATGAGCGTTAGCTACTCGCCCACTAGCAATCACCGTGTCTATGAGATATCCGGACAACTAAACACTCAACCCCGAGCCTAATTCTCCGACCACAGGAATGAGATTTAATAGATTAAACGATAAGCGACAGGGACATTAACCTCACTGGTTAAGATGGATATACCACATCATATGCCGGCGCTCAATCTAGAAAATCTAATACCATGAATGAAATCAATAGCTGGTGTAACGTCCGGAACTGCTCGCGGACGAAGTCCAGGTCCGTAACGCCACCATAGCTGGCATATTGACCTTATAAATAATGATTGATTCATTCAGGCTTAGAAACCACCAGATATATATGCCACACAATGTAGAATTCGACCCCCTTCTTAGAATGAGGGTCAGGGTTCCAGTCATCCCTCCAGATCACGTGTATAACGTATGTAATCCGGACAAGATAAGTGTCACCCTACTGCCCCGACTGGTCCACACTGTGGACTTACCAGCCGGATCATTAAATATTGAAATAAATCAATAAATAACGATATTCGGTTTCATGCTGCTTAGAAACCTATAACACAATGTCCTTAAGCTATTGTATGGCCCACGGGCGGCAAGGTACCTGAGTACGTCGCCTAAAAGGACGTCCGGACGTCCGGACCCGTCTCACGGACGAACCGCGGACATCGACCATCACGTCCGGAGACCTATCCCGCGTCCACAGCCAATTTCCTGTTATCGTGGGAACGACGCTTCCCCCTACCCGGACGTAAATCCCAATCTCTGTCTGGCCTGTCACAGAGACTGTCCCGGCACTTACGGGCGTCCGGACCTACCACAAAAACCGTCTGGCCGGTGTAGGCGTTGGGTTAAATACGCCGGGCAGCAGTCCGGAAGATGCGGATGATCCGTCCGAATGTCCGGAGTACTAGAAAGGTAGCGAGGGCGGATGCGGAAAGGCGGCGTCACGACGCAAAGGTGCAGGCGGCTCACACCAGCTGGTTACCACATAGTGGCCTTCCGCGGCATAAAGTCGTCCGGACGTTCGCGGAACGGCCGTTAATCGGTCCTTGGAGTGATGGACCGAATCCTATACCACATCTGCACGGGCGGAGGTTATTCCCACCCGTAACGTTGCGGCGCACGTCTCGTCCGACGAGGGCGTCCGTCCGCACCACCCGGAGGCTCCGGAGGTAAGTGCGGAACGGCATGCGCCGATGGAAGATCGTCCGGATCGACAACTGACATGGTTCCGGAAGACCAAACATATGACGTAACCAATCGTCCGGTGTTCGCGGGTAGCGTCCGGATGGGTCCAGTACGGGACATCATCCGGATCCACCTCCTGTATGCGCGGATCCATGACGATTGGCCCTCCATATCGCTTCAGGCTATCGATATGGACTACTAAAACTCTGTTGGGGTCCGAATCCCTGCGGATCCGATAGTCCACATCGGTAACCCTCTGCAAGATAGTGAAGGGTCCTATCCACGGCCTTGCAAACTTGTTGCCCTGTTTAGCCGGTGGATAGTAATAACGCACCTTGTCCCCAACCTCAAAAGCAGGCCTGCTCTTAGCATGAGCGTCATAGCCACGCTTCTGCCGGATGGCGGACTTATCCAGGCGCGCTCACGCAAAATCATGGGCATTCGCCATGGCGCGGCGAACCCACTCCACGTACTCGGGTCCACACTGGGGCACCGGACCGGTTTCTGTCGCCGTGGGATACATAATGTCCACGGGCAGATTTAATTCCCGGCCGTACAACATGGCGTGCGGCGTCACCCCATCAAGGCCTTTCATTACCCTCTCACTAAAGTCTTATGACTTAGACCCAGCTTTGGATGTAGTTGCCTGCTTTAGAACCTTTATTCAGAAATCCGAAGGTTTGCGTGTCCTGGATGTTCAGAAATCCACACTTTTCTTGGCAATAGTAGCCCCACATAAACCAGTTAAACCATGTACAATTGCCCGGTGGCTTCGTAATGTTATGACAAAGGCAGGGGTTGCCACAACAATATTCAAAGCTCATTCAACCAGGGCAGCCTGACATTTGTGTCCGCTCGGACCTCCCTGTTCCACCCTCTTTCCAAGCAGCACTGAACTGCAGCTGGATTTTCCAGAAAATGTCTTATTCTATATGTACATCAGGAACTAAAGCTGGGTTCCCCAGAGTCACAAATGAACTTAAAAGTTTCCTCCTTGTCCGAAAATGATGAACCAAAGCTTCTGTTGAAGTTATAACGAACTAAAGCGGCTTCCTCCGTCCACCCCCGACTCCCTAGGCTCTGGCTCTCTTATCTGTAAGATATAAACAAGATAAATTGAGTACATTGCCATGCTCCATAAATAATACCTCTAACATTGCACCAATACATTGGACAATTTGCATGGGTTGTGGTGGGTGGGAAATTTCCCATCTACTTAGACTTCCTCATGAAATTATAATTTCATGAGCATTGGTAATTGATAAAATTACCAATTTCAATATCGTCAGTCTAAGTAGATGGGAAAACGAATGTTTAAAGCTATGTGAGCATGAGCACACTATCCTGAAATTGATCTTTTTGAACAGAAGTTTTGTTGTAGAATTTGAAGAAAGTAGATTCTTTGGACCAATTAGCCAAGGCCAGGATCTGTTGGGTTGAAACCCCCAAAGCCTTAGCTTTTGATGTGGAGGCAGCCTCAATATTTACCTGTTAAGACACCTCATTAAAAGGTAATCTGTTAATGACGTCACACGTATCATTTACATACTAATTAGCTGATTGATTGTTTCAAGACCTTCAGGAGCAATGTGCTGGATTTGACTTTTTAAATAGCTGTAACTTTTGAACAAATCATGATATCGACATTCTGTGAGGAATATTCTATTCAGCTCATTGAGTGGCTTCAAATGAGCTGACATCATATTTTCGTGATATATACCCTTTAATATAAATGAAAATGGTGTGTTATAATCAACAATTTTGTCATTCCGGATCCTAACTAAGAGAAATTAGCTTGGAATAATATTGCCCACCAACTTGAACAGGTAACTCAAATATGGTTAGTGCCACTTACGTAGAGGGTATAGGTAGATCTACATAGGGGTAGATTGCCAACTTTTTTCTGTTTTCAAGATAGAAGTCTGAAATTTGGTGAAAAAATACGGTTTTATGCCAAATGGAAACAAACAAAATTTCAGATTGATCCAGCCATCCTAAACGAAGTTATGGCCAAAAATCACATGAGGTTTTGTGTTGAACTTGACTTTACCCTCGAATGTACATTCAGGCATTTTCGAGTAACTTTTTGGAAAAAGGTCTGAATCTCTGTGTTGCTAATCGCACTTTCTATCCTTTATGCATTGATGGACAGCAAATATTGTCCCCTCTCAAGCAACTGAAAATCTTGCGGAATGTATACAGTGTTTCCACAGATATGGAAAAGCATGTCAGGAACAGAATTTGGGTAGTTCCGTGACAGTTCCGGCAGTTCCGTGAAACAGTCCTTTGCGTACATTTTGAGAGCTACTGGGCTGTCTCATTGCCAATTAAGGGTCTTATCGCGAACATCGGAATTCTTAACTTCATAATTATATTGAAGTAAGAGCAGATATATCGCACCAATGACCAAAAACGATATCCCATGGCCGTGCAATTCGTAAACTTTTTAACGTTTCGTGTTGAAAATTGTTACACACAAAGATCGTGTGTCCGTTCTCTGGCGTTCCGACCGATGCAGAAAACTATCTTGATATTGGTCGAGGTGTTTATGAAAAAACAAACGATTCCAACAACCTTTTACTCTAATATAAAATGCTCTCCTCAAGAAGTGGAAATATGTTATGTTTGATATACAAATTTCACGGCCACCACCAAATGTTGTTGATCGAATGAAAATTATCGTAAAATCGCTTCCCATGAGGTGTCAACATAGATTTATTGTCGTGTTCTGAACCTATAATATTCATGATACAGGGGGTATTATTATATTCCATGTGCAAAGATTGCATGAGCATCCATTCTCAGGAGTAGCCTTGGCCCAGTACAGATAATCGTTGTTATCTTTAATGCCTTTAATGTTGAATTATATTGACTTTGAATGATAATCAGTGAATCAGTTTGTAACAATTAATACTAGTCCAATATAACGTTTCACGCAACTGGCTGAATGAGTGCAAATATTAATTAACCACTCATCGTCAGCTGACAATATATCGTAATACTCTCAAAATTTCCTATTTTAATCTAGATACATGTCCCGTGTCTTTATAGCAAAATATATTGTCAACTAACCAGTATGGTGAAGTTATGAGACACCTAATATATCACGAGCGAATTTCGGGCGTTCACGCGGGTAAAACGGAATGCTACTATTATATGCTTATCTTGAAATCCCGTGAAAGGGAAATCGGGCGGGGATATTTTTTCCGTTCCAATATAGAGGCGAGTGATAATACTTCGACGTAATATAGTGTAACCAAGGATCTTCTATAATAGGATATCCAACTCTGCCCAAAAAGGCGTGATATACGTAATATGACGTAAATCTGATTTGAGCGTGTTGAAACGGTGTCGGGCGCTAATAATCAGAATGTGTACATCGACTTGTAATAAACATGAGCAGAGTTGTGAACCATATATCGAAACCAATTATAGGTGATTGCATTGAGTGGGGGTATGGCCTAAATTTCTTCAGCAATATTCAGCATTCGCGTTGCCGATGATGTGGTATTAGGGTCGGGATTTGTAAGTGTCCGCTTTTATGTTTGTATGTGAATCGAAGGCTATAAATAGACGATCCTTGGTGTAACGTATTAACTCGACCAGGTTCACGCTGGCTAGGCGTTACGCGTTATTCAGGGAGTGCCGCGTAAAATCGTGAGTATGACGCGTTATTTGTGAGGAAATGGCATATGAAACGACCCAGGTTCGTACTTAAAATTGGGAAACTGAATGGAAAGGTTCAGTTTCTTCCTAAAATTCTGTTTCCACGGAACATCCAAATAAGCAAACGTCAGGTTTGCTCCCATGAATTACATGCAAACGTCGTTATATTTACGAGAATGGACACACAGTTCATGACAACACCCGCATGTTTGCGACTCGTTCGTGGAATATCATCGGTTATCAATTGAAACTAACGAAGTGTATTTCGGTAAAACATAGAATGCTCGGAGAAATCTTTCTTTATTGTTACACCATTAAACCAGCTGTTTTAATCGAGTATTTCACTACATAGTAGGTTTTTTGTGGTTTTTGCATATCAGCCTGAGGGAGAAAACCTGCACACGCGTTGAATCATGAGGAACTATGTGAGCGTTGTCGGGGATGGTGGCGCTGGAAGTGTGTATATGGAGATTTTTAAAGAATGATTTGAGGCTGCACTTGCTGCAAGAACTGACGATACTCTTCATTTATCATTATCATCAATATATTCCTCCCAATCTTAATAACTCTGAAATTGGCAATACTGAGAACTTCATATGTCTTTTACAGAGAAGTTCACCAAGTGAACACAGTATCTCTTCAACATAAATTCATTTCATCAATTGAGCATTGAAACTGGTGCAAGATTCGCATTTAAAAATGAAATAACCCAACTTCAACAAAATATTTACTCATGCACATACGCGTAAAGCCCTCACGCACATCGCCTAAAATATAGTAAATAAACAAATGATACATTGAACCTAAATTTGTGCCACCTGCGACGATGTGAAACATTTTGAAGACAGGCACATGTGAAACCCATACTATCACTATCATAGAGCTCGCATTTCAACTACATTCCTGCCGATACATAACAATTTCAACCGCAAACCCGAGGAGAGTGGCTGTCGAAGTAATATTGACAGATATTTTGCAGCCAAAGGTGCAGCCAAATGGCCTTCAAACACACCAAAACGGCCTAATAACTGATCCTTGGGCATCCTGAGCCCATTTCCTTGAAAAATAATTCTACTTCCGGTTTGGTGTAATTTGACACCACAGTGGTAATCTGATACCAAACCACACCTAGTATATTGCCAATTAGCCCTATGGGTTCGAAAATAATGTCCTTTTTGCTCTACGATCAATATTTACTGAGATATGAAGGTTTTTATGGAAAAGTGGGTGATAATAGGGGAAAGTATCAATTTTTGGTCTTCAAACACACCAAAACGGCCTAATAACTGATCCTTGGGCATCCTGAGCCCATTTCCTTGAAAAATAATTCTACTTCCGGTTTGGTGTAATTTGACACCACAGGTGTAACTCGATACCAAACCACACCTAGTATATTGCCAATTAGCCCTTTGGGTTCGAAAATAATGTCCTTTTTGCTCTACGATCAATCTTTACTGAGATATGAAGGTTTTTATGGAAAAGTGGGTGATAATAGGGGAAAGTGTAAATTTTGGCCTTCAAACACACCAAAACAGCATAATAACTGATCCTTGGGCATCCTGAGCCCATTTCCTTGAAAAATAATTCTACTTCCGGTTTGGTGTAATTTGACATCACAGGTGTAATCTTATACTAAACCACACCAGTATATGGCCAATTTGTGCTACGGGTCCGAAAATAACGTCCTTTTTGCTCTACGATCAATATTTACTGAGATATGAAGGTTTTTATGGAAAAATGATGATAATAGGGGAAAGTATTAATTGTGCAATAGGTTTTCAGAACAAAGGTCGGTAACCTAAAAACATTCCTCATGTTGAAGTTAATGTTGTGTCAGATTTTCACATTTGTGGGCAATTGACAAAAATCGTTTTCACATTTGTGGTTGATTTTTTTTTTCACATTTGTGGGTGAAGTTTTTTTCACATTTGTGGGTGAAGATTTTCACATTTGTGGGTAGTTGACAAAAAGCGTTTTCACATTTGTGGTTGATTTTTTTACATTTGTGGGTGATTTACAAAATTTGTTTTCACATTTGTGGGTTTTCACATTTGTGGGCGTTTTCACATTTGTGGGTTCAACAGCTGTGGCTATCCTAATTACTGATGAAAATGGGTTAAAAGGAGTTCCTGATCCAGACACTAAATTGCACTACGAGATGTAATAAACTGTTATACATATAAAACCGGGGGACCGGGGCGGGGGCGCTTGTAGCTGTAATTATTTGTAATTGGAAAATAAAATTTTATTGTAATTGTAACTGGAAAATTTGAGACACCGTAATTATAATTATAATTGTAATTGAAAAATTTGGAGTGGAAATAATTGCAATTGTAATTGACGATGTTCCAGCGATCGTAATTGTAATGTAATTGTAATTGAACTTTGTAATTGAACCCAACCCTGCATACAACCCTACCAAATATCATACCAAATATATTCCACCAAATATCAGATTTCTACCTTGAAAATTGAAAAAGTTAGCAATCTACTCCAATGTTAAATTTCACTCAAAACATGAAATTTGTGAGTCTGAACAGAATTTTGGCATGTTTTTCGATGTTCGCATTGCACAGTACTTTGTAAGAATAATATTTTATTAGAATACACCTGTATGAGTCCTCCAACTCCAAAACTTTCCTCATATTACATTTCTTAGCGGAATGAATTTCATGAAATTACCAAATTTGCTTAAAATCCTGTGATCCGATTTGGGTCCAACATTTAACATTGAGGTAGATTGCCAACTTTCTCAGTTTTCAAGATAGAAGTCTGAAATTTGGTGAAAAAATATGGTTTTGCGCCAAATGAAAACATATGAAATTTCAAATTGATCTGACCGTCTCGAACGGAGTTATGGCCAAAAATCCTATGAGGTTTTGTGTTGAATATAAGTATAGTAAGCTATAAAACATAAAATGTATATTATGTCTACAAAAGAATACATCAATTACAATTTGTCCAGGAAAAACCCGAGAAGAATTCAACGAGCCATTTTGGGATCTAGTGGTACTGACAGCTTCAGACGAGGTTCAAAAGGCAGCATTTGAACTCCAGATAAAGACAAAGTTGGCAAGGAAAGAAATTCCTCTTGGCATTCCATACCATGTGTTTGCCGATCCACCAGGTCCTAAAGCAGGTACTTGTAAAATCATATTGAAAGAACAATGTATCAGCATTGAAAACTATTCGTGCCTGTCAGAAACTGTGACAAATTCAAAAGCTTGGAATGAGATTATACTTGCCAACAGTATTAGAACTTCACATATTATATTCCAGGATGTGGGACATCGACACTAAATGTGATATGTCTCCTTGAGAAGATGTACAGGGACAAACTAAAGACGTTTCGAGTGATGCTGCTGAACTGTGGTGGGTACAGCCAGCGCCTGCCGAGCTCCAGCGTCTTGGGCAAGGTGTTCATGGCCCTGCCTGTTGGCTCCCCACCCCTCTCTCTCTTTGAGTACAAGCTCTACTGCTTCCTGCCGCTCCTGGAGAGGATGCCTCCAGGTTACATCCACGTCCCAGCAGACACCATCGAAGTCTACGACCTTGGCAAGGATTGGACCTTCGAGCGACCAGGCTTCACTGCGTTAGCACATCCGTCCTCTCTGTACATCGGTACCACACATGGGGTGTTTGTGCTGGAGAATGAGCCGTCCAAGGAAGCAGAGATCAGTGAAATGAGGAATTGTGAATTGGTCCTTCAGAAACCTTCCATCGAAGTCATGAGGAAACGGGGAGCAATCCAAACATATGGAGATAAAGCAGAAGAGTTGGTCTACACTGACAGCAATTTTTTTTTTGACCATAAGGTTGCCAGTAAATTAGCTGATTTCTACAGGAAAGAAGCCCCACTGAATTGTGAGATTGATTGTTACAGTGACTTTCTCCAGGCCATGGGATCAAAGTCTACCAGTAACTATATTTCAGACAACAGAAATGTCACGGAATCAAACCCTCGACTGACAGAAGTTCGACAGAAGATATTTGATCTCCTACAAGGGACACCCCTGAATATATTAGTCATGAATGTTTCCAAATTCTATCATCTAGGAACGATGAAGGAGTACACCTATCACTTCTGTGAGGATCGAGTGATTGCAGAACAAGTAGGTTTCCAGCGTCAAACTTTCTGTGCAATAACGCCGGAGGAAGCTGACACAAACAATCCAAAACGAGCGAAGCTAGTCAACGCTGATGAAGACCGATCAATCTCAGGAACACTTATACAATGTGTGATAAATAGGAACTCAAGTGTTCATGAAACGTCTCTGATGGAATACTGTGATGTTCAATCTGAAATCCAAGTCGGTAAGCACTGTATCATCAGCAGCTGTTGTATCTCAGGTGGCAGCAGCGATGACATGGAAGTCATCATCCAGGACGGTACTTTCTTGCACACCATAGCTGTAAGCTATGACAGTGAAAGCGGCAAAGCAGAAACACAATATGTTACCATAGCTTTCTCGGTGGATGAAAACATCAAGAAAGCAGTGGATGAAAGTCACTTGGAAGAACTTCCATACTTCAAGAAGCCATTGAGTGCATTTCTAAAGGCCACAAACCTTAGAGCGAGCCAAGTTTTCCCTAAAAAGGCATCAACTCATAACCTGTGGCACGCAAAGCTGTTCACCATTAGAGCTACAATGAGGGACTCTTTCATGCAGACTTACAATGTACTGAAGGCGCTGAGTGAAGACGGTGTCTGTGACTTATCAGGGTCTTGTACTCTTTCAATGGCTGATATACTGAAGCACAAAGATGCCCCAACAATGCTCAAGTATAGACAGGACTTGTATGATCAAATTCTTACCATGGGCCACTGAATTATACCCTTTGTTTGTCACATCTGTGGTCAATAGAGTACCAATGTCGTAGTATTATTGTACTTGCTGACACAGTTTGTCATGGAAAGATATTAGTTACATGTAACCACAAGAATACAAGTAGATCATGTACATTTGCTTTCTATACTAGTATTTGATCACTATCGAAGCATACATTTCATGAGTGTCCAGAATTGTTCTACCATTACCAGATGTCTGTATTTCTCGCACTATATACAGCATACATCTATATGTGATACAGTCCCTCCAATATTTGATCAATCGAGATGTCAATTGAAATGTGTTTGTGTTAAAGATACCCGGATATCAGATACATAACTTTACCATCAGAAAGCTCAATTTGTCATTAGGGATAAATATACAGCTTGTTTTTGAGCGTGATGGTTCTAGCTCCACGTTGCTGTCTTGGCTGTCTATCACTGTTAGGCAAAGTGTCTCACTCGGCCGTACATGTATTCTGTAAAGGAGCATTTGCTTGGCAGTGTTGGCAATTTTACATTTCATAGTCATCTTGTGCAGGTATTGGCAGTAAATGTTCATGTGATTCGTCTGTGGATCAGAGGGATATGGAAAGTGATTTCTACCCATATAGCATGTATAGTGGGCAATGCATGTAGTGGTGCAATAATTGTGAAACACTTTCAGTAAGTGAAACCTTCTGCCATACTACATTTCTTCGTTTTAATTCACGTTGATTGTAAACAAATGTTGTACATGTTAGAACACAGTATACGTGTATATTGGGTTATCTAGTGTATGCGTTACCCAATAAACTGGATATTCAGCATGTTGGCCATTATGTATCTCACATAACCTGCATAATGTAGTGGATGATTGTTGAGCTTGAATACTTTATACCTACTAAATATCTGCAATGTGCAATTCGCTCTACAATTGGCGATCTAAAACGTATTCTACTTTCAACTTATCAACAATCTTTGGTAAATATTCAATCCTTGTATAGGACAAGTTTACAACAAAATAGTTTGTATTATCTAATATTTATTTCTGTCATGAGCTTAACAATTAATAAATAAATTTTCATGCATGGTACAATTCATACCAGTAATCATACACTTGGACATGATAGCACAATTTGTGTTTATGTTTGTACAACTTATACTACAGGTGCAATAATCACACTGTATTGAATGAACACTGACAATGAAGACAGACAATCATCAGAAACAATGATGTTTTACAATTTTGATATTGTGAATAATGCATGGGCAACATTTCCACACATTACCTATCGGAATGCTGACACTGTGTGATGTATCTAACAATGGCCACAGGAATTTACAAGAAAATCTCTCCAATTCAGTTCATCAGCTTTACATGTACAAAGAACAACTTGGAATGCCAAAAACTTGCACATTCATGGTACAGTTTCAAATTTAACTTCAAATTATTCACAGACTTAAATTTCATTTTCAAAAATGAATTATAAATTCAGAATTCATATAATACTGTCAAGATTTGTACACATATGTTCAAATGTACATTGAATAGTCAGTTTCCCTACAATTTCTTAAAAACTTTGTGATATACGTGTAATTGAGAGTTCGTACCTGATTTCGACCTCCAGCCTTTGGCCTCTATTGTTGCTATGGCAATCAGTGGGACACAACTAACCTAACCAGTCTCTAAAGTATACTATTCAGCCGAAGTATCTTTCCAAAATGGACAGATAATTGTAGCTTATCCAAAAATTAGGCCAAGGGCCGAAGATAGGTTACCGGACAATGTTTAATATTTTAGATGTTAGCCAGGTCACTGGTTGAATTCAAGGTCAAGAGAATATTCAGCATATATAACATTAAGCATATATCATGTCCACAGTTGATTGCTAAGCTGTAAATTCAATAATCAGAGAGATATTAGCAACTTTGTGCTGTGGCCTTGAAAATGAAGGGGCAAAGGTCAAATTCAAGATCATCAAAATATTCAATGTATATCATTTTGTATATCATGTCCACAATTGATTCCCAAGCCATACAGTCAATAGAGGAGCTAGATATGAGCCAGTTTGTCCTTGGACCTTGAAAATGAGGTCAGAGGTCAAATTCGAGGTCACGAGAATATTCAGCATATATCATTTCCTACATGTTCACAATTGATTCCTAAGCTGTAAAATCGATAATAAGTGAGATATTAGCCATTTTGTCCTGTGACCTTGAAAATGAGGTCAAAGGTCAAATTCAAGGTCATGACAATAATCTGCATATATCATTTCCTATATGTTCATAATTGATTGCTAAGCTGTAAAGTCGATAACAAGCGAGATATTAGCCATTTTGTCCTGTGACCTTGAAAATGAGTTTGAAGGTCAAATTCAAGGTCATCAGAATATTCAGCATATATCATTTCCTATATGTCCACAATTGATTCCTAAGCTGTAGAGTCGATAATAAGCGAGATATAAGCCATTTTGTGCTCTGACATTGAAACTTAGGTCAGAGGCCAAATTCAAGGTCACGAGAATATTCAGCATATATCATTTCCTATATGTCCACAATTGATTCCTAGTCTCTAATCTCAATATCAAGTGAGATATTAGGCATAATGTGTCCCATTATAAAGCATAGGAGAATTTAACATGGGAAAGTCCCATTTAGGCCGAGTTTGGGCCAAAATGGCCCACTTCGAGCGATTCAAGCGCAACGAAATTTATAGACATCATAGAAGTACATATGTGGAGTCTTATATATCAAAAAGAAAAAAAGTTACTGAACAGATTTTGAGAAAATGGCCGCCAAAGTCCAAAATCAGGCCTTTTTCGTCGAAAACGGCCGCCATTTTGAAGAAAAAGCGAAAATCAAAAAACTAAAAAATTAGGCCAAGGGCCGAAGATAGGTTACCGGACAATGTTTAATATTTTAGATGTTAGCCAGGTCACTGGTTGAATTCAAGGTCAAGAGAATATTCAGCATATATAACATTAAGCATATATCATGTGCACAGTTGATTGCTAAGCTGTAAATTCAATAATCAGCGAGATATTAGCAATTTTGTGCTGTGGCCTTGAAAATGAAGGGGCAAAGGTCAAATTCAAGGTCATCAAAATATTCAGTGTATATCATTTTCTATATCATGTCCACAATTGATTCCCAAGCCATACAGTCAATAGAGGAGCAAGATATGAGCCAGTTTGTCCTTGGACCTTGAAAATGAGGTCAGAGATTAAATTCAAGGTCCGAGAACATTCAGCATATATCATTTCCTACATGTCCACAATTGATTCCTAAGCTGTAAAATCGATAATAAGTGAGATATTAGACATTTTGTCCTGTGACCTTGAAAATGAGGTCAAAGGTCAAATTCAAGGTCATGACAATAATCTGCATATATCATTTCCTATATGTTCATAAGTGATTCCTAAGCTGTAAAGTCGATAACAAGCGAGATATTAGCCATTTTGTCCTATGACCTTGAAAATGCGGTCAAAGGTCAAATTCAAGGTCATCAGATTATTCAGCATATATCATTTCCTATATGTCCACAATTGATTCCTAAGCTGTAGATTCGATAATAAGTGAGATATTAGCCATTTTGTCCTGTGACCTTGAAAATGAGGTCAAAGGTCAACTTCAAGGTCATGACAATAATCTGCATATATCATTTCCTATATGTTCATAACTGATTCCTAAGCTGTAAAGTCGATAACAAGCGAGATATTAGCCATTTTGTCCTATGACCTTGAAAATGGGGTCAAAGGTCAAATTCAAGGTCATCAGAATATTCAGCATATATCATTTCCTATATGTCCACAATTGATTGCTAAGCTGTAGAGACGATATTAAGCGATATATCAGCCATTTTAAGCTCTGACCTTGAATTGAGGTCAGAGGTCAAATTCAAGGTCACGAGGATATTCAGCATATATCATTTCCTATATGTCCACAATTGATTCCTAGTCTCTAATCTCAATATTAAGTGAGATATTAGGCATAATGTGTCCCATTATGAGGCATAGGAGAATTTAACATGGGAAAGTCCCATTTGGGCCGAGTTTGGGCCAAAATGGCCCACTTCGAGCGATTCAAGCGCAACGAAATTTATAGACATCATAAAGGTACATATGAGGAGTGTTATGTATCAAAAAGAAAAAAAGTTACTGAACAGATTTTGAGAAAATTGCCACCAAAGTCCAAAATCAGGCATTTTTCGTCGAAAACGGCCGCCATTTTGAAAAAAATGCGAAAATCAAAAAACTAAAAAATACCTCCTTCCTGAATTATTTTTAAGTATTTTTGTGCAAAATTTCAGAAGAATTCGCCCGTAAACAAAAAAGATAAAAATGTGGACGACGACGACGACGACGACGGACGACGGACGCAACGCCAAGCCAATAGGTTATCGGACCATAGGTCCGGTAACCTAAAAATACCTCCTTCTTGAATTATTTTTAAGTATTTTTCTGCAAAATTGCAGAAAAATTCGCCCGTAAACAAAAAAGATAAAAATGTGGACGACGACGACGGACGATGGACGCAACGCCATGCCAATAGGTTATCGGACCATAGGTCCGGTAACCTAAAAATAAATTTGAGTGTAAAATGTTTTTTGGCGCAAAAAGAAATGGATCTTCTAATCATGATTTTTCAGACATGAGCAAAGGTCAACAATGAGCTGTGCACACATTTGGCCCTTACATGTACTTCTATCACAATTGTCACACAGATACCTGGGTGTACGTACGGGCATAGATACTCCATACCAAGATAGCCAACTCGGGGCTAAAAAGTGAGGACATTTTACCCTAATCACTCCCATTTTTCACAATAGCAGGGGAGCTGTACTTTTACCCTCATCAGTACATCTATGAATGAATGTATGTCATGATAACGCCATTTTATGAATGAAAAGGGAATACGTCAAACAATACAGTTTCACCATTAGGGTTATTGTCTTGACTTTTTGTCCCGCAATTGGCTGTCTTATTGTGGAATATCTTTGGTACGAGTGCACTGGTAAGTTGAGTTCCGTTGTAGAAACATGGCATGTACAGCAATACAGTACAACTCTCTAGGGATCTCCCTGACATGAACATTCTACATAAAATGTACAACATATCATTATGGTGGACACTACCAAAATAATACTAATAATCAACATAAATAACAATAGTAAAGCCACTCCAAATAGTCCTCTCCTGTTCTGCATCTGTGCATGCCTGGCATGTGGTGTTTTGTTAAATTTGCGAATAATTTTGTGAAATAATTAGGCAAATTATGACACGCAGGCCTAATATTTTTCACTTTGAGCGCACATACACATAAAATTTATTATATACCTATGACATTATTCGTCTGCATAACACAATTTTTGCATTGTACGATAAATAGACAATATCACCTGGTTTTTCCAGTATGTGACCTGATATTCGCGGAGCGTTATCGTATAGGGCACAAACAGTGTTATGAGGACGGATAACATCGCAGGTATATAATAACTGTGCTTATTATATACCTGCGATGTTATTCGTCTGCATAACACTGTTTGTGCCCTGTACGATAACAATACTCAGCGGGCAAATATCAGGGCAAATACTAGCCGGTATCCTGCCCGCTGTCAACGATCACTCATGCGCATCGAATGTAGGTGCCATGACAACACATGCACATGTTCTCTTGTCCTTTATGTTATTTTTTTCACGGTATATCATAAACACAACATCATCCGGTTTTTCCGGCATGTGTCCCGATATTTGCCCTTGATTAGGGCATTTGTCTTCGGCCTCGGGCAAATATCAGGTCACAGAGTGAAAAAAAACGAGTAGTAAGTCCCTATTCTTATTCACTATTTTCTTGTAGTATCAATAAAGATGCTGAACAGAACACTATTTGGAATGGCCTAAGCACAATAAATGGCACTCTTCAACAACCAGTACACAATATAAACAACATATGAACTTCTGTGCTACAGTGTGTATATGAAAAGCATCTATTTTACTGCAGCAGATTTACACAAGAGAATGCAGATATACATGTATACACAAAACAACAAAAAAGTGATACTAGGCATTTAGGCCAGCTGCTGCACCATACTTTAATGCTCAACTTTTCTGATAAATAAAAGTAGAAGATGCTTAAACTATTTGGAGACACTGGCCGAACTACTTCAAGAGAAAATTAATATTTCGTAAATATAAACAACACGTCTTTGAGCAATAGTGAGAAACTGGACAACAATGGAGCAGCAACTCCAGAAACAATACTTCATAATTATGTTGTATATTATGTAATGTATAGAGACTCAAGAAAGGTGATTACCTGACATTCAGGAGTGAAAAAACCTTGTGATATGACGAAGCACAGTTTCCTCCCTCAAACAACAAAGCACATTCAAGTGAATACCAGTTAGGGCAACAACTCTGAGCCCACAATCAACATTAGCCACACACAACTTCCGCACACAGTCAGTTACTCCGCCCAGATATCACATTTTCATACGTCGTCGGATATACCAAAAATAATCTAACCAGTGTAGAAATCAGCCCTGGCAGAAAGGTGGGCAAGTACCCATGTTAAGTATTAGATATGTACATCAATCGTCAGGACATGAACCCACATCATGTAAACGTCCAAGGCAATATGTACAGATCCATGCGTCACAGCACAGTCTGACAACAACAAATGTCGGGCCCCTTATTGTCGACATACACACGAAGGGTCAGGCAGAATTCACTTAGACATACACACGCAATTACACACTAATAACAAGTTAACATTGTCCCAGTACATTGGATGTTCGATACACAAGGTTTGCGGAGTGAATGCTATTTGTCTTCTACGCCGGGTGAGCTGCTCGAGTTCTCGTTGGTCTCGTCTTTGGCGAGGGGGGCGAGACACGGCCTCGCACACTTCTCCGCGAGGTCCTCGTAACTCCCGCCGTGCAGGAAACACACCAGGATGACGGTCATGTTGTCACAGCCGAGGCCACCCATCTGACAGTCGGGCGCTAGACACTGTGTCATCAACTCCTCGCATATCTGACACAGACAAACACATTTCTGTATAGCCTACTGAGTATTCTGCATTTTCACAAACGCTCAACCACAACAAGTCTTGAAGACTAGAGAACCTATCTCACCAAAGAAGGACTGTTTACTTTCTAGTACACTTTCAACTCGACCGAGTACTCACGATTTCAGGGAGCATGCGTTGAGCGATTCTCGCTCGTACAAACTCCACGACTTCTAAGTTTGTGAGTACGTCCCAAATCCCGTCACAGGCCAGAACAATAAACTCGTGGTCGGGTGTGATGTCCTTCACTTCTACATCAGGATAGGCTGAAAACAGGACATAAAACAAATCAAAACTGAGTTATACAAACCAATGACTGTGTCATATAGCAAAGCACTGAAAAGAGTATTTGGCAAATGTTTTTCACTATTTCTCACTTACCTGTGACTATTTGCTCTTCGGGTCTTTTCGAATCATTCTTTTTGAAAACAAAATCTCCTAATGCTCTTGATAACGCTAAGTTGCCTGCATAAATAATGGCAGAGAAGTTAGAAAAAAGTGACATCAAAGGCAACATAGAAACGACAGTCGTAAACATGCTGCCAAAAGGTGTAACAGGATCAAAACTTAATAATACATACTGCATTTATATGATAGGTTACATGTTGCATAACGTCACTTCGATTCAGTTTACAACCACTTTTGCACACCATTAACTCTGTTAAATTCGACCCATCCCCCTGCTGCGATGATTCGTTTGGACTCGTTTTCGTTGCTTGGTTTGTGATCATAGGACAGCTGTTGAACCTCGCCTTTGACGCTGCATATCGCCCGCGAGTCTCCAACATTACTCTGTCATAAATACAAATTAAATATTGAAATTCAACAATATAGAAATTTCAGTGCAGACATTGCATACATGTGGTAGAGAGGAACTACATGTACAGAAACGTACACAATACACTTTGCTGTCTTTCAAAAGTATCACATTTGCTGTAGACCCTGCAAGTTCATCTTTCATTTCGTCATCTGCAAAACACATTGTACATTGTAATGTACAATACATCACCATTGAAATTCAATTCATACACTGCCTGACACATAATATCATAGTATATGAGATGCATGTATTGCGGCAATAATAATTCAATAATTTGGGACTAGTTTTCCTACTATTTACAACTTGCCATTCAACATATCCTCGTCGATTGCTAGAAAACCTGTTTTCAATGCCTCTTCGTAACGTCCTTCCTCTATGGAGAACAAAATTACGAAGAACAAATTACATGATATTAGTATTTGCACAGCTTGTAGTAGTGTATACGTATACTTTGTACAGGTACAACATTGATTTCTGTACATTAAACAAATAATCGAGCAGTCGTGAAGTCATAAAGGTTAGAAACACAATTTCCACATACTGTAGCTCGTCTGTGACATGATTTTCAAATGAAGGTTGTTGCCGGCATACTGTGCCACTTTGGCACCTGAAAACACACAGAGGAAGTAATCGATGCATGTACTGCTTAAATTCTAAACGATAGGAATGCGATGATATCTTCACAATTGATTGTATCTACCAGAACTCAACACTAGTGATACATACCTCCATGCCCATCGAACACACCAAAAAAGCAAGTTTCTTCATTGTCATCTAGTGATAACAATTGTGTGTGAGCATCTTCCATATCTAGTGGACTGATTAAGGATCACAGAAAACTGTATCTCCATAGATATGTTTTCATGGGAGCAATTCTCATGATTGTTAGTACATGGTTTCAAGGCACTTGCCCTAAATGGCCATTTTCATATACCGGTACTCATAAATTTATCATTTCTCTTATTACCGATAGTCTTATGCAAATATTATACATAGGCAGGTCAGACCACAATAAATGTTGTGCCAATTATCTGACATAAAAAATGATGACATCTCTTATAGCATGGACATGTATAGAATTCTTTGGGCACCAATGAAGCAATACTGATGAAATCAGCCATATCGATGGTTTGAAAATGATTGAAGGATACTTATTCGCCATCCTTGCATACAACTTGCTCCAACTTTGACATAAGTATTTGCACAGTTTGACGTTTCCTTGGCAGTCACCGGCTCTGATAAAGTCTGTCCCATTTCTGCAGAAGAAATAAAAATGATAAGAATCATGGGATTGGCATTATCTAACAGCATTCAATCTAATATTCTATATCCATTTTACATTGTATCTACATGACAGTTCTAAGTTAGGGTTCTAACTATCACTAACCATCATATACATGGTGTGATGGTGCGAGCCAACCCTCATCAATACACATATTGTCAAAGATATATTATGGTCTCCTCGATTACCTGAGGGCTTCAACAAGTACAAACTTTCGTTACTTGTGAACTTGTAACCGAAACATAACCGATTACTCGTCCCAAAATATCAAGCTTAGAAATATTGTAAAAAATAACACATTTTTTTCGCAGTTCGCATTTTACTAAATGACCATGTGAAAATTTTGCCTGAAACTGGACACTAGGGCTTCAACGAGTACAAAATTTCGTGACCGGTTACTCGTCAGCTTGTTACCGAACCATGACCGGTTACTTGTCCAAAAATATTGAGCTAAGATTGTCCAGAATAACACCGATTATTTTCGCTGTTCGCATTTTATGAAATCTCGGTGTCAAAAACAGGTCAAAATAATGCCTGAAGGCTAAAACTCAATACTAGAAGTCATTTTGACATGAAGATATCCAATACTATGATGAATAAACATTAAACAGTCTCTTTGGATCGGAGAGTGATGAATCACTTCAATTCTGCACGTTTAGGTAGAAATTTGACTGATATGAAGTGTTTGAAGCTGAATCACGTCACGAGGTTGCAAAATACGTTCACGATTAACCGGTTACAAAATCTGTAACCGGTTACACTCTGTAACTGAACCGTAACCGGTTAACTGAGTACTCATTGAAGTCCTACTGGACACTAGGAGTCATTTTCACATGCAAATATCTGATAATTATTATGAAGAATAAACAGTGTTTTTGATCTGGAGAGTGATAAATGGCTGTGGCCTGTGGCATAATGTACTGAGTCGTTCGCCCGCTCAGCGAATTCATGTTCATTGTCGGCGTGGTTCGCTCTCGGTGATCAAAATTCACTCAGCGGATCGAGTTACCCCTCGCTTCTCAGTCCATTGGCCTGGAGCATACAGTAATATGGTAAGCAGGTGATACATCGTAGACTGCTGGTTGATAGGTTTGGTAGGTTTAGCAGCACTTTAGCTGTAATTTTCGTCAGTTTTCACCATGATTTGAGCTGTAAAACAGCAAATAGGTATCATTCGCATCGAGGTACACATTTTATCATGCATGGCACTTCATCTTTCAGACCTGTGGTCCTCAGCAGGTAGCCCCGAAAGACGTACTCTACATTCAAAGTAGATTTAGTCCTGAAGAAAACGTTCATACTCGGAAACTCCCATCAATAGATCTTGTATATAAATTTGTTCCAACACTGGAGTGAAGGCCATTCAGTAGCGAAAATGTAAAGTGTTTGTGTACTGTAGAATTGCCAAATGGGGGTGGGGGGGGCAACTTTCAAGATCCGATATCGCCATAACAAGGTCGATAGTTTATCCAGTCACTTTCTGGGCTTAACTAAATACAGCTCTATAGATCTACATGCCAATTGATCATTCACCTGTAGTGTAGATAAATTACACGCTTCAAATGTTCGATCGCTGATTTTTCAAGCATTTGCAAGTCAAAACTTCCGGTACGACATATTGTTCATTCGCTAGGTGGCGCCGATTGAAATTTAGGACTGCAGTATATTTTTTTCGAGTTATACGTGGGGCGCGAGTTTGGGTCACATAGCCGACTACTTACAGTACTGTACAACACATATTTTGCGGAATCATATTGTGCAATCCACCATAAATTCCGTTCAGATTATCTACTCGAACCATATGCAGTAGATTCATCTAAACTAAAGTTCATCTGTCAGTGAAACACGCTTTTTGGCGATAATTTTGTTTTGGATAATCGAATCAATTCGAAATTTTGTGTGTCTTAAATGGGTATCATGTCGTAATTTTTCACCGAGTCTCAGAATTTTATCTCAAGAAATGAAAAAGTTGGCAATCTACCTCAATGTTAAATTTCAGTCCAAAATGGGATCAAACAAATTCTAACGAATTCAGGGCTTTTATGATGTTTATGCCAGTACAGATTGAATTTATTGCTTTGACTTGAAGTCGGAAAGCATGGTCGCAGTGTATATTAAGTAAACATGTTTATTTTGAATCAGTATATAACTCAAACATCAATTATAACATGGCATCAGCATCCAGACCCACGATGCGGCAATGTTTGCGCAGCCAAAGCCGGTCTCTAATATAACAATAACGTTATTTTGGAGGGCGTCATAGAGTTTTGGAGGCCCGCCTTTGGTGGTTGCCGGCCCTACATATCCTTGAAGGCCCGAGCCTTGGCGAGGGCCGTCAATGATATGGCGGGCCGACAACCACCAAAGGAGGGACTTCAAAACTCTATGACGACCGACAACATAATGTTATTACTATTATTATCAGTTGTAATGTCGTCAAAACAGTAAATGCACATCGGAATGAAATTGTATCAAATAGAAATGACTGGGCTGGAGACTTGCGCTTGGTCATTCAGTTCCAGTCACACTACATGTTCATGTATGAATATGTTACCTTGACCTTTGCCGCTGGTTTGGCTATTTGTTCCAGTGCATCCATCGCCGCTTCGTCCAGATGCGATTCGAAAGATTCAAAACATGTTTGTTTTGAATATAACATAAAATTTAACATAAAACGTAGCGAAATATTCTACTTTAGAACAATATTTTGTGTCATGCGTTCGCCGTTGATCTGCTAGAGGAAAGCAAACAAAGTCGTGTGATTAAAGTGGCGAGCCGAAAACGGTTGTCGGACCGCTACTTTCTCATTGTCGGCCCGGCACTATTTGTCTGATCTCAAATACAGTGTTTTGTTGGTTGACCAAATGAGCAATATCCTATAGGTAACGCCCTCGTTACTGATAATAATAAGTGTTAGAGACCGGCATTTGAGACCGGCAGCTGGTTGCCATGACGTCGTTGGTTTGTTTACGAAATATGCGCTTCTGCGCGTGCGTTGTCATGGCTATTTCATTGATACTTTTCTTTCCGGACCGAAATTGTGGGCCTTTCCTAAACCCAGGTGCCCCACTCTCTCGAACGCCGGAGGCGTGAGTCCGGCGTTCGAGAGAGTGGGGCACCTGGGTTTAGGCCTTTCCCAGGTTGAAAACTTTGCAGCTTCATTTACTTCGAAGGCAAAATAAGCGTTATTCCAGCTCAAAAACATGGAAATCAAGTAAGACACAAATAAAATGTGATGCCATGTTATAATCGGGATAAAAACTGGTTTGCCATGACGTTTGTGGCGATTAGAAACGCCCTCGGGACTGTGCCGCCACATTTGAGACCTCCCCTTCGGGACGGTCTCAAATCTGCGACACAGTCCCTCGAGCGTTTCTAATCGTCACAAACAACATGACAAACCAGTTTTTATCCCTTAATTATAACATGGCATCAGCATCCAGACCCACGATGCGGCAATGTTTGAGCAGCCAAAGCCGGTCTCTAATAAGTGTGAGAGACCGGCTGCTGGTTGCCATGGCGTCGTTGTTTTGTTTACGTAATATGCGCTTCTGCGCGTGCGTTGTCATAGCTATTACATGGATCTTTTTCTTTCCGGACCGAAACTGTGGGCCTTTCCCAAGTTGAAAACTTTGCAGCTTCATTCACTTCGAAGGCAAAATAAGCGATTACACCTGTAGAAGGAATCATTGTAGCTAGAACTTGTAGAATGCGTTATGTTGGAGATGCCGGTGACAACTGACAACGTAACAAAGGTTTGTTTACATAAGGAAACCCCTATACGTCATCAGTACCTTATTACATCACACATATGACGTCACATTTAAACGTTTTCGGAATGGCAAAATGAGTTTCCTGCAATTTTCACAGATTTATTGGTGCGTTTTTTCATTCATATGCCTAAATATCATATAAGTATATTCAATAAATATCACAGGACTTGTGATTAGTATTATTTATCTGTTACATGACATGTCTATGCATATCTCGGGCGTAGGTGGTTCTCTGTTTTCCTGGGGAGGGGGTGATTCTCCAGCTGTTGCCGTCACGATGGGAAACATAGGGTGAGATGATCCCTTTAAATAAAAGTCGTTTTTGTGTGCAGACCCTGAATTTCTATTGTGGGGCTGAAATTTAACATTGGGGGTAGATTACTAACTTTTTCAATTTTTGAGATAGAACTCTGAAATTCGGTGAAAAATTACGGCATGGAGCCCAATTAAGACACACAAAATTTCAAGTTGATTCGATTATCCAAAACAAAACTACGGCCAAAAAGCGTGTTTCACTGACAGATGAACTTTAGTAGTCTTGTTCAATATAGGCCTACGAGTTGAATCCTATCAGAATGTTATGCATAAGATACAGACTAAAGGTTATTATTTTCTGACTTCAGGTTCGCCCACATATTTAAGGTTACGAGATAAAATGATGTTGGAATGCGTGACATGGTGCAATTTTAGGGCCTACTAAAGGTCCAAATCTCCCACCCCAACGCCTCTCGTCATCTACCCAGAATATAAACCGATCCAACACCGAAATTATCTCAATTTATGGCCCAACTTTGATTCTCCGGGACATTATATCGATGTTTTGTGTCTCTGTGGTGCGTGAAATATAGTTTTATCCGTGGTTTCAGTCAGTCAAGAACAAAACACACATATACTTTATTACTTTATTGCAAACACTCTGTGATAATAACAGCTCAAACATAAAAGGTGTAAAAAAACGAACACGACATCAGCACCTTTTCAAAGTCCATTCGGGTCGGAGGCAAACAGGAGTCAACAAGGGCCCATGGGGCGCCGTACTCACCGAAGATGGGTACATATGGGTACATTATGACGGGCTCCAGCATGTATTAATGTACCCATTATGACGTGATGCAGCCTATCATAATGAACCCCTATGCAAGCTTACAGAAATACAAATTACAAAATAGGACCAAGTTTCCTGTAGCATACCAGCTAAATTTGAATACCAATAATCATCCTAGGGACAAAATTCATGTTTCATACACCTGTGGCAGTTTTTGTACCGAATAAAATACAGTGTATCCTACAAGTTTACAGAAAATACCTGGAATATAGTGTGGCAAGATACATGTATGAATATCATACCTATAATTGATAAAATTAGCTGCTTGATGTTTGGACCAGAGGTTCAGTTTAGGATAATAGAAAAGTATATACTTTACAACATTTTGTCAGTACGTATGTTTTATCGCAGTTGCAACTGTTTTTCATTAATTGGTAACTATTTATATTCATCACATAATCCACAAATTTTCGGTATGTTTAGAATAATAGAAAAGTATATACGTTATAACATTCTGTCAGTAGGTATGTTTTATCGCAGTTGCAACTGTTTTTCACTAATTGGTAACTATTTATATTCATCACATAATCCACCAATTTTCGGTATACTTCTTTTTTTGGGACACACTCTATCTCGCCAGCATATATCCAGAGTCACTCAATTCAAAGTTATATTTGAAAAGACCTTTATTTGTTAAGCACACATACATTGGGATACGTGGTATAATATATACAAGTACTGCTAATTAAGCTATAAATACATGTACTTAAATATGCATCGGACAATACTCTACTGAGTTACAACACAATTATACAATTGTACACACAAATATACTGTACATTTCTGCTAAAAAGTATTTTGTACATGTTGAAGTCTCAAGACATGTATTACTCTGGAAAGTGTACTACAACTACTGCACGAATCTCATGTTAGAACAGAGGACCACGAAATGTGGTCAAAATCCCACAGATTGTCCAAATCTGGTTGATACAAGAAGCCACCCTGAGTGGAAGAACACCATAAAAAATATGATATTCTTTTATCCTTCTGATTGCCTGTTCAACGTAGAATCCCTGTTTGATTCTGCATAGAAACATGAAAAACTAGTCGGTCAAAGGCAAGGATTCCTGGAAAACACTACCGGCAGTGTTCATGCGCTGGGAATGGCTCTAGATCTGACTCCATATGATCATGTCTTGGGCAGTTGGTTACAGCGCCACAAATACTCCTTTGAGCGTATTTGAGATCTTGCCCGCCTCTTTGTTCATATAAACTCAGCGATGTTATCTCAGCTGTCCTGCATCAGTCCTGACTGACAAGTTACCTATACTGGTAACTGGTATCGATGGATAATTCCCGTTCAACAAAAGTTTCATTTGATATTGATTGGGAACTTTGCAAAAATAACTGGTCCAGTGAGATTTTCAGCAAAATTGATCTTTGTGGTGTGTTTGAAAGTAAATCTTTTTGTAATTTGGATTTTGTTAAATATAGATTCAACGGGATGATGCAAAACGTTTGGGAAACTGCAGTAAACATGGTAAAGGAAAAACCAAAACTCAGAACGTATATATTGTACAAAAATATAATTGAAACTGAACCATATGTATCCGATTACATGTCGAGAAAGGGTAGGTCAATTTTAGCACAGTTCAGACTGGGCATATTACCATTACATGTTGAAACTGGACGGTTTAGTAACACTTCTTTGGAAGATAGAACATGTAGCATTTGTAATTCAAGCAACATTGAAGATGAAGTACATTTCCTGATGGTTTGCCCTAAGTACATGTATTGTACATTTCGAAAAGAACTTTTTGATAAAGTATCAAATAATAATGTAAATTTTCTTGACTGTAGTACGGTTGAACAATTTTCTTATTTAAATTCAGTGTGTCAAAAGCAACTTGCTGTGTATTTAAGTAAAGCATGGGAATTACGCCAGTCTGTCATATATAACTGTAACAACAAACATTAGTAGTGACTTATAAGCCCTGTGAGGCTGGATACATCTTATTATGTGTGTGCGTTATAATTATATTCATTTTGTATATGTCACTATAATAAACGATTTACTCACTCACTCACTCACTCGATCACTCACTCACTCACTCGCACTTGCAGGCACCTTGACGACAACTGACAACGCGATCCCTCTATCAGCTGTCTATTATTACTAATTTGAACTTGTCCATTTGGATTCCGTCATCAGTTGTCGAGAACCAAGCAATATGTCGGCGCCCATGTTCCGAGCAAATCCTCGCTTAAATAAAACTTTTGCTTTTTGAAAGAAACAGATAGCCTTCCGGAAGACAGGTTTGTGTAAATTAATTGCCGTTTGTATCACAGATATACAATATTCGGTTGAATAGTTCGCTCGAAGTAACTTGACTGAACTAAAGGCAAAAAACGGTGTAAACGAGTTTAAAAAATCAGAGTTTACACAATATTTCAGTCAATGAAATGCATGGTGTTGTTAATAACTTGTTATTGTACTCTAGATCCAAATTTCTTCCTTTCAATCATCAAATCATATTATACTCTGATATTAACAATAACATAGTACAGTATCCAGTATCGCTTTGTAACCGGAAAACAGCAGCCACCGTATCTCGCCTACATGTACTTATTCGGCACGCTTCAAATACTTGGAACATGTTCGTTCGGTAGATGCGTTGTTATGCAACATCGTAAACATGCACACGATCTGAGAAACCCGCACATGCTATTGGCTAACTTCGTAATTTGCATAATTTATGTACAAAATGTACATACAAAGTTCTGATGTGTCATGGTAAACCCGCAAATGCTATTGGCTAACTGCGTAATTTGCATCATTACAAAGTTCTGATGTGTCATGGTAAACCCGCAAATGCTATTGGCTAACTGCGTAATTTGCATAATTTTTGTACATACAAAGTATTGATGTGTCATCCAGCACTCGGTAAATCAATACGGTGGTGAATCAATCTTGACAGGTTGACAGGTTGAACACATTTATTTGAATAATATGTCTAAGATTTGGCCGCAAATTTGTGGTTGCCCGTCGGGCGACTGCTTGTTTTTTCTCACTTGCCCTCACCCAATTATTACTTACCCCGGGAGGTCGGGAAGTCCTTAGTGTGGAGCAGCATTCGCCCATCTCAGAATCCATCACACACGGCTGTCACGTCTATCATCTCCCTCCCTCCGATCTTAGATACATGTTGGCGACTGGAGTTGTGTGCGGAATTTGTCCGACTCGACAATTAAATTTGCAACTACGTCAACATGGATGCACGAAGAAATTCCAAAGTTGGCATATCGATAGAGGGAGCAGAAAGGGCCAGAACGTGCCCCAAATGGAAAAAATCCGTCCCCATACAACAAAACGTGCCACGTTTGTGACATACATACATCCAAACATACACACACGGTCGATCCCATATACTCACCTTCGGTGAGTAAAAAATATATCAAAACTAGATAGAGCATTTCGACTCATCAATAAATCTCTACCATCAGTGACTTCAAAACTGCAAAAACAATGCCCGCTAGAGCAAATTCCACCTACATTGTACCATACCCCGAGACAGTTCTGACAAAAGCATATACTCCGGTACATGCACTAATGCTAGTCTATCACATGAATATCCACAATTGATATTGGTATCGTACTAAAACGTTCAACACACTTGAATCGGCCAGAGCACACAGAATAGAAATAAAGCCTGGATATAGAAATGGGGACCCACAAACATAATATTGATATAATACCGACACAATATGTTTCTATATTGAACGATAGCGTGAATACAGGTATGATTTCAATATTAATCTGGTGTTCCCATGCATAAAACGTGCATGTACATTATCACAACAAAACCTGTTACATATACATGCTCAAGGTCTAGATACTGCAAACTTTTTACAACTTAGCTTAATTTACAACTTAGCCACACTGAGGGGGCACCATCTTGTGCCCAATAATTTCAGCAATTTCCAGCTCATGTCGCCTCAGAGCCTCAACACGTTCTTCTTCGCTCTCATAGTTTTGCGTAAGGGGAGTCACCAAGTCACCGTTTGGTCCCACCCTGATAACCTGGTCGTCATCTTCATTGGACGGTGCTTTAGTTTGCACTTTGTCAATGTTGATGCTGAAAACTCTCCACCGCCTCCCTCTCAGTCTTGCTAGATCCAGCACCGTGTCCACGTGGAGGGCACCGTTGTAAGTAAGGCAGTCCAACGAGGAACACTTCGTTACCATGGCTACAAGTTCACGATCACAGTCACTGGCATCAGTGTAGTCAACAAAACATGTCAAAGTTTTGCTGAATTTGTCTGTGAGAGAGGCGATGTCCATCGAGCCACAGCGTGAATACCGCAAAAAGCGGATTGTGTGCAGGAGAATCTCTGGGCTCAGGACGCCACAGAGTTCCACAAATGGAACCCGGGTCATCACCGTGAAGTCTACTCTGATTTCTGGACAGAAATCTCTGAGAGCCGCCCAGTTCCTTTGGGAGATGGTCACCATACCCCTTCGCCTCTCCTGCTCGGTATAAGTGACGAGTACAGACAGATTCTCAAGCGGTTTTCTCGGCGGTGTCGCTAATTCTTCGATAATGTCATCACTGAGCATGGTTGAACGAACACTAAGAGTGTGCAAATTACGAAAATGTTTAATCAATCCCAGAACTTGATCTTGTGATGGTAGAACTGGGTTGTTAGTTACCCAGCTATCGCGACTTGCAGACAAAGTGTACAGATTCAACTCCTGCAACTGACAGAGTTTCTTGTTTGCCTTGAGAGATTGTAAGATGTCCAAAGTGTCCTGCTCGGGAAACCTGGGCCAAGAAGTCAAAGTGAATGACTTCAAACGGAAAGCGTTCTCGACAAAATCCGTGAAGATTTGTAGATCTGAATCTGTGGGGTTGACACTGTAGTAATTCTGATGGGACACCATAGTCCCGACGTGCAGCACGAGCTTCTCAAGTCGACAGTGCTTGCTCAGTTCTGCGATGACCACCTTACAGTCATCTGGAACTGTTTTTACATATCCCACTATGTTCAAATACAGACACTGGAAATACCGACCAAACTTCTGAGCCATGACCCTGTATTGTTTCGACATGAGTACAGCCTGGTTCTTGTAGTCGTATGACTTGAAGTCCCCGAGTAGATGTATCTTCACGGTGTGCCAGAGAGATGGATGGTTAAAGACGCTGTTGAGGGATTTGCAAGTCGCAGCCAACCCAGCTCTTTCAGGTACAAACAGATACTTCATGACCTCCACCCAGACCACCTCTGGTAGATGGCTGAAGTCAGGCTCCATATCCACACTCGCCATGCTGGAACACACATTTAGAATAATGCAACTTACATCCCATCTTTGAATAGATCACAATGATCACTTCTCAATTTCCCACATCTATAGATATATGGTACGGTACCTACTCAGTATTTTATTCCACATTGCATATATCACTTCCTATATGTTCACAATTGATTCCTAAGCTGTAAAGTCGATCAAAGCTATTTTGTCCTGTGATCTTGAAAATGAGGTCAAAGGTCAAATTAAAAGTCATGGCAATATTAAGCATATATCACTTCCTGTATGTTCACAATTGATCCCTAAGCTGTAAAGTCGATAATACCCGAAATATTAGCCATTTTGTCCTGTGACCTTGAAAGTTAGGTCAGTGGTCAAATTCAAGGTCATGACAATAATTAGCATATATCATTTCCCATATGCTCACAATTGATTCCTAAGCTGAAAAGTCGATAATAAGCGAGATATTAGCCAGTTTGTCCCGTGACCTAGAAAATTTTTCCATCTAAAATGGCCGCCATTTTGAAAAAATAAGGAAATAAGTAAACTAATACCTCGCTCTTGAAATATTTTAGGCATTTTTGTGCAAAATTTCAGAAAGATTCGACCAATAACTTTAAAGATAACAAAAAATTGACATCAGACGGCTAGACGGACGGACTGACGCCGGACAATATATCATCGCTAAAACTCAGCTGTCATTCGGCATAGGCTTAGCGGAGGCTTAGAAAAGTCGATAATAAGCGAGAGGCTTAGAAAAGTCGATAATAAGCGAGATATTAGCCAGTTTGTCCCGTGACCTTGAAAATTTTTCCATCTAAAATGGCCGCCATTTTGAAAAAATAAGGAAATAAATAAACTAATTAATACCTCGCTATTGCAATATATTTAGGCATTCTTGTGCAAAATTTCAGAAAGATTCAACCAATGACAGCTAGACGGACGGACTGACGCAGGACAATACAGCATCGATAAAACTCAGCTGTCATTCGGGCTACTGTATATTAATTATATTGGCCATTCAACTCAATGTTAAATGATCTTACTTTGACGGTCCATAACACCTTCCTAAAAAAAAATCCCAGCCTAACCACTATGCTAGTTTTATCCCTCAACGTATTGGGCATCGCGTGGTAAGCATGAATATATTTGACGACACATGGGATTTTTCGCTATTCTGCCTTGAATGGACCCGGGGTGAAAATACCCAAAATTATGGGTACTGATGCCCATGCAAAACCCCTTTGATTCCCCAGCTCCTGAGAAGAACGCCAACAAGATACTGCCTTGAAAACCGGGTCATTATATCCCAGTACTGCGTTCTTTCAGGTGAATATACACTCGTCCAGAAGTCTGGCCTAAAAAATATAGGAGGCGATGTTTAACAGCAGTTTCCCTTTAAATTGCCTAAGTGAGGTGAACGCTCGCTGATTGGCTGAGCGAATTACTGTACACTGCCCTTAATATATAGGCGTTTCTGAGATATATGAATTATATTTTGTCAGTAGGTAGTCTTATATGTATGTAATTGTGAAACGAAATATAAACCTGATATCCCGATTCAATTCTCTGTTTCAGTCCATTTAATACATATGCTACATGTGCTGGGATTTGCCAGTCTGCCAAATTCTTAGAATTGAAATTGTTGAAAACTCATTGAGTTTTCATGCAAAAGCCTTGAAAATTTCAGGATGAGTATAGAATATAAGTGCAATTAGCATCAAGACCCAATCGTTGGTATAATTCAATGGCAGTTTGGATTATTTAGTAAAGTAAGATTAAAGAAAACCGTGAATTTATCACACTAAAAACAGAAAATTATCTATAGAACCCATGTAGGCCGGCAGCCCAGATAGGCTACCATGCACCCCTCCCACAACAAAATGTCAGTGGATTTTTATCAAGCCCTGGGATGTCCTCGATTTTATATTGAGTGGTAACAATAAAATAACTCATTCCCACTATTGGTTATTGAGCTATTTCTAACATCACCCAAAATATCAAAATTTTTCGTAAAATCGGTCTCCGCAAAACACCAAAAAATCTGTATTTTCCCAAAGTCACTATTTTCATCAGTTCTAACATAACTCCTACTATAATATACCATATTGGAGGTAATTATATGTAGAATATGAGTAATTAGAATGATTTGTGGCATTTGTTTTATTTTGGAAACAACAATGCATTGAACAGGGTGCCTCTATCCTAGCGCAAATTCTGGCTGAAATCAAGACTTCTCGGCAATAAAGTGCACTCATTTGTTTTTCACTGAGCGTGTTGTTATTGCATGCGGTATAATGCTAAATAAGATCAATGTTGTTGAGCTCTTCACAATGTGAAGTAGCTTTATGCTGATGCTTACCCTCTGTGGCGCCAGACAGCAGACGAGGTGGCTCGTTGCTGGTGTAAAGGAGGGTTGTGTACCATGGTATATACAAGCAGAGCACACTCGGATCAGGGCACGCAGTTCGAAATCGCTCTGTTCCCATGGTTCGGGGGTATAGTGGAAATGCTAGAAGGCACCAAGGTGTGCACCATCCCTTACAGGGGCCGCAGTCTGACGGATAAGTCAAGCGATTCAATTGATCTATCCTCAACAGGCTGGTAGCCTTTGTGAACGACCGTGCAAACTACTGGAATGAACATCCCCTTATGTCGGTCGTCGGTCCATGCCTCGACCATGGTGACACCGCACACGATGCTGTATGGCCGGGGACTAAATCTATCTGTGGCTATTGTGTATCCAGCTGCGTCAGAAACCGGCCAAGTACCGCAGTGCCATGAGTACTTGGAATGGGTACGCCGCACCCTGGTGTGCGACCGTGCCTGGATAAATCCGTTATTCGGCAGAAATGCGGCTGTGACGCCCATTCTAAGGGTAGGCCCGTTTTTGTGGAAGGCGACAAGATACGCTACTACTATCCGCCGTCCAAGCAACGATTTGTCAGGCCATGGATATGCCCCATTACTGTGCTGCAACAGGTGGATCGAGGTGGATTACCAGATTCGTCAGGATTCCGATCCTGACAGGATCCTGGTTGTCCACATTGAGAACCTGAAGTGGTACGAGTGTCCACTCATGCTGGATCTGCCTGTTAAGGATGCGGAGCCGGATGATGTTCCAATCTTGGATACATCCGGTAAGTGTCCCGTATGGTAGGTCTCCACGACCCAACCGATTCATCCCCAGGTGCGTACGCCGTCGTGGTACGGGTGAGACTGATGTTTCACTCGTGAAGACGTGGGTATGCACCCGAGGATGGATTTTAGGCAGCTCTGTAGGAGTCTGGACCGCTTGACACCACAATCACTACATTGTGCTGGTCTGCTTGTGTGATCATATGGACATTTTGCGTCGTGGCACCACAACTGCGTTTCTGACCTCCCATAGTTTTTAGCCTTAAGTCGTCCAGCAAGCCTATCCACATCATGTGCACTGCTGTCTGGCGCAGTTAACCCAGCGTCATCATTTTTAGTGTTTTCTAGACTGGGCGTCGATACTGCGCAGGGTATACACTGTATACCCCTAACCACCAGACAGGTGGGCTTCTCGTCTGAATCTATTAAACCGCGCTCCCTTAGTCAAATAGTGCCTCTAGATTTTGAACATAATTTTTCTCTGTGGTCTTTCTATACGCCGTGCTCACTGGTGGGCGCCTACCAAACGCCCACAGGGTGAACTGCAGGGCACAGAGCAGCAGGCATACGCGTTTGCCTTGTAAGCGTACATTCGGTTTCGAAGAGTGACTTGATTTATTTACCCATATTTCATGTTATTAGTTATGGTTGGATTATTTAAGCCACAAGTATGCGGCAACTCCATAGAAAATTATGTTATTTCTCGATCAATGTCACAATTGAGATAAGTTCATGGAATACATTTCCTCCCTGGTGCAATGGAGGGTTTGAGAATTAGGAGATTTTCGCTCTCGCAAGAAAGTTATGGAAGATCGTGTACATGAAGGCAGAATGCTGTGACCTAAGACAAAGTCAAAATGATGATAATTTATTTTATTGTTGCTTTCGACTTATTTATATTTGTTACATCCACAAGTGGACAGCTACTGTCAATCTGCATGCATACGATCTTTATCCTGCTGTAGTTAATATTTCTTCTCATCGACCACAGGTGTGGCAGCTATATATGCTAATGACTTGATTCAATTATTATTTGTAATTGTGGGATCCCCGGGATGGCATGCAAAATTTTTGGCGACCCGTATACATGGAATGATAGGAGTCACCAGGGGGAGATGACGATGTACAAGTAGAGATAATTTTTTTGTGGTCAAAAAATCTGCGGATCTTGACTCCTTGTGTTTTACATTAGAGTGATTGAATATGTCATACATTCTGACGGGAGGGAGTCAGGGCAGAAAGTTGCCCTGGATCGTGACCAAGAGGTTACATCTGGGGATGAATCCCTTTAGCGTGATCTCTCGCACTCGGGAGTTTCAAACCGCGGCCAGCCGGCTGCATTTGTAGTTGACCCTAATGGAGAAGACTCCGGCACTGATGCCGTGAATGTGGCGTGAACAGCAGGCCAGACCACACAGATGCCCAACAACTGCTCGATCCTGCTAGTCTTCCAGACGTGAAAGATTTAGTGGAAGTAGTCGACTAGGGATATGTAGCTGAAGAGTTCGAACTACATCCGACTGAGGAAATGCTTGCATCTCTTCAGTTTGATGGGGGAACTCGACCGAATGGTCGTCCAAATGGCCGCAGCTGTTCGGATGAGACATCAACATAGAATTCTTCGTAGCTCTGCAGCTGCAGAGTCTGGTCCGGCTGCTGAGGACAAAACCGCGAGTTGGCATGACCGGCTTTGTCACGCTCATGCTAATGCTTACCCCCAACATATAGAAGCGGATGCGCTGTAAGGAGATGAGGTCATTGACCTCCAACTTCTGAGCCCTAGCTCCCCAGTCCGGAGGAGGGAAAGTCCCTGCGAGGCGACGGCCCCGTCGGGTGGCTGTATGGATGGCACTCCCACCCCAACCAGATCAAATCCGAAAACCCCCCAGACTCAGGCGCCCAAAGGGAGTTCTCCTGGGACGCCTTATGGACAAGCCAAACAGTTTCGAGCGCCACAGGAGGGCAACAACCCACTGGTATCTCGTCCAGGCCGTCCTCACTCTGCGCTCAGTCAAGATCGGTGGTCTCCTATCGCCGATCACTTGAACCACTATGTGAGGGCATATAACTACCCCTGGATTCGAACTTTCGTCTGCTGGCAGTGCTTATGTATAAGTGGCCCCGAGCGATAACATTTTTTTGAGTCTTGAAGCCCTGCACTCCCACTGCGCTTCAGCCCACAATAGCGAGCCTGTGGCGAGTGCGGTGAGACAGGGCCCATATCTACCTACAGTTATATCCCGCCTAGGGTTGCCTCGGACATGGGGTCTACCGGTTCGAGGCAGAATCTCATCTGGTTCTATGGTCCATGGCGCTTCACACAGTGCCTCATGGACGATATCTAGGAAGACTCAGGTACGGTGTCAGTAGGTTCGAGCTTCGGTGCTCACCTGTCGGCCACCATGGGTGAAATCCGGGCCCGGCCCAAGGTCCCTGCTGCTGCTCCGTTGGATGAAGTTGCATGGGTGCCACCTGATATCCACCACCACCTTCATTTTTCTTTAGAAAACATGAAATCTGACCCTCTACCATGCACGCTTGAGCAACTGAGAATATTCAGATATTCAATACTCAGTAGAATAAAATCGGATTACAATAAAATCTGTTGTGAAAAATATCTAAAAGCGTGTGTGAATATGAACGAAGGATCAACTTAACTATGTTTATAGAGTTTGAGTAGACCCTGTTCAATGTATTTTCAGGGGCGCCGGAAGCAAGTTTGAAGGGCGGGGGCAGCTTTCATCAGAAGGGCATAGTTTGCATAATAATAAATCGTAAATTATAAAAGAAATTCAAAAATGGTAAGCCTATGTGGCAGCCATCATCCCATGTGTTCATAGACATGTTTATTTTGGAGAGTGAACACCAGCTGAATTATGAACGGACGATGGTATTCAAATAAGCTCACATATTCGTGAAACATTGCTCATTATTCAAATTTCTAGTATGCTACCTTATCAGGCCTTGCTTTTCTACTAGACTACTCCTCCATTTAACTGTTTAAAAAACGTATTTACTAAAATCGATGCATTGACCTATCAAGTTCATTGCAGATCAAATTCAAGGTGACCAAACAATCACATATCAGACTGCCTATATATTCATAATCTCATCTCTATCCAGAGAAGTTTCGTCTGCAGCGGCCAATTTACACGTGTCAGATCAGTTGCCACATCGACGATAACCATTCAAGGTCACATAAGGTCGAGTTCAAGGTCCCCAAAAGATGTTCCATATATTATTCACCATACGCTCATAATACGCCATCAAGTTTAATATAAAAGCGTCTCGTCTCCATGGAACAAATTTACACTTTAGCCCATTTGAGCCTGCATTCTGACCATTTCGAGCAATTCAAGGCATCCATCTTCATATATAAGCAGTTCAAAATGTCATGCATGGCTTCGTAAAATTAGAAAGACGATAATGAATAGATATAAAAATAAACTTTCATGAAGCAGATTTCCTGCATTTTTGGCCTTTTGGGCCTACATTTCGGGGCGTTTTGAGCGATTCAAGGCATTACATCTGTATAAATTTGATTTGAAGGCTCATGCTTTATGAATTTAGAAAAAAATGACCAGATTTTGAGAAAACGACGATCAAAGGACATTTTTTACCAAATGTGGAAATGACATACATCCATCCATGAATATTTGACAGTAAACTTTAATGTAAAAATGTTGATGACGACGCAGAAAGAAGATGGATGCAACGCCATGTCAATAAATTATGGGACCATAGGTTTGGTAACCTTAAAAACTATATATCTGGGGGTTAACTGGGTAGTGTGAAAATGTCCTCAATTAGACTAAAGTTACCGATCAGCCCAGCATTCATTGTAAAGAATTTGCTGATCCAAAGCCATTTTATTACAATATCAGATAATCTGACGATAGGGCACATTTCTTTCCCCGTGCTGCCCCCGCAACAAAGAGGCAACGAGGGCAGCTGCCCTCGCTGCCCCCGTGGTTCCGGCGCCCTTGTGCATTGTTATTCCCAAAATGAAAAAAAATATCACAAATCATTCTGATGATTCTTATTCTACATATAATTACCTCCAATTTGGTATATTACAGTAGGAGTTGTGTTAGAACTGATGAACATAGTGACTTGGGGAAAATACAGAATTTTTGGTGTTTCACGAACCAGAAATTAGGCCAGGATACAGGCACCCTGTTCAATGCAATGTTATTCCCAAAAGGAAAGAAATGTCACAAACCATTCTTATTATTCATATGTTATATATAATTACCTTCAATATGGTATATTACAGAAGGATATATGTTAGAACTGGTGAAAATAGTGACTTTGGGAAAATACAGAATTTTTGGTGTTTCGCGGAGACCAATTTTACGAAAAATTTGGATATTTTGGGTGATGTTAGAAATAGCTCAATAACCAATAGTGGGAATGAGTTATTTTATTGTTACCACTCAATATAAAATCGAGGACATCCCAGGGCTTGATAAAAATCCACTGACATTTTGTTGTGGGAGGGGTGCATGGTAGCCTATCTGGGCTGCCGGCCTAATGTGAAACGTAACAAACCACTAATAATTTACTTAGAAAGTCAAGAATATCTAGGGGTTATTATTTGCATGCAACCTTGTGTCTCTATAATGATGTCAGGGTCAGGGGCTGCTTATGATAAGCGTGAGCTCGGCATAGGGCCGACCTCAATTCTTGTGATCTGGTCCGGTGGTCAAAATTTCCTAGTCCCTGACACCTGTAGAAGGCTGAGCTATTGAAATGCATCAGTATCATTAATATTGTGCAAACAAATTGTAATTCAAGTCATAATTTAGCCGCTGAGGATAGTTAGAACATTTCTGTATGCCGACCGACCATGTGATTTATGTGTATTCCACAATTTTCTCCTTAACCACACAAAACACGGCAAATGAACATTGAATTAGGTCGGGAACCTTCAACTGTTACCTAATCAAACAAACTATGACATTTTTTGCGCTCCCAGGCCACGCAGAGTGAAAATTGTGTAATCAGTTAAGGCTACTGTATATTAATTATATTGGCCATTCAACTCAATGTTAAATGATCTTACTTTGACGGTCCATAACACCTTCCTAAAAAAAAATCCCAGCCTAACCACTATGCTAGTTTTATCCCTCAACGTATTGGGCATCGCGTGGTAAGCATGAATATATTTGACGACACATGGGATTTTTCGCTATTCTGCCTTGAATGGACCCGGGGTGAAAATACCCAAAATTATGGGTACTGATGCCCATGCAAAACCCCTTTGATTCCCCAGCTCCTGAGAAGAACGCCAACAAGATACTGCCTTGAAAACCGGGTCATTATATCCCAGCACTGCGTTCTTTCAGGTGAATATACACTCGTCCAGAAGTCTGGCCTAAAAAATATATGAGGCGATGTTTAACAACAGTTTCCCTTTAAATTGCCTAAGTGAGGTGAACGCTCGCTGATTGGCTGAGCGAATTACTGTACACTGCCCTTAATATATAGGCGTTTCTGAGATATATGAATTATATTTTGTCAGTAGGTAGTCTTATATGTATGTAATTGTGAAACGAAATATAAACCTGATATCCCGATTCAATTCTCTGTTTCAGTCCATTTAATACATATGCTACATGTGCTGGGATTTGCCAGTCTGCCAAATTCTTAGAATTGAAATTGTTGAAAACTCATTGAGTTTTCATGCAAAAGCCTTGAAAATTTCAGGATGAGTATAGAATATAAGTGCAATTAGCATCAAGACCCAATCGTTGGTATAATTCAATGGCAGTTTGGATTATTTAGTAAAGTAAGATTAAAGAAAACCGTGAATTTATCACACTAAAAACAGAAAATTATCTATAGAACCCATGTGAAACGTAACAAACCACTAATAATTTACTTAGAAAGTCAAGAATATCTAGGGGTTATTATTTGCATGCAACCTTGTGTCTCTAGAATGATGTCAGGGTCAGGGGCTGCTTATGATAAGCGTGAGCTCGGCATAGGGCCGACCTCAATTCTTGTGATCTGGTCCGGTGGTCAAAATTTCCTAGTCCCTGACACCTGTAGAAGGCTGAGCTATTGAAATGCATCAGTATCATTAATATTGTGCAAACAAATTGTAATTCAAGTCATAATTTAGCCGCTGAGGATAGTTAGAACATTTTTGTATGCCGACCGACCATGTGAATTATGTGTATTCCACAATTTTCTCCTTAACCACACAAAACACGGCAAATGAACATTGAATTAGGTCGGGAACCTTCAACTGTTACCTAATCAAACAAATTATGACATTTTTTGCGCTCCCAGGCCACGCAGAGTGAAAATTGTGTAATCAGTTAAGGCTACTGTATATTAATTATATTGGCCATTCAACTCAATGTTAAATGATCTTACTTTGACGGTCCATAACACCTTCCTAAAAAAAAAATCCCAGCCTAACCACCATGCTAGTTTTATCCCTCAACGTATTGGGCATCGCGTGGTAAGCATGAATATATTTGACGACACATGGGATTTTTCGCTATTCTGCCTTGAATGGACCCGGGGTGAAAATACCCAAAATTTTGGGTACTGATGCCCATGCAAAACCCCTTTGATTCCCCAGCTCCTGAGAAGAACGCCAACAAGATACTGCCTTGAAAACCGGGTCATTACCGGGTATATCCCAGCACTGCATTCTTTCAGGTGAATATACACTCGTCCAGAAGTCTGGCCTAAAAAATATATGAGGCGATGTTTAACAACAGTTTCCCTTTGAATTGCCTAAGAGAGGTGAACGCTCGCTGATTGGCTGAGCGAATTACTGTACACTGCCCTTCGGCATAGGCTAAGCGGAGTTCAAAATACCGCCAACCCCCGCCTTAAAATATTTTCTTTTGGAAAATTTTTGCCAAATTTCAGAATAATCGGACCGTAAAATTTAAAGATAAATATGTGGACGACGACAGTATAATCAATAGGGTATCGGACGAAAGTCCGGTAACTTAAAAATGAAAGTTGAAATTTATAGGCTTACCTTGGTCCTGGTGTCGAAGTCACAAATGAATGTATATATAGTGTAGATTTCAACTGCACTTGTTACTGGATTTACAACGACTCGTGCTGTTATTGCCGATCTGAAACCACATCCGAAAAGAGGGGTTCAGGCACTGAAGTTTCAATATAAACTTACAGATGAGTTAGTAGAAAATGGTATGCTTACAGATAGCTACAGATCTTCATTCAATCCGGCCTAATACGCCCTCTCAGCAATAATAAATTTTTGGGTATGACCCCTGATCTAAAAATAGCCATTATATACTGGTGATTTCCTATTCAGTACGTTAGTTCAGTATTTCGAGTTAGTTACTCGGGAAGCTTGATCGGCCACTCACGTTCCACCCAGCCGATCAAAGTTGACGGGATAACTCCGCGAAGGAGCTCGCACAATAGACTTGCAACACGTTTTCATAATATTTATATATTGTAATTTTGTTGTAAATTTATCAATCAAAAACAAAACATTTCCAACTATTACACGTATTGCAAGTAAGTGTATTTCAGACTGACATTTTGGCCTTTTGAGTGTCAGATGTGCAAAGTTATAACATTTACTGCATATTTAGCCCATGCAAACGATATGGAGTCGTCCTGTGATGGTCTCTGTCAATTTTTAGCACAATTGATATATCCGTTTTGACGTAATTGACGTTTTTGTGGCAACAAATCGGTAATATTTCAAAGGAAACTCATCATTTGAAGATATTATGATCTTGTCTGGTTATAATATAACATGTATAAACACGATTATATCATGCATATTTAAAAACTCCATTCACAGTAAGTTAGCAGTATAGAATTGACGACAAATGACGTCATAATTGCGTACTTAGTCCGGCAAGTGTGTGGCCTATGGCCTCTCGTTTTGAATGATCAGACTGTATTTTCACAAACATATATCGCCTCTATCCTGGTCACGGCACCATAAATTATGTAGCGAATTCTCTCTATATATGGAAATTATTACTACATGTACCCAGGTTCGTTTGTAATTTGATAGAGGATTATGAATATTGTTTGTGTATTTGAATCAACTACAAATATGACCAATGTATTGGTTAGGCTCTCCATTTGGAAACAGATATATATCTAGAAACTCACTGGATATTTTGGGTAATTTCCAATCAATTTAGGGAATCTCCCACGAGTCCAGGTTTCTCAATATCTATTATTCATGGTATGACGCCTATTTTGATTTGTCCATTAATATTCTATTCCATTTCCAATCTGATCATTCATATATCGAGCAACAACTCAAACACAAAATATATAGTTCATTACAGTGGTTTATATACGCAATCGAGGATACATCAAGTTACAGAGGCTTAATTAGGTGTATACCTCAGGTTCAGACACAGGTAGCTATCATCAGTAGGCTAATCGTCCCCTCAGTGATGATAAAATGATTCCGTGACGAAAGTAAGAAATGTACAACATAAAAAGTGTTCAAAAAGCCGAAGTTAATAAATATACGTGTTGATAATTTGGAAGGCGCCGACGGAATGAAAAGATTTAAACTTTAAACAGTGAAAACACCCTAATCTCCCTATGTCTCCCTACCCCTAACAACCAGGACTCCCGGGTGCACGGCACTTATGCACCAATTGCTATGTAAATACATCAGATAATTGTACAATATTTTTTATGTTTAATAAAACTATCAAAAAGCTATACATTGGTGTTTCATTTATAATTCTACACAATCTAGAATTAATACAAATTACATTTTATCGAAGGTGGGGTGGGTGCCGTCTGCGATAAATAACTTTGACAACGAGCTAGGGAGTCCCAGACCACGTGACGTAACGAACCAATCAGATGCCTTCTTATAACTTTGGAAAATACCGCCAAGGCTTGAGAGAAACCGGTGTGCACATGCTGAAACAAGTATAACGCCATGTTTCTAGAAAAACATGGCAGAAAACCCGGCCCTTTTATGTGTACATGTTTTCCATGGAATCACAATACTGAATATCGAGTTCAAATTGTAAGAAGATGTCCCATAAAACGTGATTACACAGTTTTATTTCCATATGAATAAGTCGCACTAATATTTATACAGTTCAAATAGAAAGTCAGACAATCAGCCACATCAAAGTAACTGATGCGAGAAACTGTTACATCCTCAGCCAATTTATCTCCTCCAAGTCTATTTAAAGGCAACTTCATTTATCAGTGAAACCCGCTTTTTGGCTAGTTTTGTTTTGGATCATCGTATCAAGCTGAAATTTTGTGTATCTTAATCATGTATCATGCCGTAATTTGTCCCCAAATTTCAGAATTTTATCTAAAAGATTGAAGAAGTTGGCAATCCACCCCAATGTTAAATTTCAGCCTCTACATGGAATTTCAGAGACTGCATAAAAACCCAACTTTTTTTCGATGTACGAGTTATATAGTTTTTCAAAATAAACATATCTAACTTAATAAACATCAACTACGCATTCAGACTCCAAAATCAGCGCAATAGGTTCAATCTGTACGAGCATAAACACGATTAAAGCCATGAATTTGTTGGAATTTATTTGATCCTATTTGGACTGAAATTTAACATTGGGGTAGATTGCAAACTTTTTCATTTTTTGAGATAGAATTCTGAAATTTGGTGCAAAATTACGGGATGATACCCAATGAAGACACACCAAATTTCAAGTTGATCTGAATATCCAAAACAAACTACGGCCAAAAAGCGTGTTTCACTGATAGATGAATTTGACTTCAGATGTTCCGTATCCTTGTTAGATCGCCATGGCAGTACCCAGGTACCGGTCTTTGACCGTGAGTTTACTATCCGTCGGCAGCTCTGTTAAAAACATCCTACTGAATTCCAGTTCCATAAGTCTCCCCAGAACCTATCTTCCAGTTTAACACGCGGCATTACCAATATCCTCCAAACATATATAGGCACACGAAACGCCTTTATAATATTCTTAAGACTTTCCACAATCTAACCAGGTCTAAACCCTTCCCGTAGATATGCAAGAAAATTATCGATAGGGCATAACAGCCTATCAAGAATGATGAACAAAAACCAATTTCCACTCCCTTTAAATATTCATAAACAGGTGGCAGGATTTGATGAATATGTGCAGGCCTATTACAATGAACAAATGTATAGTTCCTGCACACTAGGCCCATAGCTTGGCATATATACGATATTGGGACTGAAACTTAACAGCATTGGGGTAGATTACCAGCTTTTTCAATTCTCGAGTTGGAAATCTAAAATTATGCAAGAATTTGCCGTATGATACCCAGATGAATATGCTAAGTTATAATATGATATCATTTAGCATCGAAATAATATCAGTGAAAAACGAGTTAGAGAAAATCAGAGTACATGTACAGTAGTACAATTACAATTCACAGAATACATCGAAGCCCGCACAATAGCGCGCAACGTATGACCACCGTGGAATCGCTCGTTGCCCATTCAACTTGCCACGAATATAGTAGTAGTCCTACCGGGCGTCATGCCGGACAAATATCCGTAGACCATGTAGACGTATAGGGCCGTGTATTCCCCTCCCTGTAGGATGCCGTGTTTCGAGCGATATGCAGTGAGAATTGGGCGGGGGGGGGGGGGGGGGGGAGGAGGGGCAGGGGGGTATCAGGAGTTGGATATGCGGGCAGCCGACTGAGCCAAGCCATTGAAGCCAGAGTGTGCACTCTCTTGCGGATCGGAATTTAAGGGGCCTACTCTGCTTACTCTCCGCCTAGATTCATAGACCTCATACACATGCACATGCGCTGCGACAATTAGTCCCTGGTCGTCTCGAGAGAAATAGCTTAATATTAGCTCAACACAGTCGAAATAATTCGGAATGAGTATCTAAAACTATTGTCTAAAATGCTTAAAAGTAATTCGTCCTTGTTAACCGCTGCAATACAACATATTTCTAGTGGTTACTTCTTGGCGTAGTAATATAAGTAATTACAGTAATTATAACCACACAATTGGAGCGGTCATACTTTGCGAGTTCTAAGATAACTGGCAGGAGAATCGGTAATTGCACTTGCGCATTCGACATGCGATCTAATTTAAAACATCAGTTTCCATTGTCATATGATGATTGTTGTTTGAAGAATTATTTATTAGAAATGCTTTTGTATCAGCTTAACAGAATATATCGGCTTCTATTTCAAATTCGCGAAACCAACACCAGTGTATGCTGAATGTAAGAGAGTCGTCTGGTGAAGTCGGAAGACAGGAAATACATGGGATGAGGTCAACGACAATCACATATACCCGGCCCTGAGGGGCCGGGAATAAGTCTAATAATACGCTAAATACGGAGTGTTACAGCACAAATTATACATAAGATCGAAGATATAAGACTATAGGAGATATATAAAACAGGTACCAGTGCTGATAAGGTCAAACTAGAGCGATTGACATCGTTGAAGTTGCAGATTCTTCAACATCGCCCACCATAGTAAATTACGGTAACTACAGACTTGGTCAAAATAATGATCACATCAATGTCTATATCTCCACACTACATAAAAGGTGTATAAAACGAACACGACATCAGCACCCTTTCAAAGTCCATTCGGGTCGGAGGCAAACAGGAGTCAAAAATATATCAAAACTAGATAGAGCATTTCGACTCATCAATAAATCTCTACCATCAGTGACTTCAAAACTGCAAAAACAATGCCCGCTAGAGCAAATTTCACCTACATTGTACCATACCCCGAGACAGTTCTGACAAAAGCATATACTCCGGTACATGCACTAATGCTAGTCTATCACATGAATATCCACAATTGATATTGGTATCGTACTAAAACGTTCAACACACTTGAATCGGTCAGAGCACACAGAATAGATATAAAGCCTGGATATAGAAATGGGGACCCACAAACAAGATGCTATAAGGCAAAGTAGTGGACAGCCAACAAATGCCGATTTGATATTGATATAATACCGACACAATATGTTTCTATATTGAACGATAGCGTGAATACAGGTATGATTTCAATATTAATCTGGTGTTCCCATGCATAAAACGTGCATGTACATTATCACAACAAAACCTGTTACATATACATGCTCAAGGTCTAGATACTGCAAATTTTTACAACTTACAATGTAGCTTAATTTACAACTTAGCCACACTGAGGGGGTACCATCTTGTGCCCAATAATTTCAGCAATTTCCAGCTCATGTCGCCTCAGAGCCTCAACACGTTCTTCTTCGCTCTCATAGTTTTGCGTAAGGGGAGTCACCAAGTCACCGTTTGGTCCCACCCTGATAACCTGGTCGTCATCTTCATTGGACGGTGCTTTAGTTTGTACTTTGTCAATGTTGATGCTGAAAACTCTCCACCGCCTCCCTCTCAGTCTTGCTAGATCCAGCACCGTGTCCACGTGGAGGGCACCGTTGTAAGTAAGGCAGTCCAACGAGGAACACTTCGTTACCATGGCTACAAGTTCACGATCACAGTCACTGGCATCAGTGTAGTCAACAAAACATGTCAAAGTTTTGCTGAATTTGTCTGTGAGAGAGGCGATGTCCATCGAGCCACAGCGTGAATACCGCAAAAAGCGGATTGTGTGCAGGAGAATCTCTGGGCTCAGGACGCCACAGAGTTCCACAAATGGAACCCGGGTCATCACCGTGAAGTCTACTCTGATTTCTGGACAGAAATCTCTGAGAGCCGCCCAGTTCCTTTGGGAGATGGTCACCATACCCCTTCGCCTCTCCTGCTCGGTATAAGTGACGAGTACAGACAGATTCTCAAGCGGTTTTCTCGGCGGTGTCGCTAATTCTTCGATAATGTCATCACTGAGCATGGTTGAACGAACACTAAGAGTGTGCAAATTACGAAAATGTTTAATCAATCCCAGAACTTGATCTTGTGATGGTAGAACTGGGTTGTTAGTTACCCAGCTATCGCGACTTGCAGACAAAGTGTACAGATTCAACTCCTGCAACTGACAGAGTTTCTTGTTTGCCTTGAGAGATTGTAAGATGTCCAAAGTGTCCTGCTCGGGAAACCTGGGCCAAGAAGTCAAAGTGAATGACTTCAAACGGAAAGCGTTCTCGACAAAATCCGTGAAGATTTGTAGATCTGAATCTGTGGGGTTGACACTGTAGTAATTCTGATGGGACACCATAGTCCCGACGTGCAGCACGAGCTTCTCAAGTCGACAGTGCTTGCTCAGTTCTGCGATGACCACCTTACAGTCATCTGGAACTGTTTTTACATATCCCACTATGTTCAAATACAGACACTGGAAATACCGACCAAACTTCTGAGCCATGACCCTGTATTGTTTCGACATGAGTACAGCCTGGTTCTTGTAGTCGTATGACTTGAAGTCCCCGAGTAGATGTATCTTCACGGTGTGCCCGAGAGATGGATGGTTAAAGACGCTGTTGAGGGATTTGCAAGTCGCAGCCAACCCAGCTCTTTCAGGTACAAACAGATACTTCATGACCTCCACCCAGACCACCTCTGGTAGATGGCTGAAGTCAGGCTCCATATCCACACTCGCCATGCTGGAACACACATTTAGAATAATGCAACTTATATCCCATCTTTGAATAGATCACAATGATCACTTCTCAATTTCCCACATCTATAGATATATGGTACGGTACCTACTCAGTATTTTATTCCTCATTGCATATATCACTTCCTATATGTTCACAATTGATTCCTAAGCTGTAAAGTCGATCAAAGCTATTTTGTCCTGTGATCTTGAAAATGAGGTCAAAGGTCAAATTAAAAGTCATGGCAATATTAAGCATATATCACTTCCTGTATGTTCACAATTGATCCCTAAGCTGTAAAGTCGATAATACCCGAAATATTAGCCATTTTGTCCTGTGACCTTGAAAGTTAGGTCAGTGGTCAAATTCAAGGTCATGACAATAATTAGCATATATCATTTCCCATATGCTCACAATTGATTCCTAAGCTGAAAAGTCGATAATAAGCGAGATATTAGCCAGTTTGTCCCGTGACCTAGAAAATTTTTCCATCTAAAATGGCCGCCATTTTGAAAAAATAAGGAAATAAGTAAACTAATACCTCGCTCTTGAAATATTTTAGGCATTTTTGTGCAAAATTTCAGAAAGATTCGACCAATAACTTTAAAGATAACAAAAAATTGACATCAGACGGCTAGACGGACGGACTGACGCCGGACAATATATCATCGATAAAACTCAGCTGTCATTCGGCATAGGCTTAGCGGAGGCTTAGAAAAGTCGATAATAAGCGAGAGGCTTAGAAAAGTCGACAATAAGCGAGATATTAGCCAGTTTGTCCTGTGACCTTGAAAATTTTTTCATCTAAAATGGCCGCCATTTTGAAAAAATAAGGAAATAAATAAACTAATTAATACCTCGCTATTGCAATATATTTAGGCATTCTTGTGCAAAATTTCAGAAAGATTCAACCAATGACAGCTAGACGGACGGACTGACGCAGGACAATACAGCATCGATAAAACTCAGCTGTCATTCGGGCTACTGTATATTAATTATATTGGCCATTCAACTCAATGTTAAATGATCTTACTTTGACGGTCCATAACACCTTCCTAAAAAAAAATCCCATCCTAACCACTATGCTAGTTTTATCCCTCAACGTATTGGGCATCGCGTGGTAAGCATGAATATATTTGACGACACATGGGATTTTTCGCTATTCTGCCTTGAATGGACCCGGGGTGAAAATACCCAAAATTATGGGTACTGATGCCCATGCAAAACCCCTTTGATTCCCCAGCTCCTGAGAAGAACGCCAACAAGATACTGCCTTGAAAACCGGGTCATTATATCCCAGTACTGCGTTCTTTCAGGTGAATATACACTCGTCCAGAAGTCTGGCCTAAAAAATATATGAGGCGATGTTTAACAACAGTTTCCCTTTAAATTGCCTAAGTGAGGTGAACGCTCGCTGATTGGCTGAGCAAATTACTGTACACTGCCCTTAATATATAGGCGTTTCTGAGATATATGAATTATATTTTGTCAGTAGGTAGTCTTATATGTATGTAATTGTGAAACGAAATATAAACCTGATATCCCGATTCAATTCTCTGTTTCAGTCCATTTAATACATATGCTACATGTGCTGGGATTTGCCAGTCTGCCAAATTCTTAGAATTGAAATTGTTGAAAACTCATTGAGTTTTCATGCAAAAGCCTTGAAAATTTCAGGATGAGTATAGAATATAAGTGCAATTAGCATCAAGACCCAATCGTTGGTATAATTCAATGGCAGTTTTGATTATTTAGTAGAGTAAGATTAAAGAAAACCGTGAATTTATCACACTAAAAACAGAAAATTATCTATAGAACCCATGTGAAACGTAACAAACCACTAATAATTTACTTAGAAAGTCAAGAATATCTAGGGGTTATTATTTGCATGCAACCTTGTGTCTCTAGAATGATGTCAGGGTCAGGGGCTGCTTATGATAAGCGTGAGCTCGGCATAGGGCCGACCTCAATTCTTGTGATCTGGTCCGGTGGTCAAAATTTCCTAGTCCCTGACACCTGTAGAAGGCTGAGCTATTGAAATGCATCAGTATCATTAATATTGTGCAAACAAATTGTAATTCAAGTCATAATTTAGCCGCTGAGGATAGTTAGAACATTTTTGTATGCCGACCGACCATGTGATTTATGTGTATTCCACAATTTTCTCCTTAACCACACAAAACACGGCAAATGAACATTGAATTAGGTCGGGAACCTTCAACTGTTACCTAATCAAACAAATTATGACATTTTTTGCGCTCCCAGGCCACGCAGAGTGAAAATTGTGTAATCAGTTAAGGCTACTGTATATTAATTATATTGGCCATTCAACTCAATGTTAAATGATCTTACTTTGACGGTCCATAACACCTTCCTAAAAAAAAAATCCCAGCCTAACCACTATGCTAGTTTTATCCCTCAACGTATTGGGCATCGCGTGGTAAGCATGAATATATTTGACGACACATGGGATTTTTCGCTATTCTGCCTTGAATGGACCCGGGGTGAAAATACCCAAAATTATGGGTACTGATGCCCATGCAAAACCCCTTTGATTCCCCAGCTCCTGAGAAGAACGCCAACAAGATACTGCCTTGAAAACCGGGTCATTACCGTAATGGCCCGAAATACCGCCCCGGCGCTTAATAGTGCTTTACATGTTTCAGCCCCGGCGCTAATACGAGACCGGCGGGTAAACGAGACCGGCGCTTAATAATACAATGAGCAAAAACGATATATTTTGAAAGCTTGTGCGCGTGAACGCACCGATTTTCTTCACTGTATTTAGTGATATCCAGCGCGCGGTGCATGGCTGGAAGGGGGGAATGGGAGTTGAGGGCATGATGACGGGCGGTTGCATCGAGGATGGTGTTAGTCCAATGGCTATGATCAGCAGATACACGGTTGATAAAATTATAGTAAAATACATTGTGATGAAGCTTGCAAATTCAATAGAAAATCTACCGGTGCTGGTACCTGCCGATATTCTGTAAATCAGTCCGTTTTTCAGAGTTTGGATTTATTATGATATCGGTGTGTTACATGACCGGTTCATACACAGACCTACTGCATACGTTATGTGCGTAGTAGATGTCGCATGGCGCCGCAATACATGCAACCAATAAAGATATATGGTAATGGTTATTTATATTATGCTGATATAAACGTAATGTAATGTTGGGTCTTGAGGAATGGATATCATTAAGTTAGTCAGTACAATTATATATACATACAGCTGTTCAATTGCATCACCTAATTGGTTAGCAGGTGTTCTATTGTCATAATCAAAATCTCATATCGGTAAGTAAGTGTCAGTTGTGTTGTTTCACACATGTGTAATCAATTGCAATCACCGTGGGACTCTTGTGTGCTACGTGCACCGGTACATAGACTTACACCCGGCGGTTATTTGAACCGGCGCTAATTCGAGACCGGCGCTTATTAATGCTTTTAAAGACTTATCCCCGGCGCTTAAACGAGGCCGGCGGGTAAACGAGAACCGGCGGTATTTCGGGCCATTACGGTATATCCCAGCACTGCATTCTTTCAGGTGAATATACACTCGTCCAGAAGTCTGGCCTAAAAAATATATGAGGCGATGTTTAACAACAGTTTCCCTTTGAATTGCCTAAGAGAGGTGAACGCTCGCTGATTGGCTGAGCGAATTACTGTACACTGCCCTTCGGCATAGGCTAAGCGGAGTTCAAAATACCGCCAACCCCCGCCTTAAAATATTTTCTTTTGGAAAATTTTTGCCAAATTTCAGAATAATCGGACCGTAAAATTTAAAGATAAATATGTGGACGACGACAGTAGATCTATAATCAATAGGGTATCGGACGAAAGTCCGGTAACTTAAAAATGAAAGTTGAAATTTATAGGCTTACCTTGGTCCTGGTAGCATGGATGACGGCCGCTAGGCAGTCCGCGCCACTCGTGTTTTGTACCCGCAGTAAAACTGAAACTCGGCTACTTCCGATTTACCCGAGTTGGGTGGGTCTCTTTAACAGGGGATTTCAGCCAATCAGGGATGATCTTTATCAAAATAATGCCGGATAACATGGTATGAGGTATCTCTGCAGCCGATAATCATGTTGCCAGGAAATTTCGTCCGGGAAAACGGGTGAAAAACTCGATGTGAAGTTTTGAAAGTTGTAAAATTACCTCATTACGGCGGCATTCGCCAATAAAACGATGATTAAAATTAATTTCAGAGTATCTTTTATCCATTAAAAGTAGCAGAACTCGCGAATGCAACCGTACTGATGCACACCATGTGATTTAAAGCGAGTGGGGTCGACTACAAAACCGGCCATTAGTGGCGAAAGTTTTTGGTTTGTGACAAAACCCCCTATTATCGCCCACTGGTCGTATCTGTTATTGCATGTCTTTGAGCAGTGAAACCTGAGGAGATTGTTGTCCCTACTGCTCTGGATTATCTAGTACAAAATATTCATGTAAAAGATTGATTTCTCTTGCAAAACCACAGACACATGAATGTATTTAGCTCATTTGATTTTCATTTAAGAATCCTGCACCGGCCACCTGCCTCCCCCCACTTAAGTTACAGAGACTCACTCGTGAGTGTACTGAATAGAATATGCTTTTAAATAGATACATAGTATATTTTTCACATCTCAACATTTACAGACAAAATGTTTCTAGATGGACACCATAGTAGACAGTTACTTGTCAAGCTTGTGTTATTGATAATGTTGCTATTGAAATATAAAAATATTGGTACCGTGCATATTATAATGTATCAGAACCACCATAAAGTATGATATCCAGAAAAATAATATTGTGACACAGTGTATCATTACTACTGTATGGTAACAAAAAATAGTTTTTCATTTGACAACAGTTAATCTTCCATAGCACCTTCAAAACTAGGATCTAGCTTTTCCATGTGAAATGAATAATTACTCAATTTTGTGATGGAATTATGTGATACATGTATTAAAATAATTATTGGTCTAGGATTAATAATATATTTATTAAACTATTGATTGAGTTTCAGTGATTATCAGCTCTCCTGCTGTATGCTAATATAGATCTACATGTATGCAAATAGAACGGCATACCACCACAGAAAAGAACAACAATTGATGAACAAGCATATGCTTATACATGTACTAGTATTACCATCTCTTGTTACCTCGGATCTCGGCGTAAGGGTGGTCATTCATGTGGGAAGAAACCAGGAAAAGTGAAAAGTTGAAAACCCACTTTTTGGCGACCACATATCACCTCACATAGTCTAGTGATCGAACCCGTGACCAAACCGGCTGTATTGGTGAGAAGTCAGCCCATATACATGTATGAAGTGTTTCTAGAGGCAACCACAATGATTTGATACCTACCATAGACATCTCTCTGGTTCACGTTGTTCTTACAAACGCACTTCTTTCATGCGGCCTGAACACACCAGTGATGATTGATATTATTACATATTAAACAATAATAGCACATGATTGTTTATTAATCAGTTGCAGTAGATGCAAGTTCTAGTGCCACACTTGTGTGCAACCTTTCCTGGTATAATTTCATTGAAGCAGAAAGTTGTGCCGAGGTCAGTTCAGTGATATGACACATATTAATTATCAAATTAATTAGTTAATTACCTTCCACTTAGACTTCTATTCACCCACCCGACCATCTACAGGCATAGAGACTGGTCAGTCAGTCCAATAAATCTATGAAATTATTGTATTCACTGAAAACACTTGTATTGTTTTTATTTGCAAATTATTGTTTCATTTTTGCTGTTTTATTCCCCTCGGTACCTGTGTTTCAGAGGCCACCATTCCACCTACTGGTGTCATAGGATAATGTAACTCACATAAGTTTTTCACACACATTCTTATGTTTCATTTGACATCTTACATGGATATGTACCTCAAAAAATAAGAAAGTTGTGACTCATAACATTAGAGTTTCAATTTTTCACACTTTTCGAGTTTTTTTTGGGTATTGATACTCATACGGTACCTGCCTTGTAGCTGCCACTACTCAGTGTATGGTCTACATAGGTCAAAAATGTTTATAGTTCTTGTTTATAGACATCCCAAGCTTCAATATGACACCTTACTTTCACATTTAGCACAAATAATAAAAAATGTGTCATCCATGCTAGTCCTGGTGTCGAAGTCACAAATGAATGTATATATAGTGTAGATTTCAACTGCACTTGTTACTGGATTTACAACGACTCGTGCTGTTATTGCCGATCTGAAACCACATCCGAAAAGAGGGGTTCAGGCACTGAAGTTTCAATATAAACTTACAGATGAGTTAGTAGAAAATGGTATGCTTACAGATAGCTACAGATCTTCATTCAATCCGGCCTAATACGCCCTCTCAGCAATAATAAATTTTTGGGTATGACCCCTGATCTAAAAATAGCCATTATATACTGGTGATTTCCTATTCAGTACGTTAGTTCAGTATTTCGAGTTAGTTACTCGGGAAGCTTGATCAGCCACTCACGTTCCACCCAGCCGATCAAAAGTTGACGGGATAACTCCGCGAAGGAGCTCGCACAATAGACTTGCAACACGTTTTCATAATATTTATATATTGTAATTTTGTTGTAAATTCATCAATCAAAAACAAAACATTTCCAACTATTACACGTATTGCAAGTAAGTGTATTTCAGACTGACATTTTGGCCTTTTGAGTGTCAGATGTGCAAAGTTATAACATTTACTGCATATTTAGCCCATGCAAACGATATGGAGTCGTCCTGTGATGGTCTCTGTCAATTTTTAGCACAATTGATATATCCGTTTTGACGTAATTGACGTTTTTGTGGCAACAAATCGGTAATATTTCAAAGGAAACTCATCATTTGAAGATATTATGATCTTGTCTGGTTATAATATAACATGTATAAACACGATTATATCATGCATATTTAAAAACTCCATTCACAGTAAGTTAGCAGTATAGAATTGACGACAAATGACGTCATAATTGCGTACTTAGTCCGGCAAGTGTGTGGCCTATGGCCTCTCGTTTTGAATGATCAGACTGTATTTTCACAAACATATATCGCCTCTATCCTGGTCACGGCACCATAAATTATGTAGCGAATTCTCTCTATATATGGAAATTATTACTACATGTACCCAGGTTCGTTTGTAATTTGATAGAGGATTATGAATATTGTTTGTGTATTTGAATCAACTACAAATATGACCAATGTATTGGTTAGGCTCTCCATTTGGAAACAGATATATATCTAGAAACTCACTGGATATTTTGGGTAATTTCCAATCAATTTAGGGAATCTCCCACGAGTCCAGGTTTCTCAATATCTATTATTTCATGGTATGACGCCTATTTTGATTTGTCCATTAATATTCTATTCCATTTCCAATCTGATCATTCATATATCGAGCAACAACTCAAACACAAAATATATAGTTCATTACAGTGGTTTATATACGCAATCGAGGATACATCAAGTTACAGAGGCTTAATTAGGTGTATACCTCAGGTTCAGACACAGGTAGCTATCATCAGTAGGCTAATCGTCCCCTCAGTGATGATAAAATGATTCCGTGACGAAAGTAAGAAATGTACAACATAAAAAGTGTTCAAAAAGCCGAAGTTAATAAATATACGTGTTGATAATTTGGAAGGCGCCGACGGAATGAAAAGATTTAAACTTTAAACAGTGAAAACACCCTAATCTCCCTATGTCTCCCTACCCCTAACAACCAGGACTCCCGGGTGCACGGCACTTATGCACCAATTGCTATGTAAATACATCAGATAATTGTACAATATTTTTATGTTTAATAAAACTATCAAAAAGCTATACATTGGTGTTTCATTTATAATTCTACACAATCTAGAATTAATACAAATTACATTTTATCGAAGGTGGGGTGGGTGCCGTCTGCGATAAATAACTTTGACAACGAGCTAGGGAGTCCCAGACCACGTGACGTAACGAACCAATCAGATGCCTTCTTATAACTTTGGAAAATACCGCCAAGGCTTGAGAGAAACCGGTGTGCACATGCTGAAATAAGTCTAATAATACGCTAAATACGGAGTGTTACAGCACAAATTATACATAAGATCGAAGATACAAGACTATAGGAGATATATAAAACAGGTACCAGTGCTGATAAGGTCAAACTAGAGCGATTGACATCGTTGAAGTTGCAGATTCTTCAACATCGCCCACCATAGTAAATTACGGTAACTACAGACTTGGTCAAAATAATGATCACATCAATGTCTATATCTCCACACTACATAAAAGGTGTATAAAACGAACACGACATCAGCACCCTTTCCAAGTCCATTCGGGTCGGAGGCAAACAGGAGTCAAAAATATATCAAAACTAGATAGAGCATTTCGACTCATCAATAAATCTCTACCATCAGTGACTTCAAAACTGCAAAAACAATGCCCGCTAGAGCAAATTTCACCTACATTGTACCATACCCCGAGACAGTTCTGACAAAAGCATATACTCCGGTACATGCACTAATGCTAGTCTATCACATGAATATCCACAATTGATATTGGTATCGTACTAAAACGTTCAACACACTTGAATCGGTCAGAGCACACAGAATAGATATAAAGCCTGGATATAGAAATGGGGACCCACAAACAAGATGCTATAAGGCAAAGTAGTGGACAGCCAACAAATGCCGATTTGATATTGATATAATACCGACACAATATGTTTCTATATTGAACGATAGCGTGAATACAGGTATGATTTCAATATTAATCTGGTGTTCCCATGCATAAAACGTGCATGTACATTATCACAACAAAACCTGTTACATATACATGCTCAAGGTCTAGATACTGCAAATTTTTACAACTTAGCTTAATTTACAACTTAGCCACACTGAGGGGGTACCATCTTGTGCCCAATAATTTCAGCAATTTCCAGCTCATGTCGCCTCAGAGCCTCAACACGTTCTTCTTCGCTCTCATAGTTTTGCGTAAGGGGAGTCACCAAGTCACCGTTTGGTCCCACCCTGATAACCTGGTCGTCATCTTCATTGGACGGTGCTTTAGTTTGTACTTTGTCAATGTTGATGCTGAAAACTCTCCACCGCCTCCCTCTCAGTCTTGCTAGATCCAGCACCGTGTCCACGTGGAGGGCACCGTTGTAAGTAAGGCAGTCCAACGAGGAACACTTCGTTACCATGGCTACAAGTTCACGATCACAGTCACTGGCATCAGTGTAGTCAACAAAACATGTCAAAGTTTTGCTGAATTTGTCTGTGAGAGAGGCGATGTCCATCGAGCCACAGCGTGAATACCGCAAAAAGCGGATTGTGTGCAGGAGAATCTCTGGGCTCAGGACGCCACAGAGTTCCACAAATGGAACCCGGGTCATCACCGTGAAGTCTACTCTGATTTCTGGACAGAAATCTCTGAGAGCCGCCCAGTTCCTTTGGGAGATGGTCACCATACCCCTTCGCCTCTCCTGCTCGGTATAAGTGACGAGTACAGACAGATTCTCAAGCGGTTTTCTCGGCGGTGTCGCTAATTCTTCGATAATGTCATCACTGAGCATGGTTGAACGAACACTAAGAGTGTGCAAATTACGAAAATGTTTAATCAATCCCAGAACTTGATCTTGTGATGGTAGAACTGGGTTGTTAGTTACCCAGCTATCGCGACTTGCAGACAAAGTGTACAGATTCAACTCCTGCAACTGACAGAGTTTCTTGTTTGCCTTGAGAGATTGTAAGATGTCCAAAGTGTCCTGCTCGGGAAACCTGGGCCAAGAAGTCAAAGTGAATGACTTCAAACGGAAAGCGTTCTCGACAAAATCCGTGAAGATTTGTAGATCTGAATCTGTGGGGTTGACACTGTAGTAATTCTGATGGGACACCATAGTCCCGACGTGCAGCACGAGCTTCTCAAGTCGACAGTGCTTGCTCAGTTCTGCGATGACCACCTTACAGTCATCTGGAACTGTTTTTACATATCCCACTATGTTCAAATACAGACACTGGAAATACCGACCAAACTTCTGAGCCATGACCCTGTATTGTTTCGACATGAGTACAGCCTGGTTCTTGTAGTTGTATGACTTGAAGTCCCCGAGTAGATGTATCTTCACGGTGTGCCAGAGAGATGGATGGTTAAAGACGCTGTTGAGGGATTTGCAAGTCGCAGCCAACCCAGCTCTTTCAGGTACAAACAGATACTTCATGACCTCCACCCAGACCACCTCTGGTAGATGGCTGAAGTCAGGCTCCATATCCACACTCGCCATGCTGGAACACACATTTAGAATAATGCAACTTACATCCCATCTTTGAATAGATCACAATGATCACTTCTCAATTTCCCACATCTATAGATATATGGTACGGTACCTACTCAGTATTTTATTCCTCATTGCATATATCACTTCCTATATGTTCACAATTGATTCCTAAGCTGTAAAGTCGATCAAAGCTATTTTGTCCTGTGATCTTGAAAATGAGGTCAAAGGTCAAATTAAAAGTCATGGCAATATTAAGCATATATCACTTCCTGTATGTTCACAATCGATCCCTAAGCTGTAAAGTCGATAATACCCGAAATATTAGCCATTTTGTCCTGTGACCTTGAAAGTTAGGTCAGTGGTCAAATTCAAGGTCATGACAATAATTAGCATATATCATTTCCCATATGCTCACAATTGATTCCTAAGCTGAAAAGTCGATAATAAGCGAGATATTAGCCAGTTTGTCCCGTGACCTAGAAAATTTTTCCATCTAAAATGGCCGCTATTTTGGAAAAATAAGTAAACTAATACCTCGCTCTTGAAATATTTTAGTCATTTTTGTGCAAAATTTCAGAAAGATTCGACCAATAACTTTAAAGATAACAAAAAATTGACATCAGACGGCTAGACGGACGGACTGACGCCGGACAATATATCATCGCTAAAACTCAGCTGTCATTCGGCATAGGCTTAGCGGAGGCTTAGAAAAGTCGATAATAAGCGAGAGGCTTAGAAAAGTCGATAATAAGCGAGATATTAGCCAGTTTGTCCCGTGACCTTGAAAATTTTTCCATCTAAAATGGCCGCCATTTTGAAAAAATAAGGAAATAAATAAACTAATTAATACCTCGCTATTGCAATATATTTAGGCATTCTTGTGCAAAATTTCAGAAAGATTCAACCAATGACAGCTAGACGGACGGACTGACGCAGGACAATACAGCATCGATAAAACTCAGCTGTCATTCGGGCTACTGTATATTAATTATATTGGCCATTCAACTCAATGTTAAATGATCTTACTTTGACGGTCCATAACACCTTCCTAAAAAAAAATCCCAGCCTAACCACTATGCTAGTTTTATCCCTCAACGTATTGGGCATCGCGTGGTAAGCATGAATATATTTGACGACACATGGGATTTTTCGCTATTCTGCCTTGAATGGACCCGGGGTGAAAATACCCAAAATTATGGGTACTGATGCCCATGCAAAACCCCTTTGATTCCCCAGCTCCTGAGAAGAACGCCAACAAGATACTGCCTTGAAAACCGGGTCATTATATCCCAGTACTGCGTTCTTTCAGGTGAATATACACTCGTCCAGAAGTCTGGCCTAAAAAATATATGAGGCGATGTTTAACAACAGTTTCCCTTTAAATTGCCTAAGTGAGGTGAACGCTCGCTGATTGGCTGAGCGAATTACTGTACACTGCCCTTAATATATAGGCGTTTCTGAGAGATATGAATTATATTTTGTCAGTAGGTAGTCTTATATGTATGTAATTGTGAAACGAAATATAAACCTGATATCCCGATTCAATTCTCTGTTTCAGTCCATTTAATACATATGCTACATGTACATGTGCTGGGATTTGCCAGTCTGCCAAATTCTTAGAATTGAAATTGTTGAAAACTCATTGAGTTTTCATGCAAAAGCCTTGAAAATTTCAGGATGAGTATAGAATATAAGTGCAATTAGCATCAAGACCCAATCGTTGGTATAATTCAATGGCAGTTTGGATTATTTAGTAAAGTAAGATTAAAGAAAACCGTGAATTTATCACACTAAAAACAGAAAATTATCTATAGAACCCATGTGAAACGTAACAAACCACTAATAATTTACTTAGAAAGTCAAGAATATCTAGGGGTTATTATTTGCATGCAACCTTGTGTCTCTAGAATGATGTCAGGGTCAGGGGCTGCTTATGATAAGCGTGAGCTCGGCATAGGGCCGACCTCAATTCTTGTGATCTGGTCCGGTGGTCAAAATTTCCTAGTCCCTGACACCTGTAGAAGGCTGAGCTATTGAAATGCATCAGTATCATTAATATTGTGCAAACAAATTGTAATTCAAGTCATAATTTAGCCGCTGAGGATAGTTAGAACATTTCTGTATGCCGACCGACCATGTGATTTATGTGTATTCCACAATTTTCTCCTTAACCACACAAAACACGGCAAATGAACATTGAATTAGGTCGGGAACCTTCAACTGTTACCTAATCAAACAAACTATGACATTTTTTGCGCTCCCAGGCCACGCAGAGTGAAAATTGTGTAATCAGTTAAGGCTACTGTATATTAATTATATTGGCCATTCAACTCAATGTTAAATGATCTTACTTTGACGGTCCATAACACCTTCCTAAAAAAAAATCCCAGCCTAACCACTATGCTAGTTTTATCCCTCAACGTATTGGGCATCGCGTGGTAAGCATGAATATATTTGACGACACATGGGATTTTTCGCTATTCTGCCTTGAATGGACCCGGGGTGAAAATACCCAAAATTATGGGTACTGATGCCCATGCAAAACCCCTTTGATTCCCCAGCTCCTGAGAAGAACGCCAACAAGATACTGCCTTGAAAACCGGGTCATTATATCCCAGCACTGCATTCTTTCAGGTGAATATACACCTGAAAACTACGTAATGGCCTGAAAACCTGAAAACTACGTAATGGCCTCGGCCAACTACGTAATGGCCCGAAATACCGCCCCGGCGCTTAATAGTGCTTTACATGTTTCAGCCCCGGCGCTAATACGAGACCGGCGGGTAAACGAGACCGGCGCTTAATAATACAATGAGCAGAAACGATATATTTTGAAAGCTTGTGCGCGTGAACGCACCGATTTTCTTCACTGTATTTAGTGATATCCAGCGCGCGGTGCATGGCTGGAAGGGGGGAATGGGAGTTGAGGGCATGATGACGGGCGGTTGCATCGAGGATGGTGTTAGTCCAATGGCTATGAACAGCAGATACACGGTAGATAAAATTATAGTAAAATACATTGTGATGAAGCTTGCAAATTCAATAGAAAATCTACCGGTGCTGGTACCTGCCGATATTCTGTAAATCAGTCCGTTTTTCAGAGTTTGGATTTATTATGATATCGGTGTGTTACATGACCGGTTCATACACAGACCTACTGCATACGTTATGTGCGTAGTAGATGTCGCATGGCGCCGCAATACATGCAACCAATAAAGATATATGGTAATGGTTATTTATATTATGCTGATATAAACGTAATGTAATGTTGGGTCTTGAGGAATGGATATCATTAAGTTAGTCAGTACAATTATATATACATGCAGCTGTTCAATTGCATCACCTAATTGGTTAGCAGGTGTTCTATTGTCATAATCAAAATCTCATATCGGTAAGTAAGTGTCAGTTGTGTTGTTTCACACATGTGTAATCAATTGCAATCACCGTGGGACTCTTGTGTGCTACGTGCACCGGTACATAGACTTACACCCGGCGGTTATTTGAACCGGCGCTAATTCGAGACCGGCGCTTATTAATGCTTTTAAAGACTTATCCCCGGCGCTTAAACGAGGCCGGCGGGTAAACGAGAACCAGCGGTATTTCGGGCCATTACGGTATATCCCAGCACTGCATTCTTTCAGGTGAATATACACTCGTCCAGAAGTCTGGCCTAAAAAATATATGAGGCGATGTTTAACAACAGTTTCCCTCTGAATTGCCTAAGAGAGGTGAACGCTCGCTGATTGGCTGAGCGAATTACTGTACACTGCCCTTCGGCATAGGCTAAGCGGAGTTCAAAATACCGCCAACCCCCGCCTTAAAATATTTTCTTTTGGAAAATTTTTGCCAAATTTCAGAATAATCGGACCGTAAAATTTAAAGATAAATATGTGGACGACGACAGTATAATCAATAGGGTATCGGACGAAAGTCCGGTAACTTAAAAATGAAAGTTGAAATTTATAGGCTTACCTTGGTCCTGGTGTCGAAGTCACAAATGAATGTATATATAGTGTAGATTTCAACTGCACTTGTTACTGGATTTACAACGACTCGTGCTGTTATTGCCGATCTGAAACCACATCCGAAAAGAGGGGTTCAGGCACTGAAGTTTCAATATAAACTTACAGATGAGTTAGTAGAAAATGGTATGCTTACAGATAGCTACAGATCTTCATTCAATCCGGCCTAATACGCCCTCTCAGAAATAATAAATTTTTGGGTATGACCCCTGATCTAAAAATAGCCATTATATACTGGTGATTTCCTATTCAGTACGTTAGTTCAGTATTTCGAGTTAGTTACTCGGGAAGCTTGATCGGCCACTCACGTTCCACCCAGCCGATCAAAGTTGACGGGATAACTCCGCGAAGGAGCTCGCACAATAGACTTGCAACACGTTTTCATAATATTTATATATTGTAATTTTGTTGTAAATTTATCAATCAAAAACAAAACATTTCCAACTATTACACGTATTGCAAGTAAGTGGTCAAATGTCAAAAAGCACCACAGATTTGACATAGTGCTACATGCAAAAGTACTACTAGTGCGTATCACAACGACGCTACTTGTGTATTGATAAGACCGAAATATTTAATTTTTGAAAATAAGAAGAAATAGTGATGACCATATATGCACTGAAACCATTCGATCAGCACTGTGTCAGAAACATAGGCAGACCATTATTACGTTCAACGTGCAATAACGTTGAATTACAAAATATCACTTATAATCGCTCTCATACAAAAACATAAATGAAATTGGATATGATATAAATGAATTTAAAACAAGAACAAAACCGTCAAAATTTGTATGACAAAGTGTGACAATTTTTTTTTTTTTTATTTTTTTTTCTTGTTTTTTTTTAGGCTACCTGACTTTGGGTCCGTTAACTTTTTGACATGGTGTTGCGTTCGTCGTCTTCTTTATCTGCCATATACATTGTCATCTTCACGGTATACGTGTAATCTTGCTGTCATTTTGATTTTCCGGCATATCGGATTTCGCGTTATAATGGAGGTGTTCGTATCATTTCACTATGCGCCATAAAAACAACTTGTATATCGGCACATTCGAATGGGAAGTCTCATATTATGACGATTTGAGTAGAAACATTGAATTTGATCTCAATGACCTTGAAATGTCAAAACGACCATTTCATTAGAAAAAAAACTACCATTTTTGGATTTCATGGTTCAGCAATGTACATTTCCGTAGTAACCTTCCTCGACCTAGATATGTATGAGCTTATTAGGTTACCGAACACATATACGGTCCGATAACCTAATGCCATGGCTGTGCGTCCGCCTTCCGTCAGCGTCGGCGTTGTCGGCGTCATCTGTCTAACAACTAGGCTCAGATACCCCCAAAATGCCCAAAATTCAGTTTTCGGTTTTCTCGAAAACCATCCGATCACTTTTGAGATTTTTATTTCAAAACACATGAATTGGAAACTTTGACATTGTGTCTAAGACAGAGTGCCTTAAAGTACTAGTAAAGTGAAAATATGATGTTTTGTTATATGAAAGACCTCACTGAGCTGAGCAAAATGGTCTTTACGGTATATCAATATCTTTATCCGTTCAAAAGTTACAGCCAATTGAAACTGCCATTCTGACACTACATCACAGAAGCCACTTGAAAAGTTCTAGCAACTCATTAATATGCAAATTGGATGCTAATGAGAATTCATGACGTCACGAGGGGAACAAATTTTAATTAGGATATTTCAAGCCATGATATAATGATCCTTATTGAAGGTTCTGACGATCTGACTAGTGCATATTATTATGTACCATACATAGTCAATATCCAGACAACCTGCACTGTTGCTATGGTCACCAGTAGTTCCCTATAGCCGTAGTTACCCATGGTTGCCATGGCCATTAACTGCCAATTCAGTCTATCCACAGACTTTCTGTCGATTATTTATGAAATGAATTATTATAGAGCCCAAGTTGGCACCATTTTTATTTGTGCATTCCCTGTTCTAAGTGGGTTTCTGGCCCTAGCAACCATGGTTGCTATGGGCCACACCAGGTCACTGGTTACCTTGACAACAACAGAAAAAGTGAAAACACTGATTATTCATATTAAAATCTGTATAGAATAAGTTTTGATGAATAATCATAACATTAAATGAATGAATAATACATATCAAAGTACCTAATTAAAACAACTTCCCCCGATGACGTCAAGAATATCTCATTTGCATACTAATTAGCTAAATTGTTTTGAAAAAGCAAATTTGCCGATTTCAGTCTTCAAAGTGCTATAACTTTTGAACGGATTGTGATATTTACATGCCATAAAAACCATTTTGCTCAGATCAATGAGATCTTTCATATAAGTTCACATCATATTTTCACTATACTAGTACTTTAAATTGCTGAAAATGCCCTACATGTGGGCTTGAAAGGCCCGAAAAGACCCGATATGCACAAATTGCCGTATGTGTCCAAAACGCTTGTATGACCGTGCATTATATCAAGAATATTACACTCAATTGAGTGTAATACTTTTGATTATATGACCGTGAAGGGTAAATCTCGGGAATCTAAACTGTGTGATTTGGCCTCTACGGACAAAATTGTTGAAGGTAGAGTTTATATTTGTCCATATAACGAGCATATAGGAAGTCATAGCACATATTTTGGTGACCTTGAATTTTGACCTCATATGAACTTGAGTGCTAAATTTCAATGTCACATCTGACATGGAATGTGTAAGTTTGCTTCTGGGGCTAAAACACATGCACATACGACTTAGGAATGTATTATAAACATATATATGACACACCTAATGGTGACCTTGAGCTTGACCTCAGATGACCCTGAGTACCGAATGTTTGACGTGGAATGTTTAAATTGGGCTCTGAGACTTAATCGCTCACACCCAGGAGTTAAGATTGTGTTATAAGCTTAAAAGATTTAATATATATGGTACATCTTAGTATAAGTTTTCTAAAAGTAAACTTAAAAAGGAACTTTTCCCGAAAAAAGAATTTATATTTTCCTATGGATCCGGAAAGTCACATGTCTACCATGCGCGACTCAGGATGGGACTGAGTGCTCTCAATCAACACCGCTTCAAATGTAATTATATAACCCACGCTAAATGTCCGTTATGTGGCTACTTACGTGAAGATAATGTGCATTATCTATTAGATTGTCCTTCTCACCAACGTGCCAGAGAAGTCCTGCTTGGTACGGTGCGTCCAATCGTCACTGAGATACTACCGAATCTTAACAATCGTATGACCAGAACGACTAAGATAGTGGTCGTAAATATAATGCTGTACGGGGATCATAGACTGTCCGTAGAGTCTAATCTAGCGATTTTTGACTCTGTTCAACAATTCATTGATAGAACTGGTCGTATGAAATTAACATTTGTATTATCACCGGGGAGGACTGAATGGTAACTAATTTGTCCACGCCCTGTACGTTCTGTTTTGTCCGTGTTGTCTGTAACTGTAGTGTGGGTGTTTAGGTAGAGGAAATACTTAGTGCTGGTTAAGGCGTTGTAAATCCTCGTTAAATAAACAAAGTTTATATAAAAAAAAAATCTTAGTATAATTATGGTGACCTTGAATTCGATTTTAGATGACCACGAAGGCTACATCTCAAGGTCTCGCCTGACTTGAAATGTGCAAATACTGTAAGTGAATACTTGTAGATAGAGTTTATGTTTGTATTATGAACATATAAAGTCATACGCAGCACACCTAACGGTGGACATTGAAGTACACAAAGATGACCTTGATTGGTGAATCTCAGGGTCATATGTAACCAGTAAGGATTGAAGCCAAATTTGTCCGGTATATCTTAGCCTTTGGGCCTTTTTTTAATATTCAATAATTCTTTTGTTAATTTTTGTGAATACATCCGTCATGAAATACGTTAATTACATGCAACAATAGGAAGAAGGAAAAAAAACAACAAATTGCACTCAAACCCGTTGGTACTCAGGTCATACACTTAGTTTTTATATCATCAAACGTCTCTATATAAATTTTCACTTTACAATATGCTGATTCAAAATTTCTAGCATAGTCCTACACTATAATTTCTGCAGCGCAGTCAAACTCCCACCATCGTCTGGAAACCTTTTCTCGAAAGTTAATGGAGAGATGATTAATCGAAAACAAAACAAACCAACTCGATTCAACACACATTTTAGTGCACATCTACAGTCATTCTCGGAATGGTTGCGTCCAAGTCCGTTTCCACGTGGAGAAAGATCGTACAATCGAGCCGCGGTCGTACTTGCGATTGGCGGCAATCACGCGCGGTGAGGTGGCGTCCCAGCCCTCCATCACGTTAATTTTGTCTAGAATGTCCATGGCGTGCTCCAGTTTCTGTGTCACTCGCTTCTTCTGCGTTCCGTCGCCCTGGTACGCGATGGGGGCTTCATGACTGACCAGCTTAGTGGTCGAGCGCCGGTTGATGCCCGCCTCCGGTTGCATGGACACGAGCCTACTGCGTATTTCCTCCTCGTAGCCCTTCATGAGCGAGAAGGTCCCCTCCCTCGAAAGAGTGGCGCCGAACCTGATCTCCGGCAGAGCTGCGGGTTCGGGAGTTTCCGGCTCGTCGTCGTACAGAGACTCAGCCCGGCTCGCTCTAAGCTCGGACTCTGCCGCCATCGACGGTGATTTGCTATTCGCCGCGAGTTTGGACATATACAGGCGCATAAAGAGTGAAGTCCCCAATTCACTGGCGTAGTTTCTTTTCTTCTTCTTTCGCGATTTCCAGCGCGACACAAACGGCTGCGCCTTCATGTCCGACAACTTAGCACTGAGATTGTCCAAACTGTCACCGGTGTTCTCATTCGCGAGTGAAGGGACGGCTTTCTGTTTGGCTCTTTGGGCAGCTCTCCTGAAGCGATCCCTGGGCGCAGTTGCTGGCTCGTCTCCTCTCGTCTCGACCTGGATTACAGGGAGGTGGAGTTGGGCGTTGCTGCCATCCTCCTTGTTTCGGAGATCAGTTGTGTCCGATGGATCCACGATTCGAGGTAATACTGGTTCTCCCATGATTGTGTTAGTGTACTACTGGAATATTCTTCTGGTATCTGTATATTTACAGGTGTGTGTGTTGTTCCTCAATGTACATGAACATGAAACTGTCTGGTCTGGTACAGAGTAAATCAAGGCTGCGAAATCATTGGACAATATAGGTGTGATATGTTGGCCGTATGGTCAATCCTAGTCTAGTTATTTTGGATCCAACACGTGAAACGAGAGGTTTTCATGAGGAATTAGTGTTGTAAAGCATGTCGCGATTACTCTACTAATCCGCTTGGGAGCAGAAAATCAGGCTTGCTTCGTGGTAATGATTACACATTATTCCGTTATTAAACTCTTACGCATGGTATATAAAGAGACAGCCAGGCAACGGACCACAAGCAGCTATGAAATCATGCATATTCTCATAACATAACCTTGTTTTGATATCGACCATTGCCGATAAAGATACAATGTAATGCATTCACAGGACATTAGTTACATGTAGCTTATGTATGTATCAAACAATTTTAGACGGGCTGCTTAATTGTGGCTAGGACTTTAACATCTTGATTCTAACTCGGATCGAATGAATAACACACTTTATAGTCTATACCATTCAGACAAATTGGAAACTGATTAACAAACGTTTGCCACTTGCCAGTATAGATAATTTGCTGTGCATATACTTTCTTGGGGGAAATGTATTTTTCATAGCCAAACATTAGCAGGCAGTTTATACCTTGTCGGACCATTGTGTCGTTATTCCTCGTCCATCGTTATTGGTCAAAATATATGTCTCGCGAAGCGAGATTTACAGATTGTATATTTTTGCATGAAATCAGTTTGGTTTGATTCGCACGAAAGTCCCGTATTGTACGGAGTACCGAGCGGTCATAAATGTACTAATTAACTTCGAATACTACATGATTCACGGTATAGCTCAAGTTTGTATTATGAGCATGCATGGAGATATACATGGTGTATCTATGGTACATTTAATATGGTGAACTTGACCCGAGATGAAGTTGCTCAATATCGGTGTCATACCTAGACATTATAGACAGAATACTCTAATTAAGGTAGGTCGTAAGTTTGTATTTAGGATGTTAAATAAATATACGGTGTATTTGGGTGACCTTCAACTTGATCGAAGATGCCATACACTAGTAAACTGTCTACATGTATACTCCAGGTTTTACCATCAAAAGACCAATCCCTCGAAGATGGGGAATGTGAACATTGTATCTTTTGGCAACATTGAATGTGACCTCAGATACCTTCAGTGTTTGAACCCAAGGTAATGTCTATCTCATGTCTACACAGTTTGGAGATGAGTCTTTTTATCCTCATAAGGAATTGCAATCTTAAAAATTTGCCGGTAAGTCATTTTTGCTATGTTTATTATTGTACACCATTTTGTCGCTACAGGTCGGCATACATGTAACTTTGAACACAAAATCGAGCAATATTTTCATGTCTTTTCCCTGGAACCTTTGACGTATCCAAGTCACCATTAACGTAATCATTTTACATGTCCCAATTTCATTCGCCCGTTTTCTCGTCACTTCGAGTCTGGCCAACTGTTCCTCCATTCCGAGAAGCTGTTCACGACTTGTCGGCCCTTCCTCGCAAGCTGTCGTCGCTTGTCCAACAGTCTCGGTGATAATACATTGCCTCCTCTCGTAGATCGAATGGTATCTAATATGTCCATTGCCTTCTCCAACTTGTCGGTCACATTTCGTCGACGTGTTGATCCGTGGAATTCCCGCGACTGAACTCCACTATGTGTTGTTTCATCCTCGCTGTCGTTACCCTCTCCTGTCTCGACTAAGGCCGGCGTGGATAACCGTCTCATGCGGTTGACCTCGGGGTGGTCCCGAGAGAGTTTACACACGAGCATATCCTCGTAGCCCTTGACGAGAGCTGCCCGACCCTCGGGAGAGAGTGTAGCTCCAAACCGACTGGGTCGCGCTGCCTCTTCTGGGTCTTCTTGGTGTTCTTCGAAGTGGACTTTCTTGCAAGTGCTTGTTTTACCACGTTTCGTCTCGTCAGACGCACACTGGTCACCACCTTTGTGTATGGAACGTGGTGTGTGATTTGTTCCTCCTCCCTTCAAAACTGATTCCGGATTCGACGTTGAGGTCTGAGGTGAACACCGGTCATGATGTACATTGGTTGATTTTGAATTCCCTTGGACAGATGATAACGAATTTCTCTGGACATTCTGACGCAGTCCAACAAACCTCGGATACGACTTGTGTCTCGTAAGAATAGTAGTGGGAGTCATAGACGGCAATGTTTCCCTTATTTTGAAAGGATACTCCGGTGCTAAACTTTGATTGTGAAGTCCATCAAACTGACAACTTCCTTGTTCGCGTGAAATGTTAATTTCACTTTTCCTTCTGCGATATTCCATACTAATGGATGTAATTTCATTCACACATTTTCTATTATAGCAATGCTCAGTTCTCACTTTGCTTCATTCCACTGTCTGTTCGCTTTCTCAAATTTAATATCATGCAGGATAAGTATGTGTACAATCTTCTGTTCATTAACACTGAAATTGTTGAGATGTGTTGATCGCTGTTATTTTTATACCCATATAGGACTGGATGATGTTTGTGATGCTGCTTTAGGGAATCAATGGCCTTCGGGGTCACTGTTAAATGCTACAAGACTTACTGATGGGACCCTAACCTCGCATCTTGAATTAACTAAGAAGTTTATCACCACGAATACGGCAGGTGAACGAACTCAATTTAAAAGTCTATTACCTACTGCGCTGTCATGTTCCAAATGTAATGATTGGTTTCATGAGATTCGCTGTGGGTGTTGTTGTCCTGACAATGCCTCTTGTGGTCACGTGCGCTCTGCCGGGGAAATGCTACTACTATAACACCCACTGGACAATGACCAGCTGATGTAATCTGTTATTGTCCGGTTCGCACAACGCGTTGGTCATTGACCTCTTACTGTCTTGTCTTTCTTGCAATATTGAAGGAAGCAGGTATCCACGTCCAATATGGTTGCCATACTGCCTAAATACACATAAACAACTCATGTCATCCATTCTACCGTATACGCAAAGAAATACATGTATTTGGTGTTTCATTGCTAGGTAATCGTATTTATGGTCATTTTTGCGTCGGTCAAGCCGACACTGTGCTTGTCTTGAGTGTCTTTATTTTTGTCCTATATGCTATCATGTGTATTGTCGTAAATCCAAATTATGTGCTTCAAATTGCCGGTCATGACATGCTACATGTGGCTGGTTTATTGACAATACATTAGTTTAATTTCCCATGAACATTATCTATGTCCCATGGATTGTTCAGATTTGCGCGCCATTGTCCACAGATGTTTGAGATTTGTGACGGTGTAAATTTCCATCAGGTCATGGCTGTGTCTATTCCAGACACCTCTGTTTCTTGGATATATAATAACCTCGCATGGATTTTAGATTCAATTTCCAATCGAATGAACGGGGAGAGCCTGCCGCCAGCTCAAGAAGTACACCTACTTGAGCATCATGGAACCAGTCACCACACACTTCGAAAGGTAATTGCTATGTGAGATGAGCAAATCGGTGTTATGATTCTGTATTCTGACAATATTTCGTTATCGATTCTAGTAGTCTGACAATATGATGTATGACACAAACAGAGCATGCATAAAGACGTAATAGAATAGATTGTCTGAGTAGTTGGAATATTGCTGTCAAAATGATGAGCTGGTGAGCAGTCCCGCCTGAAGTAAAAATCTGTTAAACTGACAAGACATTTGAATTTAAAAAGGCACAAACGTTGAATTTGGTAATTGGAAATACTTATTTTACACTGCCACTTGTGCTTTCTGTTATATTTTGTCACACCGACACCATTTATCTCGATACAAACGTACGTGATATATTATGACTGTTTCATTATGTACCTTGGATACTTGCGAGTCATTTGAGAGTACCTTCCAGTTAAGATACTACTAGTATTACCTTATACAGCTGGATTCACGTCACTCACAGATACAACGCATGGTCACAGCTTTGACGAACATGGACATCAAGTATTTATTCGTTTTTGTAAATAAAGGTCAATAAATATTTATGACGGCGAACAAAGTTACCAACCACAATTAATCAGCGATATCAAACTAATAAACCAATTCAAAACAAATAGGAATAAATAATTTATCGGAAGTACATGGTCCTATGTCCGTACGGTGACTGAGAACGGGTGTACACAGAGGCTGTCTGTCCCCGCCACTGGTTCACCTTGTCCAGGATGCTGATTGCCGCTTGGAACCTCTTCGAGAGCTCCATTTGTGTGTGCGACTGGTTGTCCTCCTCGGCCGATGTGAAGCCGCTGTCCGGTGTGTCGTCTCTCACGAGGGGAGCCTTGGGAAACGTCTGCACGCCACTTTGTCCCTGCCGCACACTGAAGGTGAACCTAGGCCTGGGAGAGGGAAGTCTATTCTGTGAGGCGGGAACCTGCGCCTGGTGCCCTTTAGTTTCCATGGATTCAAGCAGGGCGTCTTCGTATCCCATTAGCATTGCCATGGCTGCCTCTTTGGAGAGCGTAGCCCCGAATCGGGTGGACGTTGGGCTGCTAGTCGGGGTATCAGTGGCGGAGGTGTTACTGCTCTCTCCTTGACCTTCCTCGTGAGTGTTATTGTCATCTAGATCTAGGTGCACGTCGGAAACGCTGCCAGTTGTTACTGAACTCTCGGGGATGCTCTCTGTATCCATGGTGACGTCTAAGGACGCCGAGCTGCTACCGCTGGGACTGTTTGACGTCCATAACGGACGTCTTGTGAACGTCGTACAGCGTGCGTTGTTGTCAGTTATTGGCGGCAGTGAGAACGTTTTTCTGGGTGACATGTTCGGCTCAATACGGGGATACTCGACCACAGGGTTTGTTTTCACATCCTTCGCGACTCTACTTGCCTTCGTCACCAGCTTTCTCGCTTTAGATTTAAACGAATACGATTTTCTGGACGAGGTTTGTTTCGATGAAGCTTGGTCTTGCCTTTGTACACTTCGATTAGCAGATGATTTGGATGACGGACTCCCTCCATCTTGCTTTGCTGATCGGGACACTTGGGCGTCCGTCTCCTCGCTTATGACAGGTAGAATGGTCAGTCTCTGAAGCCCGGGAAACCAGGGAGACAGTCCTTTCAAGAAGGACGACCGCTTTTTCTTCTGTCGGCTGTGAGCACTATGTGCTCTGGTAGTCCGAATTGATGGCAGTTTGGTCATTCTACTACTCTACAGATGTTCACCTTCCACGAAACAACCAACCATACGCTATTATCTCATGCGAAACCAGTCAGGGTATCCACTCGCACATCATAATATGATGTTACATGTAGTACCACTTTCTCATTGCGATATATATATCTGCTAGTAATGCGACAGCAGAGTGAGAGGAAATGTTGTGTATTTTGAACCTACACTTTATGAACTTCCTGATGTAGTTCATGAAAATAAACACATCATAACTAGCGAATAATCGACTGGAATTATGACAAATTATTATTACGCAATCATTTTGGTCCGTGCACGAACAAATCCTTCATGAAAGATTGGTGAAACTTAAAATCTTATTAATCTTTCGAGACCATTAGTGTTTTGTAATTTGGCACGCCAAGTAAAGGCAGAAGTGATTAACCAACAACAACTTGATGCCATATAAAACGTGTGATTATGGTTATTATGCGTGGGTAACATATATACAGGCAACATCAAATCCGATTCTGCTCTCTAACAAATCAGGTCAATAAATACGAGTTTAAGTTCGTGAGGTATTGGTGAGTGAATTAGTAATCCAGCGGATCCAGTGTAAGCTTGTAACAATACTAGTAAACATTATGTTGTGCCAGTTTATCAAATAAGCCAGTTCGGAAATGTTCCTAGGTCGGGTCAAGTGGTATAAACAAAACGTTCGTGCACACCATGTTCAAACGCGAGTGACGGGTGAACTCGAAGTAAACAAAGTATATAGTATTGTACGGGCGAAATCGAGTAATGTGTTGGTGACAGTGACTCGACAATGGTAGCGTGACAGCATGAATTGGCTATATGTATACCACTTGACCCTGACCCAATTCCACTGACCTGACCTGAAAACATTTCCGAACTCACGTATATCCACGACAGAGATCTGGTTATACGCGGATGTGAACTGTTTGGGAAATTATTATGAACATGTATGTCTCGGTTATAATGCTGCGTTGTCGTGTATTGTTGGACTGAGTGCGTTATTATAGGAATCTCATTGCTGTCCCGTACAAATAAGATTTAATATAGTCGTATCTCTTACAGCTTGTGATGACGCTGATGCAGGCATAGCACTGTGGAACCCCTCTGGAGCTGGCATTTCGAACAGGCGAATCTCTTCTGGAGCGGCTATCATGCATGCTGCCTCCTTATTCGGTTCGGTTGACAGCCGGATCATGGTGAAAACGATCCCTAAAGACATTTTGCCTTTAAACGTTTTGAGGAATAAATATACACGATTATGAATTAATACATACATGTTTGTAATTTCAGTGACATGTCTTGAATCCCGAATGCACTCTATATCCAAGCTGCGACTGCTCGACATATCTACATATCTTTGATATGGCTGCATGAAAAATCAGATGTTATAATAAATACATTATGAAACTTGTGTTGGCGACTTTTTTGTATGATCTCGTGCGTATCCGATAGGCCATGCGATTCGTGATGTGGCATTCTTTGTGAAACTCGTATAACGATTATTGAATATGTGCACCAATAATAGACATATACACTGTACCTCAGATCTGTAGATTAACAAGTGGGGAATAATGCCTATATCTCATATCTCAGGAAATATAAATACACCTCTTACTGTTCATCCTAACTATTCCCAGGTTACTGCCAGTGTGGGGTTGTGGGAGACCCCCTGGTCCTCCTACACGACAAGCAGTTCGCCTTCCTGAACGAGCGCGCCCGCTACCTGCTGGCGTTCCTCGTGTTCGACCGTTTCGTAGACCCGTGTGGCTTCCGGTACTTCGTGCAAACAGAGGAACTACCCTCCGGACTCGTCGTGCCCACTGGCATACAAATCATCATCACCCAGAGTACAAAGACGCACAATGTCTTCATTACCAGTGACGGGACATGGGTACGGTGGCTCATGCATGTCATTTGCGGAAGATATAGGCGCGGTTTTGAAATTTGATTTTAAAAATAAAATGATATGGTTTTTTGCTTCTACGTCACCTTACAAAACTTTTTTTTCAGATTCGAGGAACAATAATTCATTAGAGAGTCGTTCCACATAACAAAAACTGCAAATACATTAATCCTTTGTTACAGTATTGTTCGCGTCTTAGTTCACCAGCCAAACGCATTA